>CM077882.1:2407500-3007500 GCA_039720435.1 Amazona ochrocephala | reverse complement strand
AGTGGAAAGCATAGTTCTCTGTACCCTAAAAGACAAACCAGTCTTATCTGACAAACCAGAAGGAAATTCTTCTTGATTTAAAAGTGAGTTTTAGAGGTTCCTACAAACAGCTTTTGGTTGTTGGTTCCTGGTTGTTTTTTTTAATAACCATTTTGGAAACTTACTTTTGGCAACATGACCATTTCTGACTAAACCCTCATCTCAGGAACTGTTACTTTTATGATTCACATTTAAGCAATGCAGCAACAACTCTACAACTTGAATCTTTATTTCTGATCTATTCGACTGCAGTTCGGAATGCCCTCTAGGTGTAATCTGAGGGGCTGCATTGTTGTCCACCTACTCACAAGTGGACATCAGGGTAATGAAATGCCACGCTTTTGTCAGAGGTTATTTTCAGCTTGGTGATAGCAATGGCATTGCTCAGATCCCTGAAACTCTCTCATCGCCCTCCCCTCCCAGCTTATAGGGCCGATAGCAGTGGCCATTGCATTTAAAGAGTGCAGGAATCCCTCATGTTCAAACCCTTCAAGGACTAAGAAAATAAGGAGGAACACCAAGCAGCTCCGGTAAGTGGATATCAAGAATGATATAAGGGTTTGAGTATTCATTTTTTTCCTAACAGATAGTAGAAAAAACTTGCTGCTTGACAAAGATAAATGTGTAGGTATAGTACAGAAATATGTCTGCTGCGGAGCTGAGAGCAGCAGTTAAGGTTTGGAATAGCCAACTGCTTCTCAGCCTGTGGAGTAGCTACTAGTGTTGCAAGACCAGGGCTGTGGGGATCCTCATTAATGATCTCAATTATCATGGCACTGTTTCAGTCTGTAACTGTTTTGCTTGGTACTTAGAAGACACAGTGCACAGATAAGGGTTTAGAGAAGGATCTTACGGAAGAAAAAGTAAAAGTTGACATCCCAGGATTAGGTCTATAAAAAGGAATGGGTCTTCTGTGCAGCAGGATTCAGCGGATCAAACTGGACTCTGAGCGTGTTACATGCAAACACGTGTGTGGGGTCCTTGCATTTTAAGTCAGAACCAGGTACCTTGTTCCAGTGTCAGGATGCCTCATTTTTTGCAAGCGCAATCTTAAATCCTTGCAAAACTGGGGATCAAGGAGGTTTTACAAGAAACTCAGCATCCCCATGCAAGAAATTAATAGATCATCCGGAAGGGCAGGGATGAAAGCAAAGAACTTAGACACAGGACTGTGGAGTTTTCCATCAGCTTTACACAACTTGTGCTTCACATCAAGGCATCTAAAATCTTCGCTTCAAAAGGGCTCATGTAACTTGGACTGACCAGTGCCAATGAAACTACTTCCTTCCCTGTGGCAGTGTGGAAATTCACGTCTCTTATGCATCGGTTTACTGCAGAAATAAAGGAACCATGCTAGTCATCAGGAGATGGTGGGGGAGGCTAAATGTACAACATTGTCTAGTAATCTTAAAATGTAGCTGTATCCATAGCCCATTGAATGCACTGGAATATAAGAAATGGGTGTTGGAACTAAATGATCTTAAGGTCCTTTCCAACTCAAACTATTCTATGATTATATAATTCTATAATTATAAATACCTAATAATATTATGTCTTCATTAAATGAGCTCCATCTTCAAACACAAATGTTCTCTCTGTTGGGAATCTATTCTGTTGAGAGTGCTTGCTGTGATGGATTAGATATGGACAAAACCACAGTCAGGTTTAATGAGATGCAGTGCCAGGAATTGTGCTTTCTGCTGCAGACACATTCAGGTAAAACCAAAGAGCAAGCGGTAGCTGCAGAGAAAACAACAGAAGCACTTTACTGCAGTTTTGATAACGGAAGATATATATCCTTATTCCCATGCTGCTGGAGAGACCAGTAACACTAAGGGCAGTTGAAGGAGTCCCTGGTGGTCACAGGACAGGTCAGCAGCAGAGCTATGATTAGATACTACAATGAAGTCCTGGGTGCACTGACATTTCCCACAGACTTCGGCTGAGGAAAGAATTCCCAGTGTGGCCCTGATGCTTGCATTTCAGTGTAGACAGTGATTTAATTTGATATTATTATTGGTTATTTATTACATAAGGAATTGGTATTTTTACACTTCTAACTAGGCTCATTTAGCCTGGAGAAGAGAAGGCTCCAGGAAGACTCTAGAGCAGTATAAGGGCTCTAGAGCAGTAAAGGGGCTAAAAGAAACCTAGAGGGGGGCTTTGGACAAGGGCCTGTAGGGACAGGATGAGGGGGAATGGCTTTAACCTGACAGAGGGGAGATTGAGTTGAGCTCTTAGGCAGAAGCACTTCCCTGTGAGGGTGCTGAGGTGCTGGTACAGGTTGCCCAGAGAAGCTGTGTCTGCCCCATCCCTGGCAGTGTTCAAGGCCAGGTTGGATGGGGCTTGGAACAACCTGGTCTGGTGGAAAGTGTCCCTGCCCATGGCACTGAGTTGGAACTGGATGAGATTTAAGCTCCCTTCCCATCCAAAGCAGACTGGGATTCTATGATTCTAACTGAGTCTACACCGAACAGCTAGCTGGGACTAAACCAGAGAGAGATGCCAGGCCATTGGTTCTGATCTAGTATTTTTACCACCATTTGTACCAGTGGTCACAAACCAACATTTCCCACTCCACTTATCCTTCAAAGCCATTCTGTAGCGCATGTGGCCCCCTGAGCTAATCCTCCCAACCACACCATTCATGACTTCTGCAGTCCATTCAGATACAACCTGAGCTCTAGACTATCACATGTGTAAGCGTTTTGAAGGGAAAAACCTCATGCTTGGCATGGAAACACCAGAATTACTTTTAGCATCTTTTTCACCTGCACCACACTGCCCAGCACCAGCGCTGCCTTTTACTCCTCTACACAACTACATCAGGCATCCATTTCCCACTTACATCGATGGATCTAAATATATTCTTACCAATAGCACTCTAATTACAGACACTCTATGATAGTTCAGTGACATCCAGACCTGTATGTTACGACTCACAGCCCACATTTCTTCATGCCTGTGCAGGAGCACAGGAGCACTTCAAAGGCTCCCTTGTTCCGAGGCTGGCCTGTAGAGCAGTGTTACAAGCCCTAAATAGTGAGTAGCACGTATCCTTGGCTGCACGTCCAATATGTGTAAATTCTACTCCAGTAGCAGCTGCATTTTGAAGGGGAATGACACAAGCTGCTGAGTATTATTAGAGCAAGCCCAAAACACTCTTCCAGCTTAGCAGTACTGCAAGTGCCTGCAAACGTTGCCATACTGACACACAGAAGTTTCCCTGTCATACACTTCATACATTTAAGAATGGGTCCACTCTACTCCCCACTATATACCATGTGGTTAGCAATGACTGCAAGTTAACCAGATTAAGACAACAAAGGTCAGGTAACTTCAAGGAGATTTAGACAGTGACACCCCATGAAATTAAATGAAATCAGATTTTGGTGTATTTTTTATTATGACAAACAGGAGATGGAGTTCTGTTTGCCCTTTATCCATCATTATAATTTAGATGAGTAGAAATCAGTGAGTGCCACATCCTCTGTGGAATTTACTTGCCCATAGTAACGCTGCCTGCTGCACAGGCAGCATCCCCAGGGGAGCCCCTGCGGTTCAGTGTTTGGAGCGATGAGCACAGCAACAACGTGAGGAGCAGGGACCTGCCCTGGTTCCTCACCCAGCAGTTAATCCAAGCACACACTGCCCTTCTTACGCCGGGATCCTCATGGGAATGCTGTCACTGTGACTTCTTTCTCCTACAGCTTCCCATCAGGTGATGCTAGAAAAACATGGAAAATGTGTATGCATGCCCAGTCATGTTGCCATAATTAGCCCCGGGAGCAATGGCTCTCTTCAGAGCTCTAACCCCAGCCTGTAACAGCACAAGGTTCACTATCGCACACTATCAGCCTTTATTCAAGAGGTTATTTTTTCCCTTCAGCTAATGATGTAATTAGAGCTGCTTTCCAACAAGTATCCCTTTGCCACAGACTAAGATGCTTGGTGTGCGTTTGAGGGGAACTAAACCAGCAGAAGCAGTTTGACAGAGACTGGATGTAGAACCTGCTCTCCTCCCAGGCAGCTATCAGGGCTGCTCCAGCAGGGCAGGGAGCAGACTGGAAACGTGGTTTGAAAGGGAACATTGTGAACACAAAACCCTCATTTGACTATTCAAAAAAGAGTCACCAAACTGATTTATCTCTTTTAAATCTCCCTTCTCTTAAAACAGTCAATGCATTACTTGAATTACTTTCATTAAAAAACAAAAAATGGCACAGAACAAAAGTACTTAAAAATAGAAGAAAAGCTAGAATGGTGGAATGAGACAATAAGATTTTACCTATGTGAAAGGTTTCTCCCCGTTCCTTCATCTCCTATTTGAAAGATGGAAAAAAAGATTTTAACAGTGTTGTTGAGTAATGCCTTCACTGAGTAAGAAGGGACAAAACTCAGTGTGTTCCTAGTGTGTGGCTATTTTTGCTCCTTATTTCAGCTACATCAGATTTCTGCTTCTTACTTGTTGCGTTACAGATAAATAGAGTTAGAGACAAGGTGAGTTTTCTTCTCCTTTATGCATTACTGTTTTCTGGCTGTCAGAGCAGTCTGGCTTGTGAACAGCCTCTCAAGAGAGCAGACAGGGCCTGAAGGAGAAGAATAATGCCCTATGACAGCAGAGGAGTTGCTGTATGAGCCAGGGAGGTTGTTCAGCTGAGCCTAAACTAGCCTCACAAAGAGAAGAAGCTGGATCTCACATGAGGACAAGCAGGTATGCTGTCCACCACAGGTAACAGCCCCAGCAGTGAAATGGAATTATACAGGGTTAAGGATATACTAAAACCACAGTGAAGATGTTTGGATATGCCGGTATCTCCACTGTTCTCAAACACTGATTGTAAAACATAAGCATGTTATCTATGTATGTCTTCAGTGGTACTGCTTCACTGTGTGCACACGCTCCTATGCTACTTTCCTTTTGCTGGAAGGTAGCAAATGTGTCTACAATGTGCCTTATAGACCATGGCACAATCTTAATGTTAGATGCCAGAAAGAATCACCTTCAGGTCCAGCTTGCAGAACCAGCATGTATAAATTGTTCATTTCAGGCTGAAATTGAGAAGATATGGTGCAGAAGTCTCCAAGAGGATGATAAACATGAGACATTAGCATCCAATGTACAGAAATCATAAAATGTTAGTCTAAAATCCAAGCCACTGAAAATACTAGCTGTGTTAGAGCACTGCTGTGATAAATTCCCCTCTCTCAACCTCAGAAGAAAACTCTCTGGTACCAGGCCTGATTCACATTCAAAATCCTTCTCTTAGTAAAGACTAACTTCTGGTGAATTTCATCAAACACAAATAGCAGAACAGGCTTCGAAAGAACTATAAAAAGAAGGTGACTGGTTTTCCAAGGAGAAGGAAGGCTTGTGCCAGGAGCTTGGAACAACCCGATAATACGACGTGCAGGTGACAAGATGACGTCCCAGTCTTTCCAGAAACGATGACTCAAACAAGAAATCAGAAGAGCAAACCATAGGTCAGGGTTGTTTCAGGTGAGTGATAGTGCAGTCATCAGGAAGGGCACTCACTTTGGTCAGGCGACCTAAGCTGGGCTGCTGGCTCCAACAGTGCCCTCCTGTGTGACCTTGGGCAAGTCACTCCAACAGTAAGTGGAATGGCAAGGACTGAACAGTAACCACTGCCCTGATATTTAAAAACATTTGGCAAAGAAAAACCTTAAGCACCTCAGGAACTCAACTATTATTCGTTTATAATGGCTGCGCAGCACAGTGATCTCGCAGCTGTTGCATGCAAGAAAGCAAGAAAGAACTTGTTTCTGTCAATGCGTCCTCTGAAATAACATTGGACAGTCATAAAACTTCGAGGTGGAATTATCCAGGTATGAATTGTATAAAATGATATCATACGGACACCAAAAATTACCTCTATACGTGTCACTGAGGGAGCTCACGTGGCACTGGATGAATTAGCACTTCCTTTCGGAGGAACAAATAGTTCTACCTGCTGTCTCTTAGCAGAGACTAGCAGTAGAATGCCGTTCTTTAGAAAACAATGCCAAATACAGTCCACGTTTACTTAAATTCCTGTAATGCTTCAAAGCGACTGCTCACCTCCATTAAAAATTGCCTCGCCAAACCAGATCAACACACACAGAGCAAAAAACAGGGGAAAAGGCTAGCCTGGGGTACAGGGGAGGGCAGGATTGAAAGAAAATGACAATTTGTTGGAAAAATAAATGCTAGATCCACTTCTCCAGAGGAGGTTTTAGTGCTCTTGGCATCTTTTCACCGAAATACCTTTCACATGTTTACCATCACGATATACGGAGCTAAGGAATATCCTTATTTACAGAAAAGGATCCCACAGGACAGTTGTTTATAAAATAATTCACTTTTGGTGATGTATTTAATGATATAACTTGATTTTCTAGGCTACCCTTCAGATACAAAGATGCCGAACTGGGGAGGTGGAGCCAAATGCGGTGCCTGTGAAAAGACTGTGTACCATGCTGAGGAAATCCAGTGCAATGGAAGGAGTTTCCACAAGACGTGCTTCCTCTGCAGTAAGCTGTGCTAGACTCTTCTAACGCACAATATTCACATAGCTCTGTAGAAAGCTCTCATTAAAGACAGTAAATTTGCTTTTGTATTACTCTGCATGCAATGAAGAAGTTGCACAGTTTCCCAAATTCAATGTGTTTGCTCATGGGATGCCTACAGCAGTTTGAACACCCTGGGCAATGTACAGGATGGTGGAAGCAATCAGCACCATACAGGATTTCACACAGAGAAAGTTCTGTGAAGCTTTGCATCTTCCTTCTGGGGAAGTTCAAAGTAGAGGGCAGTCACATGTTATTCATCCTACCCAAAGTACAGCACAGTCAGATGGATTCTGGTCTGACACTCTCTAGAAGCCTAAAGGTAAAACCCATTTCCCACCTTTTTAGTCATGGAAGGATGGAAAAGTACCATATCTCTTTTTCAGCACAGCAGCCAGCTTTCTGAAATGCCATCATGCCACTCCATAGCAGCTCTCAACTATCAAGCCCCATTTTCTACCCTTTGCAAGCAAGCAATCCCAGACTGGTTTGTGTTGGAAGAGACCTTAAAGCTCATCCAGTTCCAATCCAATGCCATGGGCAAGGACACCTTCCACTAGACCAGGTTGCTCCAAGCCCCGTCCAGCCTGGCCTTGAACACTGCCAGGGATGGGGCAGCCACAGCTTCTCTGGGCAACCTGTGCCAGCGCCTCAGCACCCTCACAGGGAAGAGCTTCTGCCTAACGCCTAATCTAAATCTCTCCTCTATCAGCTTAAAGCCATTATCTAGATAAAAACTAAAGATAGCTAAATAGTTTACTTTGCAGGAAATGCTTGAGATTTAGTACTTGAGATTTAGCAGTATGAATTCCAGCATGACAGCTTAGAAGCCACTGAATCCAATTTTTCACCCTCTTTTCTCATTTGGAGGCATGAGACTGATCCAGCATGACCAGATGGCATAGTATAGCACTATGCAGAATTCAGTCTGAAGGACACCCTAAAGCTGTCCTTGCCTTTCTCTAAGTACCCTGCAAGTGATGCATAAAACACTGCGTAAGAATTTCCTCAAGAAGTTTTCAGTTAATTGACAACCTTCAGCCAGTGCTTACAGAACGGTTAAAAAGTCTCGGTTTTATCAAACCTAGAGAAGTCTTATTGCTTCCATGTGCTGACTACAGCAATTAATACCGGGTATCAGAGAAACTATAGGGAAAGGGACATGAATGCGGCAGTTACGAGAAAAGCTTTAATTGATGCTTGCTTTACTAAGCACTAGAAAATGATACAGCAGAAAACAAACTAGTAAACTCTCTAGTGTCTAATATAAACAGCTGTCCTAATAGGGCATAGTTAATAACATTTCTCTCCCTCCTAATACTGGAAGAAGTTTAAGCTTCATTCTTAGCATAACTGATCTTCTTGTAGTGATTCATGATCAGCAACATACATCCATTAGCTCTACCAGCTGCTTGTTTGGTTTGTTGTGGGTTTTCTTTTGTTGGTTGGGGGTTTTGGGGAGCTTGCTTGATTGGCCCCTGGTAGTCATAAATCTGAATTAAACTATTAGTAGGTTAGATACTAAAAAAAGGATTCCCAGCAGAAGTATGTTTAAGGTCAGCAACTAAAGATGTATCTAAGCCCAGATGGCATACGAGAGGTATGTTAATTGGATTTATTTTCCCCATGATTCACACACTAATCAGCAGCTCTGCATGACTCAGTATCATGTATCATGTTCATAGGCTTTTCAATTAACCAATTCTAGGATTTCAAAAACAGTCCTCCCTAACCTAACCTCAGGTACAGAAACACTTCATCTATTGAGACTTTTCTAGATTTTTATGTCAAATATATTTCAAATATATTTGATATTTTACATTTTATTAGAGCAGACACACAAACCACACCAGGTGGCTTTCAACCAAGAAGTTCTATTTGGCCAAAATGATAAACAAGTCCAACCAACCTGTGAACACAGTAAGAACCAGAGAAACTAAACTATAAATCAAACTCTCCTCACTCCACAGTTTTCCCCTACAAACATGAGATTGCTGTTTGCCTACCTTGCTTCCCTGGCAGCTTTTACTCAGCTGTGATAGACGTTTGGCAGGATCCCACATCATTAACCTGAAACTTCTTGGGGCCTGCTCTCCAGCAGTTTCTATTGGCAGATGACAGGTCTCAAAGTTATTTCAACAGTAGCACTTCAAGGGCTTTTGCTCCATCTGTTGTGGTGAATTGATACTGTATCCCTAAAGTGCCAGAAATAGAAACGCTTTATCTACTCCAAGAGTTTCCATCATTCCTCAACTCCCTTAGCAAACATAATTACCATCTCAAAGCAGAAGAGACTGTAACATGACGAGATCAGGTTCACACATTTACAGAAGCCCTTCATTTTATTTCTATTAACTGTAAAGGTCCTTGCAAATTATCTCCCCCAAACACACACACAGAGTAATAGAATTAAAACGGCAAAGGTTCCAGTATCAGCTTAAATTTCCTGATGAGGGTGAATTCAGACTCACAGCAGGACAGTGAAAATAAGCATGGGGGGAAAGGGACTAATCAAACAGCTAGCTCTGCAAGAGTTTGAACTTTCAACCACTGCCGATACTTCTGTATTTCACTGGTTTCTGTGGCTTATGTGAGCTAGGCACCTTCACTTACCCAGCTCTCAAGAGCCTGTGCATGACTGGAATGCACTCTGTGGGGCATGCACTGGTTAAAAGGGAGGTGGAGAGAGTTTTTGCTTATTCCCCTCTCCCCCATATCAACCGCCACTGACACAGTGAACAGTTTCTAAGAAGTGTTGAAATTTCAATTTCTAAGCATACTACAAACCTTGACTCTTCCAGAAGCACTCTGACCTGAAAGCTTCATCCTCTCGCAGCGGGACGGGAACAAGCTCACGCTGAGTACCCAGAACACTGCAGCACACGCTGCACACCAAGCAGATCAGGAGTGAAGCTACTTTTTTTTTTGGCCATTCATTACTGTCCACTTTTTACCCATCAGCAGCAAGGAGATCCCCCTGGACGGCTAACAGATTCAGCCTCTAAATGCTGACCAAGTTTCAGAGGAGAATAACCATGCGCAAGACCCATCTCAGCAATGCCGCTTAGCTCTGGGCGCAGCTTCTGTTTCCCAGAACATGGATACTTGCTGCTGAGCTCCCCAAATAAGCAGCTGTTAGCACTCATTTAGCTTTTGGTCTTTCCAAGTTGGGGCTTGGTTTAAAGCAGTGTTGCAGAGGACGTAACTTGTATTTCATTACAAATGCTGGGCATTCTTATGGCACCTCCTGTCTAAAAGTCTCCCGGATTGTTCCTAGTGAGTTAAGCCAAGCAGTATCTCTCTGTAAGAACAGGACTAGGAAGAGGTCTCTGGTTTTGGAACAGCTATAATTGTACTCTTGCCCTCCTGGAGGAAGACTACCAGAGCAGAGCTCACCAGTTACTTGGGATCATTGCTTTGCCTTACACCACAACCCATCAAATAAAACCACATGTCCTGCTTGACCCTGGACCTTATATCCTCTTTTAGAAGCATGTCACATAAACCAGCATGGGCTGGGAAGAGAAAGGCACCACAGACTCAGAGTGACTACTCCACAAGATGCAGATGCACAGCAGAACCAACACCCCTGCAACCTCCTTTTTGCCTTTTTTAAGGGTTGGGAGCTTACGATGATGATTGCAAATCCACCTTAACCTTCACAAGATCCAGACAAATTGTCTTGGTGAGCCCATGATTTTCCTAGGGTTAAAATAGAACTTCAAAGTGGCAAAAGAACACATTGCGTGCATGCACTACTTCAGCAACAGCCCAATGAAATTCTAGACTGACTACAGGCTATCTTATTTTCCTGTATTTATAAAGATAAGCAAAAATAAACACTAATTGTCATTACTCTGAACCCTATGAATTCCAATTTGAAAATTCTGATGTATAAAAATGCCACTTTTCTCCTGTTCTCAGTGGCTTGCAGGAAAGCTCTGGACAGTACCACAGTGGCAGCGCATGAATCTGAAATCTACTGCAAAACTTGTTACGGGAGAAAATATGGTCCCAAAGGAATTGGCTTCGGACAAGGAGCAGGATGTCTCAGCACTGATACTGGTGACCATCTGGGCTTGAATCTGCAACAGTGAGTTACACCCCACTGATGGCACCTTTTGCTGGTGCCTTTCCTGGCCCTTATATGCCACCATAGGCAAAAACATTAACTGCAATTGCAATCTATCATTCGTAGCACAGTTGTAGCTCAAGTTCACCATGGAACATAGGAATTTTTCTTTTTCCTCCTGTCAGAAGCTAAAACACAGTGAGGTTTTACTGTTACAGAAATAATCACACTACCACATACTGTTAACTCTCCTCTCAACAGAGGACATAACACTTTAAAATCCTCCCTGTGGCTCGAGTAATACTTACAAACACACTGAGATGTTTGAACAAAGGAATTCTAATGGGATACCATCTTCCAAAGCACATAATCCTCTCTGACAGAGCATTTTTTTAGTATTTTTGTACGGTTCTGTCATGGTTTAAGCTGAGCCGGTAACTCAGAACCACGCAGTCGCTTGCTCACTCCCCTGCTTTTTCCCCCCTCACTCCCAGAGGGATGGGGAGGAGAATTGAAAGAATGTAACTCCCATGGGTTGAGATAAGAACAGTCCAGTAACTGAGGTATAACACAAAACTACTACTACTACCACCAATAATAATAATGATAAGGGAAATAACAAGGAAAGAGAATATGAAACTAAAAGAGGAAAGGAAAAAACCCCAGTAAACAAGTGATGCACAATACAATCACTCACCACCCACCAACCGATACCCAGCCCGACCACGCAGTGATCTAGCCCTTCCAGGTAACTCCCATCAGTTCATATAATGGGCACGACGTGCTGTGGTATGGAATACCCCTTTCGCTAGTTCGGGTAAGGTGTCCTGTCTCTGCTTCCTCCTGGCTTCTTGTGCCCCTCCTCACTGGCAGAGCATGAGAGACTGACAAGTCTGTGATCAGGATAAGCATTACTTAGCAACAACTGAAAACACCAGTGTGTTATCAGCACTGTTCTCAGGCTATAGCTGAAACACAGCACTGCACCAGCTACTAGGAAGGAGAAAAATAACTGGTACAGATGAAACCAGGACTGATTCTCAAAGCTGCACATTCCCACATCAGTGATGCTTTCTTCTTGTATAAGGAAGCCAATTAACCCAATATCTTGTGCAGGAAATAAAAGCCTAAATAATGCATTTAACTGTAGCTCGTTGTAAGATATGAATCCATTACAGGCATAGTTGTGCATAAAAAACTGTCACACCCTGTAGATTCAGGGACCTGTTGCAGCTAAACAAGCCAATAATTCAAAAGCCAGTCTGTGAAAGGCTTCAGTTTGCACCAAGACATAAAGCACAAAGCACAGAAATACAAAGCAAAGCTGCTCTCCTGATGTGCTTTTGACCCTAGACCAGCCAAGAGCCCCTGTTCTAAGTTCCCTGTCCAAACCTCACAGGGACTAATGAAACAGAGGCATGCAGTATCTCATTTCTGTTTTCCACTCGCTGAGTGCCAGGAGACAGCCAGTTAGGAAGAACAGAGAAGTGTTTTGCTTTTATTTTCCCACTTGCCACTCAGCGTTGTGTTAACAACATTCTTCTACTTTTACTTTTCATTAAATACAACCTTTTCTGCACATGGCTGCTATCAGCTCTGCGTACTCACTCCCAAACAGGTTACAGCATCAGCTTTTCAGTCACACAACACAGAATTCAATAGAAACTTGCATTTTTTTCCCCTTTCACATGTCTAAACCCAGTCATTTAATATTTACCCCTCTAAAAAAAATAAAAAAATCATTAATTTACATTTCCAGAATGAAGACCACATTTTAAGCAGTATTTTAAACCACTGGAAACTTCTCTTTCAGGGGCTCACCGAAGCCTGCTCGCCCTTCTACACCAACTAATCCATCAAAATTTGCCAAAATGATGGTAGATGTGGATAAATGTCCCCGTTGTGGCAAATCTGTGTATGCTGCAGAGAAGATCATGGGAGGAGGAAAAGTAAGTAGTTACTACAGGACCAGAAACAAAACGCACTTCTATAATGGTGAGAAACTACAGCAAATAGGTCCTTGACCTTTTAAGTTTTTGCTCAGTGTCAAATGAAGAAAACTTGAGGATGAATCAGCAAGTTGTTGGAGTCTGATGTATATTCCAGGTTTAAAACCATGTGCTTTTTGTAAGTTGCCTTCAACTTTATATATCTTGTTTACGTCTGAAGAACAACTCCTGGTCGTTGTTCAGGCTGACTCTACTAGTACTGTTATTCTACTACCATCTCTGGGGATATTTACCATTTACACATTAATTGGCAGTGACAATTGCAGATATATTAAAGAGATCCTGTGACTAGAAAAACCAAAGGTCTCACAGGACATGCTAGCTCTCTGCTCTAGGAACTCTCACTATCAAAAGAAGTGGCCAAACCAAGAGTGCACATACATATATATCTCCCTGCTTTTCACCTGACCTCCATTAATAACAAAGTGACTGGGTAAGATCTTGACATGGGATAATGAAGAAATCAAAAAAAGACTAATCCAGAAAGCCTAAAAACGGAAGCCATAAGACCAACAAAATGATGTTAACTTTTCACACCTTAAAAATACTTTGTTCCTTGTAACTGCTAACTGTGTGCTTTTGGTAATATATAATGAATTGCCTTCATTTCCTCAGCCTTGGCATAAGACATGCTTCCGTTGTGCTATCTGTGGGAAGAGCTTAGAATCCACAAATGTTACAGACAAAGATGGAGAGCTCTACTGTAAAGGTAAGAACTGCAATGAGCTGAACTGGGTTACTGAGACAATCAAAAATGAGTCTCTTCAGACCTAGTACTGCCATCATGATTTACCTTGCTGCAGGCTTCATGACTTCACAAAATTCCGTTTTATCTTTTTTTAACAGCTTTTGGAAAGCAGAGATAACACTGCAGTTTCATCTTCTATTGTAAACATGCAATTTTTCAAGTTGTAATTTTTCTACAAATATAACACCCTCTTACCTCTGTCCTCAGACCTTCTCACAGGAACACTGGCCAGTCTCTTGTACCTGCAGAAATGCACTAAAAAGAGAGTAAAGCATGCACAAAGACACAGAGCTCTAAAGGTTGTCATCCGTGTAAGGTCACAGTCCTAATTTGAATTCTTGACAGTGAAAGTTCGAAGATTCTTCCACATTAATGCTACATTATACATCCAAATGTTTTTCTAGGATCAAGAAAGTTCACAGATTTCACCTGACTCTCAGAAATAGCTTAAGGGGAAAAATATGCAAAGTTTTTATATCCCAGGCTAAAATAGATACAGAATCCTGGAGAAGAATATTTAAATTCTGTGGCTCTGGGTACAGCCTGACAACTGCACTTGATCAAATTATCATATCTGCAGAAATCTGCTGACCTTTACTATTTCCTTAGCAGAGTTCTGACCAATAGCTATGCATACACTTAGCAATACAGAGTTGAAATGGAATGGTTTAAACTACCATCAATAGTTTCTGAACTATCCTCTTTCAACCTCCTTGTAAAATTTCTGACTCATTATTTGCATTACTTGTGCAGACCAAGTTTTCCTGGGTGTTTCCACGTAGCAAAGTAGATTTAATGAAAATGTTCCATCTTAAATACAGAGAGTTCCTTGATTGTCTTTTATTTTTTTTTTTTTTTTGAGAAGATCAGACATGACTTCTGTTTAATCCAAACACGTAACTCCAGCTGCACACTGTCGACACGTCTAGGAAAGAAACCATTCAGATTTCCTTCCTTTTATTAACTTTCATTTTGTAGTAGTACTAAACCCCAAAATCATTTACCTCTACGTGAAAACATTCAGAATACCATTTACTTCCATTCTCCTTTTGCAGTTTGCTACGCCAAAAATTTTGGTCCCAAAGGAATCGGCTTTGGTGGCCTCACTCAAGTGGAAAAGAAGGAGTGTGAATGAGAAGCAATGGATACAACAAACTCAAGCTGCTGTTGATGCCACCACCTGAGAGCTGTTAAGTAAAACGTTAAAGATCACACGTTGCTAAGAACCTAGAGCATTTGTTTAACCTTTTTCACTTTGCAGGAGAAAACTTGTGAGCTTATATCTTAAGAAATTCTTAGATTAGTTTAGGAAAGGCAAAGTAGATGCGATTCACTTTGAATTTCAAATCCCTTTCGAGTGTCTCTCTCAAAGGGAGGTATTTGTGAAAAAAATCAACGTTTTTTTAGAATACAGTGTTGTAAGTTTTGTTATTGTATGTTTACAAGCTACAATAAAGTTCTGCTACTGCTTCACATTGTTTTTACTCAAATTTGCTTGTGCATTGTTCTACAATGTTGCAGATAAATGCATTTCACTGAGATGAATTAAATACTCTACTTCTTAACTACAGGAATTGCATTTCATTGCAGTACTTTACTTTCATGTTACCAATTCTAGATGGTATTTATTTTTCTGATCTTGATCTGTTTCCCTGCTGGTTTTCATTATTACCTACTTTGACTTATAGTCAAATCCACACTGCTCTTCTTGGCAACATGGCTGACATCTGGTTATTAAATACCTACGCACGCAGCTGGAAAAAAAATCCCTCTTTTTGTATACATTTGTCATGGTTTAAGCCCAGCCAATAACGCATAACCACGCAGCCGCTAGCTCACTCTCCCTTTTTCTTCTTCCCTTCTCACCGCGGAAGGATGGGGCGGAGAATCAAAAGAATATAACTCCCATGGGTTGAGATAAGAACAGTCCAGTAACTAAGGTATAACACAAACCACTGCTGCTGCCACCAATAATAATTATAATGGAAAAAACAAGAGGCAAGAATATGAAACTAAAAGGGGAAAAGGAAACCAAAAAACACAAGTGATGCATAATACAATCGCTCACCACCTGCTGACCAATACCCAGCCTGACCCAAGCAGCCATCTGGGCCTTCTGTGTAACTCCCCCCAGTTTATATAATGGGCATGGCATGCTGTGGTATAAATACCCCTTTGGTAAGTTTGGGTCAGATGTCCTGCCTCTGCTTCCTCCTGGCTTCTTGTGCCCCTCCTCACTGGCAGAGCATGAGAGACTGACAAGTCTGTGATCACGATAAGTATAATGTAGCAACAACTGAAAACACCAGTGTGTTATCAGCACTGTTCTCAGACGAAAGCTGAAACACAGCACTGCACCAGCTACTAAGAAGGAGAAAAATAACTGGCACAGCTGAACCCAGGACAACATTGCTCTTTTCCACCATCAACTTAACCATTTTTACACACTAACAGGGCATATATACATGCAAAACAGGAGGCAAAGAGTTTCAGGTGTTTTCTTATGGCTTTGTGCCTACCTGTTCTTACATACCTCACCGGTCACAAATCATAGAATCATAGAATCATAGAATAGTAAGGGTTGGAAAGGACCTCAAGATCATCGAGTTCCAACCCCCCCGCCATGGGCAGGGGCACCTCCCACTAAACCATGCCATCCAAGGCTATGTCCAACCCCACCTTGAACGCCGCCAGGGATGAAGCATTCACAACTTCCCTGGGCAACCCATTCCAGGGCCCCACCACCCTCACAGTAAAGAATTTCTTCCTCATATCCAGTCTAAACCTCCCCTGTTTAAGTTTAAACCCATTACCCCTTGTCCTCTCACCACAGTCCCTAATGAAGAGTCCCTCCCCAGCATCCCTATAGGCCCCCTTCAGGTATTGGAAGGCTGCTATGAGGTCTCCACGCAGCCTTCTCTTCTCCAGGCTGAACAGCCCCAACTTTCTCAGCCTATCTTCATACGAGAGGTGCTCCAGTCCCCTGATCATCCTCGTGGCCCTCCTCTGCACTTGTTCTAACACTTCCATGTCCTTTCTATGTTGAGGACACCAGAACTGCACACAATACTCCAAGTGAGGTCTCACGAGAGCAGAGTAGAGGGGCAGGATCACCTCCCTCGACCTGCTAGTCACGCTCCTTTTGATGCAGCCCAGGATACCGTTGGCTTTCTGGGCTGCAAGCGCACACTGCCGGCTCATGTTCATTTTTTCATCAACCCACACCCCCAAGTCCTTCTCCTCAGGGCTGCTCTGAATCTCCTCCCCGCCCAACCTGTAGCTGTGCCTGGCATTGCTCCGACCCAGGTGGAGGACCTTGCACTTAGCATGGTTGAACTTCATCAGGTTGGCATCAGCCCACCTCACAAGCGTGTCAAGGTCCCTCTGGATGGCATTCCTTCCCTCCAATGTATCAACCGAACCACACAGCTTGGTGTCATCGGCAAACTTGCTGAGGGCGCACTCAATCCCACTGTCCACATCACCCACAAAGATGTTGAACAAGACCGGTTCCAACACCGATCCCTGGGGGACACCACTTGTTACTGGCCTCCAGCTGGACACTGAGCCACTGAGCACTACTCTTTGCGTGCGGCCATCCAGCCAGTTCTTTATCCACCGAGTGGTCCACCTATCAAATTGATGTCTCTCCAACTTAGAGACAAGGATGTCATGGGAGACAGTGTCAAAGGCTTTGCACAAGTCCAGGTAGATGACATCAACTGCTCTACCCCTGTCCATCAGTTCCGTAGCCCCTTCACAGAAGGTCACCAGATTGGTCAGGCAGGATTTCCCCTTAGTGAAGCCATGCTGGCTGTCACCAACCACCTTGTTGGTTTTCATGTGCCTTAGCATGCCTTCCAGGAAAATCCGCTCCAAGATTTTGCCAGGCACAGAGGTGAGACTGACTGGTCTGTAATTCCCTGGCTCATCCATTTTCCCCTTCTTAAAAATGGGGGTTATATTTCCCTTTTTCCAGTCATCGGGAACTTCACCTGACTGCCATGATTTTTCAAATATGATGGACAGTGGCTTAGCAACTTCATTCACCAGCTCCTTCAGGACCTGCAGATGGATTTCATCCGGTCCCATGGACTTGTATACATTCAGGTTCCTAAGGTGGTCCCGAACAAGATCCTCCCCCACAGCGGGCCCAGGGTCCCCACCCTCACCGTCCCCGCGTCTGCCTTCCAAGACTTGGGTGGTGTGGTCAGAGCATCTGCCGGTAAAGACTGAGGCAAAGAAGTCATTAAGAACCTCAGCCTTCTCCAAATCCAGGGTAGCCAGTTCTCCCGATAGCTTCTGGAGAGGGCCCACGGTGTCCCTAACCTGTCTTTTATTGGCAATGTACCTATAAAATCCCTTCCTGTTATCCTTAACATCCCTAGCCAGGTTTAATTCTAAGTGGGCCTTAGCTTTCCTAACCTGGTCCCTAGCTTCCCGGACAACATCCCTGTATTCTCCCCAGGCTGCCTGACCTTGCTTCCACCTTTTATAAGCCTCTTTTTTCTTTCGAATTTTGCTCAGCAGCTCCTTATCCATCCAAGGAGGTCTCCTGGCCCTCCTGCTGAACTTCCTTCTAGTTGGGATGCATCGCTCCTGAGCTTGCAGCAGGTGAGCCTTGAATATCAACCAACAGTCTTGGGCCCCCTGCCCTCTAGGGCTGTATCCCATGGAACCTTCCTGAGCAGGTTCCTGAAGAGGCCAAAGTCTGCTCTCTTGAAGTCCAGGGCAGTGAGCTTGCTGCACGCTCTTCTCACTGTCCTGAGGATCTCAAACTCAACCATCTCATGATCGCTGCAATCAAGGCTGCCCTGGAGCGTTACATTCCCAACCAGCCCTTCCCTGTTGGTGAGGACGAGGTCAAGCATGGCACCTCTCCTTGTCGGCTCCTCTATTACTTGCAGAAGGAAGTTGTCTTCCACACAATCGAGGAACCTTCTGGATTGCTTGTGCCGGGCCGTACCATCCCTCCAACAGATATCAGGGTGGTTGAAGTCTCCCATGAGAACAAGGGCCTGCGAGCATGAGGCTGCTCCTATCTGCCTATGGAGCGCTTCGTCCAGCAAGTCCCCTTGGTCAGGCAGTCTGTAACAGATCCCCACAATAACATCACCCATCACTGTTTTCCCTTTAACCCTGACCCACAAACTCTCTGTCGACTGCTCACCTGTCCCCAGACAGAGTTCCATACTCTCTAGCCTATCCCTAACATAAATAGCAACTCCCCCTCCCCGTCTGCCGGGCCTGTCTTTCCTAAAGAGCCGGTAACCTTCCATTCCAACACACCAGTCATAGATGCCATCCCACCATGTTTCTGTGATGCCTATGATATCATACCCCTGTAGATGTGCACACATCTCTAATTCCTCTTGTTTGTTCCCCATACTACGAGCATTTGTGTAGAGGCATTTGAGCCGAGATCCAATTGAAGCCGGCTCATTGGCTGGAGCAGCTGGAATATCTCTACATTGCTCTGAACGTTTACTATAGGTGCTACCAACCGACTGGGTGTGTTGGGATGGAATGATGCCCCCCTCCCCCAACACATCTAGTTTAAAGCATCCTTGACCAGCCTGGCAAGCCTCCTACCAAATCCACTCTTCCCCTTCTTTGTCAGACCAGCTCCACCAGCCCCCAGTAGACCTGGCCTACTATATTGAGTCCCATGGTCAAGGTACCCAAACCCCTGACTATAGCACCACCCTTCTAACCATTTATTAACCTGCCCAATCCTCCTAGTCTTTTCAAGGTCCTGCCCTGTATCCTGGAGAATTGACAAAAAGACAATCTGAGCTCCAGAGCCCCTAACCACCTCTCCCAGAACCCTGTAGTCCTTCTTTATGGTCTCCAAGCTACTGCTATCTATATCAGTAGCACCCACATGTATTACCAGGAGTGGGTAATAGTCAGTGGGACCGACTAGAGCAGGCAGCTTCTCGGCCACATCCCTGATCCGAGCCCCTGGTAGGCAACACACCTCCCTTGAGGCTGGGTCAGGCCGGCAGATGGGTGCCTCTGTGCCTTTCAGATTAGATCCCTTGACTACTTCAGTCTGCAAAAACACACTTAGAAGAAAGTAAGACCTATTTTATTACATGTAAGCCCTCCAAATACATATACTTAAAAGAGTTTTTCACAACATCAGTAATACAATTATAGTGCAAATGTAACATTAATTTTTTTTTTAATATGAACATTTCCCTTCATTTACAATTTACATTTACATTTATCATTTTCTTTTATTATCTGCAAAATAAAGCAAAGGCTAAAAACATGGTTTTGAAATTCCACCCTATAAACTTACCTTGAAAATATACTCTTAGTCACATAAAATTTCAAATAGTTTCAGTTCAAACTATGCATCACAGACATATAGTGACTGTTCCATATACAAACCTGTTGTAGCTTATGCAAGATAGGTCTAATATTTGAAACAGTAATAGAAATAAAAACAAGGAACTTCAGAAGAATTTGTAGAAACTAACAAAATATCCAGTTTTATTTAGCTTTCAGCTCAATGGTTTTAGACATTAAGCAAAACTTCATACAGAATGAACAGTTTTCTCCTTTGCCAGATAAAGAAGGTTATATTGCTTGGTCCAGTCAATTACATTGGGTTTGAACATACCAAAGCAACTGCACTGAAAAAAGTCTGCAAGGTTCTGGAAGCATCCAAGACTGAAAAAGAAAGAAATACCCATTAATAAACCTAACAAAAGAAGACTGCAAGCATCAAAAATACACATTCACCATTAGACAGTACATAAGACAGACATAAGGCTGTCAATGAAGACAGCTCCGGGAGGAGAAACATAAGCACAGTTCTCCATTGACCATCATTCCTTTGTTGAACTTTCACAACTTGTATTACATTAAAGACTTCTACAACCTGTAATACATTATAGAATGAGAACAGATTAAGTTCACCTCAAATATTTAAAAGTTAGTAAGACCTCATCTGCTCCCACACATGAGGAAACAGAGACTCCTAGTATAACGGGGAAACCTTGGTACTGGTTTCTCTGTTGAACTAAATACTGCAAGAGAAGGCAGAAAGGAGCCACTTCATAACTTAATCCTCTTTCCAAACCTACAGCACACACACACAGACTGATGAACAAATTAAAGGACAATATCCCCTCATCTCCAAAATGGTGTCTACTGATGAATGCTACGGACTGATGCTATGGATCCACTATGTTATGCACCCGTTTTTCCTATTTATTCAGCCATGCAAGAAAGAACCACAGCAGCTCCTATGCTGGCTGCTTATTTCCCAGGGCAAAGCAAGTTCTCAGCAAGATAAATGAGGTCCACACCCTTCTCTTCGCACAGCTCCTAAACAGGCATGACCAGCACATCCACAGAGCAGCACCACCTTTTTGCAGTTATAAAACAGTGAAGCAAATAGTACTTAAATGTGTTTAAAACATGCTCTTCATGAATACTCACTTGTATGGAGTTCTCCTGAGTGAAACAGCGTGCTTAGAAGATTTTCTTTGTATCAGGAGGTTCATTCTTTCATGCGAGGTCAATCCCAAGAATGCAATCTTACCAAAATGAATATGTAAAACATGGTTAAAACATGAACATCACAAATTCAAATTCTGGTGATACCAAAAGCTACTACTGGGAAGGGAGGGATGGGAAGACGTTTGCCGTATCTAACAAATAAGTAACTCCTGCCATAATTAATGACTGAAAAGTATGTTTTTACATATTGATTGGACTACAACAACCCAGCAAACTGTAACATTAACACTTCTGCTGAAGAGGCAAGCTTATTTGGGATGACTGTCAAGACTGTACTTTCACAGATGTCTACAGAAGTTTAAGATTACAGCCATTAAGCACTTATCTCCTCAGATTTTGTCTATAGTCTGCCACACAAACTGATAATGAAAGATCCTCCAAAGAGACCAAGTAGCTTAGCAAAAAAGATGTAGATGTAAAAAAAAAAGTAGATGTCAGAGACTCAACTTCTCCATTTTCTTGATTTCATGCATTCTTTACTGAGCTTCATAAAATGAAAGAAATTTTCCTGCGTATTTGCTTACCTATTCCTTCTTCCATTTGCTTCTTTTCTTAGCAAAATTTTACACAGTCTTTGGCTGAATGCCACACTATCACAAAGCAGTACATTTACAAATGACTGTGCACAAAACATGGTAGTTAACTATAAGTATCCTACCTAGAACCCTTTTTTGTTTTTTAAAGGCACGGTATCTCAGTTATGAACATGATGTAAGGTAAGCATGGACATTACAGACATCTAGCAGTATGTATTGCAAGTTGTGGATATTTTTTTAAACAAGATGGAAAAAAAAAAGCTTTAGTTCAGTATGCTTAACACATATTCAGATAACACATCTTTCTTAAAAGCTGCTAAACAAGCTGTTTCCCATGTGTTTTTAAGACAGCTCTTCTCCATCTTGTTTGCATAGCCAAGTGCTCTCCGTAAACAACATAACCAAGAAATTCGACAGGCCTCACCAGGATCTCATCCAGCTCATTTTATTGTAGCAATGGGATTTAACACAGTGTAATGATGCACTGCGGAGCTCTGCCATAGAATCTTCGATTGAGGCTTGTCAAGTTATTGAACTTTTGTGCCATTTTGGGGGCAGTAATACTGCTTCTATTAGAAAATATCTTTAAATAAGTCCTTATAGGTTTGGAATTTTTGATGACCACTAAACCCAGAACTCAGTGACAGGAATGATTTGCAGGCTGCGATCCTACTTTTAACATGGAAATGTTGAACTCACAAGTACCTATGAAACTGAAAGGACTGCAGTGAGATTTAAGGAAAACACCTAGATGTGACATTCATTAAACAAGGAAAACAGGCATAGTTTTTATGGAAGCAGATCATGTTTTAAAAAGTTTTAATATGACCCTTAAAGACAGGAGCAGAAACTGAAACAAACTACTACCTGATAAAGCTGAACAATCAGCCACAACGAAGCCCATCCAGTATGAAAACAGGCTAGTGCAAACATGTAGGAAACCCATGGGGAACAATAGATTATCTGTGTGAAGTATGTCCATGCTCCATCTTGATGATAATTTGTTGCACAATGATTTGTCCAATCTGGTAAAATGAATAATCAGTTAATTATATTATTAGGCCACTTAAAAACTGAACAAAGATTGTTTGCACAGAATTAATATTACATAGCAATATGATCTAGAATACAATGTTTAATATATCATGCTCCCACTTAAAAGCACCCACAGAGATCTGTGACTGCTTGCTATTCTGGCTGTATAATCATTACATTATGTATTTATAACCCACATAACCCCATGTTCCTTGAAGGAACATTCAAGGCACTGACTATGTTCCTTGATATTACATTGAAATAAGTCATCACCTCTCATTGTCAAGACTTCTGACATTTTGCTTCATGCTCACTTGTAATTTTAGGGCAAGAACTTATCCTTTATCTTTAATACCATCATCAACAAAAGAAGACATGATGGTGAAAATCCCAAGAAAGCAGCATTTAGCACTAGTAAGTAGATGCAAACTGGAATATCCACCTTCTAAAAACTTCTTAAGAGATACTTAAAGCCTACCACATAGGCATTTAACCTATTAAAAAAACCCACAAGCTAGAAGCAGAGCAATTTCTTTTTGCTTCTGCGTCAGTTGAACAATTAAAAGGTTCTACCTTCCTCCCATGTTCCTGCACACACAGGAAATAGAGAAAAACCATATGCTTTCTGCATATATATAAGACCACCACTGAAAGACAGAAAAGCAATACATGCTCACACAAGTATCCTGTGCTCTCCACTGCCATAGCTGGTTCACTTCACTATCTTGAACATCGACCCATTTCAGTATAATGTAAAGTAATATAAAAATTAGAACTTTTTACTTAAAAGGTTAGTAGTTAGCTGTATAACTACATTCTAAGGGCTCTACTCTCTCCAAGACATGTCTCTATTTTCCAGTTCGGATTTATCAGTTATATAGACAGTTCTCTTCAAAGTCATCACTACCTTAAAAACAAAAAGACACTTTGGCAAGTGTTCAATATAGTTCTTTCCAAATAAGAAAATCAATAAAGCCTTTACAATAATGTATTTACAAACTGATTTTCCATTACAATGAAGGCTATCCAGGCTAGAACATTAATCTGACACTCCTCCACATGGCTTCCCTATTTAACCTAAGAAAAATGCATACTGATATTGTATATGCCAATGAACATCCCACTAGAGCTCTACAGTAGCTCAACACACATGTAAGTAGAGAGTTGACCAAAGACTCAGATACGATATTTTCATTTAAAGACAGAATTCCGAGATAATAGCACTGTTGAAATATGGTATTGCTTGTGCAAGTATTATCACACTTGCTGGAAATGAAATACTGAAAATTGAAGACCATACACACATTTTTGAATGATAACTTGAAATAAATTCATGGATACATACACAGAAGAGTTCCATAAAGCACCCAGACACCGGTCATAGTTAGAAAAGACAGGAACAGCAGGTAGTAACAATGGTTCCCAATGCCTGAATTTGAGACAAGATTAAAAAAAAAAAAAAGGTTGACTTTCTAAAATTCAGCAGTACTTGCATTTCCCTTTAAGTTCATAGGACTAAGAGTCAACCAGATTTGTCTCTTCTCCAGAACATGCCTTCAGCTGTTTTGGCTAGATGAGGACTATCTATGCAACCACAGCTCTCACTATGCACAGCACAACTGTCTCATATGACTGAAAAATCTAAGCTGCTCAATTTAATCGTTTGACCTTTGTGTGCTTCAGAACTGCAAACACAGGCATGAAAAACCACAGACTTCTGTCAGAGAAACTGTTACATGAAGACATACAAATATTTTCCTTTAAATTACAATCAGCATTGCTCAAAGCTTTGAAACAATGCATCAGAAGGATGTCTCACCACCTTACAGCAAACACTGTAAAAATATTTTCAAGTATTTAACACTGCAGAAAGCAATTGGCAAAAGAATGCTAAAAATACATTGCTACAGATGGAAAATTCCAACCTTTCTGTCTTGAGCATCACCAGTAATGAGACAGAAAGGAAGAATATGCTTGCTTCCCAGAGCAGTGGTGGAAACACCATCCCTGGAAGTAAGTGTTCACAGACTGGGTAGATGAGGCCCTAAGTGACCTGGTTTAGTGGTGGCCTTGGTAGTGCTGGGGGAATGGTTGGACTTGATAATCCTAAAGGTCTTTTCCAACCCAGCTGATTCTGTGAAAGAGGGAGTTTCACAAAGAACACCAAAACAAAGCGCTCTGCAGGGCTAAATGGTCTAGCTGCTCCACTGCACTGTCTCTAACAGTGACAACGGACAACATCAGCCCAGGAGGACATGTGACGCTGGCCACTATCTACAGCTCATTCTCCTCACCCACAGCTTCTGTCTTGAAATGTCAGAGTGTACATACTTGTCTAGCTATTTTAGGAGCTACTTTTGGACGCACTGTACAAACATTTGTCTAATCCCTTTCTGAACCTTCTGATGCTGCCTGTATCTGCAAACCCTTACAGCAGCGAGCTCCAAATTTCCTCTGCCTGCAATGTAAAGACTTTTTGGTTTTCTTCACCAATTTTAAATCCAGATGCCATTCTCGCTGAGCCTTCCCTAGTATGATGTGCCTGGCAAATATCAGTTCTGCATTCACTTTAACTACCATCATCATTGCTTCCTGCCATCCCCCTTACTCCTTCTCTCAAAAGAAGTCTCAAGACTTTTTGGTCTCTACTTTTAGGCTGACCACTCCATCTTTTTAACAATTACAGTTGCCTTTCTCTCTACCATCTAAGTAATTTCCCTCTGGCACCTATCAGTAAGCCGTCAGTATCAACTATGTATTCGTACATGAGGCGTGCTCTCTCTCTCAGGAGATAAATGTTATTTCAGCAACTTTTTGAATATGTGGCATTTCCTGATAAAACAAACCCTCTCACCTATGCACTGTCCAGTCCACAGAGAATGTTGATCGTATCTGGCTACACATGAATCACAAGCAAGGCAATGCACAGATCTCAAAGGCTTCCTTACCTAGTTGAGGGAAAGGAAAAGAACACAGCCATAGCAAAAGCATCTATTTCACTCAAAGCTTAGAGCATCTCCTCATGGGCATCATCATATTTTGTTCTCTATAACACACATTTATCTTGTATAACAAACATTTTATACTCTAACAGACCTCACAACATGCAACATAGATAAGAACTATAAATCTTAATTCAAAAAAAATTAATAGAAATAATTATTTTATTAAGATTAGAGTCCAAGGATATCAAAGCATCTCATTTGTCACTGTAAAAGAAAAACATAAATCTAAATAACACAAAACAAACTATGCGTCTAACACTTACAAGATAAGCAATAAGGAGAAAGCTTTGTATAGCAGTACTGAGTAAAAGCCAGGTTCAAAAAGCAAATACCAAAACCCTACTTACAAGACATGATGTGCAAAATGTTCTGAAGTCCAAGCAATTTGCTTCTGCAAGAGCTACAATGTTCTGAAAGACAAAGTAGTTTCTGCTTGTGTTTGGATCACATTTCCAGGGGGATCTGAAGATTTTTACATTAGGCCTTTTGCAACTCATCAGCATTTTGAGTGCCAAGCATTGACAGGAATAAGTGCTCAGTGTTTAAAAAGGACTGTGAGAAACACCAAACAGCAAAGACTGATGTAACTTCCCCCCCATGCGGAATTACCCAGAAAACTATCTCTGTTACCAAAATTAATCAATCATGTGGATGAAGTACTCTTCAAAATGAGATGGTCTTAAGATCACCTCATCAAACCATGCCAAGTGCAAGGTCCTACACCTGCGTCGGAGCAATGCCAGGCACAGCTACAGATTGGGCGGGGAGGAGATTCAGAGCAGCCCTGAGGAGAAGGACTTGGGGGTGTTGGTCGATGAGAAAATGAACATGAGCCGGCAGTGTGCGCTTGCAGCCCAGAAAGCCAACCGTATCCTGGGCTGCATCAAAAGGAGTGTGACCAGCAGGTTGAGGGAGGTGATCCTGCCCTTCTGCTCTGCTCTTGTGAGACCTCACTTGGAGTATTGTGTGCAGTTCTGGTGTCCTCAACATAAAAAGGACATGGAACTGTTGGAACAAGTGCAGAGGAGGGCCACGAGGATGATGAGGGGACTGGAGCACCTCCTGTATGAAGACAGGCTAAGAAAGTTGGGGCTGTTCAGCCTGGAGAAGGCTGCATGGAGTCCTCATAGCAGCCTTCCAGTATCTGAAGAGGGCTCATAAGGATGCTGGGGAGGGACCCTTCATTAGGGACTGTGGTGAGAGGACACGGGGTAACGGGTTCAAGCTTAAACAGGGGAAGTTTAGATTGAATATAAGGAGGAAATGCTTTCCTGTAAGGGTGGTGAGGCACTGGAATGGGTTGCTCAGGGAAGTTGTGAATGCTCCATCACTGGCAGTGTTCAAGGCCAGGTTGTACAGAGCCTTGGATGAGATGTTTCAGTGTGAGGCATCCCTGCCCATGGCAGGGGGGTTGGAACTCGATGATCTTAAGTTCCTTTCCAACCCCAACTATTCTATGATTCTATGATTCTAAGATATAAGATACCTCTCAGGTAGCAGTCAGACCTCAGAGAGATGAGGAGAGCTGCTGTATTTACTGTTCCTTCATGCATACTAGGTAGACAACATTTACTAGCCCTGTGGCAAAAAGTTCAAAACACAGTTCTCACTCGCAATCTGAAGAGATACAACCTCTTGGAGAGCAATGAAATCACAGACATAATTCTTTCCTTAATCCACAAGTTGGTGAGACCAAATATCAAAATCCCTACTGATTTCTTTTTGCCATTCTAAAATAGAGCTAGGAAATAGCATGTCATTTACATGATGCCTAAGCACAAAAATCAAATCATTGAATGCATCTTGAAAGTATCTAGCAAAATTTAAGTCATTTCCAGCCTTTGAGCTACAGATGTCTAGCTTCATGAGCATGGAGAGTTGTAGTAAAGCATCATGAATATCTCTTGCTAACCTGAGACCACTGGAGTGGCAGCCATACAAAATTCATATTTATGAAGTTCTATATGAGTTTATATCATAGATAACACCAGTGGTTCTGTACAATGTTTTGCCAGAGGTCACACTTCAATGAAAAGATGGAAGCAAGGCCATTATGGCAGGGTTCTGAAGGTAAGGAAACAAACAGTAGAAGGACACATTATCTACTATCTATGTTGTTCGATGCTGTTGTTAAAAGCCCTTAGGAGTATTTCATTGCTTTTAAGACTAAAAAAACTGCACATGATGGCAAAAATAACCATCCCTTGCACCAGGTGAGCCCTTCCCTTTGTTTTTATGAAGTCACCTACCTCTTTCCTTTCTTTTTCTGAGGTCTTAATATATCCAGGATCGGTTCTCCAAGTTTTACAGAAATAATAAAGAAGACCCACCACGCTGAATATGACAGTGATTTCAAGAATTCTATCTGTTCTATGTAATGTTCAGGTTAAGGAATATATTCTGTCACTGCTATCTGTCAAAGAAAATACTCTAAAATTAGTTAATTACTTCACAAGCAACATACAAAAAGGAAAAGAATAAATTTCACTTTTCTGGTAGGATCCTCTCTGCCCTTTAGAGGACATCATAATGGAGAAGTTGAATACTCTGTCCAGTTTGAGCACTTGAGAAGACTTTCACAACTGCAGAAACCTGCATCACAATATAGCTCGCTGTCATCCTCACTAGCAGAGTGCAGATTCTTGCCTTTGAGTATTTCACAGTTTCAAAGCGAATTGAATTTCTTCCTTTTCTCACTCAAGTTTGTCTATTTGATTGAAACAATACCAATCAGACACACATAGTTATGGAGCTTGCTACAGCTGTGAGATTCAGCTGACTGCAGCACACACCCTAAAGTCACTGAACAGGCCCTTACTGTTTTCTAGGTCCTGCCCTCTTGTTTGTTTTAGCTAAAACCACTGAGTGAACACAGACAAAATGATGCAACTGCAAATCATCCTGGAAATACCTTTGTCACAAAAAAAACCAAACTAACCATACCAAGCACACACTGACAAAACACTTCTGAAGGTAATGGGATAGCTACTGAGAATCCTTCTTCCCTCATAAATATACTACAAAATCCATAGAACCACAGAATGGTTGGGATGGAAGGGACCTCAAAGCTCACCCAGCTCCAACCCCCTGCCACAGGCAGGGACACCTTCCACTAGACCAGGTTGCTCCAAGCCCCATCCAACCTGGCCTTAACACTGCCAGGGATGGGGCAGCCACAGCTTCTCTGGGCAACCTGTGCCATGACGATGAAATGACAAACTTCTGGTCTAATTAGACATTTTTCCTCTTGCTTTTACCCAGTTTTTACCCAGTGGCTGACTGTTTTAATTTAAGTCTATGGAAAGAATTAATCTCTCATGAACTCCAGATAGACAGATTTAAATTCAGTAAGGTTATTTGCTGCAACATCTCTAGCAGACAAATTATTATACAAGAGGGAGGATATACAGTCATTAAGAACATGATTTTTACACTAAGTACTCAAAACATCTGCATGTCACGTGAAAGGGGAAGAAAAACATGTCAAGATTAACTGTCTCTATACAGCAACAGAGGACTGTGGAGTGGGACAAATTTCACACCAATTAAATCCAAGCATTGACCTTGAGAGCACAGACAGCTAAAGAACAGCCCCTGATTCCACCAAGGAGCAGTCAGAGCTCCCAAGCCTGGATTTCATCTCCAGTGACCTCTCAATTGCTACATAACCACACAATGTGAGTAACTCTTAAAGATTAAGTTCCGCAACCTCAAGGTTGTTTTGTCTTATGAACTAACAACATTGCAAATAGCTCCAATTAAAATCTAGATGATAAATTACAATATATTATCACTTAATTTTAGCAGACCTATAGCTGTGTTCGGGCTGAGAGAAGTCCTTCATTAGAAAGGCTGGATTTTCATTCAGTCTAGAGGAACAGTTTGACAGTTTGATACATACAGCTAACTAAAATACTGAAACAATTTTGTAACACTCAGATCTGTGAGCAGTTCCAGAAGGAAAACACATTCCATCTCAGTATCCAGCCCTTTTCCTCATGAAACTATCCACTTTTGCCCATGTCACCAAGCTCTGGCTAGACCTTCAAGAATATTGCTCTGCTCCCTATCTTCAGCAGAGTGTCTGACTCAACCCCATACTGTTGGAATTTGCTCTCCTTCTCGCTTATATGACACCAAGAAAATCTTAAAACTTCACAGTGCAATCCTGAATAGCATGATTTTCATTTAGACAAGCATATGTGCGTATCCCCAGAGGGAATATACTTGATCAGTTTACCCAAGTTAATCCTGATAATTCTATTAAGGACATCTTCATTGGGAACAATACAAAAGAAAATGCCATTTAAAGGAAGAAGTAATTAAAAATGCATTAAAATTGTGTAGCACTATATTACAGCTGGTTTACTACAAAATTATTTACAGTTCTAAGTATGTCTCTAGATTTTTTTTCCCATAAAACTTAACCAGTGAACAAACAGATGTCCTTTGTGTAACTTCCCAGGGCAGTGGTGAATCTCTGTCCCTGGAAGCATTCACAAACCATGCGGACAAGGCAGTCACTGACATGGTTTAGGGGTAGCCTTGGCAGCGCTGGGGTAAAGGCTGGACTTGATGATCTTAAAGGTCTTTTCCAACCCAGCTGATTCTATGATTCTATACGAGCAGGGCACTAAAATGCAAGTGTAAACTACTACAACTTTTTTGTACTAATCAGTGCAAAGCCTCTTGAAAGAAAGCAAAAGAAAGGTAAAAATTACTTCACCATACACTAAGGATCCAACATAACCTGTGAATGGACAGGAGACTGGAAGATCTACTTTGGAGAGACCTGAAGAAATTTGTTCCTTGGTTTTTTGGTGGTAAGGATATTGTTTTTAAAAGCAGAAGCACAAATTTCACTAACTGTCAAATCCTTGTCATTTTAGAAAGAAGAGATGTTTCTTACTAATGCATCTGTTATCCTGTTATACCACATGCCAAAATCATAGAATAGTTAGGGTTGGAAAGGACCTCAAGATAATCTAGTTCCAACCCCCCTGCCATGCCCAGGGACACCTCCCACTAAACCATGTGCTCTGTCCGACCCTGCCTTGAACACTGCCAGGGATGAAGCATTCACAACTTCCTTGGGCAACCTATTCCAGGGCCTCACCACCCTTAAAGAATTTCTTCCTCAGATCCAATCTAAACCTCCCCTATTTAAGTTTAAACCCATTACCCCTTGTCCTCTCACTACAGTCCCTAATGAAGAGTCCCTCCCCAACATCCCTATAGGCCTCCTTCAGATACTGGAAGGCTGCTCTGATGTCTCCACACAGCCTTCTCTTCTCCAGGCTGAGCAGTCCCAATTTTCTCATCCTATCTTCATAGGGAGGTGCTCCAGTCCCCTGATCATCTTCGTGGCCCTCCTCTGCACTTGTTCTAACAGTTCCATGTCCTTTTTACGTTGAGGACACCAGAACTGCACACAATACTCCAAGTGAGGTCTCACTGTCTGAACTGTCCTATCCATAAACATGATTACAGTCAACTTGGGAATTTCCACACACCTGCACTAATAAGAGGTGATGGCTAATTGTGTGCTAGAAGCTGCACATTTAGGGTTTCTTTAGCACACCGCAAGAAACAAATGTTTATAGCTAGCTCTAGAGGTACACTAATACTTCCTGTGTTAAATATGCTTGGCGATTTTCTTCTTGTGCTGCTCAGTGTATTTAAAATCTACACTCTCAATATGCTCTTCATGAGTCAGGCATGTCAGATGACTGAGAATAACAGCAGGCCCAGCTCTTCAGGACTAGCCATATTTTCCATATGGTAACTTGCCCTGAAAACAAGTCTTTAAGTATGATCACAAAATAAAGACGGCCTAACTCAGTGGAGTAATACCTGCATCCCTTTCTGCTAGTTACACTTCAGTAAGCTTGACAGCTGTGTTGACTTGCACTGCTGTGTATCCATTACACTGGGAAAACAGTTTGTACATAGGCTAACTTTACTCAATCCGATTCTCCCTCCGCACAGAACCGTACCAGTAGTATCACACATTCTGTTTGCATTCACCTGAGTCTGAATCATGTGTGTGCCTGCCAAAACAAATATGGTACTCCAAAATCATTAAGAGTAAGAAACAGGGTTACAGCTGTGATTGTTAAACGGACGAATTCAGGGTATTTTAATGAAAAACTCATACCTGGTTATATATTAACCTTCCTAATTGAGACTCTCATACAGTGAAGTCACATGGGGATGCTAACAGAGACAATCAGGTTTGTAACAAAGATGCCTTCCTTTTGATATTCCAGGAAGATAACAAATAGTTCAGATTTGTACACAAATATCTGATAAAGATAAAAAGGTACAAATTTTTAGTCCATATATAACTTGAAATTAAAGTCAAATTTTTTTCACCCCTGTCTGATGGAAGTAAACCAGTCTTACCATATGTTAACAGTCTTTCCGACCCTAACTATTCTATGATTCTATGATTCTATGTGGAATTATCTGGCACTGCTCATTACTGTTTGCATGATCAGGCCTACATTTATTAAGAACTGTTAAGGAGAGTTCTATTGCATTTCTTGAGTATAAAGGATATCAGGCAGGAACCAGAAAAACCAGGTCACAGACATCCAAAATATGGAACTTAGCAGAAATGCTGTGGGAAGGTACCTTAGATTCTTGAGCCCCACAAGTTGCCTATAAAGGGTGTTAAAAGAAAATAAAAAGTTAAAAAAAATATATCCAAACCGTAACTCCACAGAGTATCCATCATCTGCTCAGTTATTTTTAAAACTTCACACATGCAGCACACTTCACATCTCTCAAAGTAATCAGTTCTCCTCACTCAGATGCATTCTTCAGCCAGATGTGCAGGGAGTTAACAATGCAACAAATTAAACTGAGGAGTGCGTTACTCCAGCCTGGTATTAAGTATCAGAAGTGCTGTTGCAGTTTTCACCCACTGCTATCTCTGTCTATTCGCACGCTGCTGCAGGAACTGTTGAAGGAAGCAGGAAAGCTGTGAAACAGCTCAGGATAACACTGGGAGGTCTGGGGAGCAGGAGGGGAAGAAATGGTTCATTAAAACTCATTCTGTGTCACAAATACAGACGGAAAAGTTGAGATAAAGCACATTTCCGAGCATTGTGCATTACTTCTTTGCCTCAGTCTTTACGGGCAAATGCTCTGACCACACCACCCAAGTCTTGGAAGGCAGACGCGGGGACGGTGAGGGTGGGGACCCTGGGCCCACTGTGGGGGAGGATCTTGTTCGGGACCACCTTAGGAACCTGAATGTATACAAGTCCATGGGACCGGATGAAATCCATCCATGGGTCCTGAAGGAGTTGGCAAATGAAGTTGCTAAGCCACTGTCCATCATATTTGAAAAATCATGGCAGTCAGGTGAAGTTCCCCATGACTGGAAAAAGGGAATTATAACCCCCATTTTTAAGAAGGGGAAAATGGATGAGCCAGGGAATTACAGACCAGTCAGTCTCACCTCTGTGCCTGGCAAAATCTTGGAGCGGATTCTCCTGGAAGGCATGCTGAGGCACAGGAAAACCAACAAGGAGCTTGGTGACACCCAGCATGGCTTCACTAAGGGGAAATCACAGAATCACAGAATAGTAAGGGCTGGAAAGGACCTCAAGATCATCGAGTTCCAACCCCCCCGCCATGGGCAGGGACACCTCCCACTAAACCATGCCATCCAAGGCTATGTCCAACCCCACCTTGAACGCCGCCAGGGATGAAGCATTCACAACTTCCCTGGGCAACCCATTCCAGTGCCTCACCACCCTCACAGTAAAGAATTTCTTCCTCACATCCAATCTAAACTTCCCCTGTTTAAGTTTAAACCCATTACCCCTTGTCCTCTCACCACAGTCCCTAATGAAGAGTCCCTCCCCAGCATCCCTATAGGCCCCCTTCAGGTATTGGAAGGCTGCTATGAGGTCTCCACGCAGCCTTCTCTTCTCCAGGCTGAACAGCCCCAACTTTCTCAAATCCTGCCTGACCAATCTGGTGACCTTCTATGAAGGGGCTACGGAACTGATGGACAGGGGCAGAGTGGTTGATGTCATCTACCTGGACTTGTGTAAAGCATTTGACACTGTCTCCCATGACATCCTTGTCTCTAAGTTGGAGAGACATCAATTTGATAGGTGGACCACTCTGTGGATAAAGAACTGGCTGGATGGCCGCACGCAAAGAGTAGTGCTCAGTGGCTCAGTGTCCAGCTGGAGGCCAGTAACGAGTGGTGTCCCCCAGGGATCGGTATTGGGACCGGTCTTGTTCAACATCTTTGTGGGTGATGATCTTGAGGTCCTTTCCAACCCTTACTATTCTATGATTCTATGATTCTATGATTCTATGACATGGACAGTGGGATTGAGTGTGCCCTCAGCAAGTTTGCCGATGACACCAAGCTGTGTGGTTCAGCTGATACATTGGAGGGAAGGAATGCCATCCAGAGGGACCTTGACACGCTTGTGAGGTGGGCTGATGCCAACCTGATGAAGTTCAACCATGCTAAATGCAAAGTCCTCCACCTGGGTGGGAGCAATGCCAGGCAGAGCTACAGGTTGGGCGGGGAGGAGATTCAGAGCAGCCCTGCGGAGAAGGACTTGGGGGTGTGGGTTGATGAAAAAATGAACATGAGCCGGCAGTGTGCGCTTGCAGCCCAGAAAGCCAACCGTATCCTGGGCTGCATCAAAAGGAGTGTGACCAGCAGGTCGAGGGAGGTGAACCTGCCCCTCTACTCTGCTCTCGTGAGACCTCACTTGGAGTATTGTGTGCAGTTCTGGCGTCCTCAACATAGAAAGGACATGGAACTGTTAGAACAAGTGCAGAGGAGGGCCACGAAGATGATCAGGGGACTGGAGCACCTCTCGTATGAAGATAGGCTGAGAAAATTGGGGCTGTTCAGCCTGGAGAAGAGAAGGCTGCGTGGAGACCTCATAGCAGCCTTCCAATACCTGAAGGGGGCCTATAGGGATGCTGGGGAGGGACTCTTCATTAGGGACTGTGGTGAGAGGACAAGGGGTAATGGGTTTAAACTTAAACAGGGGAAGTTTAGATTGGATGTGAGGAAGAAATTCTTTACTGTGAGGGTGGTGGGCCCCTGGAATGGGTTGGCCAGGGAAGTTGTGAATGCTTCATCCCTGGCGGCGTTCAAGGTGGGGTTGGACATAGCCTTGGATGACATGGTTTAGTGGGAGGTGCCCCTGCCCATGGCGGGGGGGTTGGAACTCGATGATCTTGAGGTCCTTTCCAACCCTTACTATTCTATGATTCTATGATTCTATGATATCTATATCTACCGGCTGCAAACCTTCAGTAATACTCTCTTTATCACTAAAATTAGCTAGAGGACTGCTTATACACTTTAGTTGTTTGGCGTTTATTATCCAAATTTTTCAGGGGAATTATTATTCTGCACACCTAAAGACATTCCATTTCTATGGTCATTCTAAAAAGTACATATATTTAAATCCTTCACACACTCTGCAACCATTTCTCAGGAAGTATCTTTTTTGCTAAGTGAAACTAAACTCTGAAAAGAATATTGCATTAGACACTTTATATGGTGTCTGTACCAATGAAATACATATATATAGAGAAAAAGCCACAAACCTCACAAACAGAGCCATCCCAAACAGCAGGAAGAGGAGCAGACCTCCTTTCAAAAGCCAAGAATCGGAACTTAAGTTCATGACGTATCCTATGGCCCACATAAATGTCAAGGAAGATGCAAACAGCAGGACGAGCTATTAAGATTATTATGGTTAAAATATGACAAAGTATTCAAGCAGGACTTACTTCAAAAGCATTTAGCTAATGTAATAAAAAATGCTGAAAGACTCAAGATAGGTAAGGTGACAGACAACACAAAATCCCCACCCAAACCACTGCTACATATTTTAAAGAATTTCGGTTTTGTGCAACCAGTTTCAGAAACCATAGGTGATCCTCTTGTCAGGGAGGAGCTGGCCTGCATTATTATTCTAAACACAGAATGATCTAGATTTATTTCCATTAGTTTTTACTCAGGAAATTACCTCATATTTCTCTACTATTTTCAGTAACATATTATTTCTTCTGCTCCTCATTCTTTCTTCCTCTTTTACCATATAAACCATGAAGCGATTCAGACTTTGATAAGCAAGGTCACATGGTGTCTCTCCCTTTAACAACAGAAGTGTTTAGTTATTTATGCACTTAACACATATATGTTTTTCCTTTTAACAGAAGCAAGAAATAAATATAGTTAAAACAAGAATAACTGGGCAATCACTTCCCAGTCCCTCCCCCTTTTATTTTAAGGCAAGAAAAAGCTAAATTCAGAGTTTTAACATGCTTAATCCAGTGCTTTGTAGTTCAGAAAGTTGCTGCTTGTATTCAGGTTGCATCCATTTGAGTTACCTGTTGGACTGTCTCCAACAACCTGAAACACTGAACTGTCTGATAAACAGAAAGAGGAAGAGACGGCAACAAAATTTGCAAATGAAAAATCAGAGTGACTGAAAGGCTCAGCTGTCCCTTTAATGAACATTGCAAAGAATCTCTGCATCCAGACTTTGAGCCACACCACAAGAAAGGTGGGAAAGACTAAGAACCTCCTAGTCAACCCCCAGTGCAAAGGATACCCAAAGTGGAGAGGACTCAGGTTTTTCTTTATGTTCATTTTACATACTCATGCCCCGTAGAATGAAGTATCATGAAACAAATTGTACCTTGACATTTTTTATGTCCAGGCTAGCACCAGCTTCCAGCAACAGATCCACTGCACTAGTATTTCCTGATGCGATTGCCCAATGCAGTGCAGTATTCTTTTGAACATTGTCTACAGCATTGAGAGAGGGGTTAAACTTTAAGAGAAGCCTCGTGGGTTCTGGTCTAGATGAAAATAAAGCATAAAAGTTAACAGACAGAAAATCTTGGATATGAAGATATGAGTACCTTGGAATATGAAGAAGATATTGGCTATGAAACTTTTGAACATCTTATAAAAAACACCGTTCCTCTCTGGGAAATAACAGCAGATACACAAAGCCTTGTCTCAGAACCTGCTCATCAACAGTAAACGTGAGTTTACAGTTCAGGACCTGCCCTCAGGGTTTTTCTCCAGACTATATTATTTTACCATTTTAACAAATACGAAGTATATACATGGGTTTTATATAGACCAGGCTTTGAGCAACCTGGCTCAGTGGAAGGTGTCCCTGCCCATGGCAGGGAGCTGGAATTGGATGAACTTTAAAGCCTCTTCGAACCCAAACCATTCTGTGATTCTACAATTGCATCTTTCTACAATACTGTGTATCAGCTTACATCTTCACATTTTATTTATTCTAAATGCAGCCATCTCTTGATTTTCATTTCTGGGAAAGCATAATAATGCTGAAGAAGGTTCAGCCACAAACCTAACTGTATTTTAGAAATTCTTTTGGCTTTCTTTGCTATATTCAATTAACTACTTCATAACTCCTGATCTCTGAAATACTGCGTATTTTAGTACAACTAAAAGGTAAAGGAACGTCAGTTTAACAAAAAAAACCTCCTAAGATTCACCTCACTGCTTCTTGGGTACAACAGATTCTTCTGAAGTTACTTGCTACTTACTTACCCAATGGCTTTTTGTGCTGCTAGCATTAAAGGTGTTTGTCCATTGAAGTCTGTTGTGTCTACGTTCTAAGTACAAGAAAAAGATAACAAGCAAATGATCACCAGGGATTTCAGGAGTCAGAGTTAGATGGTCAGATTTGGAGCTATACAGCTGGCTTAGCTGCACTAACAGAAAGAAAACAGAAAGAAACCAAACTGTACCAGCCAAGAAGCCAATGCTCGTTTAAACATTTTTCTCTCTGCTCTGTGAGCATTCCATGAGCATTCCCTTCCTAACACACCGAGTCCCCACTAAGGACATTTTAAGGGACAGTCTGCACCAACAACATTTTTAAGGAAACCATGTTAACCACATTTCTTGCCCTGTTTTGCAAAAAGATATTATAAATAAAACGGACTTGGAAAAGCAATGTTAACCACCTCCCTTGTATGAACAGAGGTACATAACAGAATCATAGAATCATAGAATAGTTAGGATTGGGAAGGACCTTAAGATCATCTAGTTCCAACCCCCCTGAATATCTAAGTACATAAAACTGGTTTATTGAAACAACAAAATAAAGGACTACATATCTTAAGACAGAATTATTTAATCATCTAACTTGCATTACCTAATACAATGAAAATTTCCTTCTTCCCTGCCTCCACCCACTGTGAAGTCAAAGCAGAATAACTTAAAAGAAATGTTTAATCCCTTGAATTTTTAGTTGAAGATAGGTGGGCTAAAAGCTTCCTTAAGTCTGTGATATATACCATCCATACCTGCATTCCAGAAGTCAGTCACTCTACTAGAGAGCTCTATGAGAAATAATTAAATATACTTACCCAATCTTTAAATCTTAATACTCAGTGCTTCAAAGAAAGAGTCTAGATCAGGGACTGTGGTGAGAGGACAAGGGGTAGTGGGTTTAAACTTAAACAGGGGAAGTTTAGATTGGATATGAGGAAGAAATTCTTTACTGTGAGGGTGGTGAGGCCCTGGAATGGGTTGCCCAGGGATGTTGTGGATGCTTCATCCCTGGCAGCGTTCAAGGTGGGGTTGCACAGAGCCTTGGATGGCATGGTTTAGTGGGAGGTGTCCCTGCCCATGGCAGGGGGGTTGGAACTCAATGATCTTGAGGTCCTTTCCAGCCCTTACTATTCTATGATTCTATGATTCTATGTAAAACTCTGCTCTTATTTTTATTAGCAAATTATTACACTTGTAATTAATTCCGCTTATTTCAGATGTAAGCTAAGCAGACATCAACTAGAGTAGATACAATATAAAATGACAGAATATACAAACATTTGTAATAGAGAATTCAGACCTAGGCTGTCTTCTATTTTGCACACTTCAGTTGATGGACAATTGCACAGATCGTTAGTTACAAAACTGAAATCAAACAGTAAATGCTTCCTGATGTAGATACGCCATATAGTGCTTTTTACTCTCAGGTAAGAGCCAGTTACTTTACAGCACCACAAATCTGCGTAGTCTTAACAACTCTCCTTAAACACTATGAATTGTATGTGAATGTGACAAGAACAAGGGAGAGTATTAAAACAAAAAATCCAAACACGTATAAATGTACAAATAATTTAAGTTACTCTGAACTTGTGGCACAGGAAAATAGCTGTCAAATACCTGCCTGTCATCTAGAAAACAAAACAGTTAATTCTGAAATGTATCATACACATAGGTACACACTCAAAGTAGAAAACAACAGTGGGACATCAACAACATACCTGGCCTTTGGATATGAGATAAGCTACAATGGGCATGTGTTGGAACAGCACTGCTAAATGAATGCTACTGAATCCTTCCCCATCAATAAGACTGGGATCTGCTCCACATTTCAACAATAGCATGACCATAGGTAGATGTCCTTGCCTGTAACAATACATAAAATTAAATTAGAAATGGCAAAAAAGGCAGAAATTCTAATGAAATCATTGCCTTAATAATTCTCATAGGTACTCCGAAAAAGAAAGAATCCGTTCAGATTGTTGTGGTTTTATTAACGAAATTACTTTTTTTTAGATTAAATTTTATAGCAGAAAATTGTATTAAAAATACACCTTAATAGATCAACCTAAGGCAAACCGTTAATTTAGAATACAATGGTTATTCTACAGTAATTTCTCCTGTGAGCAGTCTTCCTCTGAAGAAGTATCTAACTTTGTTTGGCAGAAGACTAAGATAGCCCAGTAGAAAGTACTGACCTCCTGATGTGAGAATCTGCATTTGGAGAAGTTACCCCAGAATAATTACTTAAGGCTATGTTTCTCCCCAGATGAGCAGTGCTTTGGTCTTTTTGATAATTTAACTCAAATACTGTCCTAGAAGCTGAAGTTAAATGATTTTAAAAGTATAAGTTGAACAGATGTCATCTAGGGCATATCCAAAGAGACATTAAACATATGCAAGCACCAATAGACACCATCGTCCAGGAAGACGCTGCATGTTAGGGGGTTGGAACTTGATGAACTTTAAGGTCCCTTCCAACCCAATCCATTCTATGATTCTATGTTTGTGGGGGCAGCTCTAAGGAGCCCAGGAGGAAAAGCTGATGGCACTGGGAGATAAAGGCCAAAGACTTCTCCACATGCCTCTGAACAACAAAGTGGCTTACAGTGGTCCTACTGCTATAAACCTGTGTTTCAAGTCCAGGACTGGCAACATTGAGTCCTATGAGAGCTCACGAAGGTGTGGTGTGCAGAAGCTAAGAAGCATTTAGTGCAGAAGCTAAAACGATTGAAATTATATTAACTAAACAGCCTGCAGTCTGAGGGGAACAGTGACCACAACTTTTTCAGACTTAAACTGTGCCCTAATAAGCACCACCAGCAATCTTCAGTACCCTAACATAACAAGCTTTCTTTCCCCTAAGGCAGGACTTAGGAAGTCTGAACAGCACTGTTCCATCCCCAGGGAAACTAGAAAATGGGAGTTCAAGTGACTGAAGCACAGACACACACATAACACAACTCCATGGCTTGCAAAGCTGCCAGGGATCAGAGAACAGATTTCAGCATTACTATGCACATGCTGCCAAATCTCTTATACCTCAATAAATTAAACCCACCACAGTGTTTGATTTACAATGACCACTGCTGTACTACACAAAATGCTACTATAACTGTTAATACTAACAGATTTACAAAAGGAGTTGCAAGCAGCATACCTAATGGCCCAATGAAGGGGAGTTGAATTCAAATCTCCACCTAGCTGATCCACTACTGCACCTTTGGAAATATAATACCTGTGTCACAGCAACATAAGATTAAGAGTAGACAAAAGATTAAAACAGGATGCTAAGGATAAAAAAATAGCTTTAGTAGTAAACAGCTTATAATAAAAATTCACTTAGAGAAGCAAATGGACAAGAGAATTTTTTCAGTAAAGAATGCTGGTTTGAGAAAATGTTTAAGAACAAATATAGTCATTAGCAAAGCACTTATAAAATCAGCTTTAATCTTTGTTAAACAAACCAAATCAGGACAATCTAATGATTTCATGTACTACACAATTTTACATATGAAGAAGCCAAGGTAACTTTACATTTAAGTGACATTCTCACAAAGGTAATTGGGTTAAAAATATGAATTTTATGCTTTCCTTCCCAAGCAGCATGTTTGTTTCTTCTGAAGTAAAATAGTGACAAAGTGGAGGCAGAACACTCATGTTACTTTCCCAAGGACTCTAGAGCTTACTTAACCAGCTCCTGTCTGTTGTTTATTGCTGCCCAGTGAAGAAGAGTCACATTTTCTTTGTCTGGTTGTCGAACATCATATCCCTCTTCTACCAATTCTTTGCATCGCTCTATCATTCCATACCTTAGACGAGAAAAAAGAATCGATATACTTATCATCCATTTGTTAAGTATCCTCCAGTTTAGAGACAGCCACTTATTAAAGAAAAACACGTCTCATCAAGAATCACCAGCAGCTCCTACTTGAGCAAATTTCACATTGCATTCTTTGGAAGTCTAGCGAAAAGAGTTAGCCTGAACCTTGATGAGCAGAACTTTCTACCTAGCCTGGTTGAGATACTATTGTTTCTGATAAAAATACTTGCAACAATACTTCTAAATTATTTTCCTTCTTTCGCTATGGGGAGAAAACTAAACTAAACTTTTCCTTTGCAAAAATACCCAACCTGGCTCACATTTGAGGACACTCCCATCTATTTCAACATGCTGTACACACAGAACATATACTTACTGTGTAGCCTTGACAATATCACAAGTGCTGGGGTCTTCAACAATGGGATACAGTCCTGGTAGCACTGGGAGATCTTTATCCCCATGGGCACTGAGGCAATTGTGCATATGAGGTCGATGAGGTCCATGGCAATGGCCTTTACACTGTTGGTACCAAAGCATCTATCAACAAACACTTCTCATATGCTGCACACCATACCTCCTTATTGCACTAATAAGAATAAGCAAGTTCATTTAAAGCACAGTTAAAGCCATCTGACAAGAGACTAGTGCTTTCATTTAGCACAGGGGCATGGGAGGATGGAAGAGCAATGTTTAAGGTCCATCAGTTACAAAGGATGTTATGCATCTTACAGAGCTGGCTCCTGCAAAACACCCTTACCCACAGCAATGCTGCTGTGCTAGAAATGCCAGCCTATACCTACAAGAAAGCTGGAGAGGGACTTCTTACAAGGATATCCTAGTGATAAGGTAAGGGGAAAAGGCTTTAAACTAGAAGAGGTAAGATTTAGATTATTAGATATTAGGAAGCTCTTCCCTATGAGGATGGTGAGGCGCTGGCACAGGTTGCCCAGAGAAACTGTGTCTGCCCCACCCCTGGCACTGTTGAAGGCCAGGTTGGATGGGGCTTGGAGCAACCTGGTCTAGTGGAAGCCGTCCCTGCCGGTGGCAGGGGGTTGGAACTGGATGAGCTTTAAGGTCCTTTCCAACCCAAACCATTCCGTGACATCTTCAGCAGGTTTTGAACCGCCAGAACAGTCGCAATCCACATGGCCCGCAGCGAACGGCGGTACCGGAGAAGCCCTCCAGCCAGAACACCGGCCTCCCCTCTTGGTCAAGCTCGGCCGCAAGAACCCTCTCACCCTCCGGGGAACACCTCCCGCTCCTTCCGGGCACGCTGCGGGGAAGCCCCCGCCCTCCTCAGCCTCGCACAGGGTTGCGAAGGCCCGCCCAGTGCCCCCAACCCCACCGGAACGGAGCAGCCCCAGGGACGAGTGCACACCGGGTCCGGCGCCTCTCCTCGACTCCAACCGCCTGCACCCCACCGACAGCCTGCCGCCAGAGCCCGAAGCCCCCGGCCGGCCCCACCCGCCGCCTCACGGGGACTCGGGACCCCAAGAACTAGGCAGCAAGGCCCTGGACTAACCGAGGGCAGGCCCAGCATCCCTCCCACCAACACTCCGGGGCCTCCCCTCACCGCTGGGCCGTCATCGGCCATCCTCGCTGGGCCCGGAGCTCTGCGCCTGCCGCAGCTTCCTGCTCCCGCTTCCTGGTTACCGGCTCCGGGGCGGGGCCGGGCCCTCACCGCCCGGGCAGCCTCGGGACAGACTAGCTATTTCCGCGCGGCCTCACCGGGGGCGCTGTGCCCCAGCCTGCTACAGCGAGCAGGGTCTGCTGAAGTGGTACAGCCGCAGTCCTCGCCTACAAAGTACTTATGAGGGGTATATTACAGTATGAAAGGTTACCAAAGAATTATCCCAGTGTGGAGCTCACTGCCTCATTACTAGCAGCCCAAGCACTGATCAAAACGGTGGGAGAGTGTGCAGGCTGTATTACAAAGCATGTGCAGCAGGGGCAGAAGAGTTACTAAGGCAATCATAAACCAATTCTCCACTGCTCTGGGGTTTGATCTTGCAACCTTTGTAACAGTCATTTGGTATGTTTCTTGGGAAATGGCCACATTAACAGCTATCTTGGGACAACTGGAAGTGGCTGTTGGTTTCACACTGTGATCTGGAAGTCAGCTGGAAGATGCCCTTGCTCCTTGTTCTTCCTCTTCTCCCTCTTTGCTCCATGGAAAATCTCGGTGTGAGATGACAGGGATCTGAATAAGTCTGAGGGCTGTATGCAGGGACTTGCAGTCTGGTAAGCACAAACCTGGCCTGGTGTATCAGCTGTATTTCCAGTTTAGCATTGCTGGCTTGGAGAACGGATGGTTCTTCACAATGTTCCTGAAGGAGGTCATATCATGTTAGTGAGCTTGCCAGCCACCAAACTTTCTCTAAGGTGTGAATGCCTGAACAAAAAGGAAAATTTCAGCAAGAAACACTTGAAACACTTTTTTTTGTTGTTATTTGCAGGAAATAAAGAGGAAAATGTCACCCCTACAGCCCTTAGGCTTGTCAAATGTCACACTGAAAACACTCACAAACCCCACCAGAATGCTGCGGAGAATGATGGGACCATGCAGAGAGAGCAGCTGTCAAAATGCTTTACAGTCACAAAAGCAACTTTATTTTTTTATGACTGCTGATAGTGCTTTGCACTTGATATAAACTTCAGCTGAGGTTTTAAATCGGTTTATGCATGTTTGTGAGGTAGGTAAACGTTACTCAGAGAACTCCTATACTTGGGTTTTATTTGCTTTTCCTCATCTTTACTGTCTGATCTTCCCATCTTTCAAGCTTCATCCTTATACCCCCCTTTATTATCTTTTGTTCACAGTTCCAATCCTCCTCATTTATCTGAAAGGAAACAGCTACACCAGGATCCGCAGTAGCTACTGAAAAGAAGGAATGCTGATGTTCATGAGAACACTAAATTAATGTGGTAAGCTATGCCCTATAAAGCTCTTTCCATCAGGTATTGCGAGGTTATTTCTCTGTCCTGTACCGGGCTTGCTCTAGTGAGTCATGCACTCTACCTGGCCTAAGACTCCTTCCACAACCCCACAAAAGGTGCAGCACCTCCCATTCATACTGCACATTTAGGGTTGGAATATCGTGACTTGCCTTGGCTAAGCCCCCAAGTTGACGGAAGGAACGAAACTAAGTGTTTTTTCTACTCTCAGAGAGAAGCAGCAGGAATTCATTTCATGTAGTCAGGTTGTATCAGTGGCTGATAATGCAAAAGGCAAGGTTCAGAGTGCTAGTGTGAGTAAAACTCTAAGCTGCCTTAAATGTTTCCTCAAGCACTCCTGACTCACAATAGAAAAGGGAACTAAACATTTTTATAGTCACAATTGACAAGTTTTGCTCATCTGGTTGCTTAAGCCTTTCATATTTCAAGAGCCATATGGCATTAAAAAGAAAGACAAGGAAGAGATACAAATGACTGTTCAATTTTCCATTAATCCATATAAGATCTACTATTGTATGTTAGCTTAAGTGTTGCACAATGCTGTGGGGTTTTTAATCTAGGAGTTACCAAACTGAATCTATTTCCTGCCTAAACAAAAAAGGCTGAAGGAGTTGGCTCCTAGAGTAGAAAACTATGAATCATAGTCGTAGTATAGTTAAGGCTGGAAAGGACCTTAAGATCATCAAGTTCCAACCCCCTGCCATGGGCAGGGACACTTAACATTAAACCATGTCTCCCAAGGCTCTGTCCAACCCGGCCTTGAACACCACCCACGATGGAGCATTCACAACTTCCCTGGCCAACCCATTCCAGGGCCTCACCACCCTTACAGTAAAGAATTTCTTCCTCATATCCAATCTAAACTTCCCCTGTTTAAGTTTGAACCCATTACCCCTTGTCCTATCACTACAGTCCCTGATGAAGAGTCCCTCCCCAGCATCCCTATAGGTCCCCTTCAGATACTGGAATGCTGCTATGAGGTCTCCGCACAGCCTTCTGTTCTCCAGGCTGAACAGCCCCAACTTTCTCAGCCTATCTTCATACGAGAGGTGCTCCAGTCCCCTGATCATCCTCGTGGCCCTCCTCTGCACTTGTTCTAAAAGTTCCATGTCCTTTTTATGTTGAGGACACTGGAACTGTGCACGATGCTCCAAGTGAGGTCTCACGAGAGCAGAGTAGAGGGGCAGGAGCACCTCCCTCGACCTGCTGGTCACACTCCTTTTGATGCAGCCCAGGATACGGTTGGCTTTCTGGGCTGCAAGCGCACACTGCAGGCTCATGTTCATTTTCTCATCGACCAACACCCCCAAGTCCTTCTCTGCAGGGCTGCTCTGAATCTCTCCTCTGCCCAATCTGTAGCTGTGCCTGGGATTGCTCCCACCCAGGTGTAGGACCTTGCACTTGGCATGGTTAAACTTCATCAGGTTGGCATCAGCCCACCTCACAAGCGTGTCAAGGTCCCTCTGGATGGCATTCCTTCCCTCCAATGTATCAACCGAACCACACAGCTTGGTGTCATCGGCAAACTTGCTGAGGGCGCACTCAATCCCACTGTCCATGTCACCCACAAAGATGTTGAACAAGACTGGTCCCAACACTGATCCCTGGGGGACACCACTCGTTACTGGTCTCCAGCTGGACATTGAGCCATTCACCACAACTCTTTGCGTGCGGCCATCCAGCCAGTTCTTTATCCATTGAATCAATCAACTCTTCTGTAACTCTTCTGAACTTACAAAAAATATACAATTTAAACTCTTTGTTTAAACATTTAACTGAACCTGCATTATAAACCATGTTTATGAACTAATAACAGAATTGCAAGAGTTACTAATTTTTAATCAAAAATTAAAATTCTTCATTTCCAGTAGTTACAAGGTCCATACTAATCACAGAAAAGATACTTCATTTGTTAGTTTCAAGTTTTGCAAAAGCATGGTGAATTTGTTTTCTTCTGCATTTCTCCCTTCTCAACTAATCTCTTTGCAGCTTTCGCTTCCTTCATCCAGAAGAGCCTTCCTGTGGTTTATGCTTGTAATCATTCTCTGATCCTTCTACAATACTTTAGACATACATGGCTCTTTCAACATGTACTTCTTTTTTTTTGTTTTATTTTGATTTGAGCTAAGCTAAGAGGATGAAATATGTATTTAAAATTACACTGAATTGCAAATTTGTTAGATAATTAAGGGAAAAGATTAAACCAGAAAATATTTGAATAGCATAATTCAAGAAATAGTAGTTTCATTACCTGTCCACTTACCATAAAGTAGGTCCATACCTGTAACCCAAAAATCAAACACAGCTTTTCCCCCTTTCTGATTTGACACACATTTAGACTTCCTCCCACCCCCTGTACGAACTGAAGCAGAAAAATACACTATTACAGTTTCACTTTCAACTGCACATTGCTTTCAACCTTCAATGAAGACAGTGCATTATTTGAAACAACTAATGCAGTGCAGCTCTAGGTTAAGCTTAGCACATGAACAGAACTACGATAATTTAGAGCAGCAAACATTATGTGGCTGCCACTGTGTGGCAACAGCACATAATTCTGCTGTCACTCACATAATCTGACTAAAACTGGAATTGAGCAATCCCATCTCATTATATCCTAAGCACCAAGTTGCTCAGAGATCTAGATTTAAAAAGGGAGTTTGCATATTTATGAACATGTTTGAAGTCTAAATACATTATCTATGTGATAGTCCTCCACTGAATGGTGTCAGCATTCTTGCAGGCAGGATAGGAATAAACTGAGCTGTAGCTTTGCATGAAGAGTTGTAAATGATTAACAACCCTTATGCTGAAAGGTGGAGCTGTGATCTCAGAAATGCTATCATATCGTGATGCCATCTAGTGACAGGGGGTTTAAATCCCAGACTGGTTTGGGTTGGAGGGGACCTTAAAGCTCATCCAGTTCTAACCCCCTGCCACGGGCAGGGACACTTTCCACTAGACCAGGTTGCTCCAAGTCCCATCCAACCTGGCATTGAACACTGCCAGGGATGGGGCAGCCACAGCTTCTCTGGGTAATCCGTGCCAGTGCCTCACCACCCTCACAAGGAAGAGCTTCTCCCTAAGATCTCATCTCAGTTTCTCCTCTGCCAGGTTAAAGCCATTCCCCCTTTGTCCTGTCCCTACAGGCCCTTGTCCAAAGTCCCCCTCCAGGTTTCTTGCAGGCTGCCTTCAGATATGAGAAGGCATCCTCCCTCTCTCCAGGTATTGGAAGTTCTCCGCTCCCCTCCATCTGTAGATCCAATATTGACAGACTATAGCGATTATATGTTAGAAAATTGTCAGTTATTTTTTCCCCTTAGGTGGATATATGGCTCAGCCTGCTATGCCCTACTCAGGTAGCCATGTCTTACTTTTCTTCCTACAATAATCCAGACTACTTTCTTACTGCTCCAAGTTGTTACCAGAAGCTTTTGCTGTATTCTCCCATTAGTTATAACCCAAGTTAAATAAGTATCATTTTACAAAAATAGGCAATTCTGTATTTGAAATTCCCAACCTACTACAGAAATAAGATCTCAAAACTCAATAGGTGTTATTAACAGCATAGTACCAATAAATAGTAAATATCAGGACAAAAGTTAAATCTAATACACACATCCTCAAAACCTTCAAAGCAGTCTGGTTTTTTTGTTTGTTTGGTTTTTTGTTCTTTTTTATTCTGGAGGAAGCAAATTTAACAGCACTGCCATGCATACAACAAAATGTGACACAGGCATCACCCTATGTGAAGTTGAACAAATTGATACAAATTCAAAATGATTAAGTTTTAAAGGACAACAATAATTGGATGCTGCTTAGAATACTGGTTACATATTGCTTATATTAGGATGAAGCTAACAGAATAGGTTAAGTGTTTTTTATCCTTCTCCAAAAATAATTTACTTGTAAGAAATACAAACCTGAACAGAATTAACACTTCCTTTTCCAGCCTGATACAGGCCCCTTTATACATATAGTACACACTTACTTGGTCTGTACTCCACACAGGTAGAACAGAAAGATATTTGTATGGACAGCAGACAAGTCTGAAGAAGCACAATCTGTCATCCTTACAACAAATAGGATGCAAGTTTAGCCTGGTGATGGCCTCTTGCTTGAGAAAACCTTGACTAATTGCTTCCTACTATGAGTTTAACAATCTGGCTGACAATGAGCTCTCACATGGGCAAATTGGCTATCTGCAGGGTTGAGTATTCTCAGCAGGAGTAGCAGTCTGCATCAGAGAGATAAAAGTGCTTAATTCTGTGCTCCAATGTCAGACAGTACAGAAAGTCCTTTGAACAATATTAGATGTAACAGAAATCACCTAAAAGAGACATTTGAATGCATAAGGCTTTTATTACTCATAATAATGCCCTTCTGCTTCAATTTTCCCCAATTGAAAGCACTGATCATTGGTCTTAAATGGACAATTTCTTCCACTAATAATCCAGGATTTATCAGTGATAAAAAGAGAGCATACTGTGCCACACAAGGCTACAATGATTTCAAGTCCAGATTACCTTGCAATATTTAAGTAGCCTCGACATTAACAGCAAACTGACAGTGCAATTTCCAAGGCAACATAAGAAAAGGATACAAGTACGGGGCCTTAAAAAAGCTGGGAAAATAAACTATCCAATTACCCCAGCAAAGTCAAGGGCAGCCTGAAGCAATGCACTGCCAGGGACTGATGGGGTCCCACAGCTATAGAAACCCACCCCTCAAGTTTTCCCTTCCTCTGGAGTTCTCTCAAATCAAGCATTGTGCCTTGATGAACTGTTATGATATTGGGGTCTGTATTTTCTATAAAGGCAATTGGCATTGCTTTCCTCCTCCATTTCAGTATTAAAAGTCCTCTTAATTCATAGGAGTTCAATGTTCAAATGTTCTAACACAGCAATGTATGTGTTGCCAGTGACTGCATTATTGTTACAGCCATCATTCCTTCTCTGTTATTGACAGCACCTTAATGTGTTAAAATTGTTATCCACAAAATTGCAATAAAACAGTTACAAGGTCTGCAGATAGTACTGGTAACTAGCTAGGTGTACAAGAATTCTCTTAGAAGGCATCTCTATACATCCTTGTACATCCAGCTCTGAAACAAAGCCAAGCTACAACATATATTTGTTTTCTAGATTTGGGGAGACCCTTTTTCTCCTGCCAAAATGATCCTTCCAGGAATTACTGCAACAAAACCAACACGTATTTACCAGGTTTTTAACCATGAAGATCACTGCATTTAGCAGCTTTACAAAGAAAAAACAACAACAAAACCCAACAACCCAGTTTACAGTAATCTACTTACAGTAAAAACTAAGCGTATATTTTTTGTGTAAAAATGACAAAAAAAAAATCGAGTCCTTTAGCTTGAATGTAACTACCAAGCTTGTTACAAGATACATGATTAATACTATGATATCTCTTTATTTCTGTGTCCTTTACATGTTCTTGAACCAGCTCTTGGAATTATACTCACTCTGGAGCTGCTTTTGAATCTGGTAACTTGGAAAGATAACTATGTAATAAGAAAAGAAATAGCTGAAAGGAAAGTTAGCAATATTGTTTTACTTGTCTTAAACCCAAGAATTTATTTCTTAATTTTTTTTACAAACATTACTTCATACAAATGATAGAGAACAGTTTTCTATCCATGCTAAAGAAATCAATGCGGCCTTAGCCATGGCTGCAGTCCCTCCAGGGGTATACCTATTCTGTCATGGGCTTATCCATGGCCACACACTTTGAGGTACTCCAGTGTGACCTCATGCACAGCCACAGACACTTGGAGGTATACCTTCTCCAGTATGGGCTTATCCTTGGGCCACAATCCCTTCAGAGGTATACCTGCTGCGGCACAACCATGGCCACAGATACTTGTAGATGTACCTGCTCTTGCATGGGCTTATCCATGGCCACAGATGCTTCAGGGCATCCTGCTCCCATGTGGACTTATCCACAGGTGACAGTCCCTTTGACTGAAGTTCACAGTGGAGTTCCAGCCTGTCCCGTAGAGCAGCACAGACCCAGGAGCCATGCCTGGCCATTGCCAGCCCAGACACATGGACATTGATGTTATCAGACCATTCCCAGGCACAGCACAGGAAGATAAGCACTACAGCAAGCGCCGAAAGTAAAAAAGCAGCCACTAACAAGCAGTAGACTGTCACATACAGTAAAGCAAGCAAGCCCCATGGCAAGCACAGAAGCCTGCCAATGAACAGCTAAACAGCAATAACAGCTACAACTTCCATCTAGCACATTCCAGACAAATCTGTCATTATCTCAAACCCTTCAAGACCTACACTGGGCACTAAAAATGTCTGCCATGGCTTAACCACAGCAAGCAGCTAAGCCTCATATAACCACTCACTCCCCCTGCCGTGGGATGGAGAACTGTAAGGGTAAAAATGAGAAAACTCGTGGTTTGAGATAAAGGCAGTTTAATAGTTTAATAAAGCAAAAGCCACATGCTCAAACCAGAAAACCAAGGAATTCATTCATCACTTCCCATGGGAAGGCAGGTGATCAGCAATCTCCAGGACAGCAGGGATCCATCATGCATCATGGTTACTTGGGAAGACAAAGGCCATAATACCAAACATGTACCCCTTCCTTCTTCCTCCAGCTTTATATACTGAGCATGATGTCCTATGGCATGGGACATCCCTTGGGTCAGTCGGGGTCAGTTGTCCTGGCTGTGTCCCCTCCGAACTTGTGCCTGCTCAGTGGTGGGGTGAGGAGCAGAAAAGGCCTCAACTCTGTGCAAGCACTGCCCAGCATAACAGAAAGATCCTTTAATTATCAACACTGTTTTCAGCACAAATCCAAGACATCACCCCATACCAGCTACTATGAAGAAAATTAACTATCTCAACCAAAATCAGCACTGCTCAGTATCTTCACAAAGCAAGTTTGGTTTCAGTCTCAAAATAACACTTGGTCATGCACTATATTATCAGGTGCTGTAAACTCAACTAACTTTTGAACTATACCAATTTACACCAATTTTCACAAGCATTTCTATTAGATTATAATAACCTTCCCATACACCAGTTTATAAGGTCCCCCAGTTAACCTCTTGAAAAGCAAAAGACAATAAAACCTCCTTTGGGGGAGTAGGTATGGCCATCACAACCAACCATATCAAACAACTTCTTTCCTACATGGATCAAACAACTGTTTTCCTCCTCTTCCAAGTCACAGGAAGCTGATTCCAGGAGGAACTCTGCTGTTCCTTCCAGCTTTGGGATATTTCAGGAGTCTCAATACATGAACTTTTCTTCAATTACAAGTTAATTTTGAATAGGAGGGAAAAAGAAAGTTCCAAGTAAAAGAGTCATCTCAAAACCCAGGACATTCCAATACCTCATTTCATTTACTTAAAATACAGTCCACCTACACGTTTAGTACAACAAGCATTATTGTCCAGCCACCCCTTCTCCTTCAGAACAGTATGAGTGTCCTTCACAAAGTGTTTTTGTTATTTTAACAATGTGGATAAACTCTCTTCGCCTCCAAAAAGTCTTTCTTATCTTTCCCTTGGTTTCTGTGTTAGCTTTAAAACACTCCTGGTAGGAGCCGGTAAGGGACCGCTGCAGTGTAGCGCTTCCAGTCCTTCCCGTATTTGCTGAGACAACGATGTTCATCCCTAATGCACCGGTGGGTTAGCAGAATAGTCATATAAACTATGTAGAAGTAAGGCAAGATGTACTCAAAGCCACAAGCCAGGCAGTAGGCCAGGGAACCCATTAGGTCACCTGTGTAGTTAAAATGACGTGCCCACCCCCAGAATCCCGAGGTCATCAACTTGCTGTAGTACTTGGTGCCTTCTACAGACATGTAGGAGCATTCTATGTACTCTGGTTTCTTCCCCCATATCTTGCAGTTGCCGTTGGTACGACGAAAAAGGTCTTTCTGGTGGTTGGTCATTCTGAAGATGTAATAGCCAATAAAGCCCAGTATCAAGATCCCTATGGCATTGGCTGTGCCTAGCTGGACAGGGTGGTAAACCAAATATAAGCCCTGGGGGAAACAGAAGGAAATGACTCTATGATTCTGTATTTAGTGATCTACCTTAAATTTATGGTCCCATATATGAATTGGTGTTAATATATGAACCAACACCCACCAAAAAAACCCTTAACATGCTGGAGTACAAAAAGGAATTAAAAGGATTTAGAAAAACGTATAGACACAGGACAGTGTTAGAAGAAGACATAGAAGAAGGGGAGGAGAGGAAAAGATATCAAGCCCATGCAAGCACAGTAAGCCTTCCTACCAGTGCATCATTACAAAGAATGTTGTAATGGTTACACTCAAACATTCAAACTGTCTAGAAACAGCTGAAGATACAAATCAAATTGTCAAGGAGAATGTTTCTGGAAAGTTTCTTTCCTTTTAGCCCCAACACCTATTATACCACATTTTTACCTGCAAAGTATAGAGGTAAGGTAACCAAACACAGTCTCCCCAGCCCAAATACCATCCAAAATGATCATGGCAGATATCAATGGTTTTCAAATACCAGGCTTCATTCCAGAAGAAGTCCAAAACATAAATACCCTGAAACAGGCCAACAACATTATTTGCATTAATAATAGAGCACAGTCACCAATTATCCTGTTTAACAGCATCAGCCTCATCTTTCTGTCCTGTCTTGTAATAACAGCATAAAACTGACTTGGTTTTTTATGTTAACACCTCAAAAATAGGGTAGTAAGAGGAACACATCACACAAATATACTCCATCCAGATGGATAAAGCAATAATAAGTCATGCAAAGCAATATTAACCAAGATGACTAAGGAATTCAGGAAGAAGTTCTTTACTGTGAGGGTGGTGAGCCACTGGAACAGGTTGCCCAAAGAACTGGCAAATACTCCATCCCTGGCAGTGTTCAAGGCCAGGCTGGACAGAGCCTTGGGCGACACGGTCTAGTGCGAAGCATCTCTGCCCGTGGCAGGGGGCTTGGAACTAGATGATCTTAAGGTCCTTTCCAATCCTAAGCATTCTATGAGTCTATGATTAAAGCAAGTGTGCTACATAAGGGCGTAGACTTCAGAAGTATACTCGCATTTGACCACTCATACCTCTCTTCCACTTAAAGAGCTTTATACTTTCAGAGAGGGGAAACAGAGATTCCATTGAGTGGGCTTTTATTTACGCTTATCGATGGATAAATCCAAACTATTAGTTAGGACTTTGGGGTCTCTTCAGTAGAGAGCATGGCATCAGGCTGGCTGTTTTTAGGTGTGGAGACATCTCCAGTTCTGCATGTCACACGCACGTGCACACACACACACGCACACACAAAACAAAAAACCCCAACAACTTAGGTGCAGTGCTGCCCCCAACAAAAGAACCTGTCCAATTCAGCTCCAACTAAAGCCATGGAATTTGTGATTGTTCTTTTTGGATTCAAGATCACGCTATACCTGTTTCCAGAACATAGGCTCAGAGAAGCATTTCTTAAGTTCACACTGAATTCTGATGGTGCAGGTATGACCATGCCACTAGTGGCACTGCATGAATACAGCAGAGTATTTACACCAGCACTCTGAATGAACACAAGTGTCCAAAAAATCAAGTTCCAGTGCATGTTCTCTGAAAGAGGTTGTTCGGGCCAGGAAAAAAATTTAATTTCAACATGAAAAATTTTTTCTACTTTAATAAAAATAGTTTATTTCCAAACTGAGTTCTTACTTTGCTCCTCTGAATTTACCTGAAGCACATTGACAAGGATCATGGAGTTAGTTACTTGGCCATACAGCTCCTGTTGTTTAGCAGCATAGGAAAGGTTAATTAGAGTCCAGGCTACAATACCAGGGCGCCCATTGAAGAAGAGCTTGAAATCAAACCACTTTCCTATTCGAGGGTTAAATTCAATCCCCATCATGTAGTCGTAAAAGAAGTTGCCAGTGAATTTGCTAGAAAGCATAAAAAATTGGAAATATATGCAGTTACACACAAATACTATACTAACTACACATTTCAGATTCACTTGATGTAATGATAATAAAACCGTAGAACCATATAGTGCTGTGCAAGACAACACAAACTGACCCAACCAAAGCATTCCATTAGCAGAGAGAGATTTTAGCTTCAGAGGTACCCTAGTTTTTTTCTTGGTAAAATTTTTGAACAGTTTAACTACAACCTTCTCTATTTGTCACAAATAGAATGGATTTATCTGTGACACTGAGGCTACCAGTCACATGATATGTAGCATGAGACAGAGGATGGTGCTAACAAAGCAAAACACCAGTCATATATTGGCCTATCTGTGCCAGTAAAATATATTCTATCATTATTCTGTGCAGCATTCAATTTATATGTCCTATTGTTACAAATCACATACCAGTCTTTCGGATTGGTAGGGAAAAAGTAGCCTTTAATCATTGCAAATGTAGAAACCACATATCCCAGGATATTGGCACACCACATGAGAGGAATCCAGTTGTCAAAAATAATGGTAGGGGAGAAGTAGTGGAAGTAATAGGCATTTGCAAACCAAAGCACATGGGTAAAGATCCAAGCCTGAAGTCCATTGATTTCATACTTATTCACTATACCTAAAATATGAAGAAAATAAGAGTGTTTAGTGGCATAGCATTAATACAGCTTTTCATTTTAGACATATGCATAAAATATATAGAAGCTCAATCAAGTACTATGACTTCACTCTCCTCAGCCTCCCAATTAAGTATCTTGAGATACTTACCTGAAAGTTTCTTTAGACTCCACTGTAACCATCAGGCTCTGTTAGGCTGAGTTTTTTTCTCTTCAAGCAGTCAAGTTACTGTCTCCCTTAAAACTGCCTAAGGTATGAAGTTACCCTTTCACATGCTAAGTTCACATCACACATTTTGTTCAAGTCCCATGGGTTAACTTCACTGTCGAATACCAGCAGTAGTCCACTGCTAATTCTAAGCGCCAAAACTACCAGTCTGTATTCTTCCATTGCTGGTGCAGTGCCTGCCACATCATTAGTTTTACTAACAGCAACAGATGGAAATTCTATAACTTATCCTAAAAGATGACACAGATAGCTTTTTATTTTCCTTTGTAGTGAACATGAGGAAGGTGAAAGCATTTATGTCCATGCTTCCTTCAGCTCCACATGGGTTATAAAGAGTAAGAACAGAAATATTATCATTTTAAAAGACTGTATGGTTGGCAGGTATTTTAAGGAAGAACTTACCAGCAGGGGTGACAGCACCTTCTTGTACACCTCCTACATATCTGGGAAGAAATTTATGGCAGAAATCAGGAAGGCATATATACAAAACCACCTAGAAGAAGGAGAATGTATTAACAGCAAAACAAGACAAGACAAAACCCCCCAAACTACTGTCCTTTTCATGCACATACCAAATATAACACATGGAAGCTTCAAATAAGGATGGGATAAGCAAATACAGCACAATCTAGCTGTTGTTTAGTTATTAAACAGCTCTAAAGATGTACTTCACGTATGGCTGGAATCTGTTTTTGGTGGGGAGGCAGGACATTTGGTAACTAGATTCCTTACCCTTTTAAGTTTATCTGTATTATGGGTAAGTTGTTCCCCAATTTGAAAAAAAAAAAAAAAAGGAGTGATATGGTTAAGTTTGAAGATACATTACAAATATATGTAATGTCAGTGTTCTTTTACAGCCTATCTATAGAAAATATCATTCCTTCTGCAGTGTTAGCTTATGATTATTTATTGTGTATTAATTTAAGACAAATGGGTATTGGTCATATATAATTGGTTTTTCTTAAAAACCACATGAAGGAATATATCACACCAGGAATATTTGTGTACATTCCCTATGTATTTATTTTTTGAATGCATAAGCGGCATTTGGATTCCAAAAAGCCATGGCATGCAAGAACAGAAAAAGTAAATGCCACTGTGACATTCCATTATCCTTCATGTAAAAGGATTCATCAAGCAGCTGTTGGAAGAAACAGCCACTACGTTTAGATTTTAACTCAATAACATACCTGAAAAGTGACCCAAAGGGCATAGATGCCAGCAGCCTTATAGGTCAGCATAGGAGTCTTGTTCCAGATGTCAGACAGATGTTTATTCCTCGTTAGCAAGTCAATGAGTGGATTCATCAGAGAGCATTGGTACTGGTCACAGGACATTATGAAGTAATATACGATAAGTGGTGCAAACATGAGCAGGAAAAGGACGCTTGCCAAGGAAAACCAGTCCACCTCCCTGTAATCCAAAACAGAGCAATTTTTACCCTCTCAGCTTTCAGTTAGACTAGGGGTTTGATGAAGTCAGGCAATATTTTCAGTGGATCTCCTTGACTAACTGGATGAAAACTGAAAAAGTTTTCAGGGCACTTATATTTCTTTGGGTCAAATAGGGCGTTACATACTTTACCACAATCTGTTATAAAACTATGCTAGTTGATCAGAGCAACAGAATAAATAATATCTCCTCCCCCAAAAGCAGATTATTATTACAACCTTCAATCAAATCACATATCGCTGCCTATGATATGGCAATCATAGGTACAACTGGTATTTTGTTGGGAGTGGTAACAGAAACACAAGAATATTGTGCAAAGCTTGGAAACACAGGACAGACACACCTTGGGCAGCCATGAGTTGTACTTGCTCTATCACACACTGTAGTGGCAACTCATATAAACACCCATGGCTGTTTCCAGCTGCAACACAGTACTAAAACTTGCACAACTCCTTGAGAACAGGGATACGAGTCGTAAGTCTTGTTGCAGCATGAGATGTCAGCGTGCAATATCACAGATGGATGCCTGTTCTTCAAATCTCAGGAAATATTGAGATTAAAGTTCTGGCCTTGAAGAAACTACAAGTTTGACTGATTTTTATGATCTTCTTTTTGCAAGGACGACTGTGTTTTAACCCAAGCCATCTGGCAAGCTGTCTGTCCTAAAAATCTTCAAGGACTTTTCTTTGGCATCTGTTACTACAGCTCATTATCTATGAGCTTTCAAGAGGAGGGCAATGCAACAATCTGTTATTAATAGAGTTAAGTTTAAAAGGAATGTAGCATCTATAGAAGTATGAACCAATTTGAAATACAATGACTAACTAGAATCATCAGCTTTTCTCACCATGCTCTTCCCCACTGGACTTGAGATGTTTGAGTATTATTTTGGGTACTTTTGTGTTTTCTTTCTTCAGAAGGTTTTTTCTCCTGCTGGGCTCCCATGATGTCCTGTATGAAAGAAAATATTCATGGTATTACTCCAGCTGGTTCTCAGTAATTCTTACGGCTCTACAGAAGAGAAACACAAATAGAAGTTATTAGAAAAAACTATCACGTAGCCTTCTGATTACAAGAAATTTGAGAGAAGAGGGTAGGAAGGAAAAAATTCTTCCTACTTCCTTACGATCTGATATTCAGTAAATCAGAACACTGATTAACACCATTAAACATCTTCCTAGCAGGAAATTTATTTTAAGATACATTGGATAAGATCTGGCTTATTACTTACCTGTGAGATGCAAAGGGGAAAAAAAACCTGGTTTGCCACATGCTTACAAACCTCTGAAAATAATCATCTGTAACTAACTGCCTTTCTTAATTATTGAAATTCCTACAGTGGCAACATTACCTGTACTGGACCTTGGCATATTATATACTTTTCCCCAGACACCTTGCTCCATGCCTGTCAGCTACGTCATAGAAAACAAGATAGCAGTTTATAATCCCATCTGAATCAGAAATCAGTGGCAATGGAAAAGGACTTACTAGGCCACACCTAATTCTCTCTGTGGAACATGCATTACAGCTTTCTTTTGCTTGTTAAAAATCATCATCCCATAACGTAAATATTTGGTAATCCCCCCCTGGCAAAAAAAAAAAAAAAGGTCTTGTGGGACAAGGCAGACTCTAAGACACGGAAAGTTGTAGTTTGCCATTTGGGGGGCATTTGCAAACAGGTGTTAGTTTTGTACCTTTTGGGGCTTTAATATTTCAACTCAAACCAGAAAACGGCAGTTATTTCCACTGAAACAGAAATTATAACACAACACTGGCAGTGCCCTGAGGACGCTAACAGGCCTTACTGTCCCTGCACAGCCTGGCCCAGGGCCTGCCTTGACCCATTTCAGCCCATCCCAGGGCCATCAATCCCTGTCCCAGTGATAACACAAGAGTACTGGTCTCCAGCTCCACCAGAGCCCTGCCTGACCATGGGTCCTGCTGATGTCCCACGGCCTGAGGTCCTGGCCCAGCCTCATCCCCATGATCCTGTCTGGCCATTCTGGGTCTTTGTCTGACACTGGTTTTCCTCCTTAGTCCTGACCCTCACCCCTGTGCTGATGGGCCCTTGCCTGGCCTTGGCCTGGTCTAATCACCACAGGACTGCCTGGCAACCAGGGAACCAGACCCTGACCTATAGACCTGCTGTATCACCATAAACGTACCTGACTATCTGGACTCTTGGTTGAACCTGGCCATAATCTCTGGGTCTTCGTTGCTCACCTCAAGGAGTTACTATGGGATGGACTGACAGGCAACCCCCTGCCTACAGCTGTATTATCCCCAATAAGCTCCCAGCCCCCTAGGGAGCAGCATTTCACATTAAGACAAAGTAAGGACTCAAACAGGATCAGCCCAGCTGCAGCAGTAACGTGCCACACTCAGATTAAAACTGTTGCATGTTACTCTGCAGAGATCTCCACACAACACATCTCAAAAGAAGTGCTTATTTTCAGAAACAATCTAAAAATAACATTGCCAACCTGGTTAGGCAGAAATCCTAATCAAATAATGCAAGAAGATACATGGGTAGCAAGAAGTCTATGTTACTTATTACTACCATTATTTACCATTTCAATTATTGTGTTACCACCCCGTCCTTCAGTAGGAACATTCCAAAATATTGTCAAACTTCTGCTTCGATTTAAGCCAGAAGTTCACATCTTCCTCAGCATCAATACTTTCACTACGAGATTTCTAAAGCAAGCAATGAAACAACCTCTAGAGAAGGTTATTGATCACGTACAAGAAAAAGGAATGACAGGAGAATAATCATATCAAGATTGGAGTGTGTGAGCTTACTCCAGTTATTTGTGCTGGTTTTGCTTTACAACAGTAGTCCAAATTCTTACAATAAGCAGTTACAATACTATTAAGGATGTTACCAAATAGAAAGGCTGTTACTCAGGAATCATCAGAACTGGAAATATTTGCCTCAAATGAAACCTTTGACATCATTTAGTCCTCACTGAGAGCAAGGACAACTTACAACAGGTTACTCAGCACCTTGCCCAGTTACATTTTGAATATGTCCACAGATTCCACATGACTTGTCAGTCCTACCGAGAAAGAGCAGGCCTCTTTTCTAAAAGACCCAGACAAGAAATTCTAGGTTGGGAATTTCCACAGTGTTTAGGCTTGTAGTAGCCAAATGGCCCAGCTACTTTGCAGAGCTCAGCATACTCGATGTGAGAGCTGTGCTCAGCCTGCTGCACACTCGTAAAAAGCCTGTCTGCAGCTGGCAGCACACGGGATTTGGTGCTACATCATTCTGTGTAATGATATACAGTGTATCATTAATCTTATCAGACAACACAGAGACAGGATAATCACCTGATTACTAATACTGGGAACTAGCTACATGAGAAGTGCTGGCATTCCTTCCCACAGCCTGCAGATCTTCATGAACTGCTCCAGTGTGAGTCCCTCACAAGGGGTGCAGTCCTTCAGGAACAGACTGCTCCAGCGCGGGTTCCCTGCATGGTCACCAGCCCTGCCAGCAAACCTGCTCTGGCATGGGCTCCTCTCTCCATGGGGCCACAGGTCCTGCCAGGAGCTTGCTCCACTGTACAGAGCAGTTCCCATGGGGTCACAGCGTCCTTCAGACATACCCCTGCTGGTCCCTGGGGTCCTCCCCAGCCTGTAGGTAGATATCTGCTCCACTGTTGGCCCCCATGGGGGCCTAGCTCATCATGGTCTGCAGGGGAATCTCTGCTCTGGTGTGTGGAGCACCTCCTCCCGCCTTCTGTACTGGCCTTGGGGTCTGACAAGTTGTTTCTCTCACACATTTTCAGTCCTGTCTCCAGCTGAGATCATACAGTTTGGCTTTCCTTCCCCCTCTTCTTGAATATGTTATCCCAGGGGTGCTACCACTGTCACTGATGGGCTCAGCCTTGGTCAGTCCATCTTGGAACTTGCTGACATTGGCAAGCAAACCTAATACATTTCATGGAATCATAGAACCAGCTTCTTAGCAAGAGCATTAAATAAAATTCACAATTCATATATCACGTGCACAGAGAGCTCCAGAGATACACTCTTCCTCAGAATCAAAACCTCAGGGCTTAACAATGAAGTACCGCATTACTGCTCACATTGTGTTAAACTAGTAATCACGCCAACCACACAATTCACTTGGAAGCTCTCCCCATTTGGTGCCTAAGCTGCAGATCTAATATACAATTCACAAAGTAAGTGTCACATGAAGCCCTTGCAAACAACAATACACGTGCTTGATGCTTTTAATCAGCATGCTCTAAAATCGCTGAAGGAAACCCTGATGAAGAAGCATGGCAAACCCCCACATTTTGTCCTATAAAACCAAGGCAGGCTCCTGTTCCAGAATGTGTATTTTCAAGAAAAGTTCCTAGCCAACACGCGAGATGTCACATAGCCCCATGCTTTACACAGGAGAGGATCACAGCAGCAGGCTGCACGGCGCAGGGGTGTTCAGCATTCCCATGTAGGCAGGGAAGGCAGCACCTTTCCACACACCAGGCCCTTCATGAGACACAGGGACTCTTACTGGGAAGGGGTCGCACTTTAAGAACACCCTCCGTAGCCAGAGAGCAATTACTGAGCTCCGTACCGGCCATCGCCAAGAACCGGCAGGTACACACCCAGGGCTCACCAGCCCGGCGGACACCACCCACTCCCCGAAAACAGTGTGAGAGCAACTTACCGGTGCAGCTCAGCACAGCCCGGCCGGTATCACATTTCCTATTACACCGACACGCTCAAGTCAGCGTATCTCAGCTGAGCCGCTACCCACGGCCGTCCCGCTCTCCTCAGGGAGGCCCCGCCCCCGTTCCGCCAGTCTGACCAATCCCCGCCGCGCGCCGCTCCCCTCCACGCCACCCCATTGGCGGAGAGCTCTCAACCCATGGGCCGAGGGGAGGGAGCGGGTGTGGCGGCGGGGTCCCGGCTCTTCGGCACCGCCCCGGAAGCGGCGGGGTCGCCATGGGCAGAGCCGTGACCGTGGCCGCCTGCGCCCTCAACCAGTGGGCCCTCGACTTTGAGGGCAACCTGAAGAGGATTGTCCAAAGTGAGTGTGTGTGCCCATCCGCTCTCGCGTTCCTTGTCGGGACGCAGTGTCTGGTGTATGCCGTCCGGTTCCAGAGGCGTGGGAGCGGCGGGTTGTGCTGAGTAGGGTGGTCTAGTGGCCCCGGCTGGTGTTTGATCCAATCTTCTTCCAGGTATTGGCATCGCAAAGAGCAGTGGAGCCCGGTACCGGCTCGGTCCGGAGCTGGAGATCTGGTAAGAGCGCCTGGTTGGGTCTGAGTTCGGTTCTCTCCCACTTAATAACTGAAGGACCGTCAGTAAGAAAATGAACCAAGTCACTGGTCTGTTGCCCGAGATGTTGCTTTAAGCACACGGCTGTCACTGCGAAGAAAACCAAGGTAGTTGAAAACACAGCATTGGTTCTCTTGTCTTGGAAACGTGGCTGGTCTCCACCACTTCTGTTTGACCTCTCCAGTGAGTCTTCCTCCACAGAAACCATAGTGCTCTGAGTTCCACCCAGGCTGCTGCTTGGGAAGGAGTATCTCAGCAATGCCATGGAGTTTTAAATGCTGTCAGCAGGGACAGTGTTGATAGTGCTGCTTCTTCCTGTTCCACATAAATTCCCTGTGTGGATGAGATGTACCTTGCCTGAGGAAGTTCTGGTCCCTTGTTTGCGGTGATGTTTTGGCTTATTTCTTCTCTTTTTAAATGCAGTGGTTATGGGTGCTTGGATCACTACTATGAGTCTGACACACTCCTGCATTCGTTTCAAGTTCTGGCAAAGCTTTTGGAGTCTCCAGCTACCCAAGATATTATCTGCGATGTGGGAATGTGAGTTTGGTTGTGTACATGTGGTCAAAGGTTAGGTCCTTGGGGAACTCTGCTGGTGCTGTGTGTCTGGATAATGAGGGCTCTGCAGCAAACCTTGAAACATCTTGGGACCTGCGCTACTTTCCGTTATAAATACCATGACTAGGACTGCATCAGCCAAAACGCTTTTTGAAGGATGATCCTTTCAAAGATTTCTAGTGGTAGAGCCCTTCAAGAGACAAGTAGGAACCCTAATGCCATGGGTAGAACTCTGTACTACGTGTAACGCACAGGTCTTTATCAATTGATTCTTCTTCAGCAATATCAGCTAACATAGCTGGCTTTGAGTGGCAAACCTCTTTAACATCCATGTATGTCAGAATGGCTGAAACTGTTGCAAGTCACGTGCTGACAGTGAAGAGTGAGAAATTATAATTACAATTATCATGTACAGCAACTTGTTAGTATCCATACCAACATTTAAAGCTAGCTTTATTTCAGACTAGCCTGGTACTATCATAGGAAGTCAGGTTTGATTAAGTCATAGAATCGCAGAATGGTTTGTGTTGGAAGGGAGCTTAAATCTCACCCAGTTCCAGCCCCCTGCCACAGGCATGGGCACTTTCCACTAGACCAGGTTGCTCCAAGCCCCGTCCAACCTGGCCTTGGGCACTGCCAGGGGTGGGGCAGCCACAGCTTCTCTGGGCAACCTGTGCCAGTGCCTCAGCACCCTGTCGTGGTTTAAGCTTCTATAAACCCATACAGTCGCTCTCTCACTCACTGCCCCCTCTTTCTTCCCTCCGCTTCTGGAGGGATGGGAAGGAGAATCGAAAGAATGCAACTCCCACAGGTTGAGATAAGAACAGTTTAGTAACTAAGGTATAACACAAATCACTACTGCTACCACCAATAATAATGCTGACAAGAGGAAATACAAGGGAAAAGAATACAATTTCTCACCATCCAATATCAAGCCCAACCACGCAGTGCACCCCCACCAGTGCCCCCCACCGTGCACCCCCACCACCCTTCCGGGTCTCTGTCCTCCGTTTCTACATCCTGGACACGACGTGCTGTGGTATGGAATAACCTCTTTGGTTAGTCTGGGTCAGGTGTGCTGTCTCTGCTTCCCCCCGGTTTCCCCTCCTCCCTGGCAGAGCATGAGACTCACAAAGTCCTTGGCCAGCTTAAACATTACCAAGCAGTAACTGAAAACACTGGTGTTATCAGTGCTGTTCCCAGGCCCAAAATCAAAACCACAGCGCTGCACCAGCTACCAAGAAGGAGAAAAAATGACTGCTACTGCTGAACCCAGGACACACCCTCACAGGGAAGAACTTCCTAGAATCTCATCTCAATCTCCTCTCCTCTAGTTTAAAGCCCAAATTAATCAACTCAACCAGGGGGATTCTTCTGGTCTGCTTGTTCCTCATGCAAGCCAGTGATTTGGTAGTAGCTGATACGTTTGAGACTGACTGAAGGGTCAGTAACTCTGATTTTGGCAAACAGCTGTTTGAGTTAAAGAATTAGAAGCTAAAATCCAGTATCTTGTTTTGTTTAATTCCCTTTTGTGGCATAGTGTAGAAGTCCTGTCTTAAAAATATTTTTTTTTTCAGTGAAGTAGATTCTGTGGCTTATTTAAATTTTGTTTAATGAGCTCAGCTGCTGGTAACTTTGCTGCTTCTTTTCACAGGCCTGTGCTGCACAGAAATGTTCGCTACAATTGTCGAGTGATCTTTTTAAATAAGTAAGTTTTGTGAGACAATACATTAGTATATCCTCTCAGGGACTTGTGTGGCCTTCAAGAAAGATTCTTCAGTGCTACGTAGAGTGATAGAGCTGTCTTCCTACCTGCTATGTTTTAGAGAGACAATTAATGTTTTCCCTTATCTCTTTTTTCCTTTCTGAATTTGTGGAAATTTTCCCTGTTTTCTGGAAGATTCCAGAAACAAAACGTACCCATTATGTCTGCAAATGGAAGCTTTAAAAATTACTGTATGTGGTAGTTGTTTAATGTAAATAATAATAAAAAGAGCTGGTATTAATGGTCTGGTTTGTTTGACTGTACATCAGGTCTTAACTCACCCTTTCTGTATTTTTTTTATGTTGTAAGAAAAATTCTTCTGATTAGACCAAAAATATCATTGGCAAATACAGGAAACTACAGGGAACTTCGATGGTTTACCCCGTGGACCAAAGCAAGGTAGGCTGGCTAACAGCAAAATTGTGTTAAAACCACAGCTTGCTGCTTGCAGCCCCAGCAGGAGGACTGAAATTTCTATAGCAATGATGCATCCTGCTGCAGAGTGAGCAGCAGGGCAGAGGCAGCCGAGTTACATAATTGAAGGTCCGTTAGGAAACTCAAGTACAGCGAAACTCTTGAGTTGCTGAGCTGGAAAGAAGCATTTTCTTTCTGCTTATTTTTAACTTTACTTAGTTTGGGATTGGAAGAGCCTGTGTTTGTCTCCTCAATTGCTGCATCCTGTTCAATATCAATTAAACTGGAAAGCAATGTGAAATGGATGAGCTTTGTCAGAATCTTAAACGACTGTAGTGGATAAAAACTGCATGCCTTGGAATGCTGCAAAATATGCTTGATGCTTGTCTCTGATGCTGTGCACTTATCCTGTAGTCCAGAGAATGATTTTAACATGATTGTTTTGGAGAAGTACTTCTGAGAGAGCCTCAGAGCATCTGTCCTCTTGACCTCAGGCAATTCCAGATGAATTCCAAGTTACTCACATAGTAATACCGCAAAAAGAGAAATGTTTATTTGGTGTTTGACTTGCAGAGGGTGTTCAGAGAAGCTGTGGCTGCCTCATCCCTGGCCGTGTTAAGGCCAGGTTGGATTGGGGCTTGGAACAACCTGCTGTAGTGGAAGGTATCCCTGCCTGTGGCAGGGGCTTGGAACTGGGTGAGCTTTAAGGTCTGTTCCAACCCAAACCATTCTGGGATTTTATGATTCTGTGGTACAATTGATTCTTTGTCATGTCTAGTTTATAGTTAGGATGCATTTCTGAAGCAAAGTGGGATGTTGCTATCTTATAATCTTAACATTTCTGATTAATATCACAGTATGAATTTCTTTTCTTTTTGGATTTTTTAAACATACACAGCTCTGTAGAGCTGAAGTACAGTTTCTTTAATCAGTGTTAAAAGGTGACAAAATGTGGACATGACAATCAGTTTGTATGCTGTGATTTACATAGCTCTGTATGTTGACAACCTATAAATCTGCTTTAGGCATGTAGAGGAGTATTTTCTACCCAGGATAATTCAGGAAGTAACTGGTCAGGTAAGTTTAAAGGATTTTTTAATTTTTCTTTTTAACTTTAGCATCTTCCATATTCAGCAATTTAAATGTATAGAATTGGTGGCATAAAACTGTAGTACACCAAATTCTGCTGTCAGTTGTGTTGCAGTTCATAGGCTTCAGTGAGTTCTCAGTTAAATTACAGAGCATAATTTAACCTTCTTTATGTTAGCATTTGGCAGCAAATCAAGTAAACTTTAAGTTTGCCTCAGTCATTTTTATACACTGGACCTTGATCGTCTTATTTTGCACAATTCTGGTACTGAGTTTATCTGGGCTGGAGACTAGAAATTACTGTGTCTTTCGAGGTAAAAAAAAATACCCTTCTTGATTCAGAAGGCTCTAAAACTTGTGTTGTTTTCAGATAAAACATGAGCACGATTCCTAGCAAAAGACAGTCTCTGTTTTGTTGATTTTTTTTTTTTTTTTTTTTTTTTTTTTTTTTAAATTTCGGAAGCAGTTTTCCTGTCCTGGAGCAAAGCACTGGATCTGGATAGTGTCAACACAGAATATTAGTACAGTCTAGAAATGTGCCGTTTAGAGCTTTTTGGTTTGTTGTTGGGTTTTTTTATTTGGTATAAAATGAAGGAAGATGTAATGTGATGTTGTGTCGCTCCTTCCACATAAGAGTTCAATTTTCATATAATCTTAAGATTTGTGGTTAACTTTTTGAACTGCACAGATTGTTCTATTACCTATGTGTTCTTGTTTTTTCTCAGGAAACTGTTCCTTTCGGGGATGCAGTGCTAGCAACCAAAGATACCTGCCTGGGGGCAGAAATTTGTGAAGAACTCTGGGCACCAAACAGGTGAAGGAGAAGAAATGAAAAGTAAACTAAAACATATCCTGGACCTGCCCGAAATGAATGTTTGGGGAAAAAATACGCTTATTATTCTTTCATGTAGTGTAACCTTCAGAAAGTGCCAGCAAGCTAAAATAGCATTAAGAGCGATAAATACATCATGGGGAAAGATTTCAGTAGGCTAGATGCAGGGTCGGTGAGCCAAATTCACTTGAAACAGAAAGTAGGAGAGAAATACCAAAAAGAAGCAGAATGAAAAAGGTGACCTTAGGAAACAAATGTCAGATGATTATAGTGCTTGCATTCCAGGTACTGCTCAGCTTTTAGTTCCACCTGAGGTTGAAGTGTCCTGTCTGGGTCTATATCAAGTCAAAATGACAGTTATTTTGTATCAGTTTATAGTATTGATTTTTTTTTTCTAGTAATTGTAATCCTGTATTATTCCCGCTTATTGTACCTAAGTCTCAAAAATTTGAGACTGATAGAAGTTCTTTTTATTTTAATTACCTTATTCTTATCTTTGGCTTTGACCAACTCCTCCAAAGCATTCTGCTTAACAGAGAGGGGTTTTAACCAGATGATCTTTAAGGTCCCTTCCAACCCAAACTATTCTATGGTTCTATGATTTGACAGCCAGAGCATAAGCTTCTAGACAACATCACTTTGAGAAACTTATTTTTCTTCTATTTAGCTATTAGCTTAATCCTTCTGCTTTACTTTTTAAGCAGCATCAGACAATGCAGCAGGAAACAGCAGAAAGTTACTGAGGGCAAGCAAAACTTAGTGCCCTTAAGCAATTTTTCCTGTTGCTATTTTAGTTCCTATTACATTTCGAAGTTCTTCCCAATGACAAAGTAGATCCCATTCAGAAAGGTCTGGTGTAAATGGAGATGCAGTTGTATGAAAGCTGTTGCAGTCAACAGAAAATAAACAATATCTTCCCAATGATGTTCCAAATTTCCCAGTTACAGGCATGCATTTCCCTGTAACTGCAGGTGTGGTATGTTACAGAGATGTGTGTGGGGGTCTCAGTGGTTCTTTTGACACTGGAGAAAGAAAAAGAACAATAAAAATTTCCTTTTCATGGTTCTGTTTGCTTATGCTTTTGGATCTACTGATAGAAGGAAAATGTGACAACTTACCTTGTAATACTATCTCTGTGTTACCCTTTCAGACCAGGATTGTTTTGTTCTCTCTTTCCTTGAGACCTGTGTTTCTATCAAGTATGAGGCATTTAATTTAGAACAGGAGGTGCAAAAGCCCTTCTGCCCTCTGCAGTCACTAGTGCTCTTTGAGAGAAAAGGGGCAGTGCAAGAATGCAGGTGTTTTTCAGAATCCTGTCCTTGTTTGAACTAAGACATGCAGAAACCTGTCAGAGATGTTTTTACTTGTCAGTGATTTTACATGCTACCTCACAGGACAGTATGCACCAGCTCAGTTTATTTCTGCCTTTTGCTTTGACAGCCCTCATATTGAAATGGGACTGGATGGTGTGGAAATCTTTGCTAACTCTTCAGGGAGTCACCATGTGCTGCGGAAGGCTCACACCCGGGTGGATTTGGTGAATTCTGCCACAGCAAAGGTATATGCTAAAAAAAAAAAATAATTTTGGTTATGCATTTCAGTTATTTCATTTTCTCAGAGCTGTTTCCTGTGGCAAGGACATAGCATGAGTGTGGGAGCCTTGACAGTCTGTATCATTAAGTTTCTTGTTTTCTTGCCTGCAATTACCTTCCCTAATTGAACCAGCTGTGGTGGACTGTACTTCTTAGGGGTGCCCTGTCTATAGCACAAAATTGTTAGGAACAGAGAAATAACATTTTGCCTTTTAACATTCTGCCAGGTGCAATGTTCTGAAAAGCACTTTTTTTTGTCTGCATGTTTGTTTTCCTCCCAGAATGGTGGAATATATATTTTAGCTAACCAGAAAGGCTGTGATGGTGATCGTCTATATTATGATGGCTGTGCCATGATTTCGATGAATGGAGAAACAGTTGCACAAGGATCCCAGTTTTCACTCGATGATGTGGTAATACATTCAACCTACAGCTGCTAGTTACAGCTGAAATTAGTATGACTACATTTATGCTCAACACTTTCCAGACATTCCAGATACTAGGTCGATGTCTCTAGACTAAAGATGTGTTTTTCTCATGCTATTTAGCTTGATCTAAGCTTTTTCCTAGTAAAATTGCCCAGACCTGATCTACAGTAGCTCTCGTGCTTTTGTAAGCAAGGAAGAGCTGTCACAGTGGAGGAACCTCATGAAAATGTTTACATGTACAATCACTGTGTGTAGGAGAGACCCTGTGAACTTGTATTCCCTTGGGGGAAAAAAAAATAGTCAAAGCTTGCAGTTCACTGATTATGACCTGGTTTGGTAGACAAAAGGTTTGATAGGTTGAGTTTTAGTTCAAGAAACCCTTTCTCAGTAGATTGGTTATTTAAGTTCTAGGTTTCCTCACGGTATGTGCCAAATTAATGTCTTTCCCCAGTATGTTTATTGCCTTTTCCTTTTGTCATTTGCCACCACTTACGGTGAACCTGTTGTTTGGCCATCTGATGAGCATTGTAAATTTGTTGTGATTTATGAGTGTCCTGGTGTACTCAGTGAGGAACGTCAGTTAGAATCACAGAGCCAGAGACTGGTTGTGGTAGGAAGAGACCTTAAAGTTCATCCACTTCCATCCCGCTGCTACAGGCAGGGACAGCTTCCACTGGACCTGGTTGCTCCAAGCCCCATCCAACCTGGTCTTGAGCACTGCCAGGGATGGGGCTGTGCCAGGGTCTCACTACACCCACAGTGAAGAGTTTCTTCCTTATATCCAACCTAAGTCTTCCCATATCCAACTTAAATCTCCCCGAGTTGCACTCTCTTGGTAATGTAAGTAATTGTACCAAGTCAGAAATGACCTGTGAAATGAGCATGAAAATCTGTATTGAAAAAAAAATGCATGCATTCTTCCCCAACAGTTTTTGTAGTCCAGGCATGTCAAACACTGTATATCTGTTTGTGTAGAAGCAATCTAATGTTGAAAACCTTTCCATAGGAGGTGCTGGTGGCCACTCTGGACTTGGAGGATGTTCGAAGTTACAGAGCAGAGATTTCATCTCGTAACTTAGCAGTAAGAATTCCTGATGGAAGGTTGTGTTTGTAAACTCTGCCAACTTAGAACAGTTGTTGAATTTTAAAAGTATTTGCATGTCTAGATTTTCACAGTATTCTATAGATCTGATGTTTTACAAGTGTATGTTAAAATTAAAATCGATGCCTTCCTAATTCTTCTGTTCTCTTGCTTAGGCAAGTAAAGTAGATCCTTATCCTAGAGTAAAAGTGAATTTTGCTCTGTCAAGTTCTGATGATGTAGCTGTACCTATTTGTATGCCAATCCAGTGGAGACATCATAGTCCTGAGGAGGAGATCAGGTAAGTACATACTTGAATCTGTTGCTTGAAAATTATTTTGCTTTAAAACAAGCAAACCCCAAAACTCAAACAAAGAGGGATAAACAGAAGATCTTATTTATATTTAAATAAGAAAACATCTAATTGGAAGACCACAGTAAAAATGTTGTCTGGCTTAGGTCTTATTCCATAACCCTCTTGGAATAAGCATGTTCTCTGATTTCAGCCTTGGTCCTGCATGTTGGCTTTGGGACTATTTAAGGCGTAGCAAACAGGTAAGAATTGTTTTTGTTCCTTATCTTGGCATGAGCATCATCTTCTATGCCATAGGGACACTACATATTGTTACCCTTTCTGCTGTTAATGGAAAGTGATGTTAGTCCGAGGTGCAAGATTTGAGTTTTTCACTGGTAGCTCAATCAGACTTAAAACCTGTGTGGAAAGGGTGAACTCAGTATGCTCTTCAGACCTTTTCCTTAGGGGACATGCTTTCTTTGAAAGCAGCAGTTGAGCTTACCTAATAAAGGGGATTTATTTTCCTTTGAAACACTGGTGTTTTCTGTTTGTTTGTTTGGTTGGTTGGTTGGTTTTTTCCAGGTAGGATAATATTTCAATGGCATAATGGAGGTGTTTAAAACAAGTAGTGACATGAACTAGTAATTCAGTTTAGCAATGAAATATATTTGAAAAATGTAGTATCACCTTTTCTGTCTTACTGGACAATAAAGACATAGTGAAAGATTTTCTAGCAAGGGTTTGTGCTGACTACTTGTTTGATTATCCTTTTGAGGAGAGTTTGCTCGGTCTGGTTAGTTTGCTTTTTCCTAGCAGAATATAAGGAGACTTGAACAATGCGTATGTAATTTTTTTACAAGAATATGTTTCTGAACAGTACAATATATATTGTTCTAATTTTGCTATTTGGAATGTCTTTCTTGCTCTCTTTTCAAGGCAGGATTCCTCCTACCTCTTAGTGGTGGAATTGACAGCTCTGCTACAGCTTGCATAGTATATTCTATGTGTCACCAGGTTTGCCTGGCAGTCAAGAATGGAAGTAAGTAAATACGTGTGTCTGGCTAGCTATACTTACTAATGGTTATGGGCAAGTTAAGAGTAGTTGCAGGAGGTCATTAGTGGTGGACTTTTGCCCATTTGTTCTAATGGAATCATTTGTATCTCTTCAGAAATCCCAAATTTCAGTTCTTTGAATTGGCTTAGTAGTTTTCATTTTGGGTTTAAGGATTAGATGTGGAACCCAGACTAGTTTCTGTCTAGGGTATCGTTCAAAATGTTGGCTGTTGTAGTTTTAGGATTTCAGTCTATCATGAGCATGTAATCCTTTTGTTGAATTCAGCACTACAAAACATGATTAGGTATGGATCGAGCTCTTAAACTGGCTTTAAGTAGACCATATGCGTTTAGCTATGCTTTGTACGTATGGGATCGTATTTTGTATGAAGTTTCTTTAAGGCATAGAACAAAAGGATTTAATATTTCCATGTTCAAAATTAGGAGCAAAATCAGTATTTCTTTTATTCAATATATGAAACTGAGTTTGGGAAGTTAAACAATGGAGTCATCTTACTTGCGAGGGGCAGTGTAAAGCTTAATTGGAATACAAGATGCATACCAGGTATTTGCCTAGCAGCAGTGCAGCTTCTGCTCTTGCTCTTTCCTTTGCTCTGTCCTCAGATGCAGATGTGCTGGCTGATGTATGCAGGATTGTGAATGATGAGACCTATGTCCCTGAGGATCCTCGAGAGTTTTGCAAGCGTATCTTTACCACTTGCTATATGGCTAGTGAGAACTCCTCCCAGGATACTTGCAACAGGGCAAAACTCCTGGCCGAGCAAATAGGCAGGTACAAATTGAGAAGTGCTGGGGGTGGGAAATTGTGTTGTGGCATAGACTTTGATGTAAAACTTTCAAACTCTAAAATGGGAATTCATAGAAGTGGGAAAGTAGGTATGTTAAGCAGTAGTACTACAGACATGACTTACTGTGTAAACGTGAGGCAAACTTAGAAACAGTTGGTGGAGAATATGGACATTTGGAAAGAGAGTCTGGAAAGTGTTATTCTTTCCTAAGTTTCTTCATACCAAATATGGGATGGTAGCACGTTTAAAATGTCATTTGATGGGTGGGTTTTTGGCCTTTTTTTAATACTGTGTTATCTGGCCAGATGGTGCCTGTGAGTCACTTCTGCCTGAATTCTTCTCAGCTACCACATCAATCTGAACATAGATGCGGCTGTGAAAGCTGTTGTGGGAATTTTCAGCATGGTGACGGGTCGAACTCCCCTGTTTTCTGTCTTTGGAGGGAGCAAAAGAGAAAACCTGGCTCTCCAGAATGTGCAGGTGGGTTCCATGTGGGCTGCAGGCCTTTGCTTTTTGCCTTTTTTCTCCCCCCCCCCCCTTTTTTTTTTCTTCTCCTTTTTTTTTTTTTTTTTTTTTCAGTCCTATTTACCTCCTCCTTCTGAAATAGTACATGCCTATAGTTCGTCAATAGCACTGGTACAGATGCTGTTTGGAAAAACATCCCAATAGAAAGGAATTGCCAGGTCAGGAAAATAAGCAGCAAACTGTTCTAAAGACAAGTCTGAAATCCAGTAGGATGATGGCAGGTCAAGACTCAAAATTATTGCTGATGGATACTAGACTTCCCTCTGGTAAATGTTAGCAGCTTTTGAAAGACTCTGTGTGAGGTGTCAAGTTTACCCATCCCAATTCCTAGATGTCCTCTGTTTTAGAAGGAAGAAAAGAATTATTTTATTTTTTTTACATTGGAAGGTATTTAATCTTCGATAGACTCGTAAAAAAACAACTTAAATACACATTATCAGTTAAGCATTTTCATTATGTTGAAACAGATTGGTACTGTGCCTGGGTAGTGCCGGTATACATGTCCTATAAACTCCTGGAAAACAGCTTCCCTAGTGACTTCTAGTCTCTGGCTCCTGTACCTTTTGTTGTCTTGGTTGCTTTCTTTTTGGCCTGTTCTTAAAAGCTCGCAACCTAACCAGCAGTTCTGTATTGATTCTGGCTAAATGTTGTTTGTTGTGTTTGATTGGTTTTGTTAGCAGGAGACTTAATCTTTCTCCCCCTGCTGTTACCGGATAAGTCCAGCTGTATCCTCTGGAAGCAAACATTAAATCCTTTATCAGCTTTTTGGCAATGGGATAGGCTTTAGTTGCAGAGGAGTGTAACGGTTTGCCTAACAGCACACAGTTGTGACTAGAGCTGGAGGCTGAATCTCAGGTCTGTTTGGTGTTACTACCACCTGTCCTGGGTTCAGCAGTAGCAGTCATTTTTCTCCTTCTTAGTAGCTGGTGCAGTGCTGTGTTTTTGGCTTTCAGCCTGGGAACAACACTGATAACACTGACATTTTCAGTTGTTGCTAAGTAATGTTTACTCCTACCAAGGACTTTCTGAGTCTCATGCTCTGCCAGGGAGGAGGGGAAGCCGGGAGGAAGCAGAGACAGGCCACCTGACCCAAACTAACCAAAGGGGTATTCCATACCACGGCACATCATGCCCACTATATAGACTGGGGGCAGTTACCCAGAAGGGCTAGATCACTGCTGGGGTTGGGTTGGGTATCGGTCAGCGGGTGGTGAGCGGTTGTATTCTCTTCCCTTGTTATTTCCCTTATCATTATTATTATTGGTGGCAGCAGCAATGATTTATACCTTAGTTACTGGACTGTTCTTATCTCAACTCATGGGAGATACATTCTTTCGATTCTCCTCCCCATCCCTCTGGGAGGGGGGAGAGGAAGAATGGGGGCAGTGAGTGAACAGCTGCATGCTTCTGAGTTACGGACTGGGCTTAAACCATGAGATCACCCTTAGAAAAGGCTGAGTTTCAGGGGACAAAAGCAAAGAGAACTTCTTGTTTTATGTAAATAAATCCATTTAGTCTAATGCTTTATAAAAGGGTACAGTAGACAGATGGTTTATCTGCATGCTTTATCCATCATGGATCCTTACTGAAGCTTGTAGGAGGTAGGAAATGGCAACTATTTCCCATTCTGCAGTTTGTAATAGGATGAACTTGCTTGGTCATTCAAGTCTGTGGCAGTAGTGGGTACTGAGCCTGGCTTTTCTACACGTGTTTGGCATCTTCTCCACAAGTCCATACTTCTTGCAGTAATGCTTGCCCCTATTGTATTTTGTTCCTTGTGGGTTTGTTTAGGGAATTGATTAAGAAAAGTGATTTGGGAGGAATTATTCTGCTTCTCAAGTTAACTTAATTTTTCATTTTGCTTTGCAGGCTAGAATAAGAATGGTCCTTGCCTACCTGTTTGCCCAGCTGACACTATGGACACGTGGGATGCCAGGGGGACTGCTGGTGCTAGGATCAGCCAATGTGGATGAAAGGTTGGTAGAAGTTAGAGACCTAAAACCAGGTGAACTGGGAGCAGGTCACTGCATTTTCTTGCAACTCTACCAGTCCCAGTGTATATTATTACCCAGAACAGGTAACAAGCTAGAAGTACATTGATAGCAGTAAAATTAATGAAAATAGTTGGATTGGCCTCAACAGAAAAATGTATAATTTTCAGAAATTTAGCAAAGTATTGTTGAAGTCTTCCACTAAAATGTTCCTTCCTTAGCTGTTTTCAGTAGAGCTTGCCTGTGTGTTTACCAGGTCAACTTTCCAATCTCTTATTGGTTGTATCTTTCAATTGCTGTATCAGCAATTAAGCTGTGAACTATCAGTTGAAAAAAGAGCTTTTAGAAACTTGGACTATTGACCTTACAGCTGACCATTTGAAGATTAAAGCAATCCCCATAAGACTGTGGGATTGATAACCTCTAAAGCTGTGAGAATAGTAAGTGTTGGTTCTGTGAGTGTTTTGGGTTTTTTTTAGTTGGTCAGGGCAGTATTTCGAGTGTTTTGCATCAGATCTGTTACCTTAGCGTGGGCAGTTTTGAAGTGCTTTGAAATGGTTTAAAATATCATTTTCATCCTCCTGGCAATTTCCTGGCTTTAGGATAGCCCTGTTGCAGCTGAACATGTTTGCCTCTGATGTATAAATACACTAACAACGTGCAGTCTGGTTTTCCCTGTATTCATACTACATATATCTATATTCTGTATAGTATAAACTATTATAGATTATACTTATGTGACATTATTATTTCCTATTCCTCTCTAACATGTCCTCTCTTACTTAGTCTCCGAGGTTACCTGACAAAGTATGATTGCTCAAGTGCTGATATCAGTCCCATTGGTGGAATCAGTAAGACTGATCTGAAGAACTTCATTCAGTATTGCATTGAAAATTTTCATCTCACAGCCCTCAGAAGGTGAGTAGTGAGGCAGTGATGTTTGCTGACTGTATTTGTTTGCAGCATCCTGTGGACAATATGCTTTGGTGTTTTTTTTCTATTAATAGAGTTATGCTACAGTAATATTGCAAATGCTAATGAAGAAGAGTGTTCTGCACATAGCTCTGTTTTTAAATGATTGTGTAGCTTACACAATGTAAATTGCTGGGGGTTGAAAATGCTGCTAGGCTTAGGAGTTACTGTATGCAAGTGTTGGTGGTGTTAATCATAGAATCACAGATTCATAGAATAGTTAGGATTAGAAAGGACCTTAAGATCATCCAGTTCCAACCCCTTGCCATGGGCAGGGACACCTTCCACTAGACCATGTTGCCCAGGGTTCTGTCTGACCTGGCCTTGAATACTGCCAGGGATGAGGTAGCCACAGCTTCTCTGGGCAACCTGTGCCAATGTCCCACTACCCTCAGAGAGAAGAACTTCTTCCTTATATGTAACCTGAGCTTCCCCTGTTTTAGTTTAAACCCATTACCCCTTATGCTCTCACTACAATCCCCGATGAAGAGTCCCTCTCTGGCATCCTTGTAGGCCCTCTTTCAGATATTGGAAGGCTGCTCTGATGTCTCCGCACAGCTTCTCCTCTCCAGGCTGAACAGCCCAACTTTCTTAGCCTGTCTTCATACTGTGTGAATGAGGTGCTTTATGTTTTGGTATAAAGCATTGCTTTTTAAACCTGGAGCAGCTTGCAAGTGTCACTTCTTTGGCATTAACTAGTTCTTTAGTAGCTTATGTCCTGAAGAAGTTTTGAATAAAGCATTTGATTTTTAACAAACCAGGCTTAGCAAACTAGTTTGCTAACTAGTGTTCACAAAGCTGGATAGAATTAACGTTTTTCTTTTTACCTTTTTCTTACAGTATCATGTCAGCTCCACCCACTGCAGAGTTAGAGCCCCTGGTGGATGGACAAGTGGCTCAAACTGATGAGGTAATGGGCAGTGACTTTAAAATACTCTGGTAAGCCTTATCTCCAAGTTTGATTTTTGTCCAATAACTACTGTTTGGTCTTGTCTGTAGCCGTGCTTATTGATAAGCACGTTGTAAACCATTTTAAATCTGCTAACAAGGCACTAGTATCCCACACCTGACTTACCTATGTTGACAACAGTTTCCAAAACAGCAAAATAACTTAGTGTCGAAAGGGAGTCATGGCCTTACTGCTGTAGAAATAACTGGTGGCACAGCCCTTCCTCTTCTCCCTGTGCTATTCTATGCTATGGATAAGAGAGGTAACAACTATCCCTGAGGGCTGCTGGATATTTAATTGTTGAAGACTGAAGGTCTTTATGATACAGCGGTAGGTTCCTGAACTAGAATTAATGGTTTTCTTTATCTGGCCTTACTTTACTGAAATACACTGAAATACACTATGTTTAAGCCACCTAGAAGGGAAAATGAATAAATATTTGTCAGAAAAGAAATGTTTTCACTGTCCAGGTCAAATACAAATCAGATATGCTCATGGAAGGATTTCACATCTTCTACTTCAGAGAGATTTCAGTAGATACTTTTTTCTTTCTAATCAGTGGCGATTTCATTTTGGTGTTTGATTAAACTGGGTTATTGTAATTTCTCCATAAAACTATGAATTATAATTTGCTTAGTTAAGATTTTCAGTGACTTTGTGTGTGCGGGATTGCAGATGGATATGGGAATGACATATGCAGAGCTCTCCATCTATGGCAAATTAAGGAAAATTGCAAAGACTGGACCATACAGTATGTTCTGTAAGCTGATTAACATGTGGAAGGAAATTTGTGCTCCAAGAGAGGTAATATTGAAAAAATAATCAAATCATGTAATCATAGAATCATAGAATAGTTAGGGTTGGAAAGGACCTCAAGATCGAGTTCCAACCCCCCTGCCATGGGCAGGGACACCTCCCACTAAACCATGCCATCCAGGGCTATGTCCAACACCACCTTGAACGCCGCCAGGGATGAAGCATCCACAACGTCCCTGGGCAACCCATTCCAGGGCCTCACCACCCTCACAGTAAAGAATTTCTTCCTCATATCCAATCTAAACTTCCTCTGTTTAAGTTTAAACCCATTACCCCTTGTCCTCTCACTGCAATCCCTAATGAAGAGTCCCTCCCCAGCATCCCTATAGGCCCCCTTCAGGTATTGGAAGGCTGCTATGAGGTCTCCACACAGCCTTCTTGTCTCCAGGCTGAACAGCCCCAATTTTCTCAGCCTATCTTCATAAGGTGTCTTTGCCAAAATAGAGTATGTTGGGAGAAAGGTTGAATAGAGTTCATTTGAATGGAAAAGGGTAGTTTAATTATTCTATGTTTAGAGATTATTCTACAGCTATAGCATAATATGCTGGAAGAATTGGTATGCATCTCCTAAATTAATGCAGCCTGTTGTCTGTGTTGCATGTTGTTAGAACAGTAATTGGGTAACTTGAAAACAATTTCTTCAGAACTGTACCTTCAGGGGAAAAATATTCTCTGAAATACACATGGCTAACTACTCTTGAAGCCTTGTGGTTGTGTATTCTGAGACAGAACTTGGCTCTTCCTTTGAAAAAATATCTATGCTGCAGGGCTATCTGCTTTGCTGTTACGTAGTTTTTCCCTTCATGTGCATAAAGGAGGAAGGTCAGATTTTCACCTGAATTGGAGAGGTTGGTGTGTACTTTTAGATGTCTTCTGAGTGTCTGGAAATGGTCTTAAATGCCTCTTATAGGCAGGGTCATCCACAGGGATTCATACTACTGCTAGATAATTTATGAAAATGTTAATGGAATAAAATGGATGTGTAAAAGTAGAACACAGTCTCCAAAATGCAGCTCTCTAGATTTTTTTAAATACTAAGAAACTTCATGTGATTTAAAGTTATATTCTTTGTACACCAGGTGGCATCGAAGGTTAAGCATTTCTTCAGGATGTATTCACTTAACAGACATAAAATGACCACCCTCACTCCTTCCTACCATGCTGAAAACTACAGTCCAGATGACAACCGGTTTGATCTAAGGCCTTTCCTTTATAACACTACATGGTCCTGGCAATTTAGGTGTATAGATAAAGAGGTAAATGCCTTCTGCTTCTTATGTAGTTTTGTATTTAAAACCCTCGCAATGGGACAAGCTCAGTTCCAGTGAAACTCCGGTAGAAGACAGCTAGCATTTAGGATGTAATAGTTATAACAAATACTTGTGAGTGTTCTTTTCACGTAGCTGTGGGGCTAAGAATTCTCTGGGTTCAGTGTAGGCCATGTTGTTTGTTTTGTTTTGTTTCTCTTGTTAAGTACAGCATGTTGTAATGCTATGAAAGTGAGAAGAGGGAAAAGAAAAAGAATATATGTACTGAGGCTAGAAACTAGTAGATATACCCATACTCATTGTGCTAATGCAGAGAACAAGTTTTATGTGTTTCAGTTCGGGATTTGTTTAATTATGGGATTAAGACTTGACCTGCATCTGTGTAGGAAAAGCCAGTAGGAGGTAGCAGTTTGTTGTGAAAGCTTCTCCCACCTGCTTCTACAACCTGCAGTTGATTCACAAATACGTATTTGCTCAGATACAGCAATAGTAATGGTACAGTGCTTAGTTTGAGCACTGCGAGGTGTGGAGGGGCTCAAGCAAGTATCAGAACTGTGCTTAACTTTGTGTTTTTTAGTTACACCTTTGATGTTATTTTAATGCATTTTTAAGGAAAAAGTGCTGAAGAATTTTAGCACCTTGAAGGTTTTTTTCTGCCAGAGATTTTACACCTCAGTTGCTTTTAAGAATATGTTTGTATGTGTAATAAAATTTTAATTCCCTCATCTGTGAAATGCTAGACATGTTGTAATGGTGTTTTATTACCTTTAAACCTAGGATGAAGCCTGCCATGTGCAGCACTGTTTTGTAGGTCTGTATGGTGGAAGATTTTTTTTCCATCATTTTGGACTTTTTCCCACTAAAGTCCATGACAAAACTTCTTTTGGCCTCAGTGGGAGTTGGGTAAAATATTTTTGTAGGATCTGGACCAAAATGTAATTATTTAATGCTTACAGTAACTGTGATTAAGATCTTCTTTTCATGATCCAAGGTATTATTACACTCTTTAACTAGATGTGTATGTAATAGCAGTAGTGCTGTGCAAGGGTACTAGCCATTGCAACTTATTCCTGGAAACTGGGAGTCAAGTTCAGGGAAGAATCTGTTATGTAGGCAGCAGTAACCTGAACTGATATTCATAACAATGAGTAAGGTTTTTGCAAGGCTGGAAAACGATGACTTGCAATAAGATGAGTCAGATCTTCCCCATTCAAGAAAGGGAATACTGTAAGTGTTTCCACTTACTGTGCATATCCAGCACAACTGTAATTCTGAAGACAAGCACTCTCTAGTACAGTGTCTCACTTATAATTGTGCTCTTGGGACTTAATCTTCATTAAGGCTTTTTTGGTGTAGTAAAGGACTGTGAAAATAAGGCATGAACTCCTAATGATATAAAATTCACCTTTACTTAGCTAATGCTGGGTTTTCTTGTAGAAGAGTCAAGTTACATCTTAAGCCCGTGTGTGAAGGGAAGTGGTTTGGAGTGCTAATGATAGAGAAATCCACTAGATTTGTGAAAAGTACTTTTCTAGTTTGGATGCTTGTACTGTAGTCAAGCTGATGTAGTTACCCACTCTTTGAAGTGCAAAAGTGCATCTGTATTTGCTGCAGAAAGAACAGCAGTAAGAGGAAGTTGAGATAATAGCGTTTGGTGGCAGTTGCCAGATTTGCCCTTGAAGTCTTAATATTATTAACCTCTACCTATCTGAAGGTTCCACCTGGATGATAAATTGCTAGGGGTATAGAGAAGCCCTAGGAACTCCAGTAGCTTCTGCCTTTTGAATTATACCTTACATAAAGGATATGTGGTCAGAGCGTGCACTTTAACACTTTCAAGGTGCCAGAATGTTCATTGGGATTTTAATAGCTGGCATAATATGAAGGACCAGTGACATAGCGCAGAAGAAAGCTGGCACACTTGCCCGTGAGGATTAGGTATCTGCAAGTTTGTCTTCTGCTTTTTCCAGTGCTTACATGAGATCAGCTGTATTTGGTCAAACCAAAAGATTTATCAACCTGAGTATCTTTGCGTGTGTCTCTTATGACCAGTAGCAGATGTTGAAGGAAGAATGTAAGAGCAGGGCATTTTTAATATGACCTTCCCTGTATATCCCCACAGATCTGGGCGATGTAGAACTGGATTTTCCAGAGTTATAGATAATGTAGAAAGTACTGTGTTTAGTTCGTGCTCTTGTTTGAGTTTGTAGAATACTTTCTGAAACTGTTTATATTGTTAGTCTTAACAACAGCTTAGCTTAATAAGAGGTAATATAAGCTTAATATAAGGTAATTGTTTTTCTTAAGTTTTAAGAACAGTGAAGGTCAGTTTTGTAAAATTGTGTGTGTATGAAAAGCATTTCCTCTCAGTTTTAATTACTCTAGACTCTCTCTTAGAGGCAGGATTTCAGGTTATGGCTTGGTCTGATCTGTCTGGTCTGAAGTCGCCAAACTGACCAAAACACAAAAAAAGTGGGAATTCGGATGTGGGAAGGTTAGGGAGGTAGGCAGAAGAAAGTTTGATCTTATGTTTTGACTGCAACACCCTGTTTAGCTCAGTTGTCCCCTAGAACATACCCTGCTGTCAGTTACTGGGAAATCTGGGCTCTACGCTGCTTTGTGATGAAAGTCTGAAAAGACCAGAGACATTAAATGCAAACTTACTTGTACTATTACTTTTTATATATGCATAAAATATGTATATAATTATTTCAATTATTATTAAATCAATTTCCTTTTAACTTGCAGGTATCCAAGCTAGAACAAAAGGAAGAAATTTCTCTAGTTGTAGATACGGACTGATTTGCTGTCTTGTTTAACTGTGGCAATTAACTTGCTAAGCAGAATAGCAGAATGTTCAAAACAGGAGTAATATTGTAATGATGGGCAGAGGTGACCCAAACAGTTGTTGACATGACCATAGTAAATGGTATTTGTAATTTTTGTTTTGTTTTGATTGACTTCCCATTTTATTCCCAATATACTTACACTGTAGTTTGGCTAAGGAATTGTTTATTAAGGATTTTCTTCAACTTCTTAATAGCCTTTAATTAAAAATATTTGGATATCAACCACAAATAAATGCAGGGTACTTACTGTTCTGTGAAAGTGAATACAAGTATTAAGTTTGGTTCTGACAGCTTGGGATATGATTTTTCAGTAATATTTAGCCAAAAGTATAAAATTTTAACAGCTCTGGCATGTGCTGTAGAGGGGAAAAACTCATTTTACTTTGCAATAAACTTGTAATTTTGTAACGCTAATTGGCTCAGTCCTTACTTTACATGGTTTTTATTTAGCTAGCATGGGCTATGCAGTCTGGTCTTGTGTTTTCAGTGGCCACATACGGTCTAATTTGGCAAGGGACTGAAAGTAAGTCTAACTTGAAGCAGATGGGTAATCCCATTATTAGTGGGATCCAAATTAGAGTTCAGCTTCTTGTTTTGCATGTACTTGCTGTGTAACCTGTGACAAACTTTAAAATCTTTGACTTAATTTTCTTAGAAAGGAGCAATACCTACTTCATCAGGATGGTTAGCGAATTGCTTCATTGTTACTGCTCACCAAGATCCTCAGTTATATTTTAAGGAATTCAGATAAAGTTGGCTTGGTGTGATTTCCGTCCTGGCATTTTTGATGTGTAAAGGTAATTGATGTACCTGAAATATCTTCTGGTTCATTATATCTTGAATAGAGAAGACACAAGGTTGGTATCCACACCACTGTTGTTATTCCTATATGCTCTGGTGCCGTTTGTCCAGGAGGTGTGATCTGTTATCAGTGACCATGTCAGCAGTGAGTGGTTGGACTTGTCCACATAATCCCTTTACTGTGCAAATCAAGCTTGCTTAGGTGTAAAACATCTGGAAATGGAGTCAGTATTGCAAAATGAAGTATAAAGCCAGCTTCCTTTCAGCACCTTCCATCTACTGTTTGCAAAAACTTATTAACTTCACAGCTTCATCAATCTTTTAACTGTGTCCCATGCTATGGAATAATAAAAAGGTACAAGGATAGGCTTGTTCCTTCTCATGAGTCTGTCTTCTGCTCATTCGTTTAATGTTTGGCCAGTTCTCCTGCTTTAAAAAAAAAAAAAATTGAGTTGAAAGCTGTGCTTTTAATAGGGAAAACTAGAAGTGCATTTCTGAGGTTCTGGGCAAACAATGTGACTGTGACAGCAGGAGATCTTAGGCCAAGTGAGACTCTTAAAACTGGTCATATATTGTGTTAATGAAAAATGCCTGCTAAAAGGGCATGTTCTCCACATTTGTTTTCCACAATCCAGAAAGCCAGACTTCATTCAGTTGCAGTTAAAGATGCTGCATTGTTCTTGGCGGGTTTGTTATATGGTATGCCTTTAGACCTTAGTGGATGCTGCTGGTACTAAGATGTTCGATGGAAAACCTCAGCTGTGATTCATCTTCCTTCACCATCATTTGAGCACTTCTAGTTCCTGTTCCTGCCAGAGGGAAGTGGATGAATTTTGAACAGAAGTTTGTTGTACATTTGAAGGCTTCTTATTTCCTTTTTTTTAATTCCCTGAAGTTACTGATTCTCTTCCCTGACAATCACAGAAGAGGAAAAAAGGAAACATATTCTTTCATTCAAACAAAAAGTAATAGCAAAAATGAAGCTGTTTACATGTGCTCCCTGTTACTTTGGTTACTCTGAATATTTCAGACATTTAATGATTGGACAGTTGTGCTTCTTAGCAATGTCACACCATGTATGCAACTTGCATGTTATTTCTTACCTGCTAGTGCTGAATATAGATTGTACCAGCCTACCCTTACTTTCCTTTTACTGTTCTGAATTTTTCACTGTAGCGTGTAGCCCCTAGTTCAACTATTATCGACACTAACTCCTATTTTATCTGTGCTGAGAACAGGAAATAACTGTAACATGTAGCTGCTGACATTCACTGTTTAGTAGTGATGACTATTACGGTAAAGGTCATGTCATGGGGGTTTCCTTTTAGCTTCTTAAAAAGGGTGAATTATTTAGATGTCTGTGTAAAACTAATGTTTGACCCATTGGCTGTGTAACTGAAGGTAAAAACTACCCCACTGCTAACTAAGGAGTAGAGGATGGACCTACTTTTGGTGCTCAGGTTGGAACACTAGAGTGAGGGATGAATAAACTTCCCTGTTTATCATTATGCTGCCAGAGTTCCTGCCATGTGGCAGAAAAGTGTGTAGTTGTAAAATCATCCTCTTTTGAAATCGCAGCTTTATTGTATATTGTGTATGAAGGGGACCGTGAGGAAGGGGGGGGGGGGGGGCAGCAAAAGTGAAGCATCTCTTTTAACAGTCAAAGCAGCATGAGCTAAATACATAGTTGCTTCTGGGCTAAGTAATTAAATACAAATTAAATACTTTCTGCGGCCAGGAAGGTAAACGATGCGGAATAGTGACTATGAGCAGGACGCAGCTATTATTTCCTCTTATTTCCTGAGCCCAGCCCCGGTCGGCGGCAGGCTGCCCCGCAGCTCCCCCTGAGAGAGCACCCAGCCGAGGACACCGATTTACAGCTGCCGTGAGGTAAAAAATCTCCAGTTCCTTACGAGCGATGGTTTTTCACACGGTAAACGACGCCCGGGGTCTCCTCTCCTCAGTTCGGGTGAAGAAAACGCACTTTGTACCACAGACTTACTGTCCGCCTTGCCGGACGCCAAACAGAATGGGCCGGGTCGCTGGGCGGGAGGAGTCCCGTTCCCCCCCTCCCCCGGCAGCCGGTCACGTGCGGCGGGCGGTGCTCTCCCATCCCGGCGGTGGCCCGGGTGTAGCGCGGTGCGTGTTGCTGATGGAGGCCGGTACTGAGGCGGAGCCGTTGTTGCCCCCACGGAGCTGGCGAGCGGGCCGGGGGCTCTGGCGGGCCGGTGCTCCCTCTGCCGCCGAGGACGGTGAGTGCCGCGTGGCGCGCGGCGGCGGCGTGCCCGGGGGCCCGCGGGCAGGGTGGGAGGCGCTGAGGAAGCCGGCGCCTGAGGCGGGCGGCGCTGCTGCTGATGCCCTTCCTTCAGAGCTTGCCCTGCTCGGGAAGCGGGGCGGGCGCCGGAGGGGAACCCCGCGGGGTGTCGGGTCTCTGCGTGGGGCTCCCCGCGGTTTCGTCTGGGACTGTGCTGAGGGAACTGCCACGGCAGCCCCGGCTGGCTGACCTCAGGTGCAAGCCTTGTGCCTGTTCGGCCTCAGGGTGATTATTGTTCTTTTTATTTTTAATTCCATAAGGCTGTTGTTTGTTTGAAGTTTCTGACTTTTTTTTTTTTCCTCTAACTGCATGAGTGTTAGAGGTTTGATTTCTCAGTTACTTCAGGAAAGGATCGTTCGAACACCTCAGCTTCTCTGTTTTCAGGGTATCGTGTCACTGAAGTGAACCTTCTCGTTTTGTTGCCTGCTTTGTTTGGTGTCAAAACTGGTGTGGAGTCTCGGGTAGATCCTGCACACCCAAACCAAACAGTATTTCATTCATCGCTGTGACTAAATGTCACTTGCTGCGACTAAGAGTTGCAAAATAAATTGGATGTTCTTGATAGCATGCCTGGAGAATGTGTGGGATTTGTTTGTTTGTTTGTTTGTTTGGATTTTACTTTTCAATGAAAATTTTCAAATAAACATTTCTTGGTAATTTCCCTGTTTTATGTTAAGAACAGCTGCTTAGATTCTGCCCTTTCAGAATTGTTGGGATCAATGCCAGGCTTTCTGTGTGCTCCCAGAACCTAAAGCGTTTGCTGTTCTTGCTATTTCTTTAACTACTACTGTTCATTTAAACAACTTTATTTTTTATCTCACTGGTGTGTCATGTCTCGGAAAAGATAGGATTTTCACTGCATGAGCCTAGCTTGTCTCCTGGTTGTGCTCAGTCTTTCTTGCACTGTGATTCATATCGGAATTGGTGCAAAACTGTGTTGTTGCTCGTGCTCTGATAAATGGTGACATTTAAAAACTGTTTGCAGCCTTTGCGGAAAACTGATGCTGCTGAATCATGTGGAAGATAAAATCATCTGGGATGCAGATCAGTGGTGTTTCTTGTGTTGCTTGGTGTCTGGGGAACATTGTGCTGGCACTGGGACTGATTCTGTCTCCTATCCCATCTGTGAGTGCTGTCTCCTGGGAGAAGATGGTATAAAGTGCTCTTCGGGACTCTTCCCCTCTGTGGGAAGGTTACAGTAGCTCCTATTTTCATATCTCTATCTCCCTCAGCTTTCTCTCTTCCCACTCCTTCACCCCCTTTTTTCTTTTTCCTTCTCATTTGGGGCTTAGCTGCCTTTGTCTCTTGTGTTGGCTTCATTAACAGATTGGTTACGCAGAGATCCTTCAAGTGAACACAAATAATTGTCCTTTATTCTTCATACAGACTTCCTAGTAATGGGCTTTGAAACATTGCATAGTAACTAATTTGGTGATAATTTTATTTCACTTTGTGTACTTTCACTCCTTTACTTGTCTTGAGCTGTTTGATACATTAATAATAATTCTCAGGACAAATTGAAAGAGGACTTAATTTTATTCTCAACTGACTGGAGATTTGTGTTGGTTTTGGAGAGAATGAGATCAGTGTAAACCTCAGTACCTTTATTAAACTGAAGTAAAAATGCCTAGAATACTAGTGTCTTGATTTTTCCAGCTTCAGTTGGCTGTATGCTTTGTTAAGGAATATTTTGGTTGAAGTTCTGTCACAATGCCTGTTACTTAGGACTTGTCTCTGTGTAGAAATATTCCAGTCTTGCAACAGCTATTTAACTACTCATGTAATCTAGTTGCCTAAGTTACTTAAGCTAAACATAAGAGAGAATCTTTTCACAAAACACAGAAACACGCATGATAGTGATTATTTACTTTAAGTAATGCAGGATGCTACTGTTGGGGCACAGTGGAAGGAGCTGTGTCTCTACTTTTTGCACAGTGTCCTTTGTCATGAAAGCCATGGTTGTGAGCTTATGTTAACTAATAAGCAAGCTGTAGGCTTTATCCAAAAAACTCCCAAATGATTCTTACTTCTTTTTAACTTTTCAGCTACTGGTGATAATGACCTTTATATAAACCAAGCTGTAGTATTCATTGAAGATGCAATACAGGTAAATATAACTTGTTTGCTGGCTATTATGCTTCCTATTCTGGATACTTGTCACACATTCTGCTAGTTTTTGAGTCTGTCTGTTCGGGCAACCAGCATTTCACATCCTCTTGGTGTACAAAGCAAAATCAGCATTCCAGATTCCTGTGGTATGCAAATTTCAGTGAACTTTTGCCTGAAACATGTTTGTCCACATAATAAAATAAATAGTGTCTTCTTTTCAAGGTTGTCAAAAAGAGATGCTGTTTTATGGGGAGGTTTTTTTTGTTTTGGTTTGTTTGTTTTTTGTTTGGGGGGGCTTTTTTTTGTTTGGGTTTTTTTTTTGAGAGTGACTGGCCTTACTGCAAGGACAAACTGAGCAAACTCTGGAATTTGCTTCTAAATCTGATTACTTGCTAAGAGGTGATTGAGTTTAAGGCTAGCTTCAGGCATTAAGCTTGAACTGTTTTTCTTCAGCTAAACTTAGTGTTTTTGAAAGTCTTTGTTCTCTCTTTGTCTCTCCTTTACTGGCCTTTACTGCAGATTCCTAGATGCTGTTATCTCCCAGTTACTAGTTGCAGGCAGTGGAAATGCTGGAGTTCAGTTCTTGAGTTCTCTTGCTACTTTTGCTTGGGAGATTTCTGGGGATCAGATATATTTAAGGTGCGCGATGCCGTTCTGTAAGCAGATATTTATTAGCAGAGGCAGGGTAACAGTGGTCAAGGAGCAGCCACAGGGGAGGGACTGAGCAGATTTTGTCAAAACTAGGCCCATTCTGAAGAATCATAGGTACTTTCTTGAGCTTAAAGCACATTTTATTGAAAGATATAGATTGAGGTCTATGATATTCAGAATTATTTTGCATCCTATGGCTTTTTGGAAAAGAAAGACAAAGGAAAAAAGATCCATGAATGGAATGAATGCTAGAAAGGTGAATTAAATAGGTGAACTGTTTTGGTGAATACCTAGACTAGGCACTGAATTATTACAGATGCTGTTATTTGTACTGATGATAATGGCTCTTTCAGATAACTGCCGCACAGTTTGATTATCTGAGCACACAGTATTATCTCAGTCCATGCATGTAGAGTACATCTATGGTAATTGGTGACTGATACTTTAATAACTTATGCAATAATTTCTATATCTTATTGTGAAACAGGAATTATCTCAAGACTTGAGATTTGTTGATTAGAATTTGGTTTATTTTGGTAACCTTATCTTTGTCTTTGATTCAGACTGAATATAATGTCTGAATTATCCCTTTTGCTTTTCTTTCAGTATCGATCTATAAATCACCGTGTGGACTCCAAATCCCTGTGGCTTTATCGGTGGTATTATTCAAGAACTTGCCAATGGTAAGAGCTTGGCATTCTTTTTGCTTTTTTATTTAGGAGTAAGTCTTAATAAAAAAATATTCTTCATCTTTCATTGTTGATAAATAATTAGATAACTGTGCTTTTATCCTTCTAAGAACTTACAGTAGGAATCAAGTGGATTGACTATATGTGAACATGATAGAAGTGGAAAACAACAAATTACATTGAAGCGTGATCATGTCGGTGGCTCTTTCAAACAGGGCTGGTGCATGAACGGACTGTTGGTGTGATTTACAGTGCTGTGTGTTAGAGTTTTCCAAGTATCTTTTTCTATTTGGTGATCAGCAGTTATATTATTCTAAGCAAGTGCGGCATTGTTGCCAAACCCATTTGTGTTAAATGTGATATTATAAAGCTTGGTTTACTTCTAAGAAAATTGCTTTACTGTAAGTATTTTGTTATTGTTTTGACTCATTCTGGGGGGTTGTGTTTCATCTCTATCCAAATAGGATTTTGAGTTTAACCATCACTATAATCCTGGCTTTGGCTTTCATTGAAAACCCTTCTTCGCTTACTGTCACATCGGATGTGCGATACCGCCTTCCTGCGTGGAATCCTCCGTGTGGCCTAACGGAAAGCATTGAGCTCCTTTGCTTTCTTGTATTCACAGTTGATGTATCTGTGAAGGTGAGCATCACATTCATGCGGTGTTGAATGAAATGCCAGGCATACTGGGCAGATCAGTAGGTATAGGCAATGTGACTTTTCTCCATTTTATATTTCAGGAAATGCCTTAGAAGTGTTATCCTAATTTTGGATTTACATGATGAGATTGCTTTGCTTTATTAAAGCCCTACTTTTAGCAGAAATTAGAAAATACACATTTTCTAAGTTTTAAAAATTGTTTTTTTTTAATCTAAGAAATATAAACCTCTGTGTGCAAAAAGTGAAATTTTGCTAATAATAGAGTGATTTTGGCTTAGCTGCTTTTATTAGGTTATAAAAATTGGTGTATGTAGTAATGAAATATATGCTAGCTCATTTAAATTTAATAAAAAGTCAGAAACAGAACCTTTATTTGGACGCTTATTTCTGGAAAATCTAGTCTATGCTTATGAAATGGACATTTTTCTTACATTCAGGGAATTCCTCTTGCATGGCCAGTGTACACCTCTCACTTTTACTGACCTTTATTTAGTTCTTGTAGAAAATACCTCTGATCAGTGTATCTTGGTTTGCATTTTGGGGACTTCTTTATGAGCACTGATGTAAAACTACAAATACTTGGAAAACAATTGATGCTTACTTTGTAGGGTATTGGAGTTTATTATTAAAGTAAGTTGGCTTTTTGTTTTTTCTCTTCCCAGAGTTACTTAATTGGATGGGCAGAATTTTGGAAAAATAAATGGCTAATGGCATATATACTGACATTAATTATTTCCCTTGCTGATTGGATAGTTTCACTGAGTTTTTTCTGCACAGAGGTAAGAACTGCTTCCTGCAGAAACGAGCAGCAGCTTCAATGTGGAGAATGGCAGAGGAGAGCAACCTGCAAAGTGATGGTGGTTTATAGGAGAATTAAAGGAAGAGGGCAAGACGGTTCATTTTTTGGGTTTTGATAGCTGGAAAATACACTGACCCACAGAAAACGTTTGGTGTAGTGTAGCTTCTCAAGGGATTATGTTTGATTCTTAATAGAAGATGTGAGTTCTTTGCTAAAATAAAGCTTCGCTGCCATAATCTGTCAACGGTCAGACTATAGAGAGAGCTCTGGGTACATAGTACTGATTTTATTGTACAGTTGGAGAATTATGTTCTTAACTTGATTCAATAGCAGTCTATGTAGTGACATAAAAATAAAAGGTAATTGTACCAGTTTAACAGCTGTTTCCTAAGATGAGCTTATGTTGTGTTTGAAACAGTTGTGTCCTGAGAGGAATGTCAGTTTTGTGAAGCTGTTCTTCAAGTGCCCTCTTTTATGGAATAATGCAATCTCTCAATTGGTGGTCTTTGCTATGGCATAAGTCTGCATAAAATTAGTTGTTCACTTACAGTCATAATGAAGAAAATACTAATATGGTAAAAATGCTGGGAAGTGAGGCAGGAATCCTAATTTTTGCGGCTTGACTTAGTTATTGTGTCAAAGCCATTATCTGTTGCCTTCAGGTAACTTTCAAACCTATTTCAAATAATTGTCTTTATTAGTCAGTGTAAAGGTTGGATAAAGTTGCTACTATTAGTAACTAAATGTGTAGTTGTGCGTACTTCAATGGCCATAGTTGACCCCTGGACACTGCTGACAAGCTTGTGATGTAGTATCAAAGAGATGATCTTAAAATGCTGAAAAAACATGTCAGTTAAGCTTATAAGCATCCAACTGTAAGAAAAATGCATATGTCTTTTTCATATTCAAGCCAAATAAATATAATGCAGCTGAAAGAGGTTAATTACAGCATGAGGAATGTGATTTGGGAAGAAATGATTGTATAATCTTTAGGTGTGGTAGTGAACAAGTTGATTGACCAGGAGCCTTCCATACAAAGCAGTGGAAGAAGGAGCAGTTTGACTGCTGCAATGCATGGACAAGAGAGTACCAAGGAAGAAAGTGACTCTTTTTTTCTTTGCTGTTACTGAGAAGGCTGATGCTGAATGCAGGATGCTGAAATACTTGAAGTAGCTGATAAGTTACAGAAATAACTTGAAGGCTGGCAAGTGTCTTGAATGCAAGAATCAAACAGCTTAATTGCTTTAGTGCATGTTAAGGAAGATAAAGGCAATCACCTGTTTGAGTCTTGCCTGAGAGAGAAATTGCTGAGTAACAAGCAGGCCCTTAATAGTAAAAAGGTGCAAAAAAAAAAAAAAAAATAAAAGTGTTTGAAAGTTGTTATCAAGCACTTATTTTCAGTATGGGAATCTGTTTTTATTGAAAGGAGCTTGCTATTAATTCCCTTCTTGAAGTGGACCTTGGCAGAAGATCTGAAAATGCACTCTCTTGAGCTGCTTATGTCTACTGGGCAGTAAAGTTAGTTTAGAATTAGTGGCCTGATGGGGCTATTGAAATGTCACTGTGCTTTTTTAAAGCAGTCTCTTACTCTTTTAACGAGGCACCTATAGATGGAAAATCTTTTGTGAGTTTTGTGATCACAGTGTGACAGTTTGAGCTTCTGAGCACAGACTTTTTATGTTAAACTGCTGACTTTGTTGATATGTGTATCAGTGGTTTTCAACAGATTTATATTAAAAAGATTTGTGGTGCTAGTCTTAATGGGAACTCAGTATCTGATCTGCTGGCTTTTGCAGAGTGTGAGAATAAGAAGAATTCTTCGGCCTTTCTTTCTGCTTCAGAATTCTTCCATGATGAAGAAAACATTAAAAAGTATCAACAGCACGTTGCCTGAAATGGGGAGGTAGGTGACAGTGTAGAAGACACTCTTTCACAGCAAGCATGTAGTAACCCTCAGAATTCTGGTGTGTGACATGTGAGTAGCTTCCTTCTTGACGGCCTAGCTGAGTGTCTGGTGAGATAAGTAGCAGTGAATGGAGGTTGCATTAACTTTTTGATTCCTTTAGTATGTAAAATATCTCTAGAATGCTTATGATGTGACTCTGCATATGACAGATAAGATTTTTTGATGCTACTTGAGTAGGTTTTTTTAAAATCTGTATATGTTACATACAGCCCTTTTGTAAGGGGAGAACTGAGGCATCATCTGAACAAAGGTCTATACTGTGTTTCTCTAAGAAGGCCTCTTGGAGATGTGGGTAGACAGACATGTACTTGTCTTCCAATCATGAGCACCAGACAGAAAGATCTCTTTCTTTACATCTTCAAAGTGCTTTACTTCATCTTTTTTAATTTCTAAATGGTTTTAGCAATAGATGTGTTCTTAACCAAGACAGCATGATGCTTTTTGAAAGAGATCTCCTTCAGTGACATGGGTCGTGTACGTGTACAGCTTATAAGACTTGCTGTCCATGCCTATTACTTTTTAACTAACAAGTCCCAGGAGAATCAAAGGTGTATGCAAGCCAGGTTGTATTTTGCTTGGAGTGTGTAAGTGTAGTCCTAATCTTGAGAAACAAATCTCATTGACCTCACAACTGTCTAAGCTCATGCTGAGGAGTCCTGAGCAAGTATGATTCTTACTTTGAATCAAAACTCAGGTCATCTTCTCTTATCTCCTTATAGCTTCCTAAAACTACCCTTGGTTTTCTCTGTACAGCATCCTTTTGCACTTTTAGCATAGGATATTAAGAATAAGATCAAGTTTGCATTAATGCGTATGGTATGTTTTCTTTCCAACAGTGTTGTTCTTCTTCTAGCTGTTCATCTGTCTCTGTTTGCCATGTTCGCCATGCTGCTGTTTGCTCGAACAAAGGTAACCAATGATATTTATGCTTTAGTACATCTCAGTGTTGGTTTTTTGTTCTTTACTCACTTAGCTGCTGCATGTCTGGTTTTATAATCAAACTAGTGAAACCTGTTTCCCCTGGAAAGGTCATGTTACTTGTCAAACTTAGATGAGTTTAAAGTCCATTTGGAGGGATTTAAGGTGTGCATAGTATTCATGTAGAGTGTTGTTTCTGTAAGTGTGCATTAGAAGGCCCCTCCAAATAGTGTTAGAATCTCTGTCTTTTAGTGAAGAATTTATTTTCCATGTTGTGCTTTGCTTCTGAAGTGCTAATGCTCCTTCCTACTCCATAGGTGAAATCTTTCACTCTTGCTGTAGGTTGTTGCACATTATTTTATTAGTCTAGCTCTGCTGGTCAGGGTGAAATCGGATGGTTCCATGCTAAAATGCGGTTGACATCTTTATGGTCCTGCGTTTTACTGGTTTTGATGCCAGTATCATGGGTAGGAAATTGAGTCTGTTTATACAAGAGGCTTCCTTGTACAATTGTCCATTTTAATCCTTTGGGTTACTTTCTCTGCTTTTGTTGAAAACTTCTATGCTGTTCTGTGTCCAAAGCTCTTAATCTTGTCACTTTTTTGTTTATATTATCACTTATTTCTCTTATCTAGCTTTTTGCTAAGCTTAGTTTCTTCCGTGTTTTCTTTTATCATCCAATACTGCTATCCCTGGCCATGCCTTGGTATGTTTTTTGATCTCTGTGTTTTCCTCTGTGTTTTTTGTTTGTTTGTTTTTTTTCCCCCTCTTTCTGCTTCCAGAAAGCAAATTTAAAATTTTGTGGTTAAAATCACTTTTGTGTCCCAGTGTTCCTGGTATGTTGCCTCTCTCCTAATCTTCCTGTATGTTGATATATCATGCAGATCTTTTTGTGTCCTTACTTTTTAAGGCCTTCCAATAAACGCGTTCCTCTGAGCACAAAGATTAGTCACACACTTCTCTCAGTAATATTAGTCCTCTCCTTAACCTCAGTTTTGCACCTTCATTCTTACTGCAGTTTGCACTTAAGGCTGCCTCTAGTTTCCCTTGTGATAGGCAAATTCCTTGAATTCCCATGTTGAAGAAGTTCTGAATTTAAAGCACAGCTCTATTTTCCCCCCTTTGTTTAGTTGCAGACTGGATCTTTGTATTATCTTTGTATGTCTCATCTAATATTAGTTATGAGCTTTCCCAGCAGATGAGAATATGACTTGTACACCTGAACCAGTCAATTTTGTGTATATCTGGGTGAACAATAACAAATTAGAGAGCAGTCTCTTTACTTTTTTGAATTGCTAGTTTAATACCATTACAAACTAATAGTACCTAACAAGGCAAAACACTGAAAGCAAGTTCTGAAAATTTAGTAGTAAAGTTCATGCCTATAGATTTTGCATCATCTTGTGTATGTCCTCTAGAGGTACATTTTTTTGTCATTGCAGCAGATTCAAAGGCTGTTTGTTCTGTGCTGCATGATTAATTTTTGTATTGTTTGCACTCAGCATCTTTTTTTAGCTGTCTCTGCTTGAACTTGGGGGGAAAAATAAATATGTGAATGATCCAAGATCAGCCTCCCAGTAGGTTTTTGATGAAAATTATGATACCATCTGAGCTTCAGCAGATCAGCTGATGCTTCCACTGAGCTACAGAATAATTTTGATGACCTTAGTCACCAGAGTATTTGGAAATATTTTTTGAGTGCTATACCACTGCTTCTCCCCTACTCCATGAAGGAGTTTAAGTGCTATGTGATCTTTTTATTGATAGTGTACATAGCATTTTGAATCTTTATTCCCTTAAAAACTGATCAGTTCCCTGTTTTCTACATGCCCAACAGCTGCTGAAATGTGCACTAATTCTAATTATAACATATTGCTTTATATTGTGTAATGTTACTTATGTAAATATTTATTTCACCTAAAATAAGATGAGGACTATCCTTGGACTCCTTCTTTTAAGTACACCTTCAGGTATGTTATTGAAGAGAGTCCTAAAACTTGTCTGGCTGTGTTCTGTGTAGATCTTCTTTAATTAAACAAAAACCCCTGAGTATGTGAGGGAATAACTGAAGAAAGGGAAAAACCTTTGTTCTGAGTAGTGGTAGTAACATTTGTGCAAGTAACTAATGCAGAGGATGTTAAGCTTCCTATTTGGAAGTCAAGGTGAAGCGAGAGACACATTTCTCCCTCAGTGAGTGTACTAGTAGGGCTGTAGGTGTTTGAGAGTTGCTTCTAATGTAAAGGCAAGATTCCTTTGTGGCATGGTAGTTATTGAGGCAGCTCTTCATTACTGAGGAAGCTGTTTTATTTCTGTTCTTCAGTATAGACAAGATCTATTTTAATATTGTCCTCAAACTGTGTTATACTTCTGGACAAGTCCTGGAGTGTAGTCCTGGTGTGTACATTTCAGGGTTGACTAGGTTTCTGTCTATAGCATGCTGTAGGGCAGCTTCTACTCTATGCTGATTTTATAATGTAAGCTGAGACTGAATTAGTATGTGATTATTTTTTTTAAATTACATTTTTAAAGTCATGTTTAGGGAGTCCTTGTATCTCCAATACACTAATATCTCTTGCAGACTAAGAGGTGATGCTTTCTATATCAGGGGTGGCTTCTGATTTCTATCTCGTTTGTGACATTACTATCCTTCCTGGGTCTGAGGTGCTAGCTAGACATAATTTCTGTATTGAACTTCCTGTGTCTGTCTTAGCTTGTTGTTCTTCCTTATGTTGTTTAATGGCTGTTAATAAGTGAAGTGATTGCACTGTATTCCTACATGTTGTCCTAATTTTTGTGCTTATCTCATGCTTTTTTTCATGGGGTAGATGTGATTGTGTTTCTGAAGACGTTGATTGATTGATATATTTGAAATTTCTTTTCCCATCCTTGGTAAGACAATCTGAATGATTCTTTGGTGTTTCTCTATCTCTTTGACTAGGATGGCCAGCAGGATAAGGAGTGGATGGGGTATTTCCGGAATTTGCCAGATTCACTGACATCCCTGCTGGTCCTGCTGACTACTGCAAATAATCCTGATGGTGAGCAGTCTTTCAGAAGTAACTTTTGTATCTCTTTTCAAAGAATAATAGAGTAAGGTTATCTTCAGACTTCTATAACCATTCTTTCAGCCGATTGTTCTTAGCACAGCTAGAGGAAGGTTATGTAGACATTTTTCATGCCTTTAGTAACTTGATTCTTGCCTTTTCTTTGGTGTAATTATATATGCTTCTCTGAAATGGAGCTATATAAGAGCTTTTACCAATTGCCAAAAATTGATAGAGATATCTAGTTTTTATCTTAAGCATTAAATGTTTTTTTTTGTTTTGTTTTTTTTTTTGTTAATTCTACAGTGATGATTCCTGCATATTCTAAGAATCGAGCCTATTCAATCTTCTTCATACTTTTTACTGTATTAGGTAAGTTACCTCCTGTCCTCAGTCATTTAAATGCACTTTAACTTTGACACTTGTGCATGCCAGCTACAGTGTTTTCTAGGAAAGTTTAGTTACTGCCTAGTGGCTTGTGAGATAACTTTCATGGAAGGTACTTTGGTTTGGGTTTTTGTCAGCAACAGGTGATAGGGGAATGGATACATTACAGCATATTCAAACATGAAAAACATTTTAGAAACCAAATAGAACAAAAGTAATCCTTTTTAAATGTTGCATCTGACTTACTATATACATATCTGTTTGTCAAAGAAGTTTCAGTATACTTTTATAATTGTTATTGCCTCTTTTTCTCCAATAGGCAACTTATTTTTAATGAACTTGCTTACAGCAATAATATACAACCAGTTTCGAGGTTATCTTCTGGTGAGTAAAGCATTCCTAATTTCTGTGTCCTACCATAACCTTTAAACTATGAGTTATTAAGAGTTTCAATTGTGTTTTAAAGCAGTATGCCCATCCTGGTTGTAGATACAGTTTTAAGATACTAAAGATTCTTTGATATAGGTACTTTTCCCCTTATATGCTGCTGTAGCTTGATACCCCTTGCATGACAAAATTACCTGCTTGTGTACTTCCACGTATGCTGTGCATCTGCAACTTTGAATATTGTAGGGGGGGAAATACCCCAAACTGTTATAAAATTGAGCAAGGACAAGTGAACAAAGAACTTAAACTTGGCCTCTGGGAAGAAAACCTGTACTATTTAAATAGCTATTGTTGCAAACCCTAGCACTTACTTTCTCTGAGTAGCATGGCATTAGAAGCCTTCAATAGAACAGAATCACGACTAATACATCTTCATGTTTGGTATTTTTCACTTCATCCTTACTATGGTGGGTGTATGTGATGTTAGAATGATTAGGGCAGTATGCTGCTACTGAAAGATGGACTTGAGTTGAACCTTGTGGTTGACTTGTACCAGACTAGTTGCCAGTAGGTATAGTACATATTCTTGGTATCATTCAGTGTTAAATAAAAGGAACCTGTACTTACTCTTCATGAAATGTCATTCGTGTAATACTTTAATGTGATTCTGGAAGGTGCCTGATCATTCATGATTCTCCTCATTTTGTGCACTGTGAATCTGAAGTGTAGTGTAATGACCTCTTGACTCGGGTATTTATATTAGAGAAGTAGAAGCTGACAAAGTAAGTGTACTTCTGCATGTTGTTCAAGGAGTGTGCAATCTGTGGAGACAATTAAACTCATCACTAAAAGTTCTTTTTCCTTTACTAACAAGCTGCGCAGTGTGCTTTGTTGCATTATGTACACGAGTTGTCTATTTTCCAGCTGGGAGTGCAGTCTGGATTCCCTTGGCAGGAAATAGAGTAATTGCTTTTGTTTCTGTACAAGATAGTGCAGTTGAACAATCTGGGAGGAATTTTAATGAGCTGAGGCAAGAATATTTTAGAAAGCAGGGACAAAGTAAGTCAAATGAAAGATCATTTCAGTTACTTCCAATAAAATGTACTTCATGCAAGAAGTTAAATTTGTGACTTTCCTATTGCTATTCCAAAAAGAAGTAACTGACTGGATAGGTGTTGAGGAGGCTTCATGGGTGCATCTGGAGACCTCCAGAACTGGGTTTATTTCTGGCAATGAATACATAACATTCAAGGCACACTGCAGCTACTTAGCAATTAACACACATGGTGGATTAGTAGAAAAAATACAGTGCTAGGCTAAGTATTAATGTCTATCATGCTCATGGTGCACAACTGAATGGTCAGGCTGTCATCAGTCAAAAGGGGAGCTGTCAGTCTCTTGTTCCTTAGAGCAAGCTGAGTCTCTCTGAGGTGCCATCTTCAAAGTGTTTGAGATTTTTCTTTAAGCTTTGTAACTTGCATGGTGATTGTTTTGTTTTTTTTTTTTTTTCTCTTGAGTTAATTCTTCAGCTTCAATTCCTCCTCTGTTTTTTACTTTCCTCTTGCATATTTTATAAAACTTCACAGCTCAGCAGCAATGTGTTTGGTAAAGCTGAGTCAGGGTAATGCCATGCCAAAACACTGGAGTCTGACAGCTAAACCGCTGGGCTGCAGTCTAAGCTTTTTTCCCTTTGTGCCAGTACGGGGATTGGTCTCTGTAGCTTGGAATGAACAGTGATTCCTGGCTGTGTATGTTCCAGCTGGTCTTTTTGCATGTTTATTGTTTCCTTCAGGTTTAGTGGCTGGGGAGACTGGTAGCTTTGACTTTGGGTATCATCTCCCTTTGTTTACATATGGTTTTGTAGTTCATTACTTCTTTTCCCTTCTACTTATATATAGTCTTATAGTTCCTTCTCCTTACCTAAATACTCTTGTAGTTCATTCAGTCCTTCAGAGGAGTGGAGTTGAGGGATTGGGGGCGAAAGTGAAGTAATAACTGCTTTGGTAGAGCTACAGACAGAAGGTGATGCTTGTTGGATAGCAAGTCTTAGGCAGTATTACAGAAAAGGAATTGCCTCCACCTTCTTGTGGGAGAGGGGTGTTTAATTATGTACAAAGAGGAATTTTTGTAATCCTTTCTTACTTCTTGGTTTCTTCCAAGAATAAAACCTTCTCAGTTTTTCTCCTTCCCATGTGAGAGTATGCAGTAATCTGAATCTTAATAAAGCAGTTAAGTTTGAAAATGGGGGGTGAGGGGGAAAGCAGCATGAGAAGCTGTGGCTCTGGCTTTCTTTTTGCTTGGCAAGAAGCTGGAGTTGGAGAACTGGCATGTCAATCCAGAATTAAAAATAAACCATGACCTGGATGTTTACTTGACCTCCAGAGACTTTTTTGCTTGCTTGCTTCCTTTGTTCCTGTACAGGGAGTTCTTGAGGGGAGCAAGGCCTAGGGAAGTTTCCTGTTCTGATCTGTAATTGCACATCTAGGGGGTGTGCAAGAGGATCAGTATATTTTCTGACCATAAGACATAGCACTGCATGATGGACTGGGTAGCCCTGGTATTCCTTAAGTTCTGCTTAAGGATACGAGTGGGCTTTGCTGATTTTGGCCCATGACTGTTCATGGTATTCCTTTTAAACTGTGGAGTGTCTGTCTGGTTGGACCTCATCCTTAGACAACTAGATCTAGTGGCTGATAATGGGGACTTTAGCAGCAGAGTAAAAAAACCCCAGTATCTTTCCTACCTGAAAAATTGCTCTAGTTGAACAGATATGGCTCTTTCTGAGGATTGCAGTAGGTTCTGCCGGAGAGCCAGGCAAATAATTTACTGGTCTTACTTTTATCATCTAGTTGGGTTTTCTTTAAACAAGTGTAAGTAAGTTGTCTCCCCTGCTGTTTTGACTGTCCAGAAGTCAGTTCAGTCCTCCCTCTTCAGGAGGCGACTGGGAATCCGGGCTGCGTTTGAAGTGCTTTCTTCCCTCAGAGAGACTCCTGCTAATGCACAACAGTAAGTGAAGAATGTGAAACAGAATCACAGAATCACAGAATAGTAAGGGCTGGAAAGGACCTCAAGATCATCGAGTTCCAACCCCCCCGCCATGGGCAGGGACACCTCCCACTAAACCATGCCATCCAAGGCTATGTCCAACCCCCCCCTTGAACGCCGCCAGGGATGAAGCATTCACAACTTCCCTGGGCAACCCATTCCAGGGCCCCACCACCCTCACAGTAAAGAATTTCTTCCTCAGATCCAATCTAAACCTCCCCTGTTTAAGTTTAAACCCATTACCCCTTGTCCTCTCACCACAGTCCCTAATGAAGAGTCCCTCCCCAGCATCCTTATAGGCCCCCTTCAGGTATTGGAAGGCTGCTATGAGGTCTCCACGCAGCCTTCTCTTCTCCAGGCTGAACAGACCCAACTTTCTCAGCCTATCTTCATACGAGAGGTGCTCCAGTCCCCTGATCATTTTCGTGGCCCTCCTCTGGACTTGTTCTAACACTTCCATGTCCTTTTTATGTTGAGGACACCAGAACTGCACACAATACTCCAAGTGAGGTCTCACGAGAGCAGAGTAGAGGGGCAGGATCACCTCCCTCGACTTGCTGGTCACACTCCTTTTGATGCAGCCCAGAATACAGTTGGCCTTCTGGGCTGCAAGCGCACACTGCCGGCTCATGTTCATTTTTTCATCAACCCACACCCCCAAGTCCTTCTCTGCAGGGCTGCTCTCAATCTCCTCCCCGCCCAACCTGTAGCTGTGCCTGGCATTGCTCCGACCCAGGTGGAGGACTTTGCATTTAGCATGGTTGAACTTCATCAGGTTGGCATCAGCCCACCTCACAAGCGTGTCAAGGTCCCTCTGGATGGCATTCCTTCCCTCCAATGTATCAACCGAACCACACAGCTTGGTGTCATCGGCAAACTTGCTGAGGGCGCACTCAATCCCACTGTCCATGTCACCCACAAGGATGTTGAACAAGACCGGTCCCAACACCGATCCCTGGGGGACACCACTCGTTACCGGTCTCCAGCTGGACACTGAGCCACTGAGCACTACTCTTTGCGTGCGGCCGTCCAGCCAGTTCTTTATCCACCGAGTGGTCCACCTATCAAATTGATGTCTCTCCAACTTAGAGAGAAGGATGTCATGGGAGACAGTGTCAAAGGCTTTACACAGGTCCAGGTAGATGACATCAACTGCTCTGCCCCTGTCCATCAGTTCCGTAGCCCCTTCATAGAAGGTCACCAGATTGGTTAGGCAGGATTTCCCCTTAGTGAAGCCATGCTGGCTGTCACCAAGCACCTTGTTGGTTTTCATGTGCCTTAGCATGCCTTCCAGGAGAATCCGCTCCAAGATTTTGCCAGGCACAGAGGTGAGACTGACTGGTCTGTAATTCCCTGGGTCATCCATTTTTCCCTTCTTAAAAATGGGGGTTATATTTCCCTTTTTCCAGTCATCGGGAACTTCCTCTGACTGCCATGATTTTTCAAATATGATGGACAGTGGCTTAGCAACTTCATTTGCCAGCTCCTTCAGGAGCCTTGGATGGATTTCATCCGGTCCCATGGACTTGTATACATTCAGGTTCCTAAGGTGGTCCCGAACAAGATCCTCCCCCACAGTGGGCCAGTAGATTTCCTAGGAGAAAAGAGCTGATTTTTTTTATATAATCTTATTTAGTATAATTACTGAAAATCCCTTCTTGAAAAACATCGTTTTGCTCATCTCTTGTCTTTAACTGGATGTTTATAACACACTGTTTGGGACTCCTGTGGGGTCTGTTTCCTTTTTATTTCTCTGTCTTAATTTTATCTGCTTTTCAAAAAAAAAAAAAAAAAAAAAATGGGGTGGCAGGAATGCATTTGGAGCAGCTGGTTTTGCCATCAAGATGGTTACCTGTTCCTTGGGCCATTCTGTTTTATTTTCAATAGGTTGCACGTCAGCGTTGGGGCCTTACTACAAGTGCTGCAGAAAGTTGAAATGGATTCTCGCTGCAAGCAAGCCATCGTGAGGGTAAGAACTGTATTTTCTTAGCCTTTATATTGGTGACTAGCAAACCCTGTGATGGGACAGCTGTAGAAACTGAAGTTTCCTTAATCACACCTTTGATGTAGGAGTATTCAGCTCGGTTTCATTAATGCTACTTAAGTGTGAACAGATGCCCCGCTCAGTGTTTATTCTCAGACCAAGCCAGTGTCCAGGCAGTGATTTCACTTCAAGTCTGCTGCTGCTTTGGTTGGTGTGATGAGGAATGCATTCACTTGTAGAGAGGTGTAGAGTAATGAAAACTCTTGTTTTGGCAGCGCTAATTTTTCATTTACTTTACTTTCTAAGTGAGGCGTTTCTCACTGTACTCTAGAACTGCTGTCTATAGCGGCTTCCCTCTGCCATTTGAAAACATCTTTTTTTTTCATTGGATTTTAGCTGTGCTGGTCCCTCTAGGTATTAATATTTGTATCAGGGTACAGAGAGGGTGGTTTTTGCTTAACTGAAAACTTAATTAACATTGCAGTTCATGCCATGATTTGCAAGGACTAGAGAAATTACTTAGCTCTATCAAGAGATGCCGAGATTATTGGAGTGGTTTCAGAAAAAGTATCTGAAAGTGATGTTGCTTTTTGAGAGCAACATTGTGAGTCCTTTGAAGTTTGTATTGTAAAATCTTCTGCCGAAAGGAAGTGGCAATTCCGAGCTGACAGTTACAGCATAAGCAGTTGTCTGCCTCTAATGTGAAGGTTGGAAGAGGTACACATGTATTGTTTCTGATGGTTGTTGACTGGGATAGGGGTTGTATAAATAAAGTTGCATGAAAATACTGCCCCTGCCCTGTAATTATCCTGAGCTGTCCATGGCATTAGTTACACAAATCCAGGTTTTGGTTTTCTTTCTTGTAGCTTGCGGGTTTTTTCCATTTCTTTTATTGTTGTGTGTGCTACAGTTGTAGTTAGTATTAATCCTGCTGTTGAAGTGTTTGTCATGTTAGTGTGTGAAATAACTCCTTTCAAGTTGTAATTTCTGCAGAACAGTGATAATTGACATAGTATCTTAATTCTTTGGATCATAACACAATGGCAGTACTAGATGACACTAAAAGCTCAAGTATGTCAAAAGAGCATGCTCCTTCTTCAGCAGCATGTGATCCTGGAGAGGGAAAATAGAAAAGGTGAGAAAAATCCCATCTTGTGGCAGTTTTGTGTTAAAACAAATCAGTATTGAAGCTCCCTCCATTACCTGGTGTAGGTTTTATCACATCTCTATTCCTGGACCTTTAAGATAGTCTGAGTGTGTTGGCACCCTCTGAAGACGCATCTATTGCAGTTGTTGATCTGAATGTTTCTCTTTCCATGAAGTCGCTCAAAACGTGCTCCTGTGACCAGCTGTCAGCTGCCCAGTTTCAGAAGCTCTTTGAAGAACTAGACAAAGATGCCATTAAGCAAGTATGTATCTGACAATCATTTACAAAGTGTCATAAGTTGAGTATGGTCTTGCACAAAAATAAGTGGTGGTATTCTGCTATAAAGCATATAAGCAAACTTCACAACTTTTTGAACTCACTGATTTTTGAAGTTGTTCATGGATTGTTGTTATAGTCACAAGCAGCATTGCTCTGGGGGCTTTTACAGCATTAGTTTGTGGTTGCCAGGTAGTGTTAAATGTACAAAACCCATGGTTGTTTATGTTGGAAATACTCATTACAAGGAAATGGGGGATAGGATTTAGACCTTTTAGGTCATAGACTTTTCTGAAAAGCATTGTGGAGAAATGAATACCTCTGTAGTAAATTGTTCTTGGTGAAATATGAGGAATTTGTCTTCTTGTGACACTCCTATATTAAAGCAATGCATCTCTGCTATATATTAGTCTTTGCAGGGTAACACTAAAATATACTCAGGCAAAGTCTTTCCTTCAGTCTCTGATTGAAAAATGCGGGTTCTTTAAGTGTTCAGATGAAGATGTGCAGAATGCATTCTCCACTTGGAGAAAGAAAGAAAAAAAATAATCAGACTTTTCAAGGGTTAGGAAGTGTTGTCTTCTTCTCTGCTTGCATGTAACTAAGACTTCTAAATCTTTTAATGGAGATAAAATGTTGAGAAATAGGGTAGGAATTTTACAATTAGTAGCTTGGTGCTCAGTTTAGCTGCTTGGGGCACTGGAGAGAGGTTGGATTATCTCCCTTCTTTGCTCTTATCTTGTATTGTGCTGTAACAGTCAACCCATTTGCTAATCAGAAATGATCTCTTGCTGCTAATAGCCAGAGCTTGAAAACATCTTCCTACTAAAATGTCAAAATTAGTGTGTGGCTTTTAAGTTGTGCTTTGAAAATGTCTGTTTCTTAAATCTGAGATGAGATGTGTGTTTCCTGCATTATTATTAATATCACTAAAATGCTTACGCTTTGTGCTGTAGCAAGTCTTTTGTGTTCTTTTTCAGCATCCTCACAGCCCGGAGTACCAATCACAATTTATGCGGAAAATGCAGTTTGCCTTTGGCCATCCCTACTTTGGCTATTTGGGGAATGTTATAGCCCTTGCAAACATTGTTTCTATCTGTGTAAGTAAAAGGGTATGTATGTGGGGGGGGGAGTTGTTTAATTGTTAGGTTTTTTTCCAGCTACAAGCTTTAGTTGTTCTTTAGTCTCTAGCCTAATACCACTTTTTGTATCAGATGTCCATGTTTGGCATGCTTTAGTCATGCCAAGTCTAAGAAGAGAATACCTGCAGTTAAAAAATGTGCAAAATATATATATTGAAAAGATCTCTGCAAAGCATGAAAAACTGTTCTTGTGTTTAAAAATCTGCAACAGTAAAACAGTGGATTCATAAAATATTTCTTGTTGTTTTAGGTGGTTTTGGTGATGGATGCAGATAAGCAGCCATCCGAAAGAGACGACTTCTTCCTGGGGGTAAGATGCAATGTATTCCTACAGTTAGTTCTGTATCCTGAGGTATCAATGATTCTAATCCTTTTTTTTTTTTTTTTTGGGGGGGGTGAAGGCTATCAACTGCTTCTTTATTCTATACTATCTGCTGGAAATGTTGCTAAAAATCCTAGCAATGGGCTTAAAAAGATACTTGTCCTACCCAAGCAATAGATTTGATGGACTTCTGACTGTGATTTTGCTGGTAAGTTCTTTTTGACTTCTGTATTCCTGGATTTATTGACTAGGATGATTAGGAACTGCAAGAGTTATGGCATTGCTTTTGCTTCAACACTAATATGCTGAGTTAAGCATCATAAGGCAGTGTTGTGGTTTGCAATGGCTTGAACATTTGTTTCTCTTAAGGTCTCCTTTCTGGAGGTAGGCTTTTCTTACATGCATGGAAAAGGTGAGCTTTCTTATAAGCAGCCTTTTAAATGTTGTTTGGAAAAATTCAGCTCTTAGAGTAGCTACATAAGGAATTCTGTTACATAGCTAAAAATCACTTTACTTTTTGAATTAACACCCCCCAGATTCTTCTTTATCTGTTGTTGTTATTTTGTAAAAACCTGAAACCCATGTGGCGGATGGCCAAAGTCATGATGAATGTAATGCACTGTATATCCTTTTATGTGTCACTGTTGGATGATGTGTGTGTGTTGTACTTATTTGGTAAATACCTAGTCAAATATGACAATTTCAGTGCTTCAGAGTGGGTGAACTTAGTTGTTTAAAGCTCTTGAAGGTATTTCTTGTAAAGGAACTTATTGCACCTTTTGAAACTCAGAATTACAAATCAAGGTTTTGCCTTTTTTTCTTCCCTAAATAAAGGTTTTGGAGATGGCAACTTTTGCTGTGTATGGATTTCCTCATCCTGGTTGGTATGTAATCTCTGAACTGTTGCACTTTGCTTGGTGTCTGGGGTGGCCCAGGGGAATATACACACAAGTTCATACACACTCATGTCATGACACTACGATTGTCAGTGCAGGCAGTAATTTACCAAACCTAGGAGAATTTCTCACCATTGTAGTTGCTGCTGGCCATGCAATATGGATGAGTGAAAGAAAATGATATTTTTTCTAAAAGGAAATTTAGAGTTCTCTTTAGATATTCTGAGAAGGATGCATTTGTATTACTTGCAATCTGATGTAAAATAACGTGTTAGCAGACCTATGCTTACTCAAGGTGCAGGAATGGGAACTTGGTACAGCATACACAACCAGCTAACCTAGTATGTTTCAGTATCTGATCGTCCATAAGATCAGTTATGACTTCCTGAACAGCTGGTAAAACCCCTTGAAGTCTGAGTTTTGTTCTGTAAAATTTAGAAGAAAAATTCCCATGGACTTAAACCATTTATACTATGATAGCAAGGAGTTATATTTTGATTTTTCTGAAGTTCAAACAGTTCTTGAATTCCTATCCTGTATTGATTTTGATATCGCAAGCATAAAAATCATTGTTTTGTGTCTTAAAACTTGAAAACTGCCACCACAATGAAAGAGGAAAGCAAAGGTCTTTGGGAAGATTTCCTGAATCTTGGCTATTAACTGCTAACAGTCTAATGGAATTAACTAGTGGCCTAACTTCTAGTTGTTTAAATTTGGGTTTGATTTTTGCACTTTGATTCTGTTGTAGACACTTGTTTGCTCTGCAATAGTATCTTGAAGCGACAGTAGTACTTGTTAGATTTTCATGTCAGTCACTGCCAACGGATAACAACCCAGATGAGTCATTACAAGTCCTAGTGCTGCTTACGGTGTGTGCTGGTGGTAATTGCTTGGTCTGTAGATTGACATCTTCAGGACAGGACTAATACGTGACTGTATTCTAGATGGTTTTCTATGTGGTGTTGTCTGAAATAATTTATTCCGTTATTAGAGTTGAAGATACTAATGCTACAAATCATAATTTAGCATCTGTGTTATGAAGGACCTTTTCCATTAACATCTTCCATCCCCCCACCTTTCCAGCAAAGAAGCATCCAGCATGCCAATGTAAAAGTCTCTTAAAACTCAGGCTGACATTTGAAGTGTATGCATATCACCTATGGAATATGCATATAGGGAAGAAGGCTGTCAAGACGGCCTTCTAATTAGTACTTCTAACTTCAGCCAAGCATGTCCTGAAGGATTAACGCACATCTTTGTGCAAGCTCCTGAAGTATCTCACTAGAGCAGTATCTTTGTATTGCTTTGTTTTCTGAAAGGTCCCTCTTTGGTCCCTTCCCCCCCAGCACAAGGAAAGCCACTTACACAAGTGGTTTAGTACAAACATGCCCTTTAAAGAGCACTGTATGCATATTTAAGAGCCCAGGCTAAATGGATCTCTTCATCAATTACTTGAGTTTACTGTAGCTGAGATTGCGGCTGAGTAAATTAACCAAAAGTTGTGGGGAGTTTAAAGTTATCTGCATGAGTAGATTTTACTGTGTCTTTCTGTCATGAGCTGTTTCTCTGATTTGTTATTTTCTTCCATCTTTCTTAGGAGACCCGAGTTCATGGGCTTGTTGTCCCTGTGGGATATGGTACGATTGGTGAACATGTTAATTGTGTTCAGGTTCCTGCGGATTATTCCTAATATGAAGGTGTGTGTTTATCCCTCCGTGCTTCTCGCTTCTTTGTGGGTCAAATTGTAAATTTGTTAAAATCTGTTGAAATAACGTAACAATCTCTTGCACCTGAGTGGGATTATAACTCTGCTCTAACTACTGCTCCAGACTACTGCACAGCACCTCACAAACTCAGTTTTCCCTGTCTTGCATGTAAAATTCTGTTTTGTTTTAGTTCATGGCTTTGGTTGTTACTACGTTGCTGGATCTGGTAAAAAACTTGAGAGCCTTTGCAGGAATTCTTGTGGTAAGTCATGATGCGAGGTTGTAATTTCCTTTCTTATAGTTAGTAGTGTAATAAGGGTATGCCATCAGCAAAGCAAACAAATTTTTTTGACAATCACCATTGATGGTCATATTGGACCTTAACCAATCAGTTCTTCTTCAGGGCATGTCTTGCAAAGCCCCAACAAACTACTGTTTTGTTATAGGCTGCGCACAGTGACAGTACCTCAATCATGAGTTTCCTTTAGGAATGCCTTGAAAAGATAGATTGGAACTTCCTCAGAATGCATGCCTCAGACTGGATACTCTAGTTTCAAATAAAAATTCATCCAGTGCGAAAAGTAGCCTAGTTTTCCTTACTCTGACTTGATTATATTAATTAGCAAAACAACTTTAACATTCCTTTCAGTTGAGAAGGTCCTGAGATGACATGTTCGGACATGAGTTTTAAAAGCCTCTGCCCTCCTGTTTTTGGTGTAGCTGTGTAGAGTATGTGTGAGCATGTGATTAAAGGGTGGATCACAACATGTCCACTATAAAAATCCTCCATTTCCCAACTCTTGAGTTTCTGGCTTTGCAACAGTGTCTTCCTGGTGTAGAGCAAAGAAGTGCCTGGGTAGTTTTCTGTTGCTTGTAGGTTTTTTTAGGATATCTTAATTTGAGGTAATGGTTAAAGACCAAGGATTCGCCTTGTATTAGTATTGTCTAAAAAGGTGTTCTAGTCTGTATACTTAGCATGCAATTTACCCAGAGTAGCTGGTTTTGTCACTAGTAATCTCAGCTTTTTTTGTAGGGGAGGGTCCTTAAATTGCATTCTAGAAAGATGGCAGGAACCTGTAGTAATAGGCTTGATTTTATTTTTAGGAAATATGCATGTTTCAGTGAGGTGTCCCTATCCATATATATAAGACACAATGCTTACGAAGTGGTTTAAATGTCTGCTTCTAATTATCCTTAGTGCTGGGAGTGTGAATTGTAGTTTTGCACCAATCATGAGGCAAATCTGCCACTTCCATTAATTTAAAGTAAAATTGCTTTTACTTGAGGCAACATGGAGGCTGTCACTGAGCTTATACTGAAGTCTGAATCCATTACCAGCTGATTCAAAGCATCTTTCATAAGGTTAGTCTGGAACATATGCTGAGAAAGTCACTAATTAGCTAGTTTCTCAAGCAGTGAGTGTGTTAAATAATTTTTTTCAAAGAATAAAATTACCTTTATTATTGCCAAGCCAAATACCCCATCTTCTGGCAGGCTGTGGAATGTCAGCTCTGACTTGCTCTCATACTGTTCAAAGTGCTGTGGTTCATAGGTCAGGGCTGTTCCTCTTCTACTGTGGGCCAGACTTCCCCTTTGGGTCTGTTTTGTAGCAAAATACAGAAATGTACTAAAGAAGTTGCTGATGTAAATTTAAATACTTAGGTTTGTCCTTGGTTAAGTTTAGTAGAAACTTATTTTCACTGAATCTAGCAGGAAGCTCCTCAGATATTTAGATTAGTCCTTAGGAATACAGGTACTGGTTTTGTTTTTTAAGTCGCTATTCTGCAGTGTTGAAAGCTAAATTTCAGCATTCTGAAACACAGGAAATTAAAATAGATGGTAAATTGATCTAATGTGTTTTAACAGCTGAAAGTTAAATAGGATATTAAAAAGAACAAACAATTTAATACAGACATTGAGAAGTATTTTCACTTCAGTAGCTTCAGGCATTGTTTGTTCATGAAGTTCCTTGGACTGTGGTGCTCATGTGAATTCCATATTAATCTCATTGTTACTTAGTGACAGAAATACTCAAATCTAATACCTACTTATATTTCTTCCAGGTGGTTTTCTATGCATTTGCTATATCTGGCATAATGCTATTTAAAGGTGCTGTTGTTCCCTTTGGAAATATCAGGTAACATCACCACTCTGTGTCTGTTTTTTCAGTGGCATCTGCAGCTCAATATCTCTGAGTTGTTGCTTGTGGTTGGTTTTGTTGGTTTTTAGCTTGGAGCCACCCTTCTTTTAATGTTAAATTACATAGACTTTTCAGCTATTACTCCTTCTGTTTCTTCTTGCTGCATTGGAATTACAGGAATGCTTATCTGTGACTTGAAATTTTAGCCTTCTGTGGCTTAAATACTTGAACTATTTCCCTTGTTTTCCCCCCATATAAGATGCTTAAATTTCTATAAGGCACTGAGAAGAATCTTGGTTTTAAGGTGTAAAACATAGAAAGCTATGCTCACATCATCCTGTAATTCTCTTATAGTGCTATCAATACAACATATGATAATGGGACTCTGCAGTGTGGGACCTACGAACAGCTGGAATATTGGCCAAACAACTTTGATGACTTTGCTGTGAGTCTGATCACCAATGGAATCTGTCCCTTTTCCCGTCTCTGCTTATCCCTTCCCCTCATGTTCTGAGCCTTAGGTGTGTAATATAGCCACTCAACTCCTGTTTTACTTGTGTTATTTAGGCAGCAGTGGTGACCCTCTGGGATGTGATGGTGGTGAACAACTGGCAAGTCTTTCTGGAAGCGTTTTCAAGATACTCAAGTCCGTAAGTAGCAGTAATGATACTGAAGAAGTCCTGTATAAATCTAGGTTATAAAGTAACTGAACAAGTATTATATGCATAGCACAGTTCCTACAATCTGTGAAGAGGGGTGCTGCTTACCTTTCTTTTGTGTCAATTCAGGTATATAGGAAATGAAGTTTATACTTCATGGCTGTTCTTTAACTTGAGTAACTTGATGGTTGGTCTGGCAATTGTTGGATGCCATGAAATGCTTTGTCACATATAGAAGTGATTGGAAACTTGCTTGGGAGTCATCTTGTTACAAAAAATGATGGTGGATGACTTAAGTGGGTTATAAACTTGCAACATGTGTTGGATGGGTGGTGCTCTCTGTAGAGTCAATCTCACAGAAGTGAGATATTAGGACATCATGTAGTTCATTTTGGGCTGATACTGTATTTTCCCTGTGGGTGAACAGTCTTTTGTAGAGTTAAAACCTTGAACATGTCTTTCATTTGTATTTATTTTATGTGAATGTTTGAATGGACTGGCTGTTGTCTTCATTGAGCTGTTCCAGTGATCCTTGGCTGGTTAACCCAGTGTATAGTGAAGTTAGGGAGTGCTCATTTACAGGCTCTTGTGTGTGATAAATGGTTAAATGTGGTCTGGTGAAGACTGCGCAGGTTGTGAAAGAGAAATCCACTGGGATCTGCAATGAATGGAAGCTACCTCTAGGTCAAAAAATCTCTGAATTGCAAATGGCTGGAGGCTGGGAAAGTACTTAGGGGGTAGCATCTTAGGTATTTGGCTATGATTTTGCACTCTTTCCTGCACTTCTGCTTTCACCACTCTCAGAGGATACTAGCCTAGATGGATCTTTTGCTGTGATCCAGTACAGTTTCTGCTAGAGTTGCTTTTCTGTCCCTTCAGACTTCAGTTAGGTATGTTAAATGGGGGGAGCAAGTCTCTTTGGCTAACTTAATGAAAGGCTAAGACTTTTTTCTATCTCAGACTTTTTTTCTATCCCTTTTTTCTATCCCAGACCTCCTTATACATTAAGATTCACTGTACATTATGTTTCAAGGAAAAATGTGTTTTCATGGCTCTATTTGCTTGCTTTCAGGCTGAGGTTGTTTACTGCCTACTTTACTTTATTTCAGATGGGCAAAAATCTATTTTGTAGCCTGGTGGTTGATCTCTTCTGTCATCTGGGTTAATCTCTTTGTAGCTTTACTTCTAGAGGTAAGGAAATGTGTTTATTTGGTATTAGGTACTAAAGACTAGTCTGCAAAAGGGAGGCTGTTGCCATCCTGACTGTACAGTAAACCAGTGAGTTTCCCTTCATCTTATGCTTGACACAATTTGTGTGGATGAGTATCACCTAAGATAACTTAATCTACTTCAGCCTTGCCCAGTTCTTGCTCTAAGCATACAAGTGCATTTCAACCAAGATTAAAAGTGCCTTTAAGTCAAAATCCCCAAACAAACTAAGAAGCCCACCACAGAGCCACTAATCAGCAAGAAAATACCCAATTTGACCTTGTGACTATGAGTTCATCTAGAATTTGCCCTGCAATAGCTGCTTTCTTTCAAAATGTTGAGACTAACTACTCCCTGTGATCTCCTCATGGTGGCTCATACTTGGACTGTATACTGCTTGTATATGAACATACACTTCAGTTTTCTGCAAAATGCCCATTCAACAGGATGTATAATACAAGATGGTGTCCGCAACATAAAAAGGACATGGAACTGTTGGAACAAGTGCAGAGGAGGGCCACGAGGATGATCAGGGGACTGGAGCACCTCCCGTATGAAGATAGGCTGAGAAAATTGGGGCTGCTCAGCCTGGAGAAGAGAAGGCTGCGTGGAGACCTCATAGCAGCCTTCCAATACCTGAAGGGGGCCTATAGGGATGCTGGGGAGGGACTCTTCATTAGGGACTGTGGTGAGAGGACAAGGGGTAATGGGTTTAAACTTAAACAGGGGAGGTTTAGATTGGATCTGAGGAAGAAATTCTTTACTGTGAGGGTGGTGAGGCCCTGGAATGGGTTGCCCAGGGAAGTTGTGAATGCTTCATCCCTGGCAGCATTCAAGGCGCGGTTGGATATAGCCTTGGATGACATGGTTTAGTGGGAGGTGTCCCTGCCCATGGCAGGGGAGTTGGAACTCGATGATCTTAAGGTCCTTTCCAACCCTAACTATTCTATGATTCTATGATTTGCATGGGAATGAAAAGAACCCAGACAACTTTATGGGAAAGTACCTGTAGAGGGCACTTCACCCCACCTTGAAACCTATGCACATTTCTTTTGGAGATGCTCTTGTCTGCATTGAGAACTAAAATTTACTACTGTAGGCAGAGTGGCAAATATTTAGACAGAAACTTACCTGAGTCTCATGTGGAGCCTTAGTCTTGCCCATGAGTGTTTCAGAGAAGACTTTCAGTTCTAGCTGGAGGCTAACCCCATGAAGTCTTCTACCTGCTTGTTTCTGCAGGTCTGTGGCTTAAGTTTGCTGTAATAGCCAAGATGCAGCATTCTGTAGCAGGAGAGTAGTATGTCACTGGTTTTCTCCATTTTTTTTGCCTCAGCTGTCTGTCTACTCCCTAGGTGTTGATTTGTTAGAGTAGTTCAAAGGGGATAAGGAACATGACAAAACCAGAAGCTGAGTTTGAGTTGTGGTGTCTGGACTTAGGAGTATGTTTATATATGGTTGGGTTTTTATAAGGGGAAAAAATTCCAAGCAGGTGAACTCATGTGAGTAGTTCACACAGTTATCCTGGGGAGGCAGTTCTTGCTAGGAGTAGAAGGCAGCAGGGCTGTTTTTGCTCTGCTGTTCTTCCAGTGTGTGAAGAGAAAGTGATCTCGTTCTTGAACAACAGGCTTTACTAAAGCAGCCAAAAAATGTGCCCGAATAAATCACTGCTCTGACACTCTGCATTTAAAGTCAAACTTTACCCCGTCCCAGTCCTTACCCGCAAACATACTGACCTGAAAGAACCTCTGTTCTGATGTCACCAGATGTAACCTATTTTTTTTTTTTTTCCCCTAATCCTTTTACACTTCAGAACTTTATTCACAAATGGGACCGTCGCTGTCATCGAGAGCCTCTTTCAGACATTGAATACCAGAGGACAGTTGATCTCATGTTCAGGTGAGCTGAAGTGGGCTTGATAATCAATCTAGTGTTTGACTTTCATCTGTTTTAAAGAGAGTGGTCTGGCTGCAAGAGGGTAAAAGGCTTGTTTCCTATTTCCTCCCTCTGAAGCAAACTGTGTCATCTGTTAGTTTCAAAAAATACAGTAAGTACTTTAGTTAGGCCTGGTTTCAGCTGATTTGGTCACCTAACCTTCATATGGCTTTTGACCATAGCATGTTGGGAGAAGAGATACTGGTTGGGAGGAAACTGTGCTGGAAGGGAGAAGAAAAGGGAAGATAAGCAAAATGATGCACATTGTTGGCTTATTAGGAAATTGTGGGTGGTGAGTTGATATTTGATGATCACGCATAAATGGAACTTCTGGTGCACATTGGATATTCAATAGTAGCATTGGGAACATGTTCTCATTTGGGAGTTTCTTCAGGAAAACACATCTCCTGACCTTCAGTTGTATTGTACTGTGTGCAGGAAATTGCTTCCCTGCTTCTTATGGGAAAACAGCTGCTGGTTTTCATGACACATCTGTGAAGGATGGATCACAAAGGAAAGATGCAAGGAGATGCATCTTTAGGGAGCATCAACTTATTGTAACTTCAATTCCTTGTTTCATTCTTGAAACAAGCCCATGTTACATCTCAGTATGTGCATTGCAAAAACAAATGCTGACAAGTTTGCTTTGCTGCCCCTAACAACTCATGGTTTTTCTTGTAGAGATGTTTTGGAAGAACCTACAGAGGAAGAGCTGATGGAAAAACTGCACCAGCATCCACACCTGCAGTTGTGTAGGTGACTGCTGGAAAGGACTGATTCTATGATTCTATTTAGACCTCTGTTTTCTTGAGGTTGTCAGCTGGAAGAAACTGAATGGGTTTTCTGGGAGGTGCTGTTAGGAGAGAGACTTGTAGGACAGCATGTGAGGTTTTGCTTGGCAATTCACTGCAGAAAGAGGGTTTTATTTCTGGTTCTTCTCTTTATTTTTTTTTTTTTTTTAATGTAAAAGATCTGAATCTTGCTGATTGGACTTGATTTTAAGTTGTGATTTTAACAGAGTTTTGCAGCTATTATTTTTATAAACTGTTGATATCTGAACATTTTATTTTTTATTTAAGGAAGAAGGGAAAGTGTGTTTAAAATGACTATGCACTTTAAAACATGAACTTTGTAACCACTGAGCCTGCTACTTCTTTCATCCCGAGAAAATGGAACTGCCTTTTCTGGTAGGCCAGTGTGGCAAGGGCACTCTGCAGTTCAGGAATGGATGGGCAGGACCAGAACAAAATTCATAAGCTTTTTGCAGTGAGAGTCAAAACACTATTTTTGTTGAAATGAGACACCAGCATATCTTACCACCTCCTGAAAATCTATTCATCATGTCAGAACACAATCTCTTTGGTTTTGATCGAGGGTTGCATCATGCTGGTAGCTTTGTGAGCAGTTACAACTTCAAACAGAGCAATTGCACTTGTGGTTTTCAATGTGGTAAAATAGAGCTCTCCTTTAGAGTAAGTATTCTCATGTTGCTTTTTAGCAAGCCTTTTCCTTCTAGTTTCTCCCAAGTCGTGTTCTACACTGTATCATATTCTGTGAAAAAGCTGAGGGGAATGAACTTTGGCTGGAATGTAGCACTGTGTGTCTCTTGCTTTAGGGTTGGGGGGGAGAAGAAGAGGGGGAGAAAAAAAGGTTGAATGGGATAATCAAAGTTCAAATTTTCATATGTGTCTGTGGGAATTGAAAGGGCTCAACCACTGTTGCAAGATCATATTCTTTTCTGGCTTAATGAACCACATGCTGTATTCCACTCACTTTCACCTGGGTAATGCTTTTTAGGTAAATAACTTTGTCAACGAATCTAAAGTGGAGAATGAACAGTGAGCCATGGCCATGTGCTTTTCATTATCCCTTAGTGTTCCTCTAAAAAAGGTGTGTGTGCCTGAATCTTTGTCACATAAGTAGTAATCACTATGACGAATAGAATCAATCCCAACTACTATTTCTGTGTGTAAAAATGAAACTACCCTTTGGGGTGCTGCCTTCTCGTTGAGATGCTGGTCACCAAAATAGACATTCTTGTGATAATCTCTACATTGATAAAAGCACAGACATTTTTCCTCCTCTTCATCCTTCCATCTTTTCCTTCTTTCCTGCATAAGGGAGAGAAAAATGCCTGGGATGCTGGTGCATTTGACCTCAAAAGCATAGTTGTTGTTGTCTCACTGTTCAGAAGTTGCACAGCGAGTCTTGTCTCCTTCTTTATCTTCAGCTTCTACTTGCCTTGTGCTGCGGAACAAAATGTGTTGCAGCTTGCCTGTATGTAGCACAAATCTGAATGGAGCTGTGTGCTACTCCTGCAGTCTTTCTTTACTCTTGTAAGCTTACCCTTAAGCCATCCTCTTGTCTGTGTTTGGTCTGTTGTCTCTGTTCTAGAATAATCCGCCCAGTAACTCACTTGCACTGGTTTCTGAGGCGTTACCATGCTTATTTTCAGCCATGCACTTACAACACACATTGTTACAAGTAGATAGAAGCATTGACCCACTTTTTTTTTTTTTTGCTAGATTTGAGGTTTTGTTCAGTGTGGCTTTACATCAAGATGGTTTGCGCCTAGCATGATGTCATCCCTGCCAGCAATTCATTGGCACTTATTAACAGCGGTTAAATAGTCTATTTTACCTGTCTACTAAGAAATACTATTTCTATTGTCCATTTTTCTAAATACTTGAAGAAGTAGTTTTGCCTTCCCAAAGAGGAAGTGGCCAGTTCTTATCAGCCTGCAAGCTTAATTGTTTTTGTTTATGAAGGTTGTTTGGGGTTTTGTGTTTTTCCTTTTTTTTTTTTGTTTTTTTTTAATCATTGCATTCCACTGTAGTCTACCAAAGCAGTGCAAATTGGTGTGGAATTATCTTAAACATCACAAATGTCTCCATTATGCAGCCTTTCCATCTGGACAAATGTGAAGAAGGCTTTCTGAGTGGAATTGTCTTAGTCTTGTTCTTGTTTCACATTTAATTGCCTGAAAGTATAATTAAAATTTAACACAGCGTTGTGGTACCTGATGTCACTTGAACTGGAAGATGTAAATGACCACAAGTCTTATGCAATAATTGTATAAATCATGAAAATGAATGTATGTAACTGGGTGAACTTTGAGGTTTGCATTATTATTAAAAAAAAGTTCCTTCATAAAATATGAAAATAACTGACTGTTGAAATGATTCTTGTGGTTTGGTTTTGCTTTTTCCCTGTGACTGATTTCTGCTGTGCTCAGCATCTGTGCTCCCATTATCTTTACTAGTTGAAAGGCTGGGACCATGAAAGAAGTTAAATAAAAGTGGGATGCAACTCCCTGGTTTCAAAATGCAGGACCTCAAGTGTGCTGCTGTTAGTCTCCAGTTCTAGAAACACATAGCAGCATCTGTAGGTACTTAATATGCTTAAATATTAAGGTGAAACTTTGCTAGAACTGAGCATTCAGAATGTTGAACAGCTTGATTTCTATTGTTTCAGTCTTTGCATCTGCAAACTAGGTATTCCTTCATCAATTTTTGTTCCTGAAAAGATCAGTGCAATAAGCATTATCATAGCATTTCAAATGGGACAGATTTTGCACAGAATTTAGCAGGGTCCGTGGCATTCTTTTGAAACAGGTTCTGGTTTAGAAGATTTTATTTTATTTATTTATTTAAGAACAGAACAAAGCCAATTCTAGGTCAAGCTAAAGGCTTAAACTTGCTGTTGTCTCTGACAATGGCTGTTGTGGATGCTTAGGTGAAGCATTTGAAAGCAAAAGCAACTAGAAGATCATCTTGCATTACAAAATCAGGCTCAGGTTTTTCTAGCTTCTGAAAGGAGGCCTTAATCACCCGACTGTTGGCTAACTTGAGTCCTCAGGTATTACATTTTTCCTTCCTGATTTGCTATGGATATGTATTACTTCAAGATTTAGGAGTGGAGGGAGAGGATGAACACAATTTGTGTTCTTGATTCTTTCAGTAGAAATCCACAATACCAGTGTTGGGCCTCCCAAGCACACTTCAGTATGAAGAAACTTAAAGAGCTCATATTGGTCAGAGCTGCAAATAGGGCAGCTAGAATAACTTAGCAACTGTGTAGAAATCATAGAATCATAGAATAGTAAGGGTTGGAAAGGACCTCAAGATCATCGAGTTCCAACCCCCCTGCCATGGGCAGGGACACCTCCCACTAAACCATGCCATCCAAGGCTATGTCCAACCCCACCTTGAACGCCGCCAGGGATGAAGCATTCACAACCTCCCTGGGCAACCCATTCCAGGGCCCCACCACCCTCACAGTAAAGAATTTCTTCCTCAGATCCAATCTAAACCTCCCCTGTTTAAGTTTAAACCCATTACCCCTTGTCCTCTCACCACAGTCCCTAATGAAGAGTCCCTCCCCAGCATCCCTATAGGCCCCCTTCAGGTATTGGAAGGCTGCTATGAGGTCTCCATGCAGCCTTCTCTTCTCCAGGCTGAACAGACCCAATTTTCTCAGCCTATCTTCATACGAGAGGTGCTCCAGTCCCCTGATCATCCTCGTGGCCCTCCTCTGCACTTGTTCCAACAGTTCCATGTCCTTTTTATGTTGAGGACACCAGAACCGCACACAATACTCCAAGTGAGGTCTCACGAGAGCAGAGTAGAGGGGCAGGAGCACCTCCCTCGACCTGCTGGTCACACTCCTTTTGATGCAGCCCAGGATACGGTTGGCTTTCTGGGCTGCAAGCGCACACTGCCAGCTCATGTTAATTTTTTCATCAACCCACACCCCCAAGTCCTTCTCCACAGGGCTGCTCTCAATCTCCTCCCCACCCAATCTGTAGCTGTGCCTGGCATTGCTCCGACCCAGGTGGAGGACTTTGCATTTAGCATGGTTGAACTGGCAAAGAAAGAAATACTGCCTTGGGTGTCAGGGCTGTATGTGGTGAAGTGCGTGAGGCAAGCCTTCTTGGCTTCTCTTTGTTAGTGAGACTGTATGTCTCTTGACACATGTTTAGGGAACATTGCTTTTTCATCCCTCCACCACTTCAATATGCACAAAAATACAGGGACATGCAAAGCTTTTAGAAGAAATGGGGCCTATAGGAAACTAATGCTGGGTATAGATTAGTTATTTCTGAAATGTCAGGTTGAGGTGTCTCTTGTCAGGTGGTTTCTCTTTTTACCTGGTAGTGTATTATGAGCAGTACATAGTGTTACCATGGCTTCTGCTATTGTTCAGCATTGTGCCTTAGTCAGATGAAGTCACTTCAGCACTCCAGATGCCTTGGGTTTTTATTGAAAGCAAACCAGAAATAGGTATCTGTCTGCTTTTTCATGTAGGTTTTTATGTTTTTTTTTTTTTTTTTTTTTTTTCTGTGCAGGATTTTAGTCTATTTAAAAGCCCCATTCAGCCAATAGGAGTGTTCCACAAATCAGGTGGCTTTGACTTAATCTGCAGTCTTTATAACAAATGGCTCTGAATGTTGATGTGAACTTTGGGTAGAAATAATTTGGAGGGGGGGAGGTGGAGGGGTAAGATTTGGTTTCTGTTCCAACTCTAAGCACTTCATTATACAGGACATTTAAAAAATGATCTTAATAAACTAGAGGAAATGGGCAAAATAAGCAAGATAAAATTTGAGAAATAAACAGGGTCTGTTACAGTTCAGAATCACAAAATGTAAAAGTACATAGCAGGGAGTAAGTGGTGTTAGAAGACAAACATTATAGGGCTTACTAAATGTACTACAATTAAATGAGCTAAGACCATCTGAAAGAAATCAAAAGAAAATTGCTTTTATGTAATTAGTAACAATACTTCCCTTTAGACCCCACTGTTCCTATTTTGGACCTTGCATTTTTAAATAGATAGGGGGAGGCATTTGTTACAGGACAGTAACAGAAGTCTTAATTTGGAAGGTTTGAGTTGGGAAGAACTCTGAAGGAAATAATTTCAGGCAAACGAAAGCTAGGCAAAGAGGTTTTTCTAAAATACTATTGAAGTATGTAAATGGTTGAGAGGAACAAACTGTTGGTGTTGTGTAATCTCTGTGTGCCACTTCTAGAGCAAGTTGTGCTTTGGATTTCTGCAAAAAGAGTGGTTAGGTGTGAGGGATGCTTCCCAACTCTCAGCACTGTACTGTGGGAGGTCGCAGACCTTTTAGGAAGGGTTAGACAGTCACCTACTGCAGCTTGATCTGGGTGTTTGTGGACCTTCCCCTGCTTGGTGGTGCCTCAGCTGTTCCCTGAGATCCTGTTCTGCCTCCCTTTCTGTGGTTTCACTGGGAAGAATTCCTATGGCTATAACAGACGTAGCTTTTGTTATTACGGCATGTGCTCTTGGTTCTAGCTAATGGCTTGCAAATGTTTACAGCATGCATGTACTTTACAAGTAGGGATAGAGAGAAAAAAGCAAAACTCCTTCAGCTTCCCATTATAAACAGGCAGATGAGATTTAGTTCCATGTGCTCTGTGGCTGATACTTAACCAGCATGCCTGTGGCTGACACTTGACCAGCATCCCCTGGTCCCTGCATAGTTGTCTATGCAGTTCTTTGTGGAGTTCCCTTTAATCTCATTTCTACACCCCTTACCTGTTTGAGCAAGAGGAGGAACATGCCCTTTTCCCAGTTTGTCTTTGCTCACTGACAAGCTGAGCAGATCAGATAAGTGTTCTCACCAAGGGAAAGATGAATTTGCGCGCTCTGCTCTACTTGCTACCAGTTGTCACAAAATGTGTGACACTTCTGTCTTTGACACTTCAGCTTGTGTATCAAACTTGGTTTGGTGAATGAAATTGAAAGTTATTACTGGGGAAGTGATGCTGTGTAATGCCTAGAAGCAGCTAGAAAGTCTTACAAAAAGTAACACTTGTTGTTGGGAATGATGTTAATTGAAGTTGGTTTGATATTTCACTGGATCTGAAGCCTTCCAATGAGAATTGAGCATTTAGACTCTGATGGACAGAAAAGGACATGGTCCAGAGATTTAAGCATGCTCAGTATCATTAGTCAGTTTGTAGAAGTGTGGACTAATGTGTTTCATAACTGCACTCTCCTTTCCGGCATTCTCCATGGATACTATCTCTCTCTTTGAAAGATAAAACAGATAATGGAGTATCTATGTAAAAATGTTAAAATGTAGAAGTTAAAGTCATGGGAAATCTGTTGCTAATTCAGGAATAAACACTAGATTCTCAAACTTGCTTACTGATGAAGTTAATATTTCACTCCGTACTTCAATCTTTTTCTGTATTTGTAGAGGTACTATTTTCCCAGCATAAAGAGAGAAAATGTTCAGGAAATATTTGAGGCTGAGATGTCACTCTTCAAATACTAAGTACGTAGTGAAATGTACAGCAAACTACTGGAGGAACTACCTATCATTTCCTTTTGAAAAGAACATGAGAACAACTTCAAGACTGTGTATAAAATGGAGTCACAAAGCAGAATAAGTATATGTGTTTTTCAAAAGTATCTTAGTTAATTAAAATTGTTGCAATTCTGAAGGAAAAACTGGTATACAGTTACCTCCATCATATATGCATTTGTTTGCCAAAGTGATGTTTTGTCATAAATTACCCACATTACCTACTGTAAGGGAAAACCTAAATGTCTTCTCTGACTTACAATCCCAGCCCAATTATGTAGGTTTTTTGTTTTGGCTTTTTTTTGCATTGAGTTTCACGTCTAGTCCTATACATAGAATTTTTCCACAGTGATTGTATAAAAAATGATTTACTGATGCTGATTTCTTTTCTTAACTTTGAACTGTAAGCTGAAGACCTAAAGTTGTCCTTTAATGCTAGAAATTGCTTGTAACAGTCCCAGTCATCTTTTTTCCATTAAGCTAGTTGAGCAGGTGTTGTCTTTGTTCTGCACAGATACTTTCATGGTATCCATCATTACATTATTTGAGTGCCTCCCAAGTACTTTTCTGAAAACATCCTGCTGGGATAGGAAAATATTACTATCCTTAGTTTGTAGATGATCAGCTGAGATATTTGGTGATCTGCCCACAGCCGAGCTTGAAATCCGTGGGAGAGTTAAGAAGAAAACCTGCAGTCCCTGCTCGCTGCCTTTACAGACAGACAATGCTGCCTTCTTTATTTACAGCAGCTGTGAACTTCAGTTGTACGTTTATTAGATGATGTTGACATTTCCACATCAATTGGTTTCAAGTTTTGCTACTGCTGATTCTTGTATGTAGCTCTTTTGTTTTAAAATGGCAGAAAAAGTGAAGGAAGCTCTAAACTTCTATTTATTTCGCACTGTATCAAAAGAGGACAGGTTTGCCATGTGGTTGATAAGTATTTAGGAGGGATGATCTGCAGCTGGCACATGTGCTGGAAGTTGAGTAAATATGAGTAAACTAGTACCAGTAGTTAAGGTACCAGTAGTTAAAGGTACTACTGTAGCTGTACAAAAATACAGGATGCCCATCCTAAACAGCAGTTATTTGACAGCTCCAACTTTGTTTTCTGTCAGTTCTGAAACTCACTTCAAGAATGCTTGAGTTTCCCTTTAGCTTCATCTACCTTTCTACTGCATGTTTAGTTCTTTGAGGTGAGTAAACGGTCTGACTTTTCAGAGCTGGTGAGTGCTTGCCAGCTCATACTGAATTTGGAAGGCTGTCCAAGAGGCCAGTTGCCCTCCACGATCTCCCTGACAAAGGGTCATCAGCATCTGAGAGAATAGAAATTCATGTCAAAATAGGAACTGGAATGCATTTTTATGACCAAGTCCTGTTGTGTAGCAGGTGTATGCTGGTGTAATGTGAAATTCAGTCTCTAACGCTGCTACAGGTTGCTGGGGTGGATGCATAGTAGGAGTCAGATTGTAAGGATTCTGTTATGCAGCCTGTCATGTCAGGTAAGACCAGAAAGGATTTTGATTTTTGTGCTTCAAATTTTGCAGAATTCTAACTCAGCTCAGACTCGTGTCTGTTAGCTTCCAGAAAATGACTGTTTAGTGTATGATACAGAACTGTAACTCTGTAGCATTGAACTGGCTAGTGGTGGTGTAACAAGGAGCATCCTACTGAGGGGAGTTGGAAAGCGAGTCTAGTCTGACTTATTGTATTATATTAGGTCCCCTTCTTGCATTTAGGAATGAATAGGTTCCAGACACAATGTCCTGAGCTGTTGCCAGTGCTTTTATTAAGTAACGATCTTAGGAAGTAGAACTTAAGTCTTTTAATGTGTCTTCCCTTACCTGCTTAATGCCAGTGAGAATAATCTTGTTTCACCAAAACTACAAGTTTTTAGTTTCCAGCATCCTGAATAACTGATGGTTTCTCTGAAAAGAGTTGAACAATTACTTGGTATAGAAAAATGGCTCTAAAGTAGTTCTCTGCAAAAATTAAAGGTGAAGGTGTTAAAGCCAGACAATACTTAGATCAAAGTAGCCAGCAGCAGGGGCAAGGAAAGGAGCAGATTGTCCTTTAAGCTTCACTGTGTTGTGTAAGGTGTTACCTCTCTCTTTCTCTAATCAGATTTCATGAGGAAAGCAAAGCTATTCTTTCCTGATGTAATTCAATCAGGACCCTCAGCTAGATCAGCAGGAAAGGCACCTGCTTTTCTTGCTTTAGATTTGGTTGATATACCGCAGTTTTTGATAGGAGTTGGTTAATCCATAACCCAAGCATGTGGCCACTGTAACACCTGCTGTGCGGGTGAGCTTTTAGTCTTGTTAATATACAAATATAGTACAGATTCTTGTGTTAACCTTGCGCACATACACACCCAATGGTGATTGTCATAAGTAGGAGAATTTAATAAAATGAGATCATAAATGTCTAATGTACTTTTTGTTGGGCAGTAAAGTTGCCCACATGTTGTAATTGAGGTCTGAAGTTGACTTGCTTGCTGGGGCCTCTCTAGTGTAGATTACTTAGGCTAACAGAGCACATGAAAAAAAATGCTTTTCATGCTCTGCTTTTCTGCCTGTTTTGCCCACTAGTCTGAACTCTGCCTTGGGTTGGTGCCCCACTGTAATATCTACTGCTATCAAACTCAGTACTTAAAAATTAGGCACAACTTGGAAACATCTGCTTGATTGAGACCCTCCACAGTGACTATTAAGGTTTGCCTCTGATATTCTCCAAAGTCCTTGGTTCTCTTCATGTCTGCTGAGTGATCCTGATACAGTCCTTTGGAGATCTGCACAGCAGGCTCCTGTGCTTTGTCATTGTGCAGACATTGGAAAGTCAAGCGTGGACTGAAGGTTTGGTTTCAGGCTTAAATTTTATGAAACTCACCAATATTGTATAAGTGGGCACTGTGAAATTTAGATCTGGAGCACCATATGTTCAGTTCTGCCCTGAAGTTTTATGAGTGTGATTTCTGTTGTGCACTGAGAGAGGTATTATCTGGCTTTTCACCAGAACCTCATGAGCAGGTGTTTGGGGAGGACCATATCCAATTTAGTAAATGAGGAAGGGTTGAATTAAATCCCATATAGGTAAGATGGTGGTACAGATAAAAAGGAGTTGTGACCCATCAATGTATGTAAGAGTCTCACTGAGAGGGAGTTTCACTGTGTAAGAAGGAATTTGACAAGATTTGTGACAACTATGTTATGTTACAGCTATGTTTTCTGTATCCAGGAGCATGTTGGTGAGTTAACAGCCTTACCAAGCAGGAGCACAGGACAGTCTTTGCCCTAGAAGCAGCACAGACATGTAGAGGACCCTAAGATTTACCTTTGTAAATTTGTGCTTGGTATGTATTTGTAAGCTGAACTGCAACTCTTAACTATTACAGAAAATCATAGAATACCAGACTGGTTTGGGCTGGAAAGGATCCTGAACTGCACCCAGTTCCAGCCCTCTGCCATGGCAGAGACATCTTTTACTAGACCACATTGCTCCAAGCCCTGTCGAGCTTGGCCTTGAACACTGGCAGGGATGGGGTAAGTAAAAAGAAAATGGGGAAGCAGGGAGACAGAAGATGCTAATGACCAGGAAGATTAAAAAAAAAAAAAAATTCTCCAAAGAAGATATGGAAATTGTTTTTATTTTACTTTTAAAGGTGTTTTACATACTATTTTTTTTGTTTGTTTTGTTTTGTTTTTGTTTTTGTTGCGTGTCAGGCTATTTTTAATTCTCTAATTGTGATCTTAGCCAGCAGAGGGAGTTCAAGACCCCACTTTGGACTGACCATGCAGGTTGGGCTGATCACTTCTGGATGCACTTAACGGAACATTCTCAGCATAGTGAAGTGCTGGGGCCTCAGTTAAGGGATTGGAATACAATCGGGATTTGGTTTTTATGGCAAAATGTAAGAAGGTATGTTTTGAGGCACTGAATATTCGGCAATACGCATCTGTTTGTATCAGAATGTTTGTATTCGGAACAGTTCTGGGTTCTGCTTGGAGTGTGAAAACGTAAGAGTAAGAAGGTGAAACCTCTTGCAAAGTACCCAATCCAGTTTCATTGTCCTAACTGAATGAAATAAATGCCACTAACTGCTAATGAGTCTCAAAACAATCGCTGATCTTTGCGAACCCCAGGGAACAGTAGTGGAATAAACATTCTGGAAATAACCTTAGATTTTTAACACAGTGGTCAGATTTTCTTGTAGACAGGTTTTCTGTAGACAGAATTTTTCCTTTCTTTAGGTTTTTTTGTGTGTATTCCAGGACCTGCCTGTTCTGGTGGCTATATCTTACGTGTCAAAGCAAGAATAATAATGAAATATGTGAAAATAAATCAAGCACTGCTGGGTTTCTTTTCAACCTATAATTGTGGTTCTTCTGTAACAATAAGCTCTCAACTGAGCGTTCATGCATTGAGCAGTCAGGGTCTTTTATACCATCTCAAGCTGATAACTGAAAATGTGAACCACACTTTGAAGTAATTCATTGTACAAACTGGTCTTGTAAATGTTAAATTATACTAATTTGAGCAGATGCCTGTGTTGCTGCCCTTGCAATCTGGGCAAATTCCTCAGAACTGAGCAGCCTGTTCTTGTGTGCAAGTACCAAGTGACAAAACCTTCTTTGCTAGTTTCTTGAATTTCTTTAAATTGGCTTTTTATAAATGTATATTTATACTGCAATGAAAGCTGAAGCATTTAAGTGTTTGAAGACTTATAGGTGGGGTGAATAAGATACAAGTAATAGCATTTTGCCTTTTCACTTAAACCTGATGGGCTAGCACTTGGGTTTATATACCACTGCAAAATTAATTTAGATGTAGTAGTAAGGAATAAAACAAGTTATGCTTTGTAGAGACCGAAGAAAGGAACTGAACAGTCCCGGAGTGAAAACAGTGAAGGGAATCAGCGTGTCTGGCATTGACATAATTCAGTGAAATCAATGCTTTCATCAACTATAAAGCATAACAGCTGTGTGAAAGGTTTGCTGTGCTTAGCTGGCATTATCTCTTGTGTAAAGGAAAGTACATTGTAAACCAGTAAAAATTAACTGCCAGAGCACAATGATGTGTTTGTGACTTGGAATTCAGATAAAGTTTTGCTTCTGTTGGCAGAATGATAAAAAGAACTGGGGCCATTTGCATACAGGTGAAGAAAGGAAGCGATGTGCTATGTTCCACAGAGGCCAAGGCACCACAGGTATGTAAGTGCTTCAGCTCTAGGTGCTGCCTTTAATTTAACTTGATGTTTTTTTTTTACCTGGTTACGGAGTAGGATGACATCGTCTTAAGAAATGGGCAATACCAGGAAAAATCATTGGGTGGCAGCAGAGCATTTACCACTTCCCATGGCATCCGCACAAAATAAAGGCGCTAGTTCTGATACTTGTGGGTGCAAATGAGATCTTGGAATGGTATCTATGGTGAGGGAGGACTATGTGTTTGAGAGACAGGATTTCTCCCCAGAAGTGTGTCTGCATGTCTGTATGTATCTGTGGCTCTCTCTGAAAATATGTATTTGTGTATAAACATATTTGTATGTGTACATATAAAAACTGTGTGGCATCTTCTGTTTTTAGCTCTGTGGTAGAGCAGTGAGGGGCTTTTCTGTCATGGTAACACAAAGGAGAGTGGCAGCCTTGGAGGCATCAGCACTGCTTTGGTAGGTTCAAAATGAGCACATCTCTCAGTAATGATGTAACGTGCTTCCTGTAGGAAATGTAAGCCACCACTTTGCTTAGGGAGCAATTAGGAGGTAGATACTACAGCCAAGGGAGCTGCCTAGTGGAAGGCACAAAACAGCATGAGGAAAGATGGCAGTGGTGGTATAATGCAGTAAAACTTTGTTCCTTATGTTTGGACCAGGTGTTATGAGGCTGTTACAACAGACAAGGTCATATAATGTATCTGCAGTGATTTAACTACAGTAAATTCAGTTAATCCCTGCCATTTTCTCTTATTAGCTTAAGTAATTCCCTTGTTAATTATTGCATCCACACAGATCAGTGTTTATTTGTGTTTGCCCATAGAAGGGGGAAATGTCTTCACATGAAATTTTTCATTATTTGCTTCTATGCTTGAACTTTTGCAGAAGGCTAAGGTGTAGACTGGGAAATATGGTACTGAAGGTCAAGTGTACAAACTCTTACTATGATACCTGTGTTTGGCACTAATGTGCATACTGGGAATGCAGCCGTCAGTGAGAACATGACGGTAGAAACAACACTGAGCTTTGCCCAGAGAAGCTGTGGCTGCCCCATCCCTGGCAGTGTTCAAGGCTAGGTTGGATGGGGCTTGGAGCAACCTGGTCTAGTGGAAGGCATCCCTGCCCATGGCAGAGGATTGGAACTGGGTGAGCTTTATGGTTCCCTCCAACTCAAGCCTTTCTGTCAGTCCTAGATCTGTAGAAAATTTATTTGAAGCCACTTTGGAAGTAGGTCAACCTGTGGAGATTAAGTGAATTGGTGGTAGAACGTGAAGGTGACTGGGAGTGCTGCAAATTGTTTGGAGCACATGTAGCAGAATTTTCTTACTTTGTTTTGGATGAAAACACTGGTTTAAGAAAGGCTGATAGCAGAAAAACTTATAAAGCTATTTATTAGAAGGTCATAACTGTTCTAGTAGTGATGTTTCATGTCCTTTTCAAGACTGAGTGCAGCTTCTGACTCTTGAGGAATCAGCTCTCTAAATCTCAACTTTGTTAATAGGCTTTTTAATTAAGCCTCAGTTAATAGGCTTTTGGAACAAATCGCCTCTGGCTTTCATTTTCTTCACATTCAGGGGTTTGTCAACCTGATTGCAGAAAAAACACAGTGTCTATTGTCCTGTTCTGGTTTTATATGCTGACAACATAAAACCTTTCTTTTTCCCACAAGTTTGCAGTGACATTCTCATCTTCTCTACGGGTTACTTCAAGAGGATAACCACCATTTCATCTCAGTTCAGCTTTTCTGTGTCGAAGATATTTGATGGTTTCCAATGGGTGAAAAAGGACAGTTTGCAGGCTAATAATTGCATGTGTTTTGAAGGATGCTATCTTAGGGCAAATCTCTAGGAGACATAAAAGCATCATGTTAACAAACTGGCATGAGGATTTAGAAGATAAGCACTGACTGGTGTGTATAGTCCCTCCAGCCTCAGTGGCTGCAACCAAAGGTCAGATCTGCTAGCAGCACTAGCAGGAATTCCTGACGGTTCCCTTGGATCTTTCTGGGATTCAGCAAAAGTGTGTCCAAGCCCTCACATGTTTGAAAGGGTGATTTTTAGGCTCAGCGACTTGCCTATTTTAATGGAAGTTTATGTAAGCTAAGAAGCCTGTGTAATTAGGAAAATACCCTACACAAATTGTGGAGCAAAGAAAGGGGAAAGAAGGTACTGTCATTTGAAGAAGGGCAACCTAAGTCATCAAAGCATTCATGTAGTTTTTGAGGTGAAACGCAGTTACTCTGAAGTGACAACTCAAAGTACATGTGACAATATGAGCATTGATGACACCTGGCAGTTTGAGGTGCCTTGGTGTCCTGGTATGTGTACTGTCCTCGTGGTGGAAATGATTTCCCAGGGAAATTTGAACCGACACTGAATAGGAGCTGTAATGTTGACAGGTAGTGGTACAGCTATCTCTTCATGTGGTAAATAATCTGTGTTCTTCTGTAACGCAGTCTAGGACATTTCAGGTAAATTCTGTCATAGATGCCCCAAGAAGCATCTGTGCTTCTTTCTCTTGAGCATTTTGCATGTTCTTGGTTAAGTCCTCACTCATTACCCTTGTTCACTGGTAAACTGAACAATTAGCAGTCAGGACTTTATACGTGTTTTCCAGTGTACCACAGACTGTTGGAATTTCATGTGGCGTTATATAAAAGGAAGTGAATGATTATGCATTATTCATTAAATATTGTTTCCATCGTCTTGCCTGTTTCCTTTCCCTCAGTTCACCAGCAGAGGATTTATCACCAACTTAATTTAGCTTAAATTCAGGGGTAAACTACTCGAACTACCCTCCTTAAAGAGCGGTTCCTGCCAGGTTTTGGCCATAGCTCTGAATCACTCTGCTTTCGGAACGCGTGATGTATGCTGTGTACTATGCTAAGCTAGGAGGTATTTTCTCTCTGTATCTGAGTAACTTTCACAGCAATAATGTCAGATGTCCCTTTTCAAGCAGGATGGCGTTCTGAAACTTTGTTATTCTACTTCAGAGCTGCCAACTGGATGCCTTTCTGGAATGTGTATTTAACCTTTTTAGATCTGCCTGACAGTTCCTGACCTGCGTGAGGGAGATGATGAGATAAGGTGACTGTAATGCTCCATCTTGATCTGATGGAGCATTAGATGACATCTGAAACTGATGTCTCCTTCTATAGCACTCTTGGCTGACAGCTCAGTGTATGCTCAGGGAAGTTCTTCCACTCTCCTTGTTGCATGCTCTACGAAGTTGGGTTAAAACTAAGACTTTGTAGGCTGTGAATGCAGCCAAAGGTGGAAACTCGAGCTCCATGGGAAAGAAAACTGATCTTATTGGCATCTTAGAATGGGTTAGTCCTTGCAATAGCCCAATAAATTTTCTGTGACTAGAAGGCTGGGATTCTGAGTTCCTGCTTTCTTAAGAGTGGTAGAAATTCATCTACTACTCAGCAGAATTTGTTGTTAAGTTGCTTTTGAGCTGTTCTGCAGAAGAGGGAATAATTTCTTTATTGCACTGAAGAGTGAAATATTTCCCCTGATTTCAGTGACCTTTGGTCAGGTACGATGTGCTATGAAAATAGCAGGGAGGGTCTGGTTTTGACCCCCAAAGCAGACAGGCACCCATAACCTATCTTTTCAGATTTTCCAAGTGCTTTGCCACTAAGAAATGAAGTTAATCATTGCTATAAAATTATCAGTAAAAAAATCTTTGAATGCTGAACATGTTCAGAAACAGTTTTGGGGGGGTCATCCTAAGTCTTTTGAAGCTGTTCTTTATCGGTCTATAAATACGGTCTCTCACAGGACAATTTTTACAAATGGAATGTGTTCCTACTTGTATTCAGGCAGCTCAAGGAAGAGAAAGGAGTGATTGTGAACAGGTATGCATTATTCCAAAGTACCCATGAAAACATAGCAAGACTTGAACAAAACCAAATTTGCTACCATGATTTAGTGTTTCAGAGATGCATAGAGTAAAAGTATGATTACTTCTCATGGCATAAAATTTGATTGAAATAAATGTTTTTCCAAAGAATTAGTGATTTAGGTTCTAAAATGCTTGGCATGTTTTTATGTGCTTTCTGGGATTCCTTTTGCAGAGGCGGATAGCTATGGTTGATATCACTCTGGAGAGCATTTACCTAGGGCAAAGGCAGTTTCATTTTATTCTCAGTTTCTTATGGTAGTGACTAGAGTCTTGGTATGGTCTAGGCTGTGTTGTATTATTACACAGAACAGTGAATAATCCCTGTCTGAAAGAAATGTCAACCTAAAAAGACAACATGAAGAGATGGATATAGAGAAAAGTAATGATACAATAAAATAACAATAATTTCAAGTTGTTTTTTTTTTTCTTTTTTGAGACAAGGTATCTTCTGAGCAAAACTGAGTGGGTTGATGTGGGAAAGGAGCTTGCTGAGCCTGCACAGGAGGGTAAAGGATGATGGAATGAAGCTGATGTGAAAAAAAAATGAGCAAGGAGAGGAGAAAGGTGGCTCTGAACTGGGGACCACTTTTCTGTCCTTTGGGAAGCATAGGGAGTTTTTACATGTATGTATTTACGTGTATTGTATGCACCTGCATGGTCAGTAGCAGGCATCCATCCTTGTGTGCTTTACTAGTACTTTCTCAGGAAGTGTATCTGAATATTTAGCAACATTCTTAACGTTGTACTAGAATGGGAAAAGTGTGAAAGTATTGGAGAAACATCCTTTTTTTGAATGTGGCTTCCCTTAGCAACCAGTGCCTCCTTAGTGCTTCCAGTGTTGTGGGCACAAGGTGAAATACTGTCCCAATGGCAGCATGACAAAGCTCCAGCATGTTAGTGGTTGAATATCACGTGGTTTGAGGGGCAATCCTGTCTTGGTGTAAGGCAATGGGATGTTTCATGGCAATGGTTTTGACACAGAGATCATAAAGACAGCTCAGTTTTTCTGTATGTCATGGAGTTCAGCAACAACTTTGGTTTCTGAGATCCCCAAATTAAGGTTGTCTTCAGAGACACGTTATTTCTTGGATAAGGTTCAGCATTCAGAAATAGATTTGGAGTGTAAGGGTTCCTGTTTTCAGTATCTCAGAAGTGTTATAGTCTATCCTCAGAATTTTGATTAACAACCTCCTTATTTGTTGATGGAGGGAAAAGAACAGGTAAGTTGGGAACCTTCTTGAGTTTCAAAACCCCAAAGTACGCAAGGGCCTATTCTCTTTGCAATAAGCATCTCTGCTGAAGTGCTCAGGAAAAAATGAGGACATGAAACACTAGATTATTTTTTTTCTGTGGATTGGAGTTATTTTTTCACTTAGGCAGGAAAGTTGATTATCATTACGAGTGCTGCCTCTAATGTTTCATGTTAAGGAAATGTTTGAGCAGTAAGCATTTTTCCCATAGCAGTGAAACAATATACCTTTCCCTGCCAAAGATCATATTGACATATATCCTCCTCATTCCTGTAGCTGGAAGGTGAAGCTTGGAATTTTTCCAGTAGCTCAGCTGCCAGTTTACCATCATTGATGATTATCAGGAGTCATTTGAGTGAAGTGTCTGATGTGTAGCAGAGCATGCGTGATCTATTAGCTGTTTCTTGGGGTCTTGTACTGGTCTATGGAAAGCTGCACTTCATAACTGATTGTAGTTTGCTGAAAGATGGCTCCTGTAGTTAGAATGAAGTTGTGGAGCTCTGATGCGTTGCTGTGGGTGTGAGATGAGGGGGCAGAGTTTGCTGGCATCCACACTACAAACCGAATACCTAATTCAATTCTTTGGCACTCAGTGGAAGTTCAGCTGTTGTATTCAGTGGGAAGAAGCCCGTGCCCAGTGCTCTTTTGACTTAATATTCAGCTCTGTGTCCCCAACATGTTACATTATCTGATGAGAAAGATACTATGAGATTGTACAAGTGACTTGCGTTTGGTATAATTCTCAGTTAAGTGGAAAGAAAAAGAAAACAAAGACCATAAGGATAAGGAAGCTCTTACTTCCAATCAAAAGAAATCAGATTCCTGTCACGTGAAGGTACCTCTAGTATTTAGCACTGTAGAGTTTATCAGTGAGATAGCAACAATGTGTCATGTCAAGATAATGCACAAGGTGCTGTAAATGCTCTGAATGATCATTTGAGTTGATTTCTAAAACCAAAATTTCATCACTAGTGAGATTAATTTTTTTCCTGTGACAGCTAAGCACTTAGCATCTTGCTTTGCATCCATGCCTTGTTTCAGCAGTGGAGCTAGGAAGCTAAGCTATAAACCTAGAAAGAATTAAAATTGGTCTTAGTGTTTTAGGATCTTTCTATTTTTATTTAGTGATCCTTGTTTAATGTTGAGTTTTTTCAGTTCTGCATTGTTAGGATTACATATGACATATGAGAATTTGTTTTGCGATCACTTTTATTGGAAGTAAAATAAAAACTGGAAAACTTTCCATTATTCTAAGGCTTTATAACAGCTTGTGTATACAAAGTCTAAATTTGGAGCCAGAATTTGGCTTGTCCTTTAAAACAATAGTAGCCTCAGAACACTGCTAATAAATGCTGGAGGATTTGTCAGTACTCAAACAAGTTGGAAGGTATTTGGATTGTTTGCTTGCTTCACCTTTGCACAGATTTTTGGGCTAGAATATATGGGTCTGCATTGGACTTGCCTAAATAGCTGATTATCTAGTAGTAGGTGTGTAACCGCTGCCCTTATTCTTTGTAGTTGTCCATACTTTTTTATCATTTTCATAATCTATTAATCATTTAACCCTGTATAAACCATTTATAAATGTACCCTGGATAAAAAAAGAAGTGTGACCATTCAGTTTTTTCCTCAAGTTTAATATTAAAGGCATGTCCAAGGTCAAGATGGGCACCAGGAGGCTTTAGGGAACTGGTGTAGTTTATATTTTGGCCAGTCAGCTGAGGAACCACGTGGAACTAAAATTAGTTAAGTGTGTGCAGTGAAGAAAGTTCACACGATGTAATATGCTGTGGGCAGTATTAGCGTTGATTTACAAAATCTGTTAATGGTGTGGTCTGTCTGGACCTTTGGAACATTCCTTAGCTCCTTATTTAATGTAGGAGGAATCATTTCTGAAATTAGCATATAAATTGTCCAGAGTCAGCAGCCCTTTAAAACAGCGTTCTAGCCTTGTGTCATGGCACAATAACTGTTCAAAATAACCCCCCTGCCCAAAACTTCCCGGTAGGGCGTATTTTAATGAAGAAGCTCTTGACTTAAGATTGCATGCTGAAAAAGTGCACAAACACTGAGAACATATATTAAGTTTAAAATGGGGAAATGGTCAGGATTTGATTTGGGTAAGTTGTATTTATTTAGTCACATTAATAAGGGAAGTGAATTATGATAAGGAAACATCTGGCAAAGTCTATTCATGCAGAAGGTTTACATATATGTAATTGAAACTGGAGGCTTTTCTGACTTGGACATACGTTTTTTTTCCTTGGTCTTTCACATAACTTGTTTACAAGCCATGCTGTGTGGTGTGGTCATTCCAGGGCTCAGCTCAATTGAGACTCCTGTGAGAACAAGCCTGCTTCTGGGACCAAACACCAGGCTGCTGCAGAAAGGAGGTGTGAGGAACATGTTGGAGGCACATTCTCCTCCTGGGGTGCTGTTCTTTTGTTGGCTCTTTTGAAGTTCCAGTCTTACTTCTTCCCGCTTCAGTTGCCAATTGTAGCACACAGTGTCCTGTTCCTAGGTTATCATTTTCAAGGGAAGGTAACATAACGTGAAGCCAGGTTGAATGGGGCTTGAAGCAACCTGGTCTAGTGGAAGGTGTTCCTGCTGGGGCAGGGGGTTGGAACTGGAAGAGCTTTAAGGTCCCTTCCATCCCAAACCAGTCTGTGAACCTATGATAACATACATTCAGCTTGTGAACGTGTGCAGGAATGGGGAGCTTGATTTTTAGGCACAGCAGATGCGTACGCAGAGACAGAAATGACAATACGGTGTGCTAGATTTCTTTGGCATCTGAGATGACCGCAGTGAGCAGTGAAGCCAATAAAATCTTTGTACTCCAGAATCATGTGTTCTGAACATGCTATGAGCTTTACAGAAAAACTATGCCAGGAATGTTGCTAGAGACTTTGATATGTTGATTTGGTACTTAGTTTTTATCTCCCGTGCTCCAAAAGCTGGGTGCTTTAATCACAATGGAATCAATTGCCCAGGTCACAGAGAAAAAGAAATGGAAAATAACGTAATTACAGAAACTCCTGAAACATTTTTGTATGTTACTGAATAAATATGTGAAGTTAGGATATTTCTTTACCTCCTAAGGGTTAAATACTTAATTTTGACTAAAAATGCCTTATTAGAATGCTTTTTCCATTACAGAGAAGTTTGACTTGTTGCCAGCAAAGCCTCTAAGATGCTGGATCTGAATTTTGTGATGGTCTCAGTATCCATCCATCTGTCACCCTCGTGCTCTGAAGAAAGCGTGTGTTTTAGAGGAGGGGGGGAGAGAACATTTTTTTTTTCTCCTAAGATATACTGAAGAACTGTTCAAGAAGAAAAAACAAACAACAAAACCAAACCAAATCCAGCTCCCTCAAAATGAAATCAGTTGCTTACCTGATGCAAGAGTAGGGCATGGGGAGAGTCAGTTTGCAGACGCTTTAGCCTGTCTTCTGTTCACATAGCCAAAATGATATATGTGGGCAGCCCCAGTGACCTGATTGCCATGTCATGGTTAAGCCTGTTTTAGTTCTCGTATGAAGATCTCAGAGTTTGGATTTTTTTTTTTGTTTGTCTTTTTTTAACCTTTGTTTTAAAAGATTAACAGGGATGGCTAAACATAGAGTAGTGATAGATGCAGAACTACGTGCAGAGAGCAGGGTTTGCATTCCGTGCTAGTGCCCTGCCTGGCACAGGGAGGCCTTGGCTGGTGTCTATGGGATGCAAAACAAAAATCAGGGTAACAATGTGACTGGCAAACAGCATGGCTTGAAGTACAACACCAGAGTCCAGGCTTTGAGTTGTACATTCCAGTTGGGGTGAAATGGGTACACAAGGCCTTCTTGCCTTGTAAGTGATAGCAGTTATTTTGTGATGGTGAGCTTAGCAATGGAAGACTTGAATTTAGTTCACAGGCCTTAGAGAGTGTCTGATCCCAAGATAACTGCTCCAAAGTGTCAGAATGTCCCGGGTGAATCAGTGCAGGCTGTTTCTCTTGCAAACATGAGGCGGGTTATAGTGCTGTGGGACAGGAACAGATTTGGAGAGGTGCTATGCGAAGGCTCAGCACACTTCCCGCTGCACCTCTGCCAAGTCAGGGATGGTCGTTGTGACTTTGACAAGCACCTCCGGGGGACCAGACCTGGGCTTATTTCACGAAGTCTGTGGCCTAAGTGAGACCCATCCCTGTGACGTGAAAACTTGCTGCATTTGTGACAACAGTGGGTGGTGTCTGTGGGGCACAGGGCTCTATTTTTACAGTCTGCACATTGTAAGAGCCACATTTTTTTGAGTAGTGGACAAATGGCTTTGGCTTTTCTTATCTGTGCTCCTCTCTGATATCTTGTGGTAAACACTATATATTTTTTTTTTTTTTTATGTTTTCCTTTTAACATATTTCTGCTTCAGTTGCACTTTAGATGTTTGAAGGGTTTCCCCCCTTCTCCCTTATTACTCAATTTAATTGGAATTATGGTGCCCATCAAAAAGCATTTCTGCAAGGTGACCTGGCAATAATAATTTCCTTTCATCTATACCAAACATTTGTAGATCATTAAAATGTCACAAGTATAAAAGTCTTATTCACAAAGAAATGGCTTTATATGAGCACAGTAAAATATGAGATTTCATTATATACAGAAAGGCTACATTTTATACTTTTGGCTCACAGAGCAAACCTCCAACACATGTGGAATGCATGGCAGGATGTAGGACCTCTAAGGGCTGTATGCAGATATGTGAAAGGGAAGGGAGGGGGGAGGAGGAGGAAAAAAATAAAAGACAGTTGTGGGTTTGAGGAAACGACCCCTTTCAGTAACAAATGGAGCATGTGCTCTGGGTCTCCATGAGGATTTGTGCTGGGATCTTACTCTCCATGTGCGTGCATTCCTGGGAATCAGACAGGTGTTAAAGTGAAATGGTGCCCAGAGGACGCAGCACCCTCCTATGCTATCAGCAGCCTAACCACATGACAGATCTGAAAGCAGCCAAGCACAACTGCTGAGGGGTTTGCCAAGGGGTTAGATGCCAAATGCTCTGAGAGAGTATCCTTGCCAGCTTGGCACCTTTAGGCCATGTGGCTGCTGCTGGCATGGAGTTGTCATTGTAATGTTTTGGGCAGAACGGAACCAGAAACTGTCTTAATAGTTCCTTGTGAATGAAGATCTCTTATTGTTGTGAGTATAAAACATTAATTACCTTACAAATGCGTTTGAGAGGCTGTGCATGGCTTTGGCGTCTGTCCAGACTTGCAGTGGTGAAATCAGAGGATTGCTTCCTGGCAGTTGAATTTATTTATGTCCTATCCCCCCCGCCTGCCCTCAGCATCACACTGGAAATAAGAGGGGAACTATTTGGAAACAACTGATGTCTGGGGAGGGATGTCCATTGGCTTCTGGGATTTGGACCAGTCCCTGAGCTGGTGCCTTAGGAGTGGATTTAACCAATGCTGTAATCCTTTGACACCTGTTGCAGTTTTTGGCAGTGGCATGGGACAGCTTTGATTGCACTGTAGCTAGAGTAGTGAGCATATGTCTAATGCCCATCCCAGAAAGAACAACCTAGTGCTCTTAATGCCTTTCCTGTTGTTTTTCTTCCACTTTCTCTTCTCTTATTCATCAAACTGCTGTTAGTAGTTATCATGCATGCAGACAAGCACCCAACAATATCTTCAAAGCAAATAAATCAAGTACAATAAAAGAGAAAAGGAACCGGGAGAGTTCTGTATTATCAGATTCCAGCTTGTTTTTGCATTTTATTTTGAGTTGGTTTTCGGCCCTGAATCTTTTAGAAGTGTGATAAACAAAGGACTCTAGGCAAAATGAAACGTGCTAGTGTCTGAGATGTAATCAAAAGAGGCATATTTGGGTTTATAAATATGTTAATCAAAATAACCAAGTATGTATCTTCAAGGAGAGGGTTCAGTGGACCCAATAAAGTCTCTGCCTACATGTCTCTGTGCTGATGGTACATCTGTAAGTGGCTGCAGTTCAGCAAAGCTCTTAAGTGCATGCTTAACTCTGAGCACAGCTTGGCTACAGCAATGTTGTTAACTTTGGCATGTGAGCTTTTATGTGTTTGGGGCATTCACATGCTTAGTGTGAAGCACATGCTTGTGTACCCTTTTGGATAACTCTTGTGTCCTACAGGCCTGGAGCCAGGGCTATGAGTCCTATTTCCACTTTCAGTTTCCTGCTCCTGTGGAAGGCATTGAAGATGACATTAGGGCCATATGTCACATACAGCTCTGAGGTTTTTAGCCTTCTTTTGGAGATCACTGAGACACAGAGGTACAAACCCCTCTTTGTTATATTATGAAACTGACTGAAACCGCATTATATTATGAAGCTGACTGATGCTGTGTGTACTTTCTTTCCTGGTGCCTTAGAAACAGTAGAAGGATGCCAGGGGATCTCTTGAACACAGTCTAAAATCTGCTAACCAAAGTGTGGTTTTTGTGTTTCTGAAGGTGTCTGTCTGTAAGCCACCAGAGCAGTTCATTAGGCTCTGATGGACAGACCCATTCTTAGAGATTGGATTAGTAGGTTTACATAATGAGATTGTCCATAAAGACCCCTACTGTTTTAAATAACTATTTAAAATACATTAGCAGTACAGTCTGTGCAGAATTTAGTGTTTGCTGATAATGATTCCAAGTAACCCATGCAGAATTGTGGCAGAGGCAGAGAGTATAGTGGAAAAACTGGCGTCTTCAGATATTCCCATTGCTGCATCGCAGTGTGTGTGTGTGTGTGTGTGTTCATAGTGCCTGACAGCCTGAGAGTTAGGTACGTTAAACTGATCATTGTGTTTGCTGCCTTGTGTAGTCAGTCTTGAGAGCTGGGGTGGTTACATTTGAAGAGAAAGTTCTCTGGTTCTTAGGATGGTTCTTGAAGTACAACTCAGTTTCGTCATCTAGAAAGTCACTAGAAGATCTTAGGCTTCCTATCTACCTACAGTTTTCAAGCAGGATGAGCATCAGTAAAGGCAGCTCAGCAGATAAAGCTCACAAATGATAAATAAGGAAAATTTAATCAAGTATAATCTAATTGTAACAGCTCAGATCTCACTAGGTGCCTCTGTCGACATACATGGCTTAGGAAAGGAAAAATAAAAAGGGAAAAGAAACATTCCATCAGTTACAAACAACTGGACTTATAAGTAAAGTCCAAGCAAGCAAACTCTGGTGTGTGCAGTTCAGAGTCCACTCGGATATTTCTTGGACTACCATCTGCATCAGAAAGTTGCTGGACAAATAACTCTGATTCTCTCCAGTAACTTCTTGGTATGCCTGAGGTGGGATTCCAAAAGAGGAATAGCTGGCAAGTTGGATTCTGTTTTTACCTTCTCCAAAGCCTGTTTGTATTACAGGGGTCATAGTCCATCTCTAGTCTTTGGTACCTGTAGTCATTTATTTTAAGCAAGTTAATTTCTTGGAGATTGTAAGAAATCCAGTTGGGGGAGGGAAATATCCTGTTGTGAGAAAGTTCTTATCTGGTGCACCAGAATAATTGAAAATGGCTTTCTAAGTATTCTAAAGAAGTCCACTTATGGGCTAAGATGCAAACTTCCTGGTGGGAATGGGGGTGGAAAAGACAACAAATGCAAGTTTAAGAAACACTGTAAAATATCTTTGTCCAGCTTTTTGCCCCTGGAGGAGGAAGTGAGGAATTTGAAAGCAGCACATGTGACAGATGCTGCTCAAGATGCTGAACACATTACTTAAAGATGCTCTGTAACCATGATGTTTTGTGTAATAAAAGAATGTGAATGGAATGGAAGAGGAGCAGTCCAGATTTACTGTAACCACATTTGTAGCCACATCACTCTCACATGATGTAAAGAGGTTAACAAATTCCTGCCAGTTCCTGGAATATTCCTATTTCTACAGCCAAAGCAACATCAGATTAGGGAGCCCTCGGGTTATCTCCAAGTGAGTTGGCATTTCTGTAGTAGATCACTACACAGGGATGCTAGTTTCAGTGCCAGAAGTGGTAAAGCTCTGTTACTGCCATCCATAGTTAATTAGCTCGGGTGTCACACCAAGCAAACATGGCTGTATTGCTTCTGGTTCTGCAGCTAAGTTAATTGAGGCTGGCTCGGGGATCTTTGCCCCCGTGTGCAGCACAGACATACCCAGGAATGCACTCCTATTGTTGACTGAATACTGTATTTTCTCATAAATGTGGCAGGAGTATAATTGCAGGGTGGAAAAAGAAGGCCAATATACATTCACTTCACTTTAGAAACTAAATTAAACCTTTGACTTAACTCACTTCTATACCAGCTCCCTGCAGGCATTTCTACAGGCTTCATTAGAGCCAACCTAGGGCCCATGGAAAAGGTCTTACAAAAGACTAGCCAGGAAGCCAGTCACAGTCCCAGATCCTGCTGCTGCAGAATACAATCTGCCTCTTGGCACCTCAGCCTTGCAGCTGCCAGGCACTCTCCTTATGTGGTCACTGATGTTGGCTCTGGGGCTGGAGCAGATAGACGAGGAGGGCTGAGAGGGAACACATTCATCACTGCCAGCCGTGAGTGGAGGCAGTGCCAAGTCACTATGTAACCAGGCACTTGTGCCAATTTGCTCAGTAATTGGATTGCTATTTGAAAAATTAAAGTGGTGTCTAGAAAATTCTAACCTTTGCCTTTATGAAGTTTGCAGCTGAGAGGCCGAGCAGGACGAATGGAGGGGATCAAACGTAGGTGTTTAAAGAGAGCAAATGTAGGAGGTAATTTGATTACTTTCTAAAGTGTTACACCAGCCTCAGAAGCAGCCTCTCTGTACCAAAGAGACAAAGAACAAGACACAGTGCAGTGGAAAGCTGCAGTGTTACGAACAAACTGTAACCCAGCGCTTACTAAGGAAAATCACTGTGGACTTGTCAGCTGAAAGCCATGTGTATAAAGAAAACATGTAATTAGAGGGAAAGGATTGATATACTTGCTGTATTTTTTTTTTTTTAAGACAAAACCTCTTAATTGGGCATTATCTTTTCAGCTTTTTTTTTCTGAGCCTGCAAATTAGTTGCTTCTGTCTGCTTCATACATTGCTCTCAAATACCTGTGCTGAACAAATCTGGTGTGCTAATATTAAGCATAAATGATCTTGAATTACCCAGCTACAGAGAGAATTTCTGATTCAGAAGTATGCCCCTGCCACAAGCCATTTCTGCTTCCCCTGAAGTCAAATTCAGACCTTGCTTTGACTTTGGTACAAGCCTAATTACATCCAAAAATATCGTTACCCGAACAGTCCTTCAGGCATTTCGTTATTGCAGTTGAGCTCACTGGCCAGCCTTGTTCAGCTGAAAACTTTGAGTGTATGGATATGGTGGATTATAAATTGTTCCTAACATAATATTGGTAGTTTAAAGTATAGTGCGGTTGCTAGTAGGCGTATAAAAGTAGTACCTGTGTTCTTCATCACTGTGAGCTCAAGCTGTAAGCTCTGTATTTAAAATAATAAAAAGTAAAAATCTATGGCCTCATAACCGAGGAAGAACTATTTGGAACCTCTGTGAAATGTCTGATTATTTCTCATGGGCTCAGTCCTGGTCGAATGAGGTTAACACATGTCAAAGCAAAGGCAAAGGAAATTTGGGTTTGCATTTCTGCCCCTAGATGGAGTACTCTGCACACTGGTTTGTTACTTTTTATTTTTTTTATATATATTTTGGGAGAATGAAGCTGTGTTAGAAGCCTTGAAATGCCTCTTGTTCTGAATTCCCTTTACAGTGTATCAAGTGCTGCCTGTTGGGACTAGACTAGCTGGGTCCCGGAGACCATTTAGAAGAGAAAAATCAAATTAGGGATTGTTTGTATAATTGATCGGGCACTATAAAGGCCACTGCACTTTCTGAGCGTCTCCTGTTTGCCAGTTACTAGTAGATCTATCCATAAAGTGAGAAGCCTGTGCTTTACAAAGTGTCACTAATTACTATGAAACATCTGATATTTGCAGCTTGCAGGGCTGAATGTTTCTGTGATTTTCATGGTATTCCCTCCTCTTGGTATCCTGTGAGTACCATGGTAACCTTAACCGCTTGTAAAACATTTTAATAGTGACCACTGTAATATAGAGGTTGTGTGCAAACAGCATGCACCATTGCTTCAGAGGTGTTTGCAACACTTTGTTTTTGTCACAATCAGGGTAAAATGTTGCCAAATTTCCAGAACTGCGTCCTAAACTTGCCAAACAGGGAGCTGAGAGTCAGTTCTCCTGTTCTCCGGCTCCTGTCTTTGATCGCCTCTGGAGTTTCATTGATACATTCATACCCAGCACTCACAAGTTTAGTGAACCATGGCTCCAGAGAGCAGAGAGTTGCTTGGGGAAAGCATTTGGCTACAGATTCTGCTTGTGGGGTGGGTGTCAGATTAGAAGCCAGCTTTTGAAAAACCTGGATTGTTTTGTGTGAGTGAGAGTTCAGCTGTAGGCTCTTAGCTCAGGTATGCTCACATGTGGGCTTTCGGGTTAGCCTGCTCTAACAGGAGGGACCAGCTGCAGTGTTGGTCCCTGGACTGGGAGCTGAACTCCTGCAGAAGCCAGGATTTTGGTTTGGACCTTTTTAGATATGATGTAAATGTCAGCAGCTTCCTAACAACTGTTCCTGAAACTCAGAGCAGGATGTTGTTGGAGCAGACTTAGGGAATTGCACAAGGTATCCCTTCTCAGAACTGAAAGAAAAAACCCGACAAAACCTAACCCATCTGACTGGAGTCCTGAGAAATACTTTCTAGCTCTCAAAGAAAGAAAGGGTCTTAATTCAGATTTGCCGGAATTGTCTAATTAGTCCCTTTAATGCCATGCACCTTATAGTCTGTGCCACCGGATTTGTGCTATAAATGAGACGATGGGCTAATTCATCTTGGCAGCAGTAAACAGACCTTGTGATTGTCCTCCTTACAAACACCGGCCTGCTTTTAGGGAAATGCTTTGCCCAAGCCTGTGTCCCTGATCCCTCCCCCACGAGCTCCCCCTTCCCCTTTTCTGAGTGCTGCCTGTGCTTCTTGCCCTCCTCCTTCCCCACCAACCAACCCAACCCACCCTGTCTCGCACACAGTGACATACCTCACACATTTGCCACTGCTAACAACAACCTGTCAACTCTTTCTTTGCACCGTGCTAGGCGCCCTTTGTTTCTGCAGCCCAGCAAGCCTTGCAGCTGTTGTCCGAGGCCTGCTCCGACAGCCTGTGATCAGTCAGCTGCAAAATCCTCCCTGAACAACTCGGTATTCACAGCTCTAATCGGGCCAGCGGACTGTTTCCTCCTCTCTCGCAGTAAATCTTTATCACTTGCGCTCTGCTCGTCAGTTAGTGGCGCCAGCTCTTTGGGCTGCTCTATCCCTTTCCCATACTCTGTGGGGCTGTGTGCTCTGAATGATAACTCCAGCCTTGTTTAGCCTTGCTGCTTGTCTCAGTACTGCAATCCACATGTTGGGAAGGGCCAAATTCCTGCTCCCTCCCCACCTTTTAAGTCGTATGTACATCAAGTTTGTATCTCTGCAAAGGGGAAGAACTCAAAGGCTCCCCCCCCTTTGCCTATTTCATGCTTTATCCAAACAAGTTAATTCTGTGATTTTCTTTCTGTTTCCCCCACAGCAGGTTGTTTTGCTGCTGTTAAAAAGCTGTCTTTGGGAGGAAGATGAGGGTGAGCTGCCCAGCCTGGGGAAGCTGGCACAAACCTTAATTTGATCTCCTGCCCAGGGCTATTAACCTTCCTCCTAATGGTCTCCCTCATGGACAGAAACACATTTCCCTCCATCCTTTCCCTGACTTGATGCCATCTCAGTCTTTTAAAAGATTTACATCAAAGATGTTGAATTGTGAAACAGATTTGTAGGAAAAAAAGGATCAAAGTTGGCTTTTTTAGTATCCCAGCTGAGTTGAAGAGAGTCCATGGAGCTTTTAGGGGTGAGCTTTCCATCAATGTGGAGTTGCTGAGGATTTATACTTGTGGAACTGAAAGCACAACTCAGTCTGTGCCTGTTGCTGCTTATGATGCAGCATGAAAACTCCTCCTGCCTCCTTGGCAAAACATTGTGGGGTTTATTTCCCCGTGTGCTGTGTTTGGGCCTGGGGTTGGAGATAAGCATGTAATTAAACCTCAGTTAAACAGCACATTTTGCAAAGAGACTCAACTAGCTTTTAAGCACAGTTTGCTGTAGATTAGTTTAACAAATTATTCAGGTTAGTGGGGGTTATTACAGTTTATGAGGAACCTGGAAAGCTCTTGTCTGACCCCTGGTCTGAGGACCAAACAAGTAATGGGTTTTGCTCTTGTCTCTGAAGCTGAGTCCATTTCTGGCACTGAAAACCCTATTTCTCTCTCTGCATCAGCTTCCCCCACTGTTAAGTCTTTCTATCAGCTGTTCCATGTGCGTATGTACATCTGCATGCAGGGGTGAAGATCAACCAAGTACAGAAATATTCCTTTAAGAGTAAAACGTGAGCTGGTTTTGAGAATATCTTGTTGCTATTAGTTTCATAAGGCAACTGTAAAATAGATGCTGCTTGGAAAATCTAGGTTAATTTCTATTCAGACTTTCTACATCTCAGTTCCTGATCCGTACAGTATTTGATCAGTGAAAGGTAAGCTCATGTACATTGGATTCTTACAGTTTTGGCACTGGTGGTCAGGTTGACCCTGTAGAGGCTTTACTTTACAAAGTAAAACCAAATGACAATCGCAGTCAGAAGGACTTTTGACAAGAACGTGTAGGGACAGGACAAGAGGAAATGACTTTAAACTGACAGAGGGAAGATTGAGGTGAGACATTAGGAGTCTTCTTCTGCCCATCAAATCATCATAGAATCACAGACTGGTTTGTGTTGGAAGGGACCTTAAAGCTCATCCAGTTCCAACCTCCTGCCACAGGCAGGGACACCTTCCACTAGGACAGGTTGCTCTGAGTCCTGTCCAAGTCTTAGCTATCACGTGAGCCTTGATGGGGTTAATTTGCCTGCAGCTTTGATGGCTCTATCCTCTGAAGGGAATCCTGGTTGTGTTCCCCGACAACTACCACCTGGAAGCATAATAGTAGAGTTCAGAAAATTTTGGGTTTTTATGTCTAATAGTGAGCTATTGGGCATGGTTATTTTGTGGTGTGGTTGTCTTCTGTATCATAAAACAGTGGTGCTTCACCGTGCTCGGGGTTAGTGGGAGGGGCAATCTATCTGGTGTCCTGTGCACACAAGGAAGTTGATTTTGAAGTGTTCCATAAGAACTTGATGTCCTTTAAAGACATCCTAATTTACTCTTTATTCTTTTTGAAAACCCATGGTACTACAGTTTACACTTAACCTGATACTGTGGGAGGAAATATTTTGGCTTTGAATTACGAAGGAAGATTCTAGCAGTTTGAATTGAAAGTGAATAGAACAAGGAGCAGACTTTCTCAAATTTACTACTTTTTTCTCTCAAAATTACTGTGTTTTTCCTTAAAGCAACTAAAACCACTGCACAATATTTGGAATGTCTTTATGGAGAAGTAAACAAGTCCAGCTGGACTTTCCTTAGTACCTTGCCACTGTCCAGGTGTCCTGGTTCTCCCGCTCACCTGCTAAAGTTTGTGCCTTGAAGTGAGGCTTTATTTTGGAATCTGCACCCGGTGCTTGCTGTGGTGTGGTTATAATTCTGTGTTGCTTGAAGTAATGTTAGAAAAATGTCCTAGAGAGGCAAGTTGAGTTGTTCTTCATTTTTGCCCAGACCTGCAATGAAGACTGTATTTCTTTTCTGTTTAGTTCCTTCTGGAAGAGGACTTGTTCACGGCTGTGGGTTGAACTGTGTGAGAATTTGAGAATGGCTCCTCTCTTCCCTGTTGTGAATTGAAAGTAGACTTGACTTAGATCTCCTTATGCATCTAGATGCATATGTTGGAGCAGTATGTTTTATTGTTCTGCTTTTTTATTTTCAAGGAACAGTGTCAACTTTTTTCCTAGCTCCTCCCACATCTGTCTTCTAAGAAAATGCCAGACCCCGGCACCTTTCTATTTGATCCCGCCCCCCCCCCCCCCCGAGTTACTGATAATACGCTTACACATTAATTCCATTTTAAAATAGTCATTTCGTTAGGAGTTTCTTTGTCTGATTTGCCTCAGACTTTCCAGAAAAATTCTACCTTGCATAATGTTTGCACCTGTGAAAGCTCAAGAAAATCAGTTTAGCTATTGCTAAATGAGGAAAGGATGCTGCCAAAATTGAGTTTATGATGAAAAACTAGTTAAAGTATGAATAAATTAATTTATTTATAAGTATTCAGTAATATTAGTGTTTAATAAGTCTCATAAAGAAAAAATATGATGAAATGGATTTTATATTGCTTCTGAAAATGTTTTTTACTTTCTTCTTTGGCTGCTTAGGGAAGAATGCTTCCTTCTAACCCATCGTGTTTAATGTTGTGAGCCACTTCTTGTGCACAAATTTCCTGTGCATCTTGTATAAGACCATGTAAAAGATGAACAAAGACCGAGGGGAAAAACTATAAATGGGTCCACGTGACTTTCTCTTCTCCAGATTTCTCCCTGCTCCTCACTTAAGAAGTTTAGAGGGAATGCAGGGCCATGCAGTGTTTGTTAAAGCTGATGGAATATCTTTCTCCCTTGGGGTATTTCTTTAATCAATGTTTCTTTATCCCATTAGGTCATCTCCTCTTTATTTATTTAATTATTTGTATGAAGAAAAGCCTTGTTCTGTATGTTTTCATGGATCTTGATGTCTATTCTTAGAATTATGGCTGATCGCTTCCTCTCTTTTCCTCTAATTTTCTGTTGTTTTATCTGTTTTAAGTGCCAGAGCACAAAGATAATCCCAGTTTAGTTCTCTCATTTTCCCCAGCAGTTCCCCCCTCCCCTTCCCTCCCTGCAATGAAAAAAATGAAAGGTCTCATGGTCTTACAGATTTTCTTTATGCTTATTTTGGCCTATTTGCAACCCAAATACATCATCATGCTAGAAGACGTCTCTCTAAGGCTCTTGGATCAATTAAAGGTAGCCCTATTCATTGCCAGGACAAACCTTTGCCTATTAACTCTTTCAAAGGGCATTTGTCATAGCAAATAGCTGCGAATGCCGTCTGGATTCGTTGATTAAAAAAAGGTATTGTTTTAAGGCTGCTGAATATCTTAAGTAGTTGTAATCAGAGGGTAGCTTGTGTCTGTGAAGTGATACAGTTACCTTTCACCTACTTGCTTTATTTTCTGTGGTTTTTAAAAGAAGAAACCCCAAAATCTCCAATGCAATCCAAACATCCTGGTTTTAGGGTACAAAAGGAGTGCACTTGCTGATCAAATTATAATTTATGGCATGGTTTTGGCTCACCAAAGATTTCACGTGGTAACCCAGAACATGGTCAGCCAAGAGTGAGGAAGTGGAGCAGCGCTGCTCATTGCCAAGTGAGCGTCCTCCTTTCTTCCCTCACAAACCCAGTGCCTATAGCCTGGAAATGCAGAAATCCACCCCAGTTCTCCAAGCACTTGTGTGTGTGCTTATGTTGAGCTCATGAATCGTCAATTAATACAGGTTTATGCAGCACTGTTTGGCACATCAAGGTAGAACAGGGTGATGTCTTTTAGACCATTTAAACATTTTTTTTTTAGTTCATTCACCTCAATTGCCATCTCCAGTGATTTGAAGCTATTTATGGATGTGTACCAAAGCTCTGGCAAATTGGCTTAGCTGGAAAAATGTCTTTTCTGCTGTCTCGTGGATCAAAACATTTCTTTCAGTAGTCAGTAGCATGAATCTGTTTCCTATTTAAAGAGACTTTTGAAAATTAGAATGAACACTTCCTTGGGCTTCATGGGAAATCTTGTTTGTGCTTGTTGCTTTCTTGGTTTATTTTCCTGAGAAAACAACATAATTTATATTTCCCCCTAAAATATTTCACTCAAATCCAGTGGTTATTTATGTGCCTGTAATGGAGAGAACCCTTCCAGTCACATGCCTTGATGGTGCAGCATCATTTGACTGTCACTCTGAAGGTGTATTTCCACAGAAGGTGATTTGAGGGGTATGTGCTTTTCTTTCCATTTGTGCAATTATCATCTTACAGTGAGGCAAAAAAAATCTTACACTAATTCACACTTGGTAGAAGTATGTACTTTTGTGCTTGAGTAAGACAGTAAATACAGTGATGAGGTGCTTTTGACAAGGGCATGTAGTGACAGGACAAGGGGGGGGAATGGCTTTAACCTGGCAGAGGGGAGATTGAGATGAGATCTTAGGCAGAAGTTCTTCACTGTGAGGGTGGTGAAGCCCTGGCATGATTGTGATGTATGATAGTAAATAATTTTTAGGTTGTTTCAGTATGGGAAAGGGAGGGGACACAAATGGTGTCTCAAGAGGATTCCCCCTTCTCTGGGACAAAAATGTCTTTAGAAAATACCTGACAAACTAACCATGTATATCAAATTGTTTTTGCAGTTTGGTCATCAGGAAAGCAGGGCAGTGCCATGTCTGGAAACCACCAGATAAATTAATCCTAAACACTCGTGCTCAACTTGTGGTTTGCTTGATGAATTTTATTACAGGAAGTCCATGTGTGCACATGCATGGATTTGCATGGTAAGATGGCAGAGGCATGGGCATGCAAGTGGTTTTCAGTCTCTTCCAGTGAATAAGTGTACTAGCCAATACATGGCTTGAAGTTTAGAATATGTTTATGACTTACCTGTTTGGTTGGTGTTTTTTGTTGTTGTTTTTTGTTTGTTTGTTTTTCAGATTGTGCCTAGATTCTGCATGAAGTACTTTTTGTGACTACTTTATATCTTTTTTTTTTTTTTAATAGAACCATAGAACCACAGAACGGTTTGGGCTGGAGGGGACCTTCAATGCTCATCTAGTCCAACCTTCAAATAGTTATTTTTTAATTTTTATAAAACTGCTCCATAAAACCTAGTTCTGTCTTCAGCTTCCTGTGTAGATAAAAAACCCATTACCATTTCTATTTTGTCAATAAGAAGAACCAGTCTGATAAAGATTAAAATCCCAATTCAAGGAAGTGCAAAAACTGAAGCCCGTATTTCAGTGTTCCTGTGATTTTGGCACAAACTGTTCTGAAATGTTTCTCTGAGATGCTGTCAGAGGCCAAAACAGAATATGCATTTGAGTTGCAGACAGTACCTTCTCTATAGTATCTCTCACTGCACTGTGTGGACATTTTTTTTCTCTTGATTCTAAATAGAAAAGTGATGCTCAGGCAGGAGAGAGATTTATTTTCATAGTTGGTGATTTAATTCAATGGTTTATATACTATGGAATCAAAGCTCATTTTGTTGTGGTGATAAATACAGTTCTAATCTTTTCAGCTTTGTGGATTTTCACACAACTGTGTAGTGTCTTTTCTTCAGTCAGGTGCCTTGGGAATAAATTTGGAGATATAAATACGCACATTTCTCATGTAGATCTGATGTGCATATGTATCTCTATATAATGGCATTGTGTGTCTCTCACTATATAACATTTTTAGGTGTCTGTACAAGTAGGAGATTTATGAAGTGTGACTCATTTTTCCTTCTCCACACTGTTCCAGTGGAAGAGCTCAGCCTGCGATGAGAAAAACTAGTACACATTATTAAGAATTCCGATAAAGTAGGCTGAATAAATTTGTTTTCTTTGTGAGCCTTAATCCTATGTTGTATTGGCTTCTTGGACATGGCTAATTTATTTGGAATTCCATTCTGTTCCCGACAGCATTCCTGATTAGCAGTTTGATCACCCGGAGCAAAGTTACATACCAGCTTTCAACTCTTGTAATCTAGCAGTGTAATTTTTTCAAATGGACCCTTTTCTTCCCTTCTTTGCCTCAGCTCCCCTTCTTTTTGTGTGCAAAGAGACTTGAAAAATAACAGGAGGACCTGTTAGGAGAATGAAAAACGTGTTCAAAACACAATATAGATTGCTGAATGGCTGACTCTGCTCTGGCCACAAAGCCTCTGATGCAAAGTTCAGACTGGAATATGGAAACTTCCAAAACCAGAGCTAGTCAGAAGAGTCTGCGCTTATTGTAAATCTGGTGTTGGGTGGCTATCAAAAGGGAGACTTAAGAAAGTAAATGAGAAGGAGACAAAGCCAAAGCATAAAGCCTAAGCCATGCAATCCCACCCCATTTTTTTTGTTTTTATTTAGTATGATAATGGTAAGTCTGATCATTCATTATTATTCACGTGGTTTTAAATAAACTTTTTTTTTTCCCTAGTTACACATCTCCTTAATAAGGGCCTTGCTGAATGCAGACATGTTTTTTGATCATCTATCATCTTCACAGTTTCAAAAAACCTGTTAATTTCCAAGTAGACCTTTATGAGAAATATTTCAAATATACCTTTCAGCAAATGTAATTGCATTTTAAAAGAGAAAAACAAGGTTGGGAGCTGTGTCGGTGCAGCATGTGAAATGTTATCCTTGATAAGTGATAGAAAATAAACAGGTTGGGGTTTTTTTGAGTTTTATGGGTGGTGTGATACTATTCTCTAGTTCTTTCCGTGGTCTGTATTTTGCCAGAGCACATTTTGCCTATGACATATAGCAGAAACTTTACCCTTGAAATTGTATTTAATACTTAAGTTTATCACATGCTGGACCTTGCGTGGAAATGATGATTGTGTCACTGTTCGTTTCTGTCAATAGTGGCTTAAGCTGTCAAATCAAATGACAACTAGAAATCACAAATTTAACTATAGACCAGAGACAGGTTTTGATCTGATCTCTTCTTAGTAGAGCATGGAAGGAGCATTGTCCAAGCAGAGCTTGAGGAGATGCAGCATGTAGCAGCCCCCTTCTGTGAGGGCTTAATCTGCCAAAGACATGTCATTACAGATGAAAGGGAACTGGGTTTTCCATCCTGTGTTTGAGGCACCAGTCTGGTTCTAGACACAGTGAGAAGGAAGCAAGGTTTTTAAGTCATGAGAGATTTAGGAATAGGCCAAAAATAGGTAGCCACAGCACTCGTTGAAAGACTCAAGCTGTGGTTTTCTGCATGAGTGCCTTGCCTGGATAATGTTTTGAAGAGCTGGATATGTCTTTCTGATTTGTTCTGATCTTGAATTTTATGGGTCTGAAAAGCAGCTCTTGGCAAATATTTCATCAGAGCTGGAGCATGTTTTCCCATATTTCTGATTTTGAAAAACTGGCATTTTGGTTAAAATGCTGTTTTGTCAAAAATAATCTTAATAACACTCTTTAGCAGATTGATGTAAATTCTGTTAATTTAGTGGGAGAAAAAAACAAAACCCATTGATGAAAGGAGAGCACTGGGAAAGAATGGTTTAGGGCTAGATCCGTTATGTCTGATTGCATTCAGTGAGAATTCCTGAATTTCCCCAGCAAAAATCCAGAGGTTCTCTCCAACCAAAAAGTTATGCAGCTGAGTGTGAAGACTTAGCAACTTGTGTTGGTCTCTGACTGCTGAAGAGAGAAATGGGTAAAATAATTGCCTGATAATTAGCTATTCTGAATTTGTAAATATAAATTCTAAATATTTATGTTGTTTTTTCCTGTGAGTGGCTAAATGCTTTTGTATTTTTCTGTTTGTTCACCATTAGGTGGACTTTTTTTGGATACTAATACACTTTTTAACTAATCAGTGTGATTAAATATAAAGGCATGAACATGGCTTATTCTGCTACTTGTAGGTCATCAGCAAGTTTGCCGATGACACCAAGCTGTGTGGTTCGGTTGATAAGTTGGAGGGAAGGAATGGCATCCAGAGGGACCTTGACACGCTTGTGAGGTGGGCTGATGCCAACCTGATGAAGTTTAACCATGCTAAGTGCAAGGTCCTCCACCTGGGTTGGAGCAATCCCAGGCACAGCTCCATGTTGGGCAGAGAAGAGATTCAGAGCAGCCCTGAGGAGAAGGACTTGGGGGTGCTGGTCGATGAGAAAATGAACATGAGCCGGCAGTGTGCGCTTGCAGCCCAGAAAGCCAACCGTATCCTGGGCTGCATCAAAAGGAGCGTGACCAGCAGGTCGAGGGAGGTGCTCCTGCCCCTTTACTCTGCTCTCGTGAGACCTCACTTGGAGTATTGTGTGCAGTTCTGGTGTCCTCAACATAAAAAGGACATGGAACTGTTAGAACAAGTGCAGAGGAGGGCCACGAGGATGATCAGGGGACTGGAGCACCTCCTGTATGAAGACATGCTGAGAAAATTGGGACTGTTCAGCCTGGAGAAGAGAAGGCTGCATGGAGACCTCATAGCAACCTTCCAATACCTGAAGGGGGCCTATAGGGATGCTGGGGAGGGACTCTTCATTAGGGACTGTGGTGAGAGGACAAGGGGTAATGGGTTCAAACTTAAACAGGGGAAGTTTAGATTGGATATGAGGAAGAAATTCTTTACTGTGAGGGTGGTGAGGCCCTGGAATGGGTTGCCCAGGGAGGTTGTGGATGCTTCATCCCTGGCGGTTTTCAAGGCCGGGTTGGACATAGCCTTGGATGGCATGGTTTAGTGGGAGGTGTCCCTGGGCGTGGCAGGGGGGTTGGAACTCGATGATCTTGAGGTCCTTTCCAACCCTTACTATTCTATGATTCTATGATTCTATGTTCTGATCTCATTCCCAGTAAGAAATTCCTATCAATGAAAGGGAAGCAAGATCCTACTGCTGCGCACTGCAGCAGAGTATGGAGGTGACAACAGAGTCACAGTGGAGGTCCCATCAAGTCTTGTTTAAAATACAGATGTCCTCAGGTAATCACTTTTAAGACTGACAAGGTTTCGATCCATTTCCTCCTAGTCCTTTTCTCACTTTTATTATTGTTTCTTCTATGATCTGCGCTCTTTTCTTGCCTTTAAATCTCACTTTTGACTGTCAGGACTTTGAGGATGAGCTAGAGTTTTACAAATGCTTCTGATTTTATGGACACTAAAGTAATTCTTAAGAGAAAAAATATGTAATAAATGAAGTATCGTATTTCTGTTCTTGTTTTTTCTTGATCATGGCAGTAGGCATCTGGATCTGACTGTAGTGGGAGGAGTATGTTTGCTGGGGATTTTCCAGTAGAAAACCAGTGGGGCAGGTGTTTGCTTTCCTTTGTTTCAATGCAACATTGAATGATCTTGATATGTGCATATTAACACAAGTTATTTGAAGCAGCAATTGACTTTGTCAGATTTCGTCCTCTAAAGGTAGGAATATGTTGATTTGGCCCCTTTGAAGTGGCATTTTGTTTTCAATGTGACTTAGAATTGCTTGTTCAGGAGCTTTCACGTATGTAAACTGTAGCAAGGTGCCTTTTTGACTCTGATAACTATAGGACGCACGTGATTCTGAGAGATAAGTGCTGGTTTTAGGTTTTGCTCTTAGCAGTGAACTGAGAACTTCGTTAGCCATTCCAACACCTGCAACTCTTCACCTTTTTCTTTTGTAGATATCCTGATTTCTGAATGTGTGATAAAAACAGTAAGTCAAGTAGCCTATTTTTTACCTCTAATATATAATAATACTTTGGAATATATAGCAACTGATGATAAGAGTGGGTGTTTTGTGATTGTTGTTGTCTACTTTGTTGCTTGTGAATTCACTTGATAATTTTTAGATTTTAGGAATGGAATGATATTTTAGGAGATAGACTGCTTTATAGTTGCAACTGGAAAATTAGATGTGAAATCTGTTGCCTTATCTTTTAAAGGTCAGCAAGAACACATAATACCTTCTTTTTTTTACCCTTCATTGGGCACTGATTACCAGGGCAATTAATTATGTGATAATTTAAAAGCAAAATATGGAATCTGTCTCAGACATAGTTTCAAATGAAAGGATTTTAATAAACATTTATAGCAGAAGTAATAGTGTTGGTTATGCGATGAAAACGTATGTTAGTGGTAAAATATCACCCATCAGGAATGCAGTTCTGTTGTGCCATTTTTCTCTAGAGACAGGATTAGCTGCAAAATCATTGTAGCAAAATAAACTCTGAACAGAGAGGATGCTTTTATGTGTGAGACAGCATTCATTCTTCAAAAAGGTAAATCATAAAAAGCAGTGCCAAGTATTAGGAATATCTGTTGTGTGAAAAAAGCAGATTTGGGGAAATCCAAATAATAATTATCAGCATCTAGGCTTTCATAGTGCTCTTCCTCACTCACTGTCAAGCTACTTCACAAAAGAGGGAAGGACAGCTCTCCATATTAAGCTGCATTTTTTAAACTCTAGCCACCCAGTGTTTTTATCTGGCACATAGATTCGTCTTACTTATGCTGTGCCATTCATTTTCTGTGGGAGGATATCTGTCCTCAGAAGTGAAACGTAAGCAGGAAAGCACTCTCCTTCCATCTTCAGCAACTGAAATGCAGTATTCCTTTGTGTGAATAAATGGAGTACCTATGAAGAGTGCCAAGTTGACAGCCGTGGCATGTGGAGCCATAAACCTGCTATTGAGCAGGCAGCCGTTGTGGAAGCTTACCCGGCTTTGTCAGCCTGTCCCAAGCAGAGCCAAGCACCAGGTGTGAGGGTTGTGCAATTTCTGTTCTGGCTTTGACACCTCTTGGGCAATGCTGGAGATGGCGTAGCTGAGAGCCACTTCTGAGCCAGGGAGGAGGCACCTGTTCACTTGGCACTGGAGTGAACCCCCAATTCATATTTCATGTGCCCTTAAATAACCACTGGGCTTTTCACTGCCAGCAGATTTAGCTGGAGCTGATGGCCAAGGCATAAGATGTGCCTAGTTACCTGACAATCCCATTGGACTGTCATTGGCTGTGCCAGGGGAAGTTGTTGTGCCAGGGGAAGTTTAGACTGGATATTAGGAACAATTTCTCCTCAGACAGGGTGTTCAGGCATTGGAACAGCCTGCCTAGGGCAGTGGTGGAGTCACTGTCCCTGGAGGTGTTAACAAACTGTGTAGATGAGGCCCTCGGTGATGTGGTTTAGGGGTGGACTTGGCAGTCCTGGGGTAAAGGTTGGACTTGATGATATTAAAGGTCTTTTCCAACCTGGCTGATTCTATGATAATATTGAAAATGGTAAAATCCTGCTGGTGGTTGTCAGTGATGCTGCTTGAGAGTGGACAGCAGGACAGCACCAGGGTAAAGGAAGATGATTGTCATGAAAGATGCACTGTCAGGTACAGCAATCGCATCCATTCAGAGGAGACAGACACACAGGTGTGTGCTTTCTGAAAAAAGGCAGATCTCATTGCCTCAACCAAGAAATGGCAGCTACAGAATGAACCAGTTGCCCAAGTGAGTATGCACAGTAGAGCCCCTGGCTGTGGGTTCCCAGTGGTTGTAGTGTAGCAGAGAAAGCCACCAAATAATTTGTCAAACTGTTTTTCCTTCTGAAATCCCTTTCAGATGAAGTGAAGATTTCCTTCCTTCTCATCTGTGTGGATATAAGTTTCTTAAAAAAGCAGGTTAGAGAAACAGCTGTCAGGAATGGCATAGTTGATCTTGCTTCAGGGCAAGCTGATAGACCTTTGGGTCCCTTTCATCCTTTTTCCTATAACTGGAGGTGGCCCTAGTAACGTCTCTATGTGTAAATGCTTGTTCTCTCCTGCCTGCTGCATTTTTTCAGCAACATCTTTGCTAGTTGAAAGGAGTAGTCCCTTCAAACTGAGCATCTTTTGAAGTCTGTAGGTATAAAAAGACACTCATTGTTCAATGCATCTCCACAAAGATTCCTTCTTAATCCCGACTGTGTGTACTCATCCCTTGGTTGAGCCTTCCCGTGCAGAAGAATTTGAGTTGATTCACATTCTTTCATAAATGCACGTAGGGTAATACATCACACTTTCTTTCTTTTTAAGCAATCTGATCAGTTGTGACACTTTCCAACTCCATTAAAAAAATCCCCATAGTAGTTAAGAGCACCTGTTAGTGTGAACAAACTCCTGAAACTCCTCAAAGTATTTACTTTGCCATGCCATTTAACTGTTTACAATGCCTGGAGCTTTGCTTCTGATACACAGTCATGAAAAGGAACAGATTATTAATTTTTACGTATATAAATTTATTTGTATTGTCCTTGTAGAACATGTTGCAATCTGGTGAAGTTACCCAATCAGGACAAATTTGACCAGCAAATGGTACTGGAAGAGAATACTGACACTCAATATTTAGGTGTGACATTTTGGTTCAAGGCAGAGTTCTGACAATGGGAGAAGCAGTCCTGACACTGTGCTATTGCTTAGACCTTGTCCAAATCATTTCACTTAGCGCTCATCTTCACTTTTTTGTCTTCACAACTCCACTTGCCCAGGTCCAGTTCATGAAGTCCAGGCAAGGTATTACTCAAACATCTGTACAAGTTCCTTGGTTTCTTCTTGAACTGGTTCCTAGAGATTGAACTTGTTCTAACTGGGACTTGGCCTCAGCAAGGATCTTGAAGTGTTCCTGTACCTGTTCCCTGATTTTAAAGGAAAAAGAATGCAAAATTCACAGAGCTTTTTCTCTGGAAGAGGCTTTAAGTTCTTTTTAGATGGAAGTGTGGTTTCTGTGGAAAGGAGCTTGCTAGTTGAGTATGTTCAAAAAGTGTTCAAAAAGATCTTAGCAGTTCTGGTAATTACTCATTTCATCAGACCATCTACATTTGAAGTGAGCTACGGAGTTCTTTCCTATAATGTCTACTTCAAATAATGCTGCTTTACACTTGGAGAGCCAAATAAGGAAATAGAACAGAATCTCACAGGAGTTTCTTTCCCTTTTATTTCATATAGCTCAGAGACTTGCTGTAACAAAAGCCTTTCTTTCTATCAAACCTGTTTAACATATTCAACCAAACAAACTATCTCCTAAAGAAAGCAGGAGCATTTTTTTATGTGTGCCTTGCTCCAGCACTGGCTCTTAAGGACATTTCTGCATTTATCAAGGTATTAAATGAGCGATTTTGGACAGCTTCTGTGTTCTGATTTGTTTTGTTTTGCCTTTTTTTTCCCCCTCACCCCTCCCTTCCTTCTTCCCCTTTTAATTTGTCTAGGAAAAAAACCCCAGCTCCTCCAGTGTTGTTTCCTGCAAAGACCATTCTTCAGAGCTCGTTGGACAGCGCAGGGCTCTTGAAGTGATAGCTAATTGGTGAAAGAAAGGCCCTGATTGTCTTGAGTGAGCTGGAAAGTGCTGCGTGTGCTGCTGAAAGGGACTAGGGAGAAGGTGCCTGGTTTCGCCAAGCAGCTGCTGCTGGAGATGTTTGGAGATTACATCAGCACTGGAAAAAAGGGGCAAAAAAAAAAGGAGAAGAGAGAAGTCCAACTTCACAGAGACTGAGTTTATGGAGGGCTTTTTTCCCCTTCCAAAGGTCTTCTGACAATACTGTCATTGTCAATATAAGAGTTGTTAATTCTTTATGAATAGCACATGGGGCCTCTTGACTAAATAGTACGTTACATGTCCCAAATCTGTCAGCTGGACTCTTCTCTCACATGCTAGTGAGATCACTTTGGTTGGAATGCTACAGGAATTGCTGGGCTGGCCGCACAGAACTGAATACTGCATTTATATAATTAGACCTCCCAGATTTTTTTATTTTGCATTACCTCATTATTCTAGCTTAAATATGGAATCAGCCCTTTTGATGATTTTACTGGTTGTCATTATATTAATACGGTTCATTTTGTGGTCCTCTCTTAGTGCTTATATAGATTATAAACTGTCCCGAAGGTTTCCTGACACAAGAAAAGAGGACTAAGAGACTTCAAAAGGCTCTTCGGGATTTCAGTTGACAATGGGGGGAACTGGATAAGGTAAATAGACCTAGAGCAGATCTTACCTTGGGATCTGATGAGAGAGAAATGACCTGTTGAGGCTGCAACAGAAGTGAAAATTCTTCAGAAAGCCTCATGCTGACAGAGGGGAGAAAAACAACAACTGATTGAGTCAAGTAACTTCCTATCAAACTCAGGCATGAATTTGTTGTTGAGAACAGACTTGTGGACTTGTGCCAAGTAAATGCTCTGGACAAGCTGGAAGGAATCCTATTACTGGGCAGTCCAAGACTGCCAGTGGCCTGGTCTTGATCTGCGGCACGTGATGGCGTGCTGCCTGCTGGACTGACTGCTGGTCTGTACGTTGTCAGCTGCACAGCCTGCCTGGATGCAACAACTGACAGCTCCTGAAGGAAGCTGAAGATCACTGGCCAAACTCAGTACCCAAGTGCCACTGTGTGAACTTGCAGGAGTGGGTTTTTACCTGACTGGCTGGTTCGTTAAAATTCCTCGTGGTTCCTCCTGGTCAGTTGGATCTGAAGATGACTGAATGTTTTGAACTGACTCTGACCTGCTGAATATTCACATTTCTTAGCAAGCATTATATCTGAGTGCCAGAAGGAGCTGGATACCATTGGAATAGTCTCTTTCATGTAAAACTTATCTGTGCCACAGAGATTGTCTGACTGTAGCTGTGCTTCAGCAGCAAGGAGGGCACGACAGCATGGCACGCAATGAGTTTTGACTCGAAAGTCTTGCAAGGTACCTTCATTTCTAGCCTTTAATAAGGAGCTAGGACACCAAAGGATTTGGCTGCTTTCACAAGGCCATAATGGCTGAAGATATTTTGGTTAACTTGCCTTGCAAAGTGAAAGTTCCAAGTGAACTGTCTGCTTTCAAATAGATGTTATACTAAGACAAGCATCCAAAAATCTTCCTATATATACAACTCAATTTAACATCTGCTTTTAAGAACTGTATTTTTCTACAGTAAAAGTAGGAAATCTGTATTGCCTTGCATGAGAAATGCTATGTCCTTTTCCCAGTCACCTTTAAAACATAAATAAAGAGTTCTTTTTGGGTGGATAATTTTGTGTGTCATCTAAAAGTAAAGGTTGCCACTTCAGAACCTGACTTCTGTATTTCTTGGTAGCTCACATGAGGACGTCAGAGTTTAGCTTGGGTAAAAGCCTATGTTTCTGGCCCATTCATGACTCACATTCCCACAGGCTTGTCTTGTTAGTAACTGTTAATCAGCCCTTATCATTTGTCTTTTGAAGCCTCCTTAAAATTCAGCCCTGAGGACTGTTCTGTGTTTCGGCTGTGGAACAGGGTAAGTGTCGGACCAATTGATTTCAGCCTCAGATTTCATTTATGGCGGATGACCAATCTACAAACCAGCCTGTAATGCCTGAAGATGCATGTCATTGACCTGAAATCAAGACAGATGACAATGAATTAAAGGTAGATGTAACTAACCCTTCTCCGTTTCCGTGGTTCTTAATTTTAGTGATGATTCTGTCCTTTTTTTTTTTTCATTTCCCAGCATCAGCAGACCACAAAAGAAAAGTGAAATGTTGTCTACTTGATGTGCAGACATACCTCTGATAATAAGCAGCTGGAAAAACAGGCAGAGTGAGATCCATTTTTCTTCTTTCTTAAGTTAGTCATTGCTATTCTTAGCTGTTGTATGCAAAATGAAGCTTGTACATAAATTGATAGTGTCTTGAAGAAGCAAATCTTTTAATCCTTTATTTCAATAATGTTGAAATTGTATTTGACAGTGTCATATATTACGTATTTAAAAAGATGAAAGTAATGAGAAATGATACAGTTGTGGGTTAATGCCTTAAACATTTGGTGGTACACAAAGCCGACACTGGTATGGAATTCACAGCCTAGATTTCTTTATCCCTGCACAGCAGCATCTGAAATTTTCCATGCAAATCAGAGAGCGTGGTCTTGTTATGGACCATATTCTTGCGGAGGCTGAATTTTCATTGCTCTCCATGGCACAGTCAGTAAGGACTGTTTCAGAATGTTGTCATGCCCGAGATGTCTTAACCATTCCCCTTATTGACTATGGGGGAAAAAGAGGGCTGTTACTGGGTGAACTTACTGATTGGTGGACTTAGTGAGTACTAGGTGTTTATTCTGTAGCTGTCTCCTGTCCCAAAACTCATCCCTGGCCTGATAAGGGGAACAGTCTGTCAGTGGGCTGGTTCTCTTGGGGTTTGTCTCTTTAAATAATTTGATTTGGAGATTAGGTGAGTTTAGGTGAATTTCACTCTGATTATTGATTTTGATTATTGATTCATTGGTTATATTGATTATATAAGATTGGTTTGGGCAATGTTTGGCATAATATTGCTCTGCATCCTATACAGGTAAAACTGGCTGGAGGCCTAAGGAGCTTATTAGAACACTGAAGTTTTGAGGCCCATTTAATTAATCTAATAAAAAAATACATATTTTGATTAAAGAATTCCCTGGGATCTTGTTGCTTACTAAACTCCTTATGCATTCAAACTAATTTTAATACTTCTGTGGGTTCAGATTGGTTTATATTCAGTGCTGCAGGACCTTTTCAACATGGGAGGCTGCCCTTACAAAATTAGGGCTATCACACCTTCAAGAGTGCAAGTGTAAAGGAGGGGATGATCTTTCTCTTTATTCCCATAGGCATTTGCCCTTTCTCTTCTCATGGAGATAATAAAAATCTAGTCTCTTTAAGTGTTGGTCTGGTGTGATGGGAGTGTCTATATGCTGGTGTGATTTGATGGAGCACTGTGCTAAGATGCCTGAACTAAGAGAGAGAGTCGCAGCTCTAGAGCTGAAAGCAATACAGCTCTATTCCCTCTAGTTTGTGTTAATGTGCCTTGACTAATCTTGGCCCTGAAGCTGTGTCCCTTTGGGACTGTGCCACAGTGCTAAGCCACCACCGTGCTTCTGCTGGCATTGCCCTCTAGTCAGTACAGGTTGTACTTGTGAATTGCTGCACTGAGCAACCACATCCCTTTTCCATAGCGAAGAATAGAGATGGTTTTAGGAGTGTTCCTTGGGGCTTTGCAAACCACTGGAAGGGGCTTCTCTCTGCACCACCACCCAAAAAGCAAAGCCAACTCATCTGGAGTGTGGGGAGCCTCTGGCACTGATAGCATCACAGTTTTCCCAGGATCTGGGGTGCATAGTCAGAATTCAGACCAGAATTGGTCTGTGGATTTGGAGGGAGCTCATCTGGAGCCAAATTCTGTTCTGCCTTCCACCTAAAGTAGCCACACTTAAGGCTGGAGTTATTTTTCACTGCAAGTGGTGTGATTAGTGCTGATTTGTGCTTCCTGAAGTATCCTCAGAGAATTCTTCTGGCATCTGAAGTAGTATCGTTATGATTATTAGAAATTTTGTCATAAATGGATTGGGTTTATGCCATTATACTCTGATTTAACCATACTTTTTTTCCTTCATGAAAATATAATAAAAAGGCATTAGTTTAAATAGCAATTTTAAAATTTTTTAATGTAAAATTTAGCTTGTGCCTGTGCCTGCAAGTGACTTTCTTTTTACTGTATGGAGTGCAGCGGAAGAAAACATTTTGGAGAGTAACTGCTTCATGTCAAGTAATTGTAGTTCATTTAAGATTCATTCTGAAGCCTGGATTTCAAGGAGGTTTCAGTGGACTTGACTGGAAATCACTTTGAAGTCTTCTAGAATTTGTTCCATTTCATTTACTTATTATATTCATTTAGGTACCTTTAAGAAGGCACTTATATCCCACTGATTTTGTTTGCATATAAGGATGTATTTAAAAATAAGCCTGTGTTTAATGGCACTGTGGGCAGTGGGAGTGCAGGTTGCAGTGTGGAGCCCCCTTTCAAGACATGACACAAAGGTATGTCTAAAAAATAAAAAAAGTAATAGCTAAATACTGTGGTGATAACAAAGTCCTTACAAATGTAAAACTAATTACATTTCATACACATGGATTAAAATCCACTGCATATAAATATATTTTGTATGTATTTATTAATTTATATTGTTAACATGCTAAACAGTAACCAAAATTACTGTGTAATTTATTGGGAAGAAACCGTACTTTTTGCTTCAAGACATTATCCCAAAGAACCTCAAAGATGGGGTTAGATTCTGTTCCCATTTATTGTTGGAAAATCAGATTTTTGTGATTCTGCCAACAGACTTAACTGCAGGTTTTGTCTCACACTGTGTTTCATACTGCTAGTACCATTGTAACTAACAACTGACATGGATCTGTTGAGGCACTACTTAAAGTGGATGTGTAATTACAGAAGCTTATGAGCCACTTGTTATGCAGTTAAAAACCTCTGTAATATTCCGCTGTTACTCATAAGAATTTTCCTTTGTGTGAAATGATTTCTTGATTTTTTTTATCTAGTAGTCTATATACGTATGTACAATGCATTTATGTTTATACATACAAACCAAAAATAAAGCTGATATATGGATGCAGAACTGTTACTGTGGTAATGTAACAATGTTTATGTTTATAGGATTATGCTTTGGTTTGGTTTTAGCCAGTGTTTTAAACAGAAGTATAGGAGTCTTTATGTAAGTACTGTTTCTCATTCTGTGAGTACCTTAGGAAAGTTGTCATGACTTCTATGTCTGAATTTCCTCCTCCAGACGTTCAGCATTACAATATGATATTAGGGTCAGTTTATAAATGTTGTAGGGAGTTGATGAATGTTAGTTACATGCACTTAGCAGTAAGCGTGTAGAGATATGTGTGTTTGTATGTGTGTATATGCACATTTATTTTCATGTAGCAGTGTTAATATTTGAATATGTTATGATAACAGCCCTTCTCACTTCGCGCTACTCAATCTCGTGTAGTACTGAAAGAAAAATGATGGATTTAGGTGCTTAAGTAACTGAAGTCACATGATGCCATTTGCATTGGTGTATGCTAGAACTCTTAATTTATGGTGACAGACAATCTGAGCTGTAAAATCTCATTTGAATGTAAATATCCATTATCTTCATACCTGGTAGTGCTCAAGGCCAGGTTGAACAGAGCCTTGAGCGATATGATCTAATGTGAGGCATCTCTGCCAATGGTAGGGGGGTTGGAACCAGATGATCTCGAGTTCCTTTCCAAACCAAACCATTCTGTGATAATGTGACTATGATCTGCAAGTGTCATTTCTGTCCAACATCCTCTAACATACAAAAATTGGCTTTATGGACTGCATTATGGTATGGAGAACTAGTTGCACATAAGCTCATGGCCTGACGAGCATGTAATTATATTTATTGATTAAAATAACTCTACAATTTTGTTTTGCATGTAATGGCATCCACTTCAACAATTACTGTCAAACCATGTAAGCCAAGCGGCAGGAGTACTTGCTTAAATTTATCTGGCAATACAGCGGGTGGTCTCATTACTTTAGGTAGGTCCATTACAGCAAACTTTGGAGTTGAGAAGCTGAAGAAACAAGGATCTAAACAGCTGGCATCCCAATTGCTTGTCCACCAAGTGTTTATAATGAACTCCCACATCATAAACAGAGGCTCAGGGGGAATCTTGTAACCAGCACTGCTGCCTGCAGTCATGTTCAATAGCACAGCTCTAGGGAATGGGAAAGTGTTGTGAGGATCAGACTTCATGTACGCATTGAGTTGTTGGACAGTTAAATGGCAGAAACCTTGGCTTGATTCTGTGCACAGGAATCCATAGTTATTCCATCAAATGCAGTTGGTTTGTGTTTGATTGTCACCAAAGTGGGTGACATAGGGCTGCCCTTTGACTCTCACTACAGGCAGGGCTAGTAACAGCATCTATTACTGAGGCTGCCAGGCACTTCCAGCCCTAAAGGCCTATTTTCAGCTCTTCGTGACTATCAAAGTAGCTTTTCAAACTAAATTTTTCCATGTTGCATTGGGTGTCTGCCTCAGGCGGAATCCTCTTCAGAAAGTTTCAGCCAGAGCAGTTTAATGTCTTCCAAGAACAAGATTAGAGAAAAATACATTATTTTACCCATGCTAAAAAAAAAATACCAGCAATGTTTTTCTCTGAAAAGATGTAGTTGTCCCGTTCTGGGAGATGATATCCGTCCCCACCCCCCTCCATCAGGGATGTGTAACTCTTGTTCACATGGAGGAAATGATGTAACTACCTCCATCAAATTCAAGGGAGACAAGATCAGATCTGATGTGGAAAAATGTGGATGAGGAAATTAGCAGGGGGAAAAAAGAAAATATAATGAGGTTTTAGGTGAAGGGGGAAAGTGGGCCATGCTTAGTTGATCAAAGGCAAGCTGGACTGCACCACATAGGATGACTAATGCTATGAGTGAACAATAAAGAGGGTGGACAGGAGCTGCTGAGTTGGTGGTGGGAACCAAGTACTCTTGAGGCAGAGGGACTGGGGTGGAGAAATAATCATAGAATCACAGATTGGTTAGGGCTGGAAGGGACCTTAAAGCTCATCCAGTTCCAATCCCCTGCCACGGGCAGGGACACCTTCCACCAGACCAGATTGCTCCAAGCCCCATCCAGCCCGGCCTTGAACACTGCCAGGGATGGAGCAGCCACAGCTTCTCTGGGCAACCTGTGCCAGCGCCTCACCACCCTCAAAAGGAAGATGTTCTTCCTAATGTCTAATCCAAATATCTCCCTTAATCTACCCACTGAGATTAAGACAGTGATAGAATTACAGCTTTATGTGCAGTCTTGTTTTGCTCCCTGAATATTACAATACAGTCTTAAACTGCACTTTTCTCATAGGTTCTTTTGTTTATTTATTGCATAGGATGAGATGTGTTGGGATTGAAGCTTGCAGGAGCGATGCTTTGTACAGTCCAGAAATGGAAAGATGGGAGTATGAAAGATGGAGCTTTAGGAAGACTGAAGTTTTGAGTGCAGTGATGAGGAAATGAATTCTGTCTTTGCCTGTCCTTGAGTTCTAAGTGAAAGCACTTAGAGATGCATTTTCTTTGCTTTTTGGTTGCTTACCTGGAGATTCTGGGTCTAATTTGCTTATGTGCCAAGCACTAGCAGCTGCAGATTGTTGCTTTAACAAAGAAACATTTACCAGTTTAACAAATAAACTGGTACACCAAGAATTCAAATTCTGAGAATCTAAAGTGAAACATCAAAAATAAGTAGATGCAAAAGGAATAGTTCCTTTGTACTTTAGTTTCTTACTGCAAAATGAGATGATGTAGATATAACAAAAATGTTAATCAACATCTGCAAAACATATAAACATTAAAGCACATTGAGGAGGAAATTAGTATTGCACAGGGGATCAAGCCCTGATAATGAAGAAAGCATAAGCACTCATTAAGCAAGCACTGTCCATCCTGTCCACTGAATGTGGGAGGAATACCTTGGGAAAAATAATCTACTGGGCAAATGAGTATGACAAAATGGAGGGAAAATAACTTTTCCTTCCCATGTGTCATAGAAGAAATCAATAGGTGCTTCTCTGCAAGCTGCTAATGGGCTCTTGACATGTCTACTCACAGCATCTGAGAGGCCAGATATGTCTAGTAGTACCACTTGGTTTCTAGATCCCGTTCATGCTTGGCTGTGTGATAGATATGGAGCTGCCAGCACTGAGACACAGGTGCTCTGGGTGTGTGCAGAAGGACAATTTATGTGCAGTTTCTTTTTTGGAAAGGCCCAGCTGAGTTTGGAGCCTGTGTCCTGTGCTTAAAGGGATATTTGAGTTTAGGATTGGCCTAATGTGACTTAAGTGACTGTTGTCCTGACTACCTCCCCTTTGAGAACTGGCAGCTTTAAATCTCTTCATCAGAGTTTCTAATTGATACTGATGAGGTGGATACTCTCTCTTTTGTTCTTTCAAGAAAATGTTTTCCTTGCCACTAGGTTATAAGAAATGCCAAATAATTCCTGCCGTATTCTGGGAATGATTCTCCTCCCTAGTCTTTGTATTAAAATTCATGGAAGGATTCATCAAGGTCCATTAAAAGTAGGAAATTCTTGTGCTCCAAAGTGTTGAAAGCTGAGGTGGAGATTAAGGAGGCATCACTATATGCTTGTCCTATTCTTAGTTTCTTCTTAGACATCCTCTGTCGATCATGATTGGGAATGGTGCAGGGTTAGCTGTTTCTGAGGGTTCTTCTCTACTGGTCTAGAACATCTGAAAAATAAGAATCTGTCCCTTATATTGTTTAGAATTTATCAATTGGACAAGTGCTTTCTGAGGGCTGGAAAAAACAGCTTTACTGCCTGTGTCCTTGACAAAGCAAGGTCATGCTCAAAGGAAGAGAAGGAAGATAGCAGTGAGAATTATGAGCTACCTGAAGATGTGTGACTTGAGTTGAACACTTTCTATACCGTTGCAGAGCAGGCACTTCCAGTAGCATACCTCTGTGGCTCTGGTAGTTGATGACCTGACTTTATGTCTGTGCTTTTTGACTCTTTCTTTACTCATGCTTTCTTTGGCACACACCTCAGACTGAGTATGTGACTTCCAGATTTTTAGTCCCTGCAAAATGTCTCCCACCACACCTATGTTTAAAAAAGGATGCAGAATCCACTTAGCTTATTTGTTTCTAGGTGGTTAAAGTACTTGACACGAGCTCCAGACCATGGAGTAGATTTAACATCACTGTTTTACAACTGTGTGATCAGTTTTGTGTAGTGGGACATACCTATCTTAGAGTAACAATCTAATTGGAGGTCGTCCTTTGTGTAACCCTGTTAACATTTTAGATTATTCTGGGAAAACCCATGGTCCAAGTGCTATAGAATGTAGTTAGGAAAAACAGTGTTTTCTCAGATATTTCAGATGTGGAATATATATTTTGTAGCCAAAGAAACTTGTTGCCAAGCAACTGACCATGAGTAGGATCCACTGCCAACTGTACTTGGAAAAAAAGGAAAGAAACCTACTTACCTCTCCTCAGGCTGCATGGGAGTGTTTGCAATGCAGTGAAGAGGAATCTTAGAGTAAAATCTGTGTGACAGATTTATTGTATCATTGTATTGTATTTATTGTACCATTCTATCATTGTTAGTAGACTTGGGTCAGTTAGGCCTTTGAGTCATATATGATGGACAGAAGAACTAGTGAAGACATTGGTGCAGGAAATCCAGTAATTTTCAAAAGCCTTCCAGTTTGAAGTCTGCTTCATCTGAGCCCTAGGTGGTGGAGTTTGATCACTTGCTCTTCACTGGGCTTCTGGTCCGAAAACAGGTGAGGACCTTAGATGCAATTCTGCTCAGATTCTTTTATTGATTTGGTACTTTCGCTTGATCCAGGTGCTCAAATCCTGTTTGTTTCACACTTCAGGTACCCAAACTCCTCTGGTTTTCAGAGGAACTAAAGTTGCTCAGCTTGCACTCAATGGATGATGGTTAAAATAAGACATAAATTGCTTTGAAGGAAGCTTATAGCAGTGTGGTTGTAACTGTTTCAGCACAAGCAAAGCAGTCCCTACTGCATAAATCTGTTGAATGAAAAATATCTAGTTTGGGAGTTGTGTATTGGTGGACAAGTGGGCTCACTTCACTGGACGTACCTTGAGAAGAATAAATATTCACTCTGGATTAACCTTGATTTTGTTAAGAGTTGGTGGGTATGCCTGTAATGAATGCTTCCACCTCTTCTTCTGGACTGGGGCATTTATCAGCCATACTAATGGGGAAGAGTGTTCATTAACTGCTCTCTTAAAATATAAATGGCCTGTTTGACCCTAGGTGGACACAAGGAAATGCTACCTGCCTGGATAAATGGGAGGTGCTTATAGATACATCTTATGTAGCTAAGTCTTATGGAGAAGTGGATCAAGAAACTATAGGAAGACACAAGAGACAGCTGTGAAATTGAAGGATTTAAGAGCAGTCTCAGTGATACCTCAGAACTTTCATGAGAGATAGAAGGATTATTTCTTATAGCATGAATCTTCTGGGGTTTCTCAAAGATGTTCAGGAAGCATCTGTTTATCTGTGTTTCCAGAGTGAACCTGTTCTTTGTTGTCTGTTTAGCGCAGTTCCATGCTTCACTGTCTACTTTGGAAATGTTGCTTGGGTTTTTCCTAGGAGAGGTCAAGATGTCAAATTCTTTATGTTTTCAAGCACAAAAAAGGCTTGCCCATGATGCTGCTGTTCAGCTTCCTAAAGCTTCTCCAACCTTGGCTCTTCTTTCCATTTTGTCCTCTTGCTTCAGAATAATGCCTGTCTGTTGATCTTGTTTAGCAGTCAAAGCTCCACATGGTGGCATCACCTGTTCTGGTGCATGATCTTCGACTGCTGGTGGAGTTTGTGTGCACACATGTTAGTTTGGTTTGCTTCCGTTGCCACAGATTATTTAAAAATGTTAACTTTATGTGAGGCATCTTCATGGCTCTTACGCATTAACTGGAAACCTCAAGTAATGGATTACTTCAAACAGTGCTATTTCACATTTATTTCAATGGTGCAAGAATGATGATTGTTCTTCAGTAAGACAGAAAAAGATTTACTGAACATGAAGATAAAGATACTTACCATGTTTTTGGTGTGTTTTGCGAACTAATCTCCCCAAATTCTACTCATGTTTTTCTCTAACTGAGAGTATGTGTAACTTCTGTGCTGATGAGCTTGAGATTTTTATTAACATAGTTTCATTTGGTAAAAGTTTTGAGGTTTCAGGCTGGATTCCAAAAATGTAGTTATTCAAAGTGTAGTTCTGTACCATGAAAACAGCTAAATTTACTTTTGGTGCAAAATAGTGCGTGAGTATCATTGATGAATTCAGTTTCTGTCATGTAAGTGTTACTGTAATATCAACAACAAGAAAATAAATTCAGCAGTACATAGTGGCTCTAAAATGTGAAACCTTTTGCTTTAATTATATGTACAAATACATATTTGCCATTTCAAGGCTGTGGCATAGTTTGGACAGCCTGTGGTGATATTTCTTTCCATTACTTCAACACAGGAACCTCCTTTGAATAGTTTCCTTGCCTGCAGATTACACTCTGGTAGTTTAAAGGAGAGCTGGAAATCCTGTCAGTTCTTATGCAAGTAATAGCTCATTGCATTCCTTATGTGAGCAAAATCACTGACAAAGAAATCTCCTGAATTGTCAGTTACTTCCCAATATTTGCTTCCATCATAGTATACCACAGGCAGTATTTTAGACAGTTCATGAGTTAGATGAATAACCTCTCACAACAGTGTTGCGTTGATGATGGTAGTGGGATTGTTTTTCACCCAGAACAGGAAACATACCTAGGAGGGATGAGAGATTCCTTCTTGTTATGAATAATTTTTGTAGTATATGGAATATTATTTCCCAGATGAAATCAGATGCTGGCATACCTACGGTTTGTACTAAATATCAGAATTCTGGGTTAGCCATTTAGCATCTTGACCTCACCAGCATGGGTATGTGAAGAATTGTACTTGGTATCTAATAATGAATGAACTTGTTTTCTCCATTTGCATAAATGTTGAAGTGAAGTGAATGCTCAAGAACAGAAATATCTTTTTCTAATGACACTCACAGCATTTTCATTTATATCCTGCAAACATTGTTTAACCACCAAAAAAAAAAGCATAACTCTGAAAAATACTCTGCAGACTGTGGCTTCCTAAAAATTCAGCCTGGAAATACTGTTTAGCCATCTTGAAACCTTTTCTGTTTGTGTCACAGGAGAGAATGGAGGAAATAGTATCCGATTCTGCTCTCCACTCATAAACAAGAATAACAGCTGATAGAAGTCTGATCCATTTCCATTGTCAGAAATATGTTTTTTTAACAGATAATTTTGAATAGCAGGTTTTGTAAGATGGGGAGCTGCGTACTCCCTCATTTGATGGCAACAGCTATTGAAAACATTACCAGCTAAAGCTTGCTTTCCCAGCTCTAATATGGGCACAATGTAGTGGCTGTGCTATATTATGTATTATTTTGTTTGTACTTTGTGCTCTTCATATGTGCTGTGGCTGCTTGGAAGGTCATTAATACTCATCCTGGCGCTGGTTCTTGGCTGTGCTGTAGTTAGTCTGCAATGGTCTGCTGGATCTATACCATGAAAGGCAGTCTATGAGCAAGGTAATCCTTTGTGGCCACTCTGTTGCCTAAGAGCTCCTATGCTGCATAGGGTGCAAAGCTGTAAGCAAAGGGACTATGGTCAAAACATCTCACCAATGCCTGAAACCTGCACTAGCTTGAAGTCACTGACAGGTGAGGAAAAGCAGAACAGATCTGAAGACGCTCCGCTTCATGCTAGGATTTGACCTGGAGGGTAGCCAGCCTCATGCTCTGGGAAGCCCCCAGTAGTTTGTACTTGCCTTGGCTTCACTCTGTATTCTTCTTGTGCAGTTTGAATGCTGCTGAGAGCCTGGCTCAGTGAGGGTGTACTGGCTATGGCCAGGCTCTCCTTTTCTAAGTGCCTGGACATGTTGCATGCACACTGCTTGTGGCTGGGGCTGCAATGAATACGTGTATAAGTTATAGCTGGCAAGCACACAGCTGGTAAATAGAAGGAACAAAAGACAACTGGGTAGTAGAAATGTGCTTTCACAGTCCTTGTGGTTTGTAGGTAATACCACATTTGACAATAACATTTACCAGTGCACCTAATGCAAAAGCAGTATTAAATCATGTATCTGCTGAAACACTGCTTCTGGCTGTCCCAGGATTGGAAGGTGTGGAAGTATTTTTATTTTCCATAAAAGATAGTGTTCAAGGGCAGTGATAGTTCATTGCCAGACATTTTTGTCTTCTTTTTTGTCCCATTTTCCCTTTTTCTTCCTGCTTTCTACTGAGTTGAAAAAGCAGGGTACGCGGCCTTAACAGTCACCTGTGGAATAGTTAGAGCAAAGGGTAATATTCAGAGGCTCCACTTTCCCAAGGTTTCCTGAAGGAGTCTCTGTTTATCATTCCGCCTGCAGAGCCTGTATTGGGTTACACTAGGAATGTGGAAAGCTATATGGGAAAATCTGTCAGGCTGTGAAAAGATCTCAGGCTTTGAAATTTTATGGACCATGCTTGCTAATGCACATTCCGTATTCCAGGGTGTCTGGCTACCCTTGCTTCTCATAAGGATGTGATGAACATTGTAGACCATATGTACGTTTTGTTACATTCTGAACTGATAAACTAGGGCACTGACCTAAGGAAGCCACAGAGAGGAAATTCTATTAGGGGATAAATTATAGTGACACCTACTAGTGTTGGTATAGTCCCCATTTAAAAGACATGATCTCTACTATAGTAAGGAGCACTGGTGAAACTCTTTTTCCACAACAGCATTACAGTAAAATCTTAGTTTACGAGAGGGGCCCATGTTTTTCTTACATAAAAATAATTATGAGAGGCTCACCTACAGGTTAGATCTTCAGCTGCTATAAAACAAGTTTATACAAGAGGATTTGCTTTTAGATTTGCTTTTACAGCTATTTCAGCAGGACCAGATTTGCAAGTTGCTAAGTGCAGTTGATAGGACTTGATCAGATGTCTTGAGTTGTGCGTGTATTAACTACAGTATGTGTTACATGTGCTTTGTAAAATAAAACCAAAAATATCCATTAGCTTTGGACTTGATGATCTTAAAGTTCTTTTCCAACCTAGCTGATTCTATTAAATTAGCCTTTGTGCTGACAGGATACAGTGTAAACAGTTCCAAAGGTTTGAAACTGGGGGCTGTATTGAAATTTTTCCTTACTTTTAACTTTAATTTGTCTTGTAAGGTTACCTACTGCCCTGATAATATCATTAAAAAAAGGAAAGGCAATAAAAACATAGGAAATGGAAGGAGCTTCCCGATTAAAAAGCTGCAGCGACATGTAAGCATTAAAATGTTTTCCTCTTTTTTTTCCCATCTCTGTTGAATGTACTGACTAAGTTAGTTGGCTTTCCCAACTGAAAAGGTGGGATATTAATAGCAAATCTGCTGACAAGGGGTTCACAGCTCGAGTTATCTATATGGTTGTGCTTGTAGAAAATAAGGAATTAATTACAAAGCTGCCAGAGTTTGTCTACACGATCACATCAAGTAGTTTCTATAAAGCAAGACTTCAGGTTTATGAATGCAACACAGATTTTAAGTCAGAAAAAGCCATTTTAGGATTTTATGCATCTAAACAAAGATGAAAACTTTGCTCAGACAGCAGTAGACACCCACCTCAGATATAAAAAATGTGGGTTAGGAAGAGACTAAGCTTTTAAGGAGAGGCTCTACCAATAAGGATTCTTCTGTATATGCTGCAAAAGAGCAGTTTGTTGGATGAAATTCTGTTAGCTGATTTATACAAATCAGACCATGTTCTTGTAATTTGACTGTAAAATGACTTGGTATATTTCTTGGGTAACTCTGTTGTCTTCTTTCGGTAACTCCCTGTTTTAAACAACAGGAGTTGTTTACAAGTTACTAGGGATTTGCTCACCAGAGTACAGAAATGCTGGTCTCTGGAAGCCACTGCTCCCTTAAGCAGACCACTGTTAAGAAGACATGACCTAGACTAAACTTCAGGTCCTAATGAATGACCATGGATGAGGAACCATGGATTTCACCTGTGATTCCTGTCTGTAGCACCTGGATAGGTGTTGGCCAGATTGAAACCCTAGCAACACATAACCTTATGCTTGCTTAGAGGTTCATGGACGTATTGAAGGTGATGGATTACAGACACCTTTCCTTAATGTTTGTGTTGTTTTGTGGGGCTTATATCCAGATCTTAGTGTAATTCAAATGCCCTACTTTTTGTTTAAAATATGAAGCAAATGCATTGTGAAACTGGTATATTTCCAAATAATTTTGTCGTTGGGCAATTAAAATATCATGTGCTATAAACATCTCTAAGACGCTATGGATGGGAAGGTTGCCAGTTTCACAAGTCACATTGCTTTCAAAAATACAATGAATGTACAGTACTCTGAACAGTCTGGAAAGAAAAGTCATTTTCCAACTCTTAAAAAATCTTTTTTTAGCTTTTTGCAGTGATCTGAAGTCAAATTGTGATGATTTTAAAGACAGAACCATTAATTGCCAATGAATTGTCAGTTCTGGCACACTTAAATTATGAAAAGCATGGTTTGGCCCATGTTTAATATCTTGTGTATATGAAATGCTTTGAAAGTAAAGTTAGCCAGAAAATCTGTGCTGCTTATATGAAAAAATAAATTAATTTGCTTTATCATGTTAGAAAAAAGATCAATAAATTACACCTACTTACTCCAGTGTCGATGTTTCTGGCTAAGAATATGACTGTGTAGATGAGGAATTTAAAGTGGGGTCTGTTGGGTTTGACTCTTGACGTGATTAGACCCCAGATTATTTGCCTTGACTTTGAAAATTGCATCTCTCATGGGACTCATCATAGAATTGTAGACAGGTTTGGGTTGGAAGGGACCTTAAGGCGCATCCAGTTCCAACACCCTGCCATGGGCAGGGGCACCTTCCAGTAGACCACGTTGCTCCAAGCCCTCTCCAACATGGCCTTAAACACTGCCAGGGATGGTGCAGCCACAATGTATATAAATCAATATACACATATATAATATAAATCAACCTACATGTTCTGCTATATTTTACCTAGTACTGCCCATTGCTTATCAAATTGATCTCAATTTCTAACAAGCTGAAAAGCAGCTCTTGAAGCAATTTGTTAGCTTTAACAGAAAGTGTTGTGAGCCTGATGCCTTAGAAATTAGTTACAAGTGTGAATGTAATACGATTAACTTCTAGCATACTGACTTATTGTTGATCTGTGTCTGTTGACTGAATTGCAGGATGAAGATGGGAGTGTTGTGCCCAGTTGTGTCTCTTGTGAGCATTCAGAGGAGCAAAGTCTCCATGTGGGAGAGCCAGGTCCTGTTCCCTGCGCTGCCAGTGCCTTCTGGGGTGCTTTCAGAGGTATTATTCAACAAGGTGCACTCAGGGAAAGATCCTAAGCTAATTAAAATAATGTTGCATACTCCCTGGAAATTAATGTGATGTTGATCTTCAGTGTAATGTACTTATATGACATTTTAGAGCCTGTACTTGTTATCTAAAAATAAGAAAAGCCAATATGACAATGTTAATGAGCCCCAAAGTAATAAAAGTTCCTTTAGTCCATTGTTGCTCTTTAGGAACAAGAATTGTGGTGAGGAAACCCCAGAGGACTGGGAACAATTGGAAAATTTTATCTAAACAGTTAAGATTAGCTTGAGTGATGTAATTATTTAGGAAATAGTGGGCCATGTGCGCTGTGCACTGGTGTTCTAAACACACGCGTTGGATCGTGTGCTCTTGTCCAGTTGACTGGAAGATGTCTGAGTGTAGAAAAGTTGTATTAACTAACCGCTTGTGTTACACTCCTTCAGCAGTGGGAAAGAACCAGTATTGTGAGGAGGTATCCAACACTGGTGCCACACTGCACATCAGGAGTGGTGTTGGGAGAAGCAAGCGATTACGGGTGTATGCTGAAGGTGTTACTGCATTCTAACCTGCAACACTTTGGAAACTTCATACTTCATTTTGTTTTTTGGAAATTTTATCTGGAAAAAGAAGGCAATTAGTTCTTTTCTGATGCTTGGTAATGTGGTACATAAATATGACTGAAGGAGTGGCATGAGATTTTGCTGCAAGTGCTGAGGGAGTCATAGATGGACATTAGTAAAAGAATAAGAGGAATTAATGGGGATATGGACTGAGTGTTTATTCTCTTTGAAAGATGATCTCCCTGCCTGGAGACTTAGAGTTACTAAATAGCTAATGGTTGCAGATAGGATAGATGGCCTCAAGATTGATGGCTGACTGTTGTTGGTCTAGGTTTTTAATCCAGGCTTCTGCTGGAATGCAAAATTCCTAGCTCGAGATCAATTAGACAAGGACAGCAAGAGGAAAGGGGCAGTTGCAGTATTTGTCTGCTTCTCAATCTACCCAAGATGTGAAACTGTTTTTGCTTGCAGTGACATGCCTGTTGGTGCCAGGCCATGTAACCCTTTCTTATTACAACCCTTTGCTTGCAGTTAAAAAGTAAAAATCTTCCTTGATACACCTCTCATTTCTTGCACTGAATTATGGTTGTGTTGTCTACACAGATAACTCCTGGGGACTTGGGATGTCACTGTGACAAAGCAGAAGGTGTCTGAGTCACTTAGGATGGGCAGCATGCCAGTAGGTGTGCTTTTAATCTAAATTCATTTCATCTCTCTGCAGAAATACCAGAACACACCCAGCATACAGCAGGGGACAAAAGTGTCATACGATAAGCAGAGATGGGCCTGAATCAGTCTGAACTAGGAGGTACTTTCCTGTGAGTGCATGCCTGAAACATCCAGCTTGTCTTCACTGGTGTTAATAGAGCAGAGGCTGGCACAGGAAGCGGAGCATGGGGTCAGGTAAGGAATCTAAACTTTCAAGTGTGGCTCCAGACTGCAAGACATATGTAGATAATGACTATGAAGCAGTTGTCTTAAGTGTAAAGGGTTCTTTACAGTAACACCTGCTAAACTTCCTCTGATTTTCCGTTAACGGAGTACCAGCAGAGAGGCATATGAGTATGGAAGGCGGAGAAAAAGAGAGCTCTATAATATTTTAAGGGTAGTTTTTAAAAATGGCAACTCTAAAAGAATGTGTGCTATTGTTTTGATTTGCTTGTAGCTTCTGATCATTCCTCTAATACATAGAGCATGGAAATGGGATAAATATTCTGTGCCCAACTGCATACATTAGACTTTGAAAGTGTGGCTTAAAGTGTTCCTTTGCTCATTGGATGTCATTCTGTGGAGGAAAAGTGGGAACTTCTGCTCAGGTCAAAGGTGACACGGCAGACTGCAGACAGTTGATGCTGGTGACATTAATTAGGATGATCTGATTGGCAATAGGTAAAAGTAGGATTGAGTTTTCATATGCAGAGTAAACATATGAATGAATGCCTTCCTGCCAGCGCTAGAAGATAATCGATAATCGAATTAGAAATGGGAACTAGATTAACTGATTACTAGATTAGCTCTAAATTCTTAAATAATGGGTCAGTTTTGGTTAAAATGCGTGAGAATGCTGGATATAGAATCATAGAATGCTTTGGGTTAGAAGGGACCCGAAAGATCATCCAGCCCCAATTTTAAATCAAAGTTTCCATCCAAATATCATGTGCTGTGACTTCCTGCACTTCTGTAGTGAGCCAGCTATGATGAAAATTCTGTACAAGCAGAGAACTGAACTTTTAAAGGTGAAAATTGAAGAAATATTTTAATCTTTGTTACTTATTTCTGGTTCCTAAAGAATTCTCTGATACACCGGATAGTCTTCATACTTTCTCCACCGCCCCTAATTATGCCTCTATAAATCACCAGAATATGTGCTGTGGAGCAGGTAGCAATTGCACCTGTGATGTGCGTGGCTTTGGGAGTTATCCCTGCCTCCTCTTGGAAATAAATACCACAGCCTGCTTTCCCTGCCCTCTCTGCCTCACAGAGGTTCCTTAACTCCTGTATTTTAGCAATGAGGTAGGACATCCTGTGTCATTTCACTAAGTCCATATGGTTCTCAAGGGCTTTTCCCAAGGTGAGGATTAGAGAATATCAAATGCTGCTTGATGAAGAGAAGAAATCTTGTGTAATGCTTTTGTTCTGCTAACATCAATGCGAAGAGCTGCCTGGGAGTTTTGGAGTGTGATCTGTCATCACTGCAATATTGTTCTGGAAAATCGTGATGGAGGCAGCACAGGGAGGGATGTCAGTGGCTGTCTGAAAACTCATCTCCTTACCAAACTTCACTTTGTCTCTGACATTTAAATGCCCAACTGGTGAGTTTATTGGTGGTGTTTTTTATGTTTGTTTGTTTCTTTTTGCCTTTCCCAGCTGTGTTAAAATTCGAAACACAGATATGTGAGAGAGGCTCACACAGAAGAGGGTCTCTTCAGTGGTCTCTGCAGACGTCAGAGGAATTTTTGTGTACTCTGCCTTCAGCTTCATATGCAGGAAATTTTTCTTTATGTCCATACAATGCAATAAACAAACCTTCTGTGTATTAGCTTTAGATCTTAGCACTTCTGTCACAGTCTATGGCAAGTGGTAAAACTATAAGAAAGATGTGAGAAGAAAGCCTTGGATTGTAATCCTGTGTTAAGAGATGGATTGCCTTTTATCCTGTGTAAGTAAGTCATCTCCTGTGTAGTGGGAACCCTTGTTTGTATGGCAGTGTTGCAGGTAAATCATGTCTGTATTTAGAAACCCTTAGATAAATTCCTCCCTGTGAGGGTGGTGAGGCGCTGGCACAGGTTGCCCAGAGAAGCTGTGGCTGCCCCATCCCTGGCAGTGTTCAAGGCCAGGTTGGATGGGGCTTGGAGCAGCCTGGTCTAGTGGAAAGTGTCCCTGCCTGTGGCAGGGGGTTGGAACTGGATGAGCTTTAAGGTCCCTTGCAACCCTAAACCATTCTGTGATTCGATGGTAACTGAAAAGTCATCTCAGCTTTAAATGGTGGTAAGTACAGGAAATTTTTGAGACTTGTAGATGAAAAATGCTACATCATTGTTCCCTGTGAGACAAACCTAGGTTATCTACTAAGATCAGAAACAGCCCATCGCATGCTGACACTCTGTGAGTGCTGGAGTTTTTGCTGTGCACAGTGTTTCTCTTTGCTGCAAGCTGGAAGGAAGTTCTACTGAAACAGCTTGTGGCTGAAAACTCATAGCAAGTGAATCTCATAGCAAGTGAATCTCATAGCAAGGATCTATCAAAAGCAAGACTGTTTTTAAATGCACCAGGCAGAGAATAACAGAAAGCCATGCAGCCTTTTGGAAATGCCGTACTAGATTTCCAGTCTAACTTAATAACCTTTGCATAATTCCTGAACTCTTTGATGGTATCACTAATTATTTGCTAAAAAAGCCTGTCAGTAATAGATAGTTTTCTTAAACAGTGTTAATTCTGCTTCCACACGGAGAGTGTCTTTTCCTGCTTTGGTTTTGATGCTCTTGGGTAATGCGTCGTGGTGGGGTGAAGGCAAGCTGAGATCCCAACTGGGAATCTTCAACACAGAAACTATTAAGTGGTGATAAATCATTGGAGGCTCAGCATGAGATTAAAAGCTGTGGCCACCAGCAGTGACCCATGGGGATGGAGGTATCAGTGACAGAGAGCAGGGGGAGGTGTTCGGCATTCCTGTTGGGAGGCCTAACCAGGACACCAGGATTTGTTTATGTTTCTGTTCCAGCCACTCCTGTGAAATGCCCTCTGTCTATACAGGGAACACACAGGGAGTTAGGGAAAGGATCTTTAGTATTTCTCAAAATGTCAAAGCATGGAGGCTTGAAGGTAATGTGTGAGTAGAATTCTCTGGAATTGTGGAGTAAAAACCAAACAGTTAGTTCAGGGCTCTGTGATTCAGCAGTCAGCATCACACAGGTATTGTAAGTTTAGGTGAGCTTCACACAGATACACAGAATGTTGTAAATATGGCTCTTTTCCTTTCAAGTCCATCTAAAAAAAATCATTTTTGTTGGACCAGGCATGGGGAACATTCAATCTCAAGTTCTACTTTGGTTTTGGCATAACAGAAATCTTGATTAGATGAGTCAAAAAAGAACCTGGCAAAAAGCATTATGATTTGGAATGTTTTATGTTTGGAGCAATAACCGCATGTTTTGTTGCTGTGCAGAGAGAGGGGAGACAGAATTTCTATGTGTTATTTTACATATCAGCTAATTGCCAGCTAATCATGCTGGCAAGATGGGGCAGCAATGAAGGAAAAGAAGGGTTTGGAAGGCAGCGAGGAGCAGGATGGATGAGAGCTCGAAGCCCTTACATGGTGGTAGTCTCCGAGTTATGATGACAGAGAGCTCTAAGGCCAGGAGGGGGGAAGCTTGGTTTGATAAGTGGAAAAGGTCACAGGAAAGGACTTGAACAAAGGAAAAGTCACAACAACTTAGCGAATGAGGTGCCTTTGATGACCAAAGCAATTTACATTGGTAAAAGGGCTGCAGAAACTGTTTTTTTTTAATGCCTCATTGTTCTGATAGACTCTGTGACTGTTTAGAGGCATCCTTTCTTTCCCCATGAATTTATTCGACCATGTGTGAAAGATGGTCTTGTCATGCTTGAAAGTATCATAGGGATTCCTTTACGGATATGTTGTGTTATGTTTGACAGCAGCAACCCCAGAATGCTCCAGAGAAACACGCAGGAAACCTTATGTCAAGTACATCTGAATATACCTGAGGGCATCTTCCTATCCTCTACAGGCAGAGATTGGCTTAAGGCCTGAATCGTAAGATTTTTATGTTCCTTTCTATGCTCTTTTTATTAGCTTGGACTGGATATTTTCAACAGCCATATAATTCTGAACAACTAAGAAACAACTTACTGTAAACTTCTTGCCTTTTCACCAGCACCAGGAATATCTTGCTGAGTTTCACTGTGCTATGGATAAACAGGTGATTACTATAGAATTGATTTTGCTCAACGGGATAAATGTGACTGATCCAGGCACCCCTTGCAAAGAAAGAACATGAGATTGGTAATAATTTGGTGTAAAAAAGGCTGACAGGGGACTCTTAGCGATTTTGGAAACATGGTTGCCAGGTGTGCTCTTTCAGACGTCAGGATTTCCTATTATATGCTGCTTCTGGTCAGAAGAAGCAGTTCCTGTGATAATGTTTTAGAGCCCTTAAGACATGAGGGTTACTCGACCCTGAAGATGAATTTGGGGGCTTTGTTGCAAATTATGCTTATTATTAAAGACTTCAATCCTCCACATGTGCATGAGGGGATAGCAAGATGCTGTGGTAGGTGAAAGGTGGAAGAAGCTGACTAAACCAAGTCTTTGTCATGACCTTTTAGGTTCTTCAGATTCCAGGCACAGAATTGCTTCCTAAACTTCAGTTTCTGTCCAAGTTACCTTAACCCATGTGGTTTTGAAAACCACTGCTTCTCTCCATTGCTGCAAATAGCATTATTGCTCTGCCTTGCCCCATCTTCTTTGACATTGGTCTCTTCTGAATCCCTGGAGACATTTTTCTCTTGGCTACTCCCATCCATTCCTGTGTGCAGGCCTCAGGTCCACAAATTCTTTATGGCAGGGAAGGTCTGACAGGCCTTTAAGATAAAGTCACCTACACCTGACAGACAGCCCTAACAGGCAACTTAAATGACTGTAGGAAGTCCTAGGCATAAGCAGGAACCACATACAGATCTCCTGTGTCTCAGCTGAATAACACATGAAATACTTGTTCAATATCTAATTTCCATCCATAATTGCAAATCATGGAATGATTGTTATTGAATGCTTTACTTAGTAACCAATCCATGTTCATTTGTAGTTTATATTCCAGTACCCTGTCATTTTCTCCAGTTATTTCCTACTTAAAAAGATAGAGAAACAGGTCTGTAAGGGTTAACAGATAATCACATAAACAGCCCAGTACTTCCAGGAGCATCAGCCATACTGATCTGTTCCTAAAAAGTGCTTGTTCTCCGAAGAATACTTGCTGGCCTAGAGAATCTTCCATAACTGTGTTGGGCTGGGTGCCCAGGAAAATGGCAAAGTGGGTATGGGAATGTTCCAAATCCAGTTGCTCTCTATTCTGGCTAATGGCAAGATCAGTTTCAAAGGGCACCAGAGCTGTGGAACACTCCTCCCTGGAGATGCCACTGCCCAGGAAAAGCCCTGGTAGTATTCCTGTAGTTTTCCAGACAATCAGGCTTCATTCAAACAAGCAAGTTTCCATTGTCAAAGGCAAGATGTTTTCAATATGAAGGGCACCGAAGTGTGGATGTCTGCCTGAGTCTGCAAAGAGTCTGAAATGGTAATTCTGAGCTGAAGACAAATTAAATGGCAAAAGTTCATGGAAGGAGTTAGAAAAGGGAGAAGAAGGGATTTATACCAGCATTCAGAAAATGTGTGGTATGAACCATTAACCATGTAGGAAGCATGAAGGATCAGCAAATTAGGAAAATAGTATTTTCCTGGATGTGAAGTTATGCTTGCAGAAGTTTGGGAAAATGGGTCAGTCAGTCTTGAAGATTTCCCTACAGGTATGGGCTGTCCTAAAGCTGAACTTTCTGGGGCATATATTTCATATTATATTTTTGCTTCTTGGCCAGATGGGCATAAGCTTCAAGTAAGTTAATGCTCGTCTTAGCTCATAGTTGTGGGAGATGCTGAGATCTGTGTGTGTGTGGACCATGTCCTGTGGCAAACCTCATGTTGCTCTATGGAGCTATGTATGAGCAGAGGCTCACATTCAAGTGGTTAATAAGCCTTCCTGACAACTCGTGGATGTTTTAGCAAGGCCTGGGTGAAGTGGGGAAGTGATTATGGATTGAATACAATATTATTAGGAAAGATATTGCTAATATACTCTCAGCAGCAATCCAGTATTTCACATTTCAGCCCAGGCTACTGCTGGGAGCACACAGTGCAATCTCTGTTTGGATAATTATCTGTGGCCACTTCAGATTTTGTGGGTTGGATTATTTATATATGGTCTTCTTAAAACTCATCTGTTTTAAGTGACAGCCTGTGCTTATGGCAAAGGGTCCTTTGGCTTTCTGTGCTCCCTCTAGCAAAATGACTCAGCCTGATTATGGGTAAAAAGGCACCAGTGCTGTGAAAGCCAGCTTTTTGCAGACCCAGAGGGTCAAAGCAGTAGCCTGGAAATGCATTGAGGTCACCACGCAGACAGGAGAGACCTTTAACAATTATGTTTAATTTGACTTGCAATCAAACAGAAGTAGATGGCAAAGCAGGAAACGGTATCTTTAGGCATGACATGAAATAGTATTGCTGTCAACTTGAATAAGAAAATCTGACCTTTTTAAGCAACTACATATTTAAATAGCCTATAGGGTCAAACAGCCTTTCCTACAGCCCTTTGATAGCTGGCCCGATAACAGCATATCCTAACTATAAATATCCTAAATCAATAATGCTGTATCACTGCTGAAAGCAGGCGTGTTCACATATCACAGCAGATGGGAAGACAGTAAATAATATTTGTCTTGCCTTTCAGATTGATTTCCTGGTTTTAGTAAGCCAGAGTGTGTCCATATGTTAATCAGATTGCTAAGGAAGATAGCTCAGGGCAGCAGACCTCTACTTGACCCGCTGGGATCAGGGGGGCAAGGAAGGGAGGAGGAAGTCCTCCCTGGCCCTCAAATATCTGGGGGAGAAGCAGTTTGTATAAATATTATGCAAATGACTGTGCTTCCCTGACTTTCCCTGGGAAGTGCTGAGCGCTCGCCTTTCCTGCCTAGGCACACTTCTTTACAGTGCTCAGTAAGCTGCAGGATTGGACCTGTTAGCTGGAGATTTATTAATCCACCTTTTCTTTCCTCTTGGATATTATTGCCATGAGGAAAATTTCAGTGTCCTGATGTTGGGCAGAAAGACCCAGAGTCCTTGGGAAGTGCAAAGGCTGCAGCCCTTCTCCTCTGCCTTCCCTTGCTTTTTCAGAGTCATGTTTTTCTGTTCTTCCATGCCTGCACCAACACATGGCAACTTTAGCTGCAATGTGCCCTACATAGAGCACAAGCACCATCCATAATGGCTTCCAAATGCACTCCCGGGTCCTATAAGTTTTCTCTTCAGACAGGAGATTTTAATTAACTTCCATGACGAGTAGTTCAAAGATCATTTGCGTGCACAGAAACTTTAACAATGTTTATGGTCACTATAGAGTTGCCTGTGAGGAAATGATGGTACACTTGATGTTCTGAGTGTATTTTCTATGGAAGACATTTATGTACATTCTCTAAACTCTTTGGTTTTCTCCTATTTTAAAAATCCCAGACTTATAAAATGTTTGTTATGTGAAGACAAGCGAAGAAGGTGATTTCAGTGGACATTTAGTTTGTGCCCGTGGTCTGCTAGAAAGCTCACATGACAGCTGTAATTTCTGCAGAACTTAATTGTGTTCATGCCAATGTGGCACACTTTGCATAAATATGAAAATTAACCAAACATATGTGGCATATTTTACATTAAATAGACAGTAAATACCAAAAGTAATTGAGAATGTTCAAAATATATGTATGTACATTTGGTGTTTTATGCTTCTGGATATGATGAGTTAATATAAGATAGATGATCCTGACATCCACATCAAGTCCCAGTTACCTCCTGCAGCCTTTTGAGGTGAAGGTGGATCCAACAGGCAAAGCACCAGCCTTGATTTAAGAAGCTGCTTTCAAAAGCCTACCTTCATGTCTGGTTTTTAGCAAGTTGCTAGTTTATACCTTTGTTCCCCACCTCTTGAAGCAGAGCAATACTTCCTGCCTTGTAGATTGGAAAAACATACTGAATACTGCGATGTGGTCAGATTCCACAAAGGTACCTAAGAGAAAAGTGGGCGTGCCAAGGATTAGTTTGATTCAGATCCTAGTTCGTCACTTGCAGTTTGGGACCTTGAAGGGAAATGAATGAGAATGACTCTGTTAACTTCTTTCTTGCATTCAGTGTGCCTTGGCTGTCTTCAGGCAGCATCTAGGAAGTCCAAATGCAGGGAGGACCGGAGATGAGCATTCTTTATATTTCTGAAGTTGAAAGACAAAACCAGAAGACCACCCCTTCCTGGAGTGGCTTTTATTATTAGAAAAGCAATTTTTTTTTGCAGAGGAAGTATGGTTTTATGGAGCTGGGAGCCAGATGATCGCCCTTCTAATCCTGGTGTTGACACAGATTTTCCTGTGTGACCTCACAAAAATAACTTGCTGCATTCCAGTTTCCAATCAATAAAATACAGCAATCAGCCTTCGTTATCTCTGAGGAGCACTCTGCAGTTAATAATGTGTGGTTGCTAGACACATTTTGATACACACATCAGTGCTCAAAGATCATGTTTTGGTTTCCAGTGTTTTTTTGGTGGTGTTCTTTTAAAAGCATTTAAATGAGTTAGGTCTTCACTCTTGTGGCAGTTCAGGAGCTCTATTCCTGTCTTCATCAGTGTATGGAGCTTAATCCCTTTCAGAGTTTTGCCATGGACCAATGTGGTGGCATAATAGAAAAGCTCTAGAAAGAAATTGACATCTTAAGTAGTATTTTAGTAACTTCATTCAGAGAAATAAGTAGATATGTGAAACCTGTTAAAATATTATAAGGCCACTTTTCTGAAAGATGCAATCAACTGAGCTTTTGGTGAAGAGCCGAACTACATTTCCAACCTTGTGCTGCCTACTTCCATGCTGCTGGTGCTGCTACTACTACTACTCAGGTAAGGGACACATTTTCTTTACCCATAATTTCTGCCATTATCCTTTTGTATATATGCCATCATGGCATCACTACCATGTTTTCTAACACTTCCCCTCTATTACATGACATTTCCAGTTCAGCTGATCCGTGGTAACCTCTGGAAATCCTGCAAATCCTTTGGCTCACTGCTACTTCAGTTTGGCCATGGTGTTCCCTGGAGTACTTGAGGTGTACCGTTTTCCAAAAGATTAATTTGTACCTATTTCATACCTGCCCCTTGCCTTTATTATGTAAGGGAGATGTTCCTAGTGGGACTGAAGACTGGTGAAAGTCTTAGCTCTGAGCCTTTGTTTTGGCATCTCTTGTGTTGAATTAGTGGGTACAGCCTTGACAAAGATCAGAATATTCTGCAGCAGCCACTGCAGAAAGAGTAAGAGAGAAGCTACAGCCAAAGCAATGTGGCTGAGATTATGGAGCACCTGAATTGAGAGCAAGTTGCAGACCTCCTCACACTTAGTGCTTCAGCCACCAGTTCATGTCAGCTGCCACATATCCAAAGTCTCTATCCAGATCCTTGCTGTGTGTAAAGCTGGGGTGTAGGGTCATTTTCTCCTTCCTTTTTCAAATAATCACCATTTAAAAATCAGTGCCAGCATGTTTTTCACTCCTTTCATTTACTTGGAATCTTCTTTGCTGCCCATCTGATTCTTGGTGAGACAGGGACTGTAATTTGAATGCTATTATCTGATCTATCTTCACGTGTAGCTGGTTTTGAAAGTAATCCAGTTACTTAGACTTTATTTAAATCCATTCAGAACAATTATCTCAAATGCTCCAGCATTTGAGACATTCATCAAGCTAGAAAACACAAAGATGTGTATAAAAATATGACCATTCACCTCGAGTGGTGCTGTGAGGACATAAGAATAGAATCATTCTGTTGCAATAAATAATATTACGTGTTTAGAGTGTGACCAACGGGTCTCGATTATAGCCATTAATGATTCTGTTTCATAAAGAGGGTCTAATAAAGGCGCTCTAAAAAGGTTACCATATATCACAAAGAATTGCTTGCTGTTTACATCAGCAAATATTTATGGTAGAGGGAGAAAATCATTAAGTGTTGGCTGTTAATCCCAGGAGAATGTAGCATATTCAATTCTATAATGTGACAATGAGTTAGTTCTGCATTGCCTTGGATTAGAATTTAAGCTTTTCCTCTTCAGATTTACTCAGATTGTTAAGTGGCTGCTGAGAAGCTGGAACCTTGTCAAACAAACTTGGCTTTAAATTTTAAATTATTTTTAATCAATATGTGAAGGGGCCAAGCTCTGCCATATGTTCCTCACCATCCATTAGTTGGTAGCTGGTCATTAAACTCTCACTAAGGTTTCCTAACTGAGACCATTGTGATTTTTTTTTTCCCCTCCCTCTCTGTAGAATATAGGCAAAGGGGAGCATTCGTGGCAGATTGCCTTGAGGACAATAAAAACTCTCATGTAGTACGGTTGTTTGTTCAAACACAAACAATAGAGACATTTTGCTCTTACCATTTGCCAGCTATCAAGGGGTTTCAGGCCCCCTCCCCCTTGGTGCCTACAACTCAAAACAGATGCAAAATCTTTCTTTTCAGTCCCCTTGAAATGACCTGTGGTGGGGCAGTGTCATTTAGAGGAGAAATGATTGGAGTGAGAGTGGCTGGTAACAATAGGGGCCTTGTGCCAGGCACATGACGGAACAGTGAGGGGGCTGTTGGTGACTTTATTGGGGAGGAGAGCAGCGATCTGGCAGGTGCTGCCATTGTTCAAGGTCTCTGCTCCTAGACAGTGGCCGCAGATGAGTTCATGTCACTTTGTTCGAGCCCTTTATGCTGAGTTCAGGGATGTGACACTGGTCAAGTAGCTGATCCAGCTTTTCTGATCTCCTCGACATGGTCCCTTCTGTGACATAACCCTTTCTTGCTGTGATATGTCAACATGCTTCTAGGCCATATGGCTTCAAGCTAGAGTAACTTTTGTGTTCTCTGAAAGGGACACAATAACTTGGTGTTTACTGTGCTAACACAGCCCCGTACTCACCACTGATCCTGGCATTATTATGTGGAGATGTCATCCAGACAACCAATTAAAGCATATTGATACAAAATAGATCCATTGGTTTAATGCTGGATTTGACAACAGGGGTGATGGTTGCTTACAAACTGAAAGCTCCCACTGGCTCTATTTAGCAACGTGCTTCCTCAGCAGTCTCCTTATACATATCATGGTGCTGAGTTCTGGTGATGGGATTGTAGACTGGCAAAGCAGGGTGAAGAAGTTGAAGTTTTTTACACTCAAAAGAATACCATGAGTGATGTTAAGTAGAACAGGTTAAACAGCTTGAAGTAAATGTATTAATGCATTAATTTTACTCATGCTGCCCTTTTCTCAAAGCACCAGGCCACACTATAATAGCTACATCTGCTTCTGTTGTACATATTGTTTAGTTCTAGGTTTTTTGGCTCAGAGAATAGAAACTGGTCTTTCTGTGGGAAAACAAAGAATTTGTTTTTGTAAATTGCCTCCTTGTTTTTTGATGTTTTTTTTTGTTTTTTTTTCTGAATAAATCATGAAAAACCTGGCAGATTGAAGAGATCAGCCATATGGAAACTGGCAAATTTTAGTCTGCTAAGGATAATTAAACATGGATGTTACGTAGTCTAATGAGATACATGTTTGTGGTGCAGGGGAGGACCAGAAAAAGACAAAATGAGGCGATGTTTCTCAGAAAGACGAATTATGTCTTTAGGATGTGAACTGCTGACATACAAGATATCTGAAGTGTTCTCAGAGCTGCTTAATAGGCCTGGGGTAGGCAGATCTCATCCCAGCTGTGGTTGTCCATCCAAATATTGACAGACAACTTATAAAATTCCACCTTAAGGGATGTTTTTTTCTTCAAGGAGCAACATAGAGCAGTGCTGGTATGTTAAGTGATAGAACAAAGACTTGATCATAATATGTGGAGGAACTTTGACCATATAAACCCATTTGCATTGCAGATAGATGCTCTCATTAGACAAGTTTGACTACCTTTTGATTGTCAAAATATAACATAAAAGATAAATCAATTTGGAAGCAGGGGTCTTAAAATTTTGACACTCAAATAGACCTATAAATGTGTCTCATTAAAAAAACAGAAGGTCCTCAGTTACGATAAACAGGTAGCATAGAAAGGGAGTAGTTTCTAGAGTAAAACCTGGAGTCAATGAGCTAGAAACATAATAGGAAAAGACATTGGGGTTTATAAAAATGTTTAATATCAGTGTAATGGGAAATGACTCAAGTATGCAACCAACCTAGCCAAACACTCCACGAACAAACAGTCATGTCCCACTTCATTCCCAAAAAATAACAAGCAGCCAAGCAAACTGAAAACAAATCTAAGGGGAGCAGAGAAGGCTGTGGGAGAATGTTGTCTGCTGAAAAGGTATCAGTAAACCTTCCTAATTTCTCTATCTCCGATTCTAAGGTGAAAGGAGTCCCATCTCTGGGTGTGCTAATCACTTTGTGACCTTTACATGGATTAAAACTCTGGGTTTTCTATCTGTATAGAAGCAGAGCAAGGAAAAAGATTACTTCCCAGATGTGGGGAGGTTTTCATTAGGTTTAGTAATGCACTCTGACCTTTTTGGTGGCAAAGCCAAAACTGCAAAGGGAAATGAGGGCACACACACGAACGCTTTGTGGAACTCGGCCAAGCACTCCATACTACCCCAGCTGTGTGACAGGAGCTTGTGTGGTCAAGGAAACCTCTCCCTCCAAAAGGATGCCTTACAGCTTGACAGAACCTTGGAATATGCATTTATGCTATTATACACACAAACCAGTGTTAATTCTAAAGTGCCAGGCTTTCAGGCTTATGGAATGCCAGGCTTGAGCTTGGTTGCCTATTGAATTGACTGGGTAGGATGAATAACTATCAGGAGTCGCAGGTGAAAAGAGCCCCAGAGATTCTTCCATCTCAGAATACTCTAAATGTTGTCAGTACTATCTGTAAGTTTCGTAATGAATAATACACATAATAATGGTATTAATAAATAAAATAAAATTCTTAATAATGTCAGCAGACCCACATAAAAGCACATGTTTGGAAACATGGCTTGTGGGGTTTTTTTTCACAACAGGCTCATGTATCTTAGAGATAACAGTGACAGATTAATGTCCATTTTACCAGTCTGAGTGTACAGGAATCATCCACAGGGCTTGTGAAGCTGTGAGCATTTTGACAATACTCAATAATTACCCCTTCTTGTTTTAAAGCAGAAAGCAGTAATGAGGCAAAAGGATGGCACAGTTGAAGGAATTCCATTTACAGGTTGTTGTTTTTTTTATCGTTGTTAATTATATTCCACAAATTTCCCTAAAAATATGGATTATGTTCATCAGATGGGCTCACCGGTGATTTCCTCTTTGTCATTCAGTAGACTTGGTTACTGTGGAGAGATAATGTAGTGTATAAGGAATATATCACTTGTGCACCAATAAAATTACCTCTGTCCATTTTTGTAGTATAAATCCCCCATGATGGATTTTATGCTACAAATCTATATAAATATACCAAATATAGTATGATTGGTTTATAGTCATAGGCACTTTTTTGTCAGTTTGGCTGTAGAGTTTGTTAAGCTGGCAACACCACATAAGTGACATACTACTTGGTGTGATACTCTAGTCTGATCTGGCTAGATTTTAACTGTTGTGTTTGACACAGCAAAAAGCTAGACTTACCACGTCTCGTGAACTGGTACTGTAACTATTCACTTTAAATTCTGGTTGTCATATAAATAGTATGAATTCCTTAGTATCTTTCCAGAGTTCTTCCTAGATGTTTGGAAGAAACCAAACATATTCCTCCAATGCCTGTGTGTAGAGTAGCTCAGTTCACTGCAGGATTGAGTTTCTGCCCTCAGATACCCCAGCAGGAGAATATAGCATGGATGCAGAACTGTGGCTGCTCTCAAGCAATTTACTTAAGAATTTGTTTTCACAGACAGGCAATTTACTTAAGTCTGTATTGATAATATCTTCTTAGGTACATTATCCTGGGTTCTTTTGCCTCATCTACCTCTCCGGAACTGAATTTGGAAGTTCTACACATAGTGTGTGTTTTGTTCAAGCTTGTGTTAGCAAATACTGTAGATGCATGTTTGAGTATAGTTGATTCAGAACACTGGTTAGCATATCTCAAATTCTCATGCAATAGAATAAACAAAATGAGGAATTAAATTTAAATCTCTGATTTTTCACTTAAAAATACCTAGCCTGGAAATGGCTGTCCTGAGAAGTTATCTTCTAGGAACATGACACAAGTCTGAAAATCATTGCAGTATTTAACCTCATCTTTAGGATAAGATGATGTGACCAAAACCAAATCTGTAAGCAGTCTGTGTATTATGGTGTGAGATACTGAGGACATATTCAAAGAAGGCTTTGCATGGCAAGAAACATCAGGCTTCTCATCTGATCTACAGGAATTAATGCTGAAGAGGAAAAAATTGTCTTCTATTTGCAGACATTTTCTTTATTTTGTATAGACCCTTCAAAGTAGAAAATAGAATTTGATATTTCTGAGGTGGAAATGGTCAGTGCCAACAGACTTTCTTGTGTTAAAAAAATCAGAGCTGCCATATTCCCTGGTAAGTATGTCTTCTTTGTGTTTGATAAAAATGCTGATATGTGACCAGGTGTGCTGGGTAAATATCTGGAGTCATAGGTGAGAATAGCCCTCAGAGACATCCTTTCACCACTGATACCTTGCTGAAGAGAGAATCGGGTAACTGACTTCCAATATATTGCTTACAACATGTTTCTTCAAAAGGAGAATTAGAAATACAGATGACTATTCTGTATATACGAAAGCAATACTTTGAAAATGGGAAGTAAACGCTGAAGAATAGTCTTGAGGGAATTGTAAGGATGTGGTGCTGTGACAGCGGAAAGGGGAGAAGTATATGGATGCGCTAGAGTCATGTTGTGCTTTCCAAGACTTTTCTATGAAGGGACTAGATGCTGCAGTATGGTGGTTGATGATGGCAGCCTCTGATCCCATGAAAAAGTGCAGAGCCTTTGACCTTGTCACAAGCTGCCTCTGTACCTAGCAGAGGCAGGGTATGGCCAGCCAGGCAGAAGCTGCTGCTTTCTACAGAGGAAGGGATCTCTGTGAGGTGCAAGGCACCTAGTGGAGTCAAAGACTGGTCTTGCAGGATTTGTCATGGGAACTCTAACCACCCACTGGGAGCAGAGCATGGTGTCAGCATGGTGTTAAAATCTACTCTTACCACCTTATACCAAACACCCAATTCACTGGGAAGTCTAGTTTTTCTTCTTAGTAACAGCAGTGTAAACCATTAGTGAGGTCCTCAAAGCTTGCTGATGGGAGAACTGAATGTGTCCTACCAATTTCTTGGTGTTTTAGCAATGTCAGTGTAGGTTCTCCATCTTCTGTTGGCAGGGATGGGGGGGGGGGGTAACTGGTTCCCTGTCTGTGAAATCAAATGCTCATGGTATATTTTACCCTGCAGTTGCACCTTGTTTTGCTGAGGAATAAATGTGAATAAATGGAACTGAGGGAACAAAGAAAGCAGGCCACAGCTGAAGCTCAAGGAAGAGTATACCGTGAGTAAATTAAAACCAGTGTTGGGATGCAAGGCAGATACTTACAATTATTTGATTTATAAAAAGTATATGCGAAGGAATTACTATTAATACAACTGATTTTTTTTTAAGATTGCTTTTGTAGCTGAAGGGGAAGAACAGTGGCTGTTTTGTCGTGACAGGCTAGCAGACCTGGGAATATCCTATTCCTCTTCTACTTGGCACAAATTGCATTGGAAGAGATGGTAACAGCAAGGAACGTATCATAGTGTTATGATCACTCCTCAGCTTTGGGGAGCCTGTGAAATGAAAGGCCCTAGACTGGCCAAGGTTGAAAGGTTGAGGCTCTAACCAGACTTTTTGTTCCCCAGCCAGCCAGGGCCACTACTGAACAACAGACAACCGTGAATGGATGATGGGCATCTTTGCTTTGTTGCTGCTCCCTGGTTTAAGGATACTCTTGTCCTCCTTCTGCCCCTTCTATATTTGACAAGTTTGCTTTCAGCAAATATGACAGGCACTGGTGGGGGTCACTGGCCCAGTTCCACATTTCCACACTTGGCTTGCTCCAAGTTCACTGGCCTGAACTAATGTATCCAATGGAGGTCGAACTACTGAACATGATGAGTTTTTCTATATTAAACATGCGTTGGCGGGTTTACCCTGTTTATCTGACAGCTATAGAAAACTGAAGAAAATTCAGTTTGAGCTTTAAAAAGCAGCGCTTAATTTATGGCCACTACTTTTGTTCCTCACTTCTTTTTGTTTTGTTTTTCTTCTCTGCCAATTGCGAAGCTCAAGGGAGATAATAAAATGGAGGAGCTGCTACTTTATACTTCCATGTGCTTCCTAGTGCCTGCGCCTTACTGGGTGAGCTCAATCTAAAACTAGGAAAAGAGTTTTCAAATGGAAATTTGATTAAACAATGCAATCATCTGTCTCACAATCTGCTTTTTTACAAGGAAAGTATTTTTTGTTTCCAGGGGGAATTTTCTTTCAGAGGGTTTTGTATGAAAAGGCAGACATCATGAATACTGATGGGAAGGGCTCAGTGTTTTGTTATTTCTGTATAACAAAGACAAAATGCTTTAATAAAATCAGAAAACACAGATGTTACTTTGAGTATATTTTGCATCTTCTACTTTTCTCTTGTTTTTTAAAGTTGGGAACAATCCCTCCCTCAGCCTGACAATAGCAGCTCATGACAGACAAAATTAGCAGCTGGAAACATAGCCAAAAGTTTAGGCTTTTTAGTTTGTTGTTATTGTTTGGGATTTTCTTAGATGGTGAAAGGCAAGCTTGAAGGAAGAGGCATGGATGAATGGAAAGCCCTTGTTTCTCTCAGTATAGTTTGACTGGATTTTAGTTTTTATAAACAGTTTTAAATGGGAAAAAGCAAAACTCTTTGTTTAGAAATTATTGTGGTTTTCCTCTTTTTTGTGTGTGAGGACTTCAGAGGGAAGTTGGTGTGGTTTGATAATATATACTTTTCATACTCATTAAAGAGATTGCACTTTCATATAAATACAAAAATCAGTTTCCGTATGTCAGTGAAAAAGTGACATCTACCAATTTTTCATGAGTAATCTTTATTTCTCGGAAGGAAGCAAGAGATATCTTGTCACCTAGACTCATGGCTGAATAATCACAGAATCCCAGACTGGTTTGGATTGGAAGGGACCTTAAAGCTCATCCAGTTCCAGCCGCCTGCCATGGGCAGGGGCACCTTCCACTAGACCAGGTTGCTACAAGCCCCATCCAACCTGGCCTTGAGCAAAGTGAATTAATTTCATCACTGTTTCCTCAGCAATTTTGCTGTGTTGTGGCTGGTTTCTATTATGTGAATTTTATAGTGGCGGACGTGGCTACTAAAATCTTTTCAGGGTCCAGAAGAAACCTTCTGGTCTTATCTCCTGTGCTTACTGCTTTGCTCCCTGCTCATAAAGCTGGACACCAGCAGGGTTGCCCTTAGGGTGCTTGGAGACAGGAGGGACCATGATTGGGTATTACCTCCAAGGCCACCTGCTCACTGGGGCTGTTCAGCCTGGAGAAGAGAAGGCTGCGTGGAGACCTCATAGCAGCCTTCCAGTATCTGAAGGGGGCCTATAGGGATGCTGGGGAGGGACTCTTCATGAGGGACTGTAGTGAGAGGACAAGGGGTAATGGGTTCAAACTTAAACAGGGGAAGTTTAGATTGGATGTGAGGAAGAAATTCTTTACTGTAGGGGTGGTGAGGCCCTGGAATGGGTTGCCCAGGGAAGTTGTGAATGCTCCATCCCTGGCGGCGTTCAAGGTGGGGTTGGACATAGCCTTGGATGGCATGGTTTAGTGGGAGGTGTCCCTGCCCATGGCAGGGGGGTTGGAACTTGATGATCTTGAGGTCCTTTCCAACCCTTACTATTCTATGATTCTATGATTCTACGTGGGATAAAATGTTCTCTAGGTATATGGTAATGGAAAAGAAAGCCTTTTAATGATTGTAGCTTCATTGCAGAACTGTAATAACACCAGTTGAATGCATATAGACACCAAATATACATAAGAAATGATGTTGCAATGAGAAGAGATCATGGAGTAGAAGAGGGAACCCCACTGTCTTCATTCCATTTTAGAGGTAAACCAATGTTATATTCTTATATGCCTAGCATGGAAACATGCCTTCTCGAAGCAGATGTGTAAACTGAGATAGGTACAAATCAACAAAAAAACCTAGATCTGAATTCAAAGAATGATCCCTCAATTGCTACATCGTCTCTGGTGTGCTGCTACTGGCGTAACAGGGAGTTGCTTGCAGTGGTAGAAAATACTATATCCTCTGGGTCTACCCTGACCATTCCATTTAATAAAGAATCACTTTATTAAGGAAAAAGGATTTCTAATTCTGATACTAGAGACATTTCTGTGTTTCAGCATAACATTCTTTTGGGGCTTTCTGGAAGCTTGTTCCCAAACTAATCAGATAGCATTGCTTCATATTTTTGCCTACCTGTATTAGTGCTTCTGTTGCAGGATAATCTAGCTGATGAAACCTTTGTTTTTCAGGGTATTAATCCAAGTCTTGATATGCAATAGGGTAGCATTAGAAACCTCAGACTTAACTGTGAAAATGAAGTGAGTAATGAGCTGCAGAGTGGCCCATCTCCATGGCTGGAAAACTGAATTTTCAAGGAATGGCCTTTTTTCCTGAGCCTCTGAGAGGATTGGCGTTTGATTGTTCCCTGAATAGGAGAGTTCAGGGGTGGTAGAGGGAGAGAAGGGGGCTTTGGTGGAAATGCAAGATAAGGAAGATATTATTTTTCATAGGAAAACTTTTTGTATGCAGGAAGTATCGCATGAGGTACTGTGAGAAACTTAGTGTTGAGGTTTCGAGCTTTTCACACAGCTTGGTTATAATAAAGACCATTCCCTATGATTTCCATGTGGAAGCATTACTTCACACTTGCACAAGAGCAAACGAAGCAGAAGAGCTTAATTAAAGTTACAGGGGCTTCTTTACAACAGAGCAAATGTTAGTTTAATGATACTGTAACAAGTCACAAAGAAGTTGGAGCAGACGCCCCAAGTTTTATATATCTTTGGCAAAGTAGGTGGGAAACTGTGTGCTAAAGTGAGGTCAACAGATGGAGGAAGAGAGGTACAGGAGGGGAAGAAAGCTGCACACCCAAAGCAGTCCCCCAAACCTCGGTCAGACAAACAAAAAGAACTAAAGAGACAAACCTTGGGAGAAACAGATTTTTAACAAAGTTTGCCAAATAAGCAAACTTTTTTTTATTATTTCCCTGTGAGCAGATGCAATGTGCCTTTTCAGTTCATTTTGGATAGAAATTAGTGAACACATGCTGTGCTTTAATAAATCTTGGCACAACCACAATAGGGAAACTCAGACCTTGAACAATTATGTGTTGGGTTTTGGTGACATTCACGAAGCTTCTTTGCATTCTTCCCTCTCCTTTTCTGCTTTGGAAAAAAATAAATTGAATTATCAGTGATATGCAGAATCACAGAATCCCAGAATAGTTTGGGTTGAAAAGGACCTTAAAGCTCATCAAGTTCCAGCCCCTTGGCTTGGGCAGGGTCGCCTTCCACTAGACCAGATTGCTCCAAGCCCCAACCAACCTGGTCTTGAACACTGCCACGGATGGGGCAGCCACGACTTATCTGGGCAGCCTGTACCAGGGCCTCAGCACCCTCACAGGGACGAACTTCTTCCTGATATCTAACCTGAACTTTCACTGTGTAAGTTTAAACTTATACTTTGTCTATTTCCTCTGTCCTACACAAGGACACAACCAGGGTAGGTGAATGGTCTTTATAGCCTGAGGAGTACCTTGTATCTTGAAATCTTCTGCTCTGAATGTGGGAGTGGGAGTCAGAACTCAACAGTGCAAAACTGTAAGCTTCTCTTGGTGAAGGGTCCTGCTAACTGCCCTTGGGCACAAGTTCCTTAAGTTTATGTGTTCAAAATGTTTACCTAACCTGTCTTATATCCCTTCTTGGGAATCCATGTTCTAAATTTCCTTCTGAAATTCCTTCTTCAGCTGCGAAGTAATCTGATTTTCATAAATACCAATGCAAACCTCTGTGAATCTTTGTGTTCCCATTTACAAAATGACTGCACTGACACTTTATTCCACTCCTCCTATTTTGGGTCATTATTTTATTTGCTTTGAAAAAGCATGGTGATGTTTCATGATAAGTTTGCACAGCCATGTAGCTCTGTCTGGATTTGCTATCATCCCTTTGCAACCTCCTGGTGTTGTGCTGACTATTGTTTATGTTGATTGATTTATTATTTCTTTTTCAAGACAGGGATCAGGAGTGAAATCTCAGCTCTGTCAAAACCTGTGGAAACAATCCCAGTCTTCAAGAGAGTCAGGATTTTATCTCCAACCTTTTTAATTGCCCTTGGATAATTCATCATAACAACCGTTAACAGGTATGATGTTCTGATCCCTGCCAAGCATCCTGGTTAAAGACTTAATATTTGGTAAATCTGGGGTATGCTTGTTATCAGGCTATTGTAACTGTAGGTAACACAGAGGGCACAGGGGAATATTATCCTGCAGGCAGATGTGTTGAGATTGGCGGACCTTCCGACACACCACACATTTGTACAAAGCCCTAAAAGATGCAGTTGGCAAGTTCCTGCGAGCCCATTTTTCTGGGCTGCCATAGCCTCTTTGGAGAACAGTTTTAGTACATAGAATAGGCTTAATGTTTAAATTTCATTGTACTTCCAGCTGCTGGCTTTGTTACAAATCCTGTGATACATGAATCAAAGCTCTCAAGATCACAGACGGTGCAAACAGGGAATGTCTGATTCATGAATCTTCCAGGTGCACTACTGTACTTTCCAGAAGAGGCTTGGTGAATTCTGGCTGTTGTATGTCCTTTGCAACTGACTGAAGCTGACTTTGTAGTTAATACTGAAAGAGGAGTTGCCTTGCTTGGAGGGAGGATTCTTTTTGAAGCTAAATGTTCTCCTCTGTTGTATAGTTGTGGCTTAAATTTTCTTAATGCTATTTTTGTATGAGATCATAGTTTACTCTGTTCAAATACCTATGGAAAATGTTCAGGCACCTCTTCTTTTGGAGTAACTTGGACACCTCTGTTGATGTCAGTGATCACGCTTGTTGGAGATGAATGCTTTGATCTAGTTGGAGATGCATAAAAATACTGGCTATGGCAGGCACTGTGACACAGACAGAATATACTCCAAATTGGAACATATTTTTCCACCCCCAGGATCCTTGGAAAGCTCCATGAAATTTGTGTCTCTGGAAACTATTTGGTTAATATGTATTGGAAAGTTACCCACATGAACTTGTGTCACGGAAAGACTGATCTTAGTGCGGGTAACTGAATCCTCTTAACTTTCATACCCTAGATTCAACTGGTCTTGCACCTTTGTCTCTACATGGTACACAACAGCACCTAACCATGTGTGTGATGTCAGGCTTAAAATAAAGCATTTCCTTGAATACCAGGACCTAAATGAGACCTGAGGGAAAAAATTGCCTCTTGGTTTCTCCCAGTTTTGAAGCTGCCACAGTGCACAAATGATTTATGAGTCTTTGTGTGTGAAATGATTATTAGGTTGTGACAAAAATCAAATAATCTGAAGGCTGGTTAGGATTAGAGACAGTGCCAGATATGATTTTAGCGGCCTGAATTCTTTCCATTCCTTTTTAGTTGGAAAAGGGTAATAATTGTAAATTGCTCTTTACAAGCAGAAAAATACCTCCAAGACAGTCTCAGATACTCACATTAGACTATGTGTTTCCAAAGTGGCCTTTGCCCCTCAGAAATTTCCTACTGAGATTAGTCACAAACAAGGTAAGTGCTCATTTCTAGGCCAAAAATAGATTAACTGACTGGGACTTAAAATATTTGCATTTATTTTCATTTACAGATTGAGTCAACAGAGGTGAAAAGTTCCTTCTCTGACTGTGATCTGCTTCTATCGGGTGAAAACCCTAGAGTGTGTACCTATTTGGACCACTTGTAGGCTGTAATCAGTTTTCTGTATTCAGGCATTATCTGTTTAATGCAGGTAACTGCTTGTTTGATTTTCATTAGATGGGTTCATTTAAGACTTGTTTTCAGGTCCTGTTTTAGGCATCCTGACATAGAGGTCAGATATTCATTACTATGAAATATTGGCAGCTGATGGAGTTAAATACAAATTTGATTTGCCAATGACAGAAAAGTAGGAACAGGTACAGCTTATTTGTCAGAGTGTTTAATCAATAAATCAGATTATCTCTTGGAAAACTTAGGTATTTCACCAAACGTTCTGAACAAGGATTCAACATGATATAGAACCTTTCCCAACCGCTTTTATGTTGTACTGAACCTCCTTGCTTTCACCTCAAGATGGTCTGAACACATGCCTATTGTTTTTTACTTTAAGTGTGGTGGAAATACCTTTCAAGCAGCGATCACAAAGACAGGTCTTGCACCATTGTGATACATTAGTTATGATAATCCAGAAATCCCAGTACATTCCTCAGCTTGTCATTGTCTTTTTGTTATTTTATGTTACAGGTCATAATTGTAGGAAATAATTTTAGGAACATCTATTTGAGAACTGTTTTAGGTCTCCAAAACCTGTGTGTTTCCAGTCACTGCACTTGTCAAGATAGCTGATGCTGTGTTAAGAGCCTGGATCAATAGACTCTGAAGACCAGCTACAGCAAAAGCTAACTCTAAGGCATTTTGAGTCTGTGATGTCTACTAGTCAGATGAAGTCAGGTGCTATGTACCAGTACAAAGCTCATGAAGTTCAACAAGGCCAGGTGCAAGATCCTGCACCTGAATCATAGCATAGTTAGGGTAGGAAAGGGCCTTAAGGTCATCCAGTTGCAACCCCCTGCCATAAGCAGGGATGCCTTACCCTATACCATGTCACCCAAAGCTCTCTCCAACCTGGCCTTGAGCACTGCCAGGAATAGAGCATTTATCACTTCTCTGGGCAACCTGTTCCAGTGCCTCACCACCCGCACAGTAAAGAACTTCTTCCTTATTTCTAACCTGAACTTCTCTTTTTAAAGTTTAAACCCATTTCCCCTTGTCCTATCATTGCAGTCCCTGGTGAAAAGTCCCTCTCCAGCATCCTTGTAGGCCCCCTTTAGATACTGGAAGGCTGCTATGGCAATCTCAAGCACAATTACAGGCTGGCTGGACACTGGATGGAGCAGCCCTGAGGAGAAGGACCTGGGGGTGTTGGGCGCTAAGAGGCTCAGGATGAGCTGGCCAGAAACCCCCTGTGTGCTGGGCTGCATCCCCAGAATGTGAGCAGCAGGTCAAAGAAAGGTATTCTGCCCCTCTACTGCACTCTGGGGAGACCCCTCCTGCAGTCCTGTATCCAGCTCTGGGGCAACAACACAAGAGGGATGTGGAGCTGTTGGAGTGAGTCCAGAGGAGGCCATGGAGATGCTGTGAGGGCTGGAGGAGCTCTGCTCTGGAGACAGGCTAAAAGAGTTGGGCTGGTTCAGCCTGGAGATGAGAAGGCTCCTTAAGGGGAGACCTTAGCTCTCAGTGCCTAATGGGGCTAAAATCTGGAAATTATGGAGAGGGGCTTTGGACAAGGGCCTGTAGGGACAGGACAAGGGGGAATGGCTTTAACCTGACAGAGGGGAGATTGAGTTGAGATCTTAGGCAGAAGTTCTTCCCTGTGAGGGTGCTGAGGCACTGGCACAGGTTGCCCAGAGAAGCTGTGGCTGCCCCATCCCTGGCTGTGTTCAAGGCCAGGTTGGACAGGATTTGGAGCAACCTCGTCCAGTGGAAGGTGTCCCTGCCTGTGGCAGGGGGTTGGAACTGAATGAGCTTTAAGGACCCTTCCACCCCAAACCAGTCTGGGTTTCTCTGATTGGAATCAACTAGAAGTCTGGTTTTCAAATGTAAAGTCAGCGTGCTGTACCAGACCTCTGAACCACCGTTGAACCTGAAATGCTTATCACTGCTTTGCGCTGGTACACCACATTTTGATGGGAAGTAGGAAGTAGTGGATGGAAACTTGTAAAGGAAGGTAAAGGAAAGACTTTAATCTCTTTCAGCTGCTACTTTGGAAAGTGTAAACTTTATCTTGCTTGTGGGATGTTACTACATCAGAGAAGATGATGCTATTTACTATGTGTTCCTGTGGCTCCTCCTTCACCGTCTGGTTCTGACCTCCAAATTGAGGGACTTGCGATTCTGTATTTAGTTGAGCCAGGCTCAAATGGGTTTAAAAAGCCCTGAGGCTGTGGCAGTGCTCTGTGTAAGTTATGTTTTTATTTACATGCTCATGACAGTTAACGTCTGGGAACACTTGTATGTCTTGCCAGACACTCTGGTATCCAGTAGCTATTCTGTCTTTTCCACCAACAGTTCACAGCCTTCTGCCAAGTTGTTTCTCTTTTGTTATGAAAGAGATAAAAATAAAATGGGCTGGAGCTTGATCAAGAAATGATTTTAGATACAGCTTGGCAACAGCAGCAGACCCTCAGCAACATTTTCCATTGTAGAGTTGCTCTTTTTTCCTTAACTGGCCAGCATGATAAATTGCTAATTTCAGGTCAGGCAGCTTAAAGCGTGGAACAAAAACAATGACACCATGGAAAATAAAAAGGGTGTCCTGCCTATCGAGTTTAAATTTAAATCTGTCTCTCTCAGGGAGCAGGCTTTAGCAACAAAAATGGAAACACACCTCAAAGGAATATGGCCGAAGTCTAATGAGCAGGGATATCTTTTAAATTCACCAAGAAATGTGGGTTAAAGCCTTTCTTCTGAAAAAATGGATTGACAAAACCTGATTTTTCTTCACTCATCCCTTTCATCTGATTCACTCGTTCTTTTCTCCTTTCAATTTCACCACTGGTTTTTTAGAGGTTAACATGACAGCAGTAAAAAAGTAGTTGCCTCTTTATGTGGATCTTGGTCTCACAGAATAAAATAGTTTAGGCAAGGTCTCAAAATGGGAGGTCTTCTGAGCTGTCCCCTGTGTATACAAGTCTGTACCAATATTATGAAACATTTCAGAAATGCTTGTTGGGCATTTTCCAGCTTTTTCAGAAATATCTAAACAAGTCAGGTGCTTAGATCCCATTGAATTTAATAGGACTTAGGACTCTCCATAACTTTAGATGTCCAAATACATAGAATCATTGAACTGATAGTTTTTAACCCACTAAAATCAATGAGAGCTAAGTACCCAGCATTGCAAAATCTTTGTAAGCATGATTCTGGGTTTTTTGGTCTCTCTTGAAACTGAGACTGGGCTGTTTAATCATAAACATGGTTTGGAAAAGTTTGTCTTAAAATTTGCTCTGTCCTCTTCCCAAGGGAGATATCAGCCCTGTTCCAAATATCTTGTTGTTATAGACATGTAAATGCTGTTCATCTTCATTCAGTATATTGAATTATTTATCCTCAGTGATTTTACTTTTTGAATATTAGAAGGTAAGACTTCAGCACTGTTTTAAAGCCTGGTCTAGCGGAAGGTGTCCCTGCGTGTGGCAGGGGGCCAGAACTGGATGGTCTTAAGGTCCATTCCAACCCAAACCTTTGGATTCTGTGATAATGTAAATATGTAAATAATTAGGCATTTACTGAATCAAAGTACGTGCATTTAGTTATTGAGACCTTTCCTACCAAATCAGCTTCATTATAAATATTACTGCACTTCTCTGAACAGTTTCCCTTAAGATGAGGTTTTATTGGAGGTGAAATGCATGAATGTGAATACAAAATTCAGATGTTGCTGCAGACAGCCTTGTGCTTGCTGCTAAAACCCTGCTCTGTGGTGTGATAAAATGCCTTCTTCCTGCCTGGGTGAGTATCAAAAAGTCTTTTTTTTTTCCTACACTTTATCACATGGCAAATTCATGTCTAATTTAGTGTTCACACAGAGATTTTCTGCAGTTTTAGTTCTGATTGAATAACAGTTTCCTGGAGTTATCAGTTAGAGTGGCCATCTGTGGGTCACTCTAACTGAAAGGGTCATTAGTTTTCCCTGGTCATTTCCACCCATTGTCTTCCTTTTAGAGTATCCATAAGGATTCCAGCTAGCACCCCAGTGTAACGATGGGTTGGTTTTTTGTGTCAGTGGAACACCTGTCCATTAGGGGGAAAACGGAGGCTTTCAACTTGTTTTTCTAGTAGATCAGTTGGGAACAACATTTGGTCACTAACAATCTGGCCCAGGCTGCCCCAAATCCATGACTCTGATCAACCGGCTTCTTCAGGGAGCAACATAGGGCTACAGCATGATTTTTTTCATTGGGCTGTGAAATAGCAGTTGTGTAGCTTGATGCTTGGCAGTAGTTTTAACTGTCTCTACAGAATTCTCACCTGCACATAGCTGAGCTTTTTTTATTGAGTGCACATACCTGGTGTGGAATTAGGGTGTCATCAAGCATAATATGGACCCAAGTTAATGATAGAATCATTAGGTTGGAAGGGATATTCAAAGCTCATCTAGTCCAACCCCGCTGAGCAGGGACATCTTTGCCTAGATCAGGTTGCGCTACAGAGAGTGTCTGCCTTCTGTTTGGTTAATCAACTTCATCATTAACCAGCAAATTCAGAGGGGAAGAGAACTTTATTTTTTGTATGTTCTTGCATTTGCGTTTCCTATTAAAAAGTAATATCTTTTTCAGCTTCAGGGTCAAACACTTTGCATTCAGTACCTGTATTGCTGATCTCTCCTCAGGAGGTGGTGTATCCCTTGTGGATTTCAGCTTTATTCATTAATTTTTCTTACCAATTAATCCTCCTGTATATTCTACTTGATTGTTCTAATCTTTACTTTTGTCCTAAAATGTTGTTCAGTGTCCTGTGTTTATAGGAGCTGTATTCTACCACTGTGACATCTGCATTTCAGGAGCAGGATTTCCTGTTCTTTCTGGTGTATAATTTCCAAAGTGGGCTTCAAATAAGGGAAATACAATTGTCTTTTCTACAGCACCTACATGATGAGAAGCGCTCTGTGGAAATGATACAAAACCTTTTGATGCAGCCTATATGCTTGGTTTTTAGATGTTTGACTAAATTGATGAACTTTGGGACTTCCAGAAAGTTACACCTGTGTTGAAGTGCCTTGGTGAAAATGTGACTCCCTGTACTGAGAGAGGAATAAGGTACTGTAGTTCATTATTAACACATCCTGTGCAGAGGAAAGAGAAGGAAAAGTTGAAGGCTGACTGGCTTCTTTCGATATGCAGTTGGTCTGGTTTTCATGACAGACTGCCTCTCTTTTGTGTTAAAATAACATGAAAGTGGTGCTTTTTAGAACTATCAGCTTCTCCAAGTGGCTGCAATAGTTTTGCAGCAAGTGCTTTGAAATATTTTCCAGCTGAGATTAGAAGAAATGAGACTTAGAAATTCAGAAGAACTGGAACTGAAATTTACTTCAGCTTTTTTGTTTTGAAACCAAAAGCAACTGCTCATGTTTTATACTTTTGTCCCCTGTTAGACCTGTAACCTGTGGTAATCAGCCTCTGAACTAACTGAATTACTATGGTGCATGGCATTTGCCAGCATAAGATGGATGGAGGAAGGCTTTTAGTGACTTCAGCCTTGTGTTGTTACAAGACATCAATTCCTTTGCATTTGATAATTTTCTGTCTTTTTTGGCTTTTGATTCATACTCACTGTCTTTTGGCAAACGGCTTTGCATTTCCTTCTCTTGTTGAATTTGTGGCCACATAAGTTATCAGCTATTGAGAGGCAAGAGCAGGAAAGCTTGTCCTTGACATACCCAGTGGAATAAAAAAAACTTCTAAACAAAAGGCAAACCATTTCCTATTACTTTGTTCTGCTGGTAATTGCTATACTGCCAGACAGAACAGTGTCTGTCCTCAGGTCAGGATGGTAATCTGTGGTGTCCTGCCAGCCTACAGAAAAAACAGGTTTTGTTTTCTGTGGAGCGAGGTAGAGTGGATGTAGCTTCTGACAGCTAACCTTGTGAGCAGGGTGCACTGCAGGAGGGGTGCAAGGGCTGTGTTGGATGTTGAGGAGAGCAGTAGGGTGAAGAGTCACCTGTTGTGTTCGAAAGAGGCTCTGTAGCTTGTGGTGCTTTTTCACAACTGAGAGATTTGCAGCTTAAAGCTTTTGTTCTGGACTAGCTGTCTAATACTGTGCCACTGTGAACGGTGAGGAAGTGACAGAATCACTGTCAGTGGATCACTAATAACATACAGCAACTTATGAGTACTTTACCCCACAAGAAAGAACTAATGTGGGTCATTCTTTAGAAACACTTCTTCCTTTTAATGTCTATAGAGAAAACCTACCTGGTAACTCTGAGCTTTTTGGCTAATGCATGCAGTAGTTAAAATTTATCGTAGAATCACAAACTGGTTTGGATTGGAAGGAAACTTAAAGCTCATCCAGTTCCAACTCCCTGCCATGGGCAGGGACCTTCCACAAGACCAGGTTGCTCCAAGCCCCGTCCAACCTGGCCTTGAACACTGCCAGGGATGGAGCAGCCACAGCTTCTGTGGGCAACCTGTGCCAGCGCCTCACCACCCTCACAGGGAAAAACTTCTTCCCTATCTCTAACCTAAGTCTCCTAACTTACCTAGACACATTTCATTCTCCCACTTTTTCCTACTCTGTGAAACATGGCGAACTGACATAGAGCCATGAGTAAAATGCTTTCTTAATTACGCACAGCAGCACCTTGCTCTGTTACAGTTTTTGATGTAACGTTGCAGTTCTTCAGATCATAGACATGGATGGGATTACATTGTATTAACAAACATAGAGCCATTCACATATTGTGAATCATATTTCTGGGTTTAAACTCTTTACAAGCTGTGAAACTTGTGAGGGGTGATTGTATGAGGGAAGACTACGATCAGGAAATACCAATCACCTCCAGCAGAGCTGTGAACATCAATAGCAGTTGCAGTACTGAATCACTTGTGCAGAAGCAGAATACCTGTGAAGAGACACTTGGATGACTGGGCTCACAAGAGGGAAAAGGGTATAGAGTTGTGCCATGATTGCCTGCTCTGCAAACTCAGTCCGTCTTGAGGGACGGGCAAAGCCCCTGAAATGTGGCTGGTTCTACTTCCAGACAACAGGATCAAACCATATACACGAGGAAAGCACGAAGCAAAATAAGTTTATCTTAATGCTTGGATAATAATATTAGTAACCTTATGGTGGGTTAAAGCAAGGAGTGGGAAGGGGAGATAGCAATCTTCTCTCCTGCTTGGTTTATGTAAGAAGCACTTCCTTCTCTGGTTCCCCAATTTCTTGGCTAGTGAACTCAAGGCACTTTGTTTCAGTCTTCTTTAATCACTGCTAATGAGGAAATTGCTCTCGATTCTCTCCCCACCTCCACTGAATTTACACTCGGGATATGGAGTATCCAGCTAATATTCCGTGGTTGATTAGCCCTGTGGTGACAAGGAAAATTCTGAACTTCTTCCATTAGTTTCTTCCCTCACCTATAGATCTGACCTGGGGAGTGACTGACTGCATAAAACAGTATCTCTTTTTGCACCTAGAAAGTGAATAGCAGCAAACTTCAGCTCTCTAGATCTTTCTCTCTGTGCCTGCCTGAGATGCCTACAATACATGGTTTGCTTCCAATGCTTTGGAAGGATACTGTTGTTTTTCTATGCCAACCATCCCTCGCAGAAGGCCACACTTGCAGTCAGCCACTTGAGCTTGCTAGGGCTGTGCTGTCATAGAGACATAGCCGTTTTGGTATTTCCTAACCTGTCTATGTCTAATAACAGCAGCAATAGTACCCGCAGTGTTAGTATTAATCTGTCCATAATAACAATAACTACTAAATAATTAAAATCAGGTAAGTCAGAAAAGCCTGAGTACCTTTAATAAAATCTTGTGCTGCTTTCTGTTGGTTGATAGAGTGTTTGAAAATTTCAGGTGTTTTGAGGCTTCCACTGTGTGCTTAAGGAAAATGAGGACTTGACTAAGGAGTTTTAAAGGGGCTTTCTACTAGCTTTAGAAATAACAGCACTGCTGTCTTTCTCCTGACATGCAACTGCCTCATGGTAATGTCTCTTTTTAAGATAATTCTCAGCAGAGATTATGATTTTTTTTCACTTTTTTTTTTCCTTTTTTTTTTTTTTGGTTGTTGTTTTGTTGGTTTGGTTTGGTTTTTAATTACCCTTATGGTTAAAAGACCATTTCTCTGTTTCAGTTCAGAAATGAGCAGAAAGATCTAGGGGTTTGGGTGAATGTCTTGGCTCTGAATTTAAATGTGAGCTTAACTTTAAGGAAGGCACTAGTCTCAATGCTGTCAGTAGGGTTACTAATGTGCCTGTGTTTAAGCAGGGCTCAGATGATACAGTGGATCTGAACATTGGGTCTGAGATCTTGCATATTAGAAAAGAAATAGGAATTTCGTGGTGGCAGTTCCACAAATTCACGCTAAAATCCTGCCATCTTCCATTTTAATAACCCATTATTAACAGTTAAAGGGTTTTAATCTGTCATATATTTTTAATTTTGCTGGCCATGGTTGACTAATGTAAAGTCCAAGGCTGAAGCCCTAAAAAATCAAATTCTGCTTCCACTGCCTGCTGCTATTCATGTAGGCTCTGCGGCCTGTGGGTGTTTTGGTAGTACTAGTATGGCATCACTGTGGGTCGACAGTGGCTCCCCTGTGCTGGATCAAGTCTCTCTTTTTTTTTCCCTTTTCTTTTACAATGGGTTAGATGTGTTTAATTTATTGTAGGAAACTCTTAAAAGATGCAAGATCCTTTTTAGAGGCTGCTACAATAGCCGTGAAGCACTTATTTAATCGCATTGAATGGAGGCTAGATTTACTAGCTGGGCTAGACATGATTTTTGTTCAGGAGTCATCTCGGAGTACATCGAAGTTTAAAGATCTTTGCAGAAAACCCAAGGAGAAACAAAAGGAGTAAATTTTAAAAGGAACTTTGTCAAGGACTTTTAGATGTTCAACAGATAGAAAACCCATGGTGGCTTGACTGAAATGAGTGTTGGGTTAGCAGAATCGTTACTGATCCGGTGAGACATGCTAATGAGGCACTTTAAATGCAAGCTTGATGGAAAAAGGGCCGATTTCATACCAAAGTGCAGCAAGGTTACAGAATCAAAGAAGGTACACTTCAGTTCTGCAACAGGGGACAATGCTCCATTGTCAGATCCTTTTTCTTTTGACTTTAAACATGTTTTAACTACACTATTTACTAAACTGTACAATGTGGCTTGCCCACTGATTGAGAATTTATGACCAGAAACAAACCTGTTAGGGAAAAAAGGAAAACTGAGCATGATCCATACTGTAGCTGCATGAAATAGTTTGAATGAACTTAACCTGAGCTCGGTGGGGGGTGCACAACATGGTTTTCAAGCCCAGGGGCCTAGGACTCAAGTTCAAATAGAATTTAGTCTTTCAATAACCATTAGAAAAAAAAAGGAGAGAGTTTGGAGACATCTGTGACCTCTCAACCTGCCGTAATATAGATGTCTCAGTTTTGTCTTAAAAAGCCTACTTCAGAGTCATGCCTTGTCAACCCATCCTGCCTGCGAAATTGCACTGATTGCATCATGCCTGCAGGTCACAAACATCTCATTTTGCTTCCAGGCATTACAGGTCTTTCGGTAAAACTGAAGAATAACAATATCAGTACTTGCTTTTGCTGCCACGAAGAATCATTGCACAAATCTTTCACTTCCGTGAGGGAGAATGCAGGCTCCTTTATGTGATTTATTGAGCAGCTTTTGGGTGTGATTGCTACACACCAGCACAATGAACTGGCCTAATTTTTGCCATGCTATTTGGTAAAAGAATGGACAAAATTCAGTTGCAGTGAAGAATAGACTTTTCCTCATTTAGGTTAATAGAATTGCACTGGATAAATTATAAACCATGTTAAACAGTTGAGAAATTTAATTTATGATATTTTGTTTCATTTCAAACTGGAACCTGCCTGTGGCAATGTATTTGTTATTTCACATCTCATGAACGGTTGCTCAGCTGGCTCTGAATTTACCCTCCAACTTCCAAGGGTTTCCACAGGCACTCGTCATCAGAGTCTGAAACCACAGAACCAGCATGAAAGCAGAAAGGTCACCAGGATAGAGAATCTTAACAGTTCCACTCACAGATCTCAAAGCGGAGTTTATATGTGGTTTCAAAATGGCTTTAAATGTTCTCCACATTCCTCTATGTTTTATTGCGAAGCTTTTAATTCCTATCTTGGCCTAAGCAAGATTATCCCAACATAAAAGTTCCCTTTGTACATCTCAAAGTCAAAGATACCTGGTATCTCACTGAGGAGTTTTATATTGCAAGGCCTTTCTGCAAGATATTGGTACAGTACGTATGTTAAGTAGGGAAGTTTTATTTGCCAATTGCAATGAAAAGGTCCATAATGAAAGTTCTTAGGTTCAGCATCAGTAAAGATCAACTGTAGATCTACAAAATTTCATGGTGCTGCCAATGTGGGTCTTGTTTTGACCCTACACAGCAAACAGGAGTTGGCTTTTCACAGAATGTTTATATTTGGGATTGGTAATTATGCCTCCTCAATGTGTTACGAGGATTCGATCTAGGTGCAGTGATTTGTTCAGTAAGAGTTTATCATTAGAGTTTGGCATGTTTAAGTGCACCACAGGATATGTGTAATACATGACTAGAAGGAAAATTTTCAGGGTTTATGCCAGTACTTTTTTGACACAGAGAATGCAAAATTCAAAGTAATAATAATAGAAATTGAAAACTAGATGGCAGTAATACCCAGCCAGAGAGCTGTCCTATGAGTCATGATGGGATGACTCACAGTTTTCCTAGGAATTCTGGGGTTGTTGCAGCCCCAGACTGAAGGCTCAGGTATTAACAAAAAAAAGTACAGGAGCAAGCGTTCATATGGATTTATTCACTTAAAACACGGAGTTGGTTGCATACAGCCAATCCTCTTCTAAAAAGGAATAACAACAGGAACTAAAGTGAATGTTGTAGGAGAATTAATTATTGCAACTAAGTTGGTTTAAATGTATATGTTAAAGCAGTTTCCTTCCTACTTGCACTGAGTGACAGGAGAAGCTGCTTCTGAAACTCTTGTTTCTTGTGGTTGTGGCCAGAGACCAGCACATATTCTGAACTCCATCAGCAAAGTGCTGTTCATGTCGATGGTTCTATATAGTCTATGGGATGGGTACTCCAGTCATGCCAGAGTAAGCTAAAAGTAACATGACTAAAATCAGTGGAATCACTTGCTAGAAGGACTGTTATTTGCTCTGATCTCAGGAGTTCATGATGAATATCCTCATTAAGTTAGAGGCATGGGCTGAGGCTGCAGTCCTAGAAGAGTTAGACAACTGTAAGATTTATCGGCTGAATTCATTGTTTAAATGCAATCTGCTCTCCTTAGATTCATACAGTTTAATTGCTTATGCAAAGAAGAATGTGATGTCCTTTTCTGGTTAGCTGGACTGCTTGTGCAGCAAGATCATGTGGGAAGGTTTGGGAGTCTTCTCTCTCGGGTGTGGTTCTCTGACAGTACTGGAAATATGTTGTATTTGCTTTATTTCCATAAATTGTTTTGTTTGAAACTGGGTCATCTAAATATTCTTGGAACTCTCTGAGCTGCCACAAACTCCTCTTATTTCAGCAGATTGTGTAGAGATTGGTTCTGCATTTGGCTTGAATTTGTGGAGCTCTGTCTATGACAAAGATCGTTAGACACCTGCTTCTTTTCCAACCAGTGGTTCTGTACTTCGCATGATCTTGCCGTACAGTCTTAAGCTCAAAATAAGTGAGTGACATTCATTCCTGCCTGTAACATAAAGTTGATGTGTTCCTCTTGTTCTTCAATAAGAAATATTAAATAAAAATCCTTCTTCTGTGCCACTTTCAGGGTCTAACTGGGATACAACAACAAGCTCCACATCAACACTTCTTTTGGAGGAGGCCTGTTTCTATTACTCCTTCTGAAACATGTGCAAGTAGAGTATGAGGACAGCAGAACTATTGGTGACTGAAAAAAAGGGTCTCTTTGCCAAGTTATCCAGAGTATTCACAAAATCCCTTGTCCCAGACCCATCAATACTAGAAAGGCAATCCATTTTAGCTGTAGGATTACTGGATAGGTGATGGGTACCAGGGAATAATAGGGAAGTTTCACCTTTAAACTGAGAGTTCATTTTATTTTCTAAATAACTCATGTTTTCTACAGCTTCTGTTTTCATTCTTCCTGACCCATTCTTTATTTGCACAATAGCGATGCTGATCAATCCTTTTTTTCCCAGTGCTTTATGAAAAGTGCGATAAGATTATTTCGTGTGTTTTTTGCATAGGTTCAGGTGTTCTGTCATTGTATTAGGAAACAAGTCTTTATACCTGAGCCAAACTGACTCTAAACTCTCCCAAACTGGATCACCTGCAGGTGGAATAGGATCTGCTTCTGGGGTAACTTACTAATTCTGAGAGTCATATATAAACCTCTGCCTGCCTGGAATACAGGCTTTCTCAAGTGGTTATCCCCACTCTTACAGGTCTGCTCCTCGCTCCTGTAGCTGGGAGCTTGCTTACAAGCACCAAAGCCATGCCTGTGAATTTTATGTATATATTTTATAGGCTTAGAGTGCTATTGATGGGAGAGTATATGCTTGTTCTTGTTCTCCTGGACAATTTGAGGGAAAACTTTTCCATGCTGCTGCTAGCACAGAGTCGAACCTAACGCATACGTAACCTAATGCGTACATTTGTGGACTTTTGCCCCAGCAAGATTACAGTTGTCTTTTGATGAACAGAGCTAAGGGCCTGTTGGATATGTTCCAGTGGTTTAAACTTAAAAAAAACCTCCACAGAATTATATTATCAAGCATTCCTGTTGCTTGTAAGAATGCGATTTAAAACAAACAAACCAAACTGTGACAGATATAGTTATCAGCAATAGAGAAAAGATCTTAGCAATTACTTTTATAACATCAGAGATCTGCTGAGGGTAATTAACATGGATTGCCTGAAGACTGTAGCACACTTTACAATCACATCATAAATAGTGGGGTATCTGTGATCTCTTTCATATCTGCGATTCTGCTTTTGCGTTTGCTTGAGAGTGTTAACCAGATGACACTTCTGTCCATTTATTCTAACAGCCTCTCAATGCCAAAGCTTCCACTGATGGAAACCTTGTCTAAGGAAAAAGGGCAAATGTGATTTCTGGGTGAGTTTACCGGATTGAGTTCTCTTCCACACTCTATGCAATTAGGCCGTGCAGAAGGTGACATTCTGTTTTCCTGCAGAGGGCGGATGGCAGAATCTTGCATAACAAAAGGCAACTGAAGAGAAATTGTTATCCTTTCTGGGAATGGCAGCAGTATCTTCCATATTTACAGGAAACCGAGAGTAAATAATTAACTTGGAAATCTTGGAAGTGAAAATACTCTTTGGATCTGTATACGCTGAGGGGCAAGAATCGATAGAAGTATGTAGGAAGGAAGGTATTTTTCTGTGCACTGTTTTCCATGCATAAATTAGTGAAGAAAGGTGTCTCTATTTCAGGTAGTTGTACATGACTGGAGAAAATTAATAAGCTTGCATTAAACTGCAACATATATCTTCAGTTTTTGACTCTTACCATGAGTTCAGAAAAATAACTGACATGTCTGCAAGTCAAAGGCTATTTTGCCTTTTATCTCAGTAGGATCAGGACTGAACCCCAGCATTACATTTGCATAGCTGTCGCTTGTGCATTATATCAAAAAGAGAAATGGAAGTTTTCCAGCCAGAGGAATATTTGCTTCTAAACAAGTCTTTCTTTGGACTTGCTTCTGTGAACATGTATAGCCATTTTTCATGTGAGCACGAATCTTTAGGGTCAAGGACAATAGCCCTTAAAAATCCTTTTTTTCCATATGGTGTAATACTGAGGTAATAAACCGGTCACTACTATGAATGCTACACTAATGGTGATGAATGCCTTCAGTATTCCAGGCAGGAAGGGGGCAATTCCTATTTCTATTTATAGAAACATTGATCAACAAACTTTTAAATGCTTTTGCACATGCAGAAAAATAAGCATGTATTTACCATGGTAAACTATATGTAGGCATGGTTTTAAAACAGTAGCATTTACAGGATTGAAAGCTTTAATCTAAATCACAGAATCACTGAGTGGTTTGGGTTGGAAGGAACCTTAAAGCTCATCCAGTTCCAACCCCCTGCCACAGGCAGGGATGCCTTCCACTAGACCAGGTTGCTCCAAGCCCCGTCCAACCTGGCCTTGAAGACTGCCAGGGATGGGGCAGCCACAACTTCTCTGGGCAGCCTGTGCCAGCGCCTCATTGCCATTGTCTTTATGGGAGCTTTTATCTACAGAACTTGTCTCTAAGCTATTTGTCTAAAGTAGCATATTGATAATAACGCACATCTATGCTTTTATACAGTTGTATAAGTCTTTAATCATAAATGATCCAAAAGACTAGCATGCATAAGAATATCTTTACACAATAAGATGTCAGAAGGTGTGGACAGCACAGAATCACAGAATCACAGAATAGTAAGGGCTGGAAAGGACCTCAAGATCATCGAGTTCCAACCCCCCCGCCATGGGCAGGGACACCTCCCACTAAACCATGCCATCTAAGGCTATGTCCAACCCCACCTTGAACGCCGCCAGGGATGAAGCATTCACAACTTCCCTGGGCAACCCATTCCAGGGCCCCACCACCCTCACAGTATAGAACTTCTTCCTCAGATCCAATCTAAACCTCCCCTGTTTAAGTTTAAACCCATTACCCCTTGTCCTCTCACCACAGTCCCTAATGAAGAGTCCCTCCCCAGCATCCCTATAGGCCCCCTTCAGGTATTGGAAGGCTGCTATGAGGTCTCCACGCAGCCTTCTCTTCTCCAGGCTGAACAGCCCCAATTTTCTCAGCCTATCTTCATACGAGAGGTGCAGCGTATCAGAGCTATTTCCCAGTAGGGAGTCTGACCAGGATCCTTAGGTTACCTTCTCTCACTGTGCTCACTGTGAAAGTGTCAGCTCCGAGGGATGCTGTGTGGATAGGAGGTAGGGTCATTGTTCAGTCTGAATAGTTCAGTTTTTCAAATGGAAAATATTTCATGTGCCACTACAAACCAGATACTGCAGAGTTACAGAGCCTTGCTCTTGAAAGCTGTCATGAAATAAATACATGTATGGGGTTATGAAAGTGGGGTTTGTATAAACTGTCCTCTTTCAGCAAACATTTCACTTCCTATAATTGTGTGTGTTTTTGTTTGAACTTATCAAATATGTGATTGTTCTCCTTCTCCTTCAGGGACATAAGAAATCCATGCTCCGGATATGCAGAATGATGATGTTGTAATCACTCTTCAAAAGGAGATCCACAGTAAACAAATTTTGTGAGCCTGTTGTCTCTGCAGCTGCTTTCAGTGAGCTGCAGCACTTCCAGAAAACAGCTGGGACTGTGAGGTGAGGAGCAATTCAGCTAAAGCATCAATAGATAATTTTCCTTTCTTTAGTCCCAGGAAAGACCAAAATTTATAGGTCTGTGTAAGAAAAACTCAAAAATACTTTTATTTAATCTTTTTTTCTAAGCAGCAACGTGTTTTGCCTCTGTGTTTTTTCATCCAGTGTGGAGGTGCCCGAATCATTTCTGTGTTGTGCGTGCAGCTAGATTTGTGTTAGTCTGCAAGAGATTTCTGCTCACGGCTGCTTAATACTGAAGAAATTGAACAGAGCAAAGCTCAAAAGCTGTGTATGGTTCAAAGTGTGGCCATAAAACTGTGAGTAGCTAGAGCAAGTACACATGGCAGCACCTGGGAACCATGGCAGTAGTGCAAGAGCCTTGTATGTTGTCACAATGCTTTACTGAGAAGATGAATGATGAAACAGTCTCTGAAAGAGACTTCGTACCTTCTCTGTTTTCTCTTCTTCCTCCTGAGAAGTGTTGGTGCCATTGAACATATTTACATTTAAAGCAAGATCTAACCTAGCAAAGTGTTTAAGCAAAGCTACACATAGCCTTAGAGTTAAGCATATACCTGTGTATTTTGCATATGGATTACTTTGCACTTTATTACTTATGCTGTACTCTTGATTATAAATCTTACCTATGACTAAAACTTATCAGCTAATATGAACAAGAACAAGACCTTTAAAGGTCTCATATTCTGAGTGACTGTCACTGCCCCTGCACTCAGATCAAACCAACCCATTCAAAAAATGTAAATCCAAGTTGATTTTTCTTGCTTTGAAAACAAAGGATCGATTGTTAAAATGGTCTATTATCTAAGCGGTTTTGGAGAACGTCCCTCAGCATAGTGTATCCTTTGTTTGGTTTGCTTTCAATATTTTTTATGCAGGTGATTTTTTTCTTCCCTGTGCTAAGAAAGGTAGTTTCATTTTTCATCACTTCTTTTCCGAAGAATAAAATGTTTGTCTTTACAAAGTTTGCATTGAATGATAATCTGTGGCCTATTAACTATTAATTCATTTGCAGGATACTGGGTGACTACAACAGTGAAATACAAGCCTTGTCTCAGTGCAATCTGGGTTTTCTCTCTTTACATTGGTTCAGTTACCTAAAGATCAACAAATATGACTTTTGTAAGCACTTTCAAAATGAGATCAACACCTGATCACCCTCATCAAATTTACTTTCGAAGTGTCTGGCCCATCAAAATCCTGCCAAAGTCAGTGGGAGATGCAGCAATTTAAAAATTGGGCTATTGCTTTTTAAGTGCTTAAAGATGGATTAAGAAGGCTAAATATAAACACCTAGATTGAAAATGATGGTGTTTAATTCCTTTGAGCCAAACTTTCATGTCACTGTCCCCGATAAAATGAGGCTGTGGGATTTACAGCTGCTATTGTGCCACAAGCATATGAATATTATAATCTCTCTTTTCTATGAACACTGGAGTTTTGTAATGTTTGATAGCTTGCTGAGGCTCTCCCGGACTCAAAAAGTCCATAACAATTCCATTATTAATATTTCTCTTTCCAGAGGTACTTCTAGACACAGGATGCCTTCAAGTAACCTCATTTTCCACTTGAGTTTGCTTGTATGAAGGAGCATACAGGTGCAAATACCCATTTGTAAAGAATTTCCATTGTACATGTACAACCTCAGCTGTTGCATTTAAAATTTTCCTGAGAATCCCTTTGTTTCTTATTCTCAATTTCTTCAAACAGTTCATGTCTATTTTTGCAAAATGAGCTTGGGCAGACATTTTGTTCAATATGGTGGTCTTGTCCTGCCTGTATGTCATCCTTAAGAAGCAGTCAGTTGAAAGAATGCAAGTAAATGTTGTACAGTGACGCAGGTTCAGTTCCAGCAATCCAATATGACGATATTTATGACACTGTTTCACACTGATGCCCGTATTTTTTTGCTATTCTCTAACATGCTCAAAGGAGTTTCTGGATGCTTCCACCCATGTAAGAGAAAGCTACAGGTGTACATATTAAACAAAAGTACATCCAGAAATAACTGTATGTGGCAGCTTGAAATCCATGATCTGGTTACAGTCCCTGATTAGACCTGCTTCAGCCATATTCCCACAGGTACTGGTTACATGCCAAAACATTCTGTGAATTCTGCCATCTTCACAGTCGTTTAACTAAGTGAAAGTATTTATTTATACCCTTGAGAAATTGGGTTCAGTTTATTTAAGACTTAACCAAGTGCTGCAGTAACAAGGACGGACAGTACATTGTTAAGCACAGAAACCACAATCACCAGAAAGACCTTCTGTGCTATTTACTGACCCAAGCCACAGGAATTCTTTCCTCCTTTTCTTTCTATTCATGGAGGTACCATACCAGGAGGGTGAGTTCTCTCCAGCTAAGGAAATGAACCTGCAGGGAACAGAACTAAATGCAAGTTAACAGGTTTCTGATTTTTGGCTGTTTTCAATGAGCTTCAGACGTGAGGTTGTGATCTATGTAAATTAAATATAAACCCTCAGTGTCAGAAGATAAGTCCACTTGGGCCACTTAAGAACAAAAACAAGGGTAAAAAACATGCTGAGGGTCCATGCTACAGCACCAGATTAAGGTACCTATTTATGTGAGAAATTAATGATAATAATTTTGCAAGCTTCTTTGCCTACTATATGTTACTTGAAATTAGAAGAAACAAAGATTCTAGTTCAATGGTTTCTCTCTTTCACAGTGCTAGCTTGGAGCTGCCTTTTGCTAGTCAAGTTTATTGCTTTCTTGGACCTTAAATTGGTTTCTTCTGAGTGAACCAAAGATTGTACTGACCTCAATGTCACTTGAATTAATGTATTGGCTGCATCAAAAGGAGCGTGACCAGCAGGTCGTGGGAGGTGATCCTGCCACTCTACTCTGCTCTCATGAGACCTCACTTGAAGTATTGTGTGCAGTTCTGGTGTCCTCAGCATAAAAAGGACATGGAACTGTTGGAGCAAGTCCAAAGGAGGGCCACGAGGATGATCAGGGGACTGGAGCACCTCCCGTATGAAGATAGGCTGAGAAAGTTGGGGCTGTTCAGCCTGGAGAAGGCTGTGTGGAGACCTCATAGCAGCCTTCCAATATCTGAAGGGGGCCTATAGGGATGCTGGGGAGGGACTCTTCATTAGGGACTGTAGTGATAGGACAAGGGGTAATGGGTTCAAACTTAAACAGGGGAAGTTTAGATTGGATCTGAGGAAGAAATTCTTTACTGTGAGGGTGGTGAGGCCCTGGAATGCAGCTTCAGGAATGCAGAAATGTACTATAATACTGAGGCAGGTACTATCATTCCACAGGTCTCTCATAGCTTTTTCTTCTCCTGTCCTTCCACAGTCCAGACAAGTTCACCTATCACACAATTTTTCTGTGAAAGAAATAGATAAAATGACTAGGAACAGCTAAGGAAAAAAAAAAAAAATGAACGCATATAAACCAAAGAATAGGAGAAGTTTTTGCTTTTTTGTGTTTTCTGTATGTATTCAGTTTGTATTTGTCAACTATTTGTTCAGGCCTCTCTCTTGTCTCTTGGAAGTTAATTTGCTTTTATCTGCTGCCTCGGTTTAATGATGCTCCTTCTGGAGACAGCTTCATGTGCTGGATACTTTTTTATATTAACTGAGATGCCTGAATTCTCTCTCTGCTCTCAACTTCCACCACTTAAAAATGACAAACTTTGTTTCCTGTGTTTTCCTGAAGCTGCTGTTTCCCCAGCAGCTGGGACAAAGAATCAACCCACCTCCAGTTTGATTCATAACCTAATCTGTTCTCCTGTGTGTTACTCTGTGTTCTTCCACCTGACATAAATGTAGAGTACAGACTCCAGTGATTTGCTTCAAATTGTAACTACTAAGTGGTTTTCCCTCTTAGAATATGCACATCTTTAGGAGACTTTTAAAGTAGAACATTACATAGAAAATTTGAAGTGAAGATATACCCACTTTTATATTAATGATTTCCTTGTTGGGTGCTTGTAAACATTAGGAAATGGTTTGAAAAATTACCATTTGCATGAGGCAACAGAAAAGTATTTGCATCAGCTGTTCTGAATAGAAAATGCTGTAATGCTGATCATTCTCTATACCTTAGGAGAATTGGCTGTATCTGTGCTCATTTTAAGTTGGGTATTTTCCTCTGATTAGGGTCAGAAGCAAGTTGGAGGAAATCGCTCCCTTTAAACGTCCTGTTCCTTAAGGAGTTGGGTGGGTCCAACATATACCCATCTAAGCTGTGAAGGAAAACTCCCTGGTGTAATTTGCAGCAAAACCTGAGCTTCATCTAAAAGCTGTGGCTCATCAAACTTGTGAGATTGGTTTTCATGGAAGTCTGATGTCACAATGCACATTACATCAGTATTGCAGATCTGGGACATTTGGTACTGCTGTGACTTGAAATTGCTGACTTGTAATTTTTCCTCTGGACCAACTGAGTCAGCAGGTTGAGTGTATTTGGAGTTGCTTTATTTCCACATCAGTTCTGCTTTCAAGTGGTTGCAGTGAAAATACATCACCACATTTCCTGTGTTCTTTAGAAAAGTCATTGTTTTTAATTTTACTTTTTACTTTGTGCACAGCTGCTACCGCTGGAAAAAGAGAAATTATCTTTATTCATATTTGACAAGCACTCAAGCCTAAATGTTAACAAACACCAGGGCAGTACGTGACTGCACTAAATATGATAAACAGAAGTAGTTGTGGGGACCTTCCTATCCATTCTTCTTGGATGAGGGATTTTGCATGGGATCAACATCCTGCAACTGAGAGACACCTGGTCTTGCTTCTCCTTTCAGACCTAAACTGTATTATCACATGCTGTTACTGAAAGCCAGAGAAGAGGGCTTGCGTTTCACCCTACCCAGACCTTTGAAACATAAAGGATGAGGAGTAATGAGGTGAGGGCATGAAAAAAGACCAAAAGAACATGAAGAATTATGCACTGCTGACAGAGGTGCTCTCTTTATTGAGGCACTTGCAGATTCAAGCTGGTTGCATGCCCCGGCCGTGTCATCAGGTTACTGGGGCCTAGTACCACCTTTCCTCTGGGACAGCAGGAGCTGCAGCAGTGTGTAGCACACGCTTGATGTGTGGTCTAGCCATGGTCTAGAGTGGCTTGGATTGCTAGAGTATATGAACATTTGTATTTGGGGTATAGAATTGAAGCCTGGAGGAATAACCACAGCTAGGAAAGAATGGACTGCAAGAGAGTGCTTGTAGATAATGAGATGTCTTGCAAGACCTAGAAAAATGTGAAGGAATGATGTATAACATTAGAAGGGTTACAGCAAAGAGAACAGGCTGTGCTTAAGAAAATCACTACTGTTGAAGACACAAAGTGTTGCAGCTGTGTAGGAGGAGAAGGAATCACACTGGACATGGACTAGGAGCAGAGGAGAACAGAGAAACAACTAATTGCAGAGAAACACAGTAGAGAATGGTCTGCCTGTAGAATCATAGAATAGTTAGGGTTGGAAAGGACCTTAAGATCATCTAGTTCCAACCCCCTGCCATGGGCAGGGATGCCTCACACTAGCCCATGTTGCCCAAGGCTCTGTCCAACCTGGCCTTGAACACTGACAAGGATGGAGCATTTAACACTTCTTTGAGCAACCTGTTCTGTCACCTCACCACCTGAACCTAAGACAACCTCACAGTAAAGAACTTTTTCCTTATATCTAATCTAAACGTGCCCTGTTTAAGCACATCACCCCTTGCCTTATCGCTATGGTCACTGATAAAGAGTCCCTCTCCAGCATTCTTGTAGGTCCCTTTCAGACATTGGAAGCTGCTCTGAGGTCTCCACACAGCTTCTCTTCTCCAGGCTGACCAGCCCCAACTTTCTCAGGCTGTCTTCACACAGGAGGTGCTCCAGCCCCTGATCATCCTTGTGGTCTCCTCTGGACTTGCTCTAGCAGCTCCATATCCCTCTTATGTTGAGGATACCAGAACTGCACACAACACTCTAAGTGGGGTCTCAAGAGAGCAGAGAAGAGGGCAGGATCACCTCCTTCGACCTGCTGGTCACACTAATATACCACTGATCACTGAAGCATTTTTTAAGCAACTCTCTAGGTCTTGGTGTAAAGCATCTGTGCAAAGTAAGTATGCAACCTTTTTTTTTTTTTTTTTGAGAAAATAACAGAACATGTAAGTCTGGTGGATGTCACAAAAATATTAGAGACTATTATTCAAGAGTGGTTGCAGCCTCAGACGTGAACTTAGTAAGAACAACTGTAGATACCAACGTGAGAGGAAAAAGACTGTACATTCACTTGGCAAAAGATGGGAACATATTTGTAAAGATGGTTTAAAAGCTTCTGGCATACAGCAGACATAGACTCAGAGCAAATATATTCCATACATCACTGGAGCCTAACTTGCATGTTGGCAAATGTCCTGCAGGCTTGAGTTGGAGTTTTAAATTTGATCTTCCTCTTCATATTACCTGTGACTATACAGTTGTCATCTCACTGCTTTCAAGCATTTCCTGCCTTGCTTCATTTCAGCCTGTGTTCTCTTTGCTTTGGGGCTACTAGCAGATCCCCATGTGTTCTGGTTTTTAGTGAAAGCTATGGTCTTTCTATATAACAAATAGAGTCAAAGGCTGAGAGCCTGGTGAATGAAGGATATTCAGAGAGAATAAATAAGCAAGCCTTCAGACTTTGCTTCCTTATATGAGTCTGAATTCTCATAGATCTAAAATCTGCCAATTATTTTTAATATTCTAGATGGAAAATGCTTGGCTTAACCATGGTGGATATCACTAGAAAAAAAGGAGATTACATATTAACCATGTATTATATGTAACTAGTGGAAATCAGAGCTCTGTTGCAATGATTTTTGTCTTTGCTTTCATAGAGTCAGCTTCCTTGTGCATTCCTCTGAAATAGCTGGTGCTGGCATTTGCCCTCTGCAGAACAGTGGCCTAGAGCTGCAGTGCGGGCTGTGGAGACAGGGGTGAGAGGTACTTGGAGAAGAGAGGGCTGGAGGGAGCTTGTGGACCCAAAATGGTTTTCTGCCAATGTTTGGGTCAATCCACTTGCTGGAGTAAGCAAAGGTCCACCAACAGCAGGGACTGCCATACTCCCGTTCTCTTGGTCATTTGGAACAATGACATTCATTTTTCCTCGTTATTATCTTCTGTGTTTCTGTACAGAATATTAGATGAGGTTTGAGTCATAATTATGTGGGATAAGAGCTATTGAAAATATTCCTTTTCTGGGTGCTAGATGGCGCCGTGGATTAACGCTCAGGCCTTTCATCTGGGGGGTGTTCTGGGGCAAACCCGGCTTGGTCAGGTAACAACTTGGCAATTAGTTTGTCTATGGGAATTTAAGCCTGCATCAATGGAATTATTCAGATTCTTAAATCATCCTGAGCGCCCAGCCTTTCCTGGAGATCAGCAAGGTCTCATAGCTGGAATCGTATCACTACAAAAGGGGCCATGGTACTCGGTGGACATCAGTGTCTCCTGCAACAGGAACCACTTGCTCACAACAATGGTGGGCTCTAAAGTGGCAGGTGACTGAGATAACAGAAATTCAGCATGTTCGTTAATATACACAGGTGGAGAAAAGTACAGCTGCTGGTGCTGCACCTGAGGTTAGTGTCAGCTTATCAGCCATAAAAGTCCCTTTAGATCATTTACATTAAAAAAAGGCAAAAGTAAGAAACCAACACCCACTAACTTCTTTGGCAACACTGATGTATTTCTGGTTTTTCAGGCTGTTTCTGTGGTGGTGTTGGTAAAGGATACTCGCCTGGAATCGTCCAAACTTTCCACTGAACTATTAAAAAAAAAAGTAAAGCACAATAGAATGAACTGGAAAGCTCATCTCTGCACAAATGTCAGCACACAGTTGGGCATGAGATTTGTATTCAGAGTCTTGTTCTTTCCTTTGTGGGAAAGAAGAGACTTACTTAAAAACAAATGGCTTGTAAAACAATGCAAAGAGACTGGGGAAGACCACTTTATTGTGAAAAACTGAAAATTCAAAGAGTGCCATGTGAGAACTTATACAATGGTCAGCAATAGGAGCAGCTTCAATGTGGAGGATGATCAGTGGGGACTGGGAACTGTTTGAAAGGGGTTAAATATCCCGCTCAAGCATACAGTGAGTGTTACTCTGTGGAAGGGTATGAAGCAAATTCAGAGATAACCAGCTTCAAACTCTCCAGCCCTTCATCATCATCGTCACTGGCCACAGCTGTTAGCAGAAAGACAGCGGAATACCTGGCCTAGGAAGTGAGCCAGGCTTTGGAGAGGCTGAAATGTCGTGATGCCATTGCCAGCCTCAGCTGTGTGGATAGGCAACAGGTCTCCATATTCAGTTGAAATGGCAGGCATGGGTGTATGCACCGGTGGTTTTTCTGTCTGAGTTCCATTTGTGATTAGAAGAACACAAAGAGGACGAGGTAGGAGACCTGGGCACAGGCTGTTCCTCTGCTGAGGGTCTTTCCCACCCTTTCTCCTCAGCCCATTCCAACGCAGGCTCTGTAGCTCAGCAGCCACTGGATAAGGCTCTCCTCTACTGAGTGCTGCCGTGACAAACAACTGCCTTCAAGCTTCTAAAGAAAAAAAAGAGAAAAGAAGATGGAAAAATAACTTATCTTACATAAAGCATCTTGAGAAGGAGCTCCAAAGGTTTGTTCCAGCAGAAAAAGGTATGTCTGTTTACTCATGGTGTGAGGGGCAGTGCTGAGGGGACAGGCATTTTTTATGGGCCACACTCTTAAATCTTTACTTCTTCTTTCTATTTTTTTCCTGACGTTTGCTGTTTTATACTCTCTGGCAAGCAGCAGAGCTCCAGCAATGCTGACTTGCGTAGCCCATACATATGCTAAGGAAATATTTTTCCTAGCAACAAGCGGCACATGAAAACACCAAGAAAGGCTTCTCCTGCTCACATTTCACTTCAGCTTTTTCAGTCATCTGGTGCTGAGATAAGAGCTGCATGGTGAAACTTGCTACAAGTGGATATTTCACAGGGCAGTCTGGAAAAGGCGGATGTGTAAAAACTGTGCCTGTTGTTAGTGCAGGGGACTGAAACCACTGTGGTGTGGTGACCACCATGCTGCCTGCGTCAGCTTCCATGCTGAGGTACCCTCGAGGGGTTCCTAGCTCACTGAGGTGAACAGCATTGCCTTAAGATGGTGGCCATGTCCAGGCTCAGTAACGCAGGGGATAAACAAAATGGTGTCATCTGGGGCAGCTGTCTTGGGAGTGCTTTCTGAAGCACCTGTTCCCACAGGCCCCAGCACAGGTGAGGCTGTTTGATCTAATGGAAAAGCAACAGTTAATGAGAGCTGAAGGGCTGGGGGGATATGAGTTGGAGCCCTTGTTGCTGTGAGGTTGGATAGGTGGGAATTCTGCCAGTGTCTTTCTGAGGTAAATAGAGGAGAAATCATGGCAGCCTGTGCCCACAGGGCTCCCAAGGAGGCTCCTGCTTGGAGTCAATGGGCAGGCATCCACTACATGCCATGGTCTGGGGAGCCCTGGCTGCAGCAGGTGTCCAGCACACAGGTGCGTGCCATGGCCATTTCCTTTCCATTTATGTCTTTGAAACCTGAGGAGGAAACAGAGAATGGTGTTTTGTCTTAATATGGCAGTAATTTCTATTTTCTACCTGCTAGTGAGGTAGAGCTGAACTGTTAATGTTATTTTAGCTGAAGTTCAGTTTTCTGGGATTGAATTATTAGTGACATGGGACCAACGGCGGGTACTTGTGTTTACTTGTGAGTAACTCTCCCTTCTCTTCTGTCCTTGCTCAGCCGTGCTCAAATGGCATTCACAGATGGGGAAAGGCTTTGTCAACACCAGCAAATCACTACTTTTGCCTCCCCAAGGTCAGTATTTGAAGGTAACATGTCTGAGACCACAGCTCTGCGTCCGGTGAGGAACATAAACTGTCATGAAGTGTTTAGGAGTTGCACAGTATTAGAGGATAGAGTGAAAGCATTCTCACGGTAGAGCCAACCTCTGAATTTAAGACCAGCCTTGCACCAACCGGGTGAATATTTTGTGAGTAATTTCAGTGGTGTTAGGATGAAGCCCAGGATGTTCCTGCTCATCCATTGATGGGTTACTTACAAGAAGAACCTCTGCAAAACACGTTTGTGTGTCATCAGCATATTTCCTGAATTTGTCCTTTAGTATCTTAGAAGTATTTATTATTTGGAAAAACTCAATATAACAAACTGAAAAGCTTTTTCTGCAGTGGAACACATACTTCTGTAGTTGTTTAGAAATAGTTCACAAACAGATAGAAGCAGATTTGTAAAACCAGTTTGAAAGCTGCATGGTAGGCAACTCAAGGAAGACATACATGTCCCAAGATGCGAAACCAACCTGCAGGCTTAAACTGGAGGTCAAAATCTTACATTTTACGTGAATGAGTATCTGTATTATGATTCATACAAACTCTACTTAGTAGTTCTGTGGTTTCTGTGTGCGGAGCTGAAGCTGTTTTGTTTGGGGTTTGTTGTTGGGTTTTTTCAGTGAAATTACAAATAGTCCGCAATTACACTGATTCAGCAAACTTTAGAAGAAAACTGAGTTGTAAAGGATACAGTTTTAAAAATAATCTCTTGGGTTTTTTTTTAGCTGAACTTGAACTTTTAACGGGTTTCAGATTTCCCAGTCCCTCTTTATAATTTATCCGGGAATTGTATTGCAGTGAACATCCTAACATGTAGGGACCAGATAGAAGACCTAAAGACTGTTGTGTGAGGAAGGCCATATTTTCTGTTTTATCCTTCACTTTTGAGATGAAAACAATGTGAGGAAATGGTGTGTTGATCAGTGTGTTGTACACGTCTTGCTCTATAGAATGAGAGAGAGACAGGCCAATTGCTTTCAGTCAATTCACATATTGTACTGTGGGGCTGGTAAGGTCTGTACCCTGCTCCATATATTGCTTAATGGCTTTTTATTATTTATTTTCTGAGCTGTTACTGAAAGTTTCTAAACACAAGTCAGAATAAATTCAAAAGCATATATTTATTTTGCTACAGAAGTGAATACATCCCTCTCCTTGCAGCTAATAATAGAATTGACATTGTTAAACAATTACATTGGAAAATATTAATAATAGGTGCTTCATGCATATTAAACAAAACTTCAATAAGTGCTTTGTTTTATTGTTTAACTGTATGTATGAGTCATAAGGAAAGTGTTAATGTTCAGGATATGAATCATGTATTTGTGAACAGTCTTCCAACGCCAACACTGGAACCCCAAACACATTTATTCTTTGTAGTTAGTAAGCTCTGTGCTTGGAAACTGAAAGTGTAATCAAAGTGAGAGTTTATTTATTAACTAGCGGATGCCGTGCATCTTATTTACACAGATTGATAATGGGAGGTGAAAAATAAGGAAAAAAGCTGATAATGCATGGATCTCTGTGTCCCTGGGGTACAAATCACAAAAGGAACCTGAGCAGCAGTAACACTAGCCATTAAATGCTGCATTCTGTGATTTTAAAAGTCAATCCCATATTCATGAAGGAAATCCATATGGCACCTTACTTGTGAGGAGAGGTGCCCCATTCTCTTAAAAGCTGTCTTGAAGCATTTATTGTTTTGACCGCTTTAGCACTAGGGTGAGAGATTTCACTTCAAGGTAACAAACAAAACAAGTGAAATGCACAGGGGTAACTTGGGTGTTGTTATGCATTGTATTGATCTGCATTACAGATAAAATTTAATTACTGAATGACAAGCTCTTTGTGCTGGCTGCATTTGGGCATGCTCAGGAAATCAGGTTCTCTGTAGAAAGTAGGCTCGCCTGGTAATTATTTGCAATCATTGGTAATAAGTGTGTTCTTAGTTGCCTCCTCTCTGGAAAAGGATAAGGTGAAAGGAAGGTTTGAGTTGTCTGCTCTGCAGGAGGGACAAAGGTAGCTCATGCCCAATATCATTGGCTAAGAAGAGTTTCTGAGTGCTGGCTGTGGTTTAGGGAAGACCTCTGGACATCTAGTTCTGCCTTTCATGTTGCCTGACCTTGAAAAAACTGTTTCTATTGTTTGTTTTCCCAACTGTGAAATGGATCCTGAAAAGCATTTGGTCAAGCTGCCTAGAATCCAATGCACAGTCCCGCCTTTACTCAGGTAATTGCTGTTGAATTTTAGTTATGCTGGGAGTGTAAGATTTATGGAACTGCTCTGGGATATGATTGTTTATCTAGCTCTGTGTTGGCATTCTCAGAAATTAAAAGTATAGTTCTAGCAATAACAAAAGTTTTCATGTTTCTATGTATCTGAGGCTAATGTAAAGTTACCATTCTAATCACGCAAGATCATGAAAGTCTGAGTATTAATAATATTAAAAAGGAGTGAAAAGTAATTTAAATAATTTGGAAAGGCTTTGACTGACCCACATCTGAAGGGAGAATTCCTGTCCCAATGCTCCTGCTACTGAATCTCACAGATAAGAAATTACATATATTTGCAAAGTGCATCCATACACAAACTGTTCTTCTTGAGAGTTTGAAGAACTGGTTTTGCCACGCACTGAAATATGACTTGTGCTGTCAGGTGACAGGATGCTTGGTGTCACAGTTGGCACACTCCCAGGCTTGTTTGGAGGCTACTCCAGTTACCTGCATGTTGCCTTGTGGTGTAGGATTTGTCTTTGAAATTTTGTGGAGGGAACTATGAGTTGTTTCAACTTTTGATTTTTAAAGGATGTAATCGTTAGTGGGCTAATCAAAGAGAGTTAATTGAAGGAGATTTGGTGGTGGGTGACCAAGCAGAAACACATCTATAGTATGAATTGGCAGTGATTTTACATGTAAATTTCATCTCCAAGAAATTTCCCAGTCTGTCCAGTTCTTCAGATAGAAAATTTTCTTTCTAATGTGTTAACGTTCACATGTTTAAAGGCAGGCAGTTGCACAGCGCTTACAATAACAGAAACAAATACATAAAGAAAAAAGGCGGTTCAATTTGCTCTTTCAGTCTGTTTTAATGTGCTGATTAAACAGCTCTTCTGAGTTGGGCCAGACCTGACTGCCACTGCTACTTTCTTCTGTTGCAGAAACATAAATTGAGTTTTGATGAGGAATGCTTCCTCCCTCAGCCTGTGTTGATTTCTTTGTGTTTCTTAGTGGCATGCCCCATCTGCTCTGTTGAAGAGATAGGGGGGAACTTCTAGTTTTGAAATAAAAGCAAATAAAACCTTTGCATATTGTGGAGTTTGGCATTTTTAATTTTGTGACACCGTATAGGTCTCATCTTCCTTGTGCAATTTCAGTTAGTTTACATATGCAGCTATACAAACCAATGGCCTGGTGTTGCTTTGTAGGAAAGTACTTTCTGGAGGCTGAAATAAAAATCAACATCAACATGTAATAGAATTTAAACATCCTATTGCACACACTTGGGTCTGTCTGTGTTGCTGTTCTGACAACATTTATTGCTTGGTACCAAATACTGTCACTGAATGACAGTATCTGTGGATGTATCTATACTTAGGTATCCAACTAAAACCTTGCAGAAGTCAGGAAGGTGTGTTTGAAGAGCACTGACATTGCAGCTTAGTGTGAGCTCAGACCTCTTTCTTGCTTTTATGTCTAGTGTGAGAGCTACCCCAAATAAAAGAGACATCCCTGCAGCACAGGGCTGTTTGAGTTCCTCTTAATGCCTCTCCTTGTTACTGATGGTGAAGCATGCCTAGAAATATGGATGGAGCTGATGCACTAATGCTCTGTTGGTGTTGTAGTTTAACTCCGTTAGCCTGGAGGAGTTTAAAGGTATCTTACAACCTTTCTTGGTATCTCTTCTGTGTAATGCTCTGCAGTGCACATCCATAAATTAAGATGCAGTCAAGTAGTTCTCCTTATTTGAGGCTTTAGCAGTAAGTCAGATTCACTGAATTTTTTCCTCATTAAAAGATGAAGTTTGCCTGCCATTTCTTGTCTTTCTGACTCTTGCCTGCCTTCAGCAGGGTCAGCTTGCTGCTTTCTCAAGGTTGAGATCTTAAACTTTGCTGCCATACCTTGCCTGCAGGTTAAATAATGACTGTGCTGAGCCGATTAACAGAGAACATTCGTTTTCCTTATTGCTGATGAAAGGGATGGAATACATATCCAAATCCCATTAGTGGAAATCTAGTCACTGCTGACCTATGCAAGATTTTCAGAACTTGTGGAATAAAAATGTGCAAATACAAGGTGTGAAAGAGGAAAAAATAACTGATTTTATGAGCTCTTTCTGCACTATTGCAGTGTGTTTAAAAATAAATAAAGTCCTTACTCTTTTGTCAGTACATGGTCAATAATTGTTACTTAACATTTTGTAGTTTGAAGGTACATGGAGTATCTATATAATATCAAAGTTACACATCTTACCCTTAACAGTCTACAGACTCTTACAACCAGCATGCCTGCAAACCACCACAGCAGCCTCCAGGCTCTTGGTGATGGGGCTGTGAATAGAGGCAAACTAAAAATGTTCCCCTCAGAGTTCTGCTTTTGAATACTTGTGTTTAGTGGTGCCCAGCTGCATACAGGAGTTGTTCAGTGCCTGACTTTTATCAGACCTTGTGCTGTTCAGAGAACAGAAAGAGCTGTTTTATTTTTTTTGTCCTGAACCTATTGAAAGATCCCATGTGAATAATTCATTCAGTCCAAAGGAGGGCTGAACTCTGGTGTTTCACAGTGGTTATCTAGGAGGAGGAGGAAGGATTATCCTGTTTTTACAAGGGCATGTAATGACAAGACAAGGGGGAATGGCTTTAAACTGGAAGAGGGCAGATACAGATTGAATATTAGGAAGAGGTTCTTCCCTGTGAGGGTGGTGAGGAGCTGTGGCTGCCCCATCCCTGGCAGTGTTCAAGGCCAGGTTGGACGGGGCTTGGAGCAACCTGGTCTAGTGGAAGGTGCCTCTGCCTGTGGCAGGGGGTTGGAACTGGATGAGCTTTAAGGTCCCTTCCAACCCAGGCCAGTCTGGGATTCTTAAGGCTGCTACGGCCAATTTATACCAACTTTGTTGCTGTATGAAGACCTTAGGTTTGGGGCCCTACTATAGAGATGTATGTGTTATTTCCCCCTGAAATGCAAACACCACTGTTAAATTCAATTATTGGGGTATATTTAATATTCGGGTTCAAAGCTGAATTTCCTTAGTCTGAGAAAAAGGCCAGATTTGAGTAGAAATTAGCAGCAATGGAGAAGATGTTTGGGTTGCAGCTTTTATATGCTGTTCTCAGAATACCATAAGGAAAAAATGCTCATCAGAGGCATTTATACTTTAGCCAAGTTAAAAGCTGTCCACAACGTGTTGATTACAAAGTCCACTTTACTGAACAAGTATTGACAATGGCTTGGTATATTAATAACTCCATATTCTACTTTTTCACAGGGACTTTGTTCTGATGGTAACCTTTTATGAGTCACATTAATTTTCTAAATAAATTTCTTCCTAGAAATAAGAGTAACTTTACTGTTATATGACTAAATTCTCCTGTGTCCTAATATGACAGCTTTGATTTGTGCATTATAGACTGTCTCTTTCAGAAAGCATTTTACTCTGCATGAAGAGATGTACAATAGGGGAAGATGTTGCATCCCCCAAAAGTTGTGGTGCTCCCTGTCAAATTGGGAGTGCGGAGCTAAAGGCAGACCAAGATGGAGATTTTTGTACAGCTCCTTTGCTCCATGGGGAGTCTTCCTCAACAGTGGGAGTTTTTCAGTCAGCCTCTAAACAGTGACAACATTAAGAAATATGATTAGGATGAAAGACGGTTGTATTTTTTTTATTCGCTCCACCTCTCCAGTGCCCATTTTGCTAGCAACAACAGAAAAACCTAACTGGAATTCAGCCCAAGTATTTTAAATACTGGAATTAGCACAATGGGTTCACATTCCCATAGTTCCCTGCCATTGATACCTTTCACTGGGCTATTGATAATCACTGTTTTTTGTTTGCTTCTTCCACTTCACCAGCTTTGTGGTTTAGTGGCTGTTTGTATGGTATTGTTTACACATATACCATTAGCCTGTCATTGTGGACAATTATTTCATATTCCTCTATGTTTATTACCACGCCTTTACAGCCTGCTCGTCAATTTTTATGTGGGTGAATGTACTGTGCTGAATTGCAGAGAACAGTACTGATGCTAGGAGATGGCTCATGGAAACTTAAAGGCTTAGAATAGTTTATAGAGGCAGGTGTAAGAGATAAGTGTCATATTTATTGGTATATGAGATTCTAGTGAGCACCATAAAATCTGACCTAGGACAACAGAACAGAAAATGAGTTCTTTTCTATTTATTTTATTTAAGCTTGTTGCACCTAGTACTGTAATATTTTGAAGTACGCTGCCTGCCTTCTGTTTTTATTGTCTTCAGACTTGCCCAGTCAAAATGTTCTTTCAATTAAAACTAGAAGCACAAAATGCTGATTACTTGGAGTAGGCATTAGGAAAAAAAGAAGTGTGAGTGTTTTCACAACAGTTTAAAATACATTTGGATACAACCAGCACTGAAACATCTCTGGGTAAGGTTTATGATAAATCGAGAGATTCAAAACCTTTCCAGATTAAGGGGTTGAGTTCCAAATTGGAGAACTGGAAATCATAGAATCATAGAATCATAGAATAGTAAGGGTTGGAAAGGACCTTAAGCTCATCGAGTTCCAGCCCCCCTGCCATGGGCAGGGACACCTCCCACTAAACCATGCCATCCAAGGCTATGTCCAGCCCCACCTTGAACGCCGCCAGGGATGAAGCATCCACAACCTCCCTGGGCAACCCATTCCAGGGCCCCACCACCCTCACTGCAAAGAATTTCTTCCTCAGATCCAATCTAAACCTCCCCTGTTTAAGTTTAAACCCATTACCCCTTGTCCTCTCACCACAGTCCCTAATGAAGAGTCCCTCCCCAGCATCCCTATAGGCCCCCTTCAGGTATTGGAAGGCTGCTATGAGGTCTCCACGCAGCCTTCTCTTCTCCAGGCTGAACAGCCCCAATTTTCTCAGCCTGTCTGACAGTTGTTCTTGTTAGAGCTGGGGAATCTGATATGCTCACAAAAACCTCAGGTAGTCAAATTCAGGACAACTCTGTTGCCTTTGACTAGAATTAGGACCTGCTTTAGGGCATTTTAATGATAAATCCAGTTTCTGAATGGAAATTGCATTTGTGCGTTCCCAAAATTGAAATGGATTTTAAACAAATACTCTGGTTTTTGCTCATTTCTGTTAGAAAGGGCCCCTTACAAGATTTGTTGTCTTTAGGTCCTCTCTGGATGCACTGGTAAATGTTTGCAGGCCATGCTTCTTCATACTAGCACTTGCAAATGCGATGGCAGGAGTTTTACTCTGCAAATACTATGTGTCCAGTCCCTTCTTCTGCAGACTGTATGGATGTTTTTTGTCATGATTCTTCAGAAATTCTTGGGCAGCCTGGCACCTGTACATTTGAAAGGAACAGAGCAGATGCCTCTACTTTTGTGGCTGTTCCATTCAGGTTATTTCCTCATTACACCAAGTGCTGGCTGAAACCTCCCATTGTGCTAAACAGAACGTGTAATAATCCACTTAAAATATAACACATTTATCACTCGGCTCAGATCAAAGGTGCGTGGCTTCAAAGGCTCCAATTAAATTATGATGTAGAACACTGGCTTTATCTATATGGGTTACAGACTCATGGTTGGGTGGTTTCGTTTGGTTTTTTTTAAACTTGTTGAGTTAAATATTGCAAAACTCTTGCAAGATGTTTCCCGTTGTTACTGTTGATCAAAGTGTAAAATAAATCCAGATTTTCCTATTAGATTCTTTCCTTTTTTCTAGCTAGAACACACTGTATATAAATTGTTCTGTTTAGCTATGTCATGGTACTACTCTTTCCTTGGTGTCTCAGTCTTCTATCTCCCTTGTTTTCTGTCCAAGTTCTCATAGCTTCCTTTCTCTGGCTTTACTAGTGCTGCTGTTTGTAAACCCTTTAGGAAGGTGCCACAAATGAGAAATACGTGTATTTCTAGGTCAATTTTGGATGTAGAATTCAGCCACACTTGAAAGTTTATAAACAATTTGGATAACTGGATAATTGGACAGGATAACTGAAGCATTACCTTGAACTATAGCTTCCTCAAGGATTTGGGCTGAAATTAAACCTACTTTAATGGTTTGCAAGGCTTCAATCAGTTATTTTTAGAGGTGGTTAGGAAGTGTGTGAGCTGGACCAACATCCCGTAACACTTAAAGAGTAACAAAACTCTGAATAGAACCTGTTTTTCATGATTTATGATTATATGATTTTTGTATAGCTCTTTAAATGCAACTAAAACCACTTTGTTCAGGAAAGCAGATATAATGTATCATAATAGGTCTTTATAAATTGTCTATGAACTATATTTAGAGAGATTAATGGTAAGGTAATTTAACTTGGGAAAAGGTAGATTGGCAGATAATATTGAAATACTGGATAAAAGTAAGAAAAATATAAGAAGTGTAAGGTGTGAAAAAGTCTTGGGCTGCAGTTAAAACTTAAAAGTTAAGTGCTAAACCATAAAGTAAAAATGCAAGTAAGAGAAGTTAGGGTTGTGAAGTAAAGGGGGTAAGGCTGTGTGTAGCCCAACTTGGCCGCAGTGTAGCTTCTCTGAAGCCTGTGGAGTGGCCCCCAAGTAAGGCAGGTGTAGCTTTTATTTTATAACAGAAATGTTAGAAAAGCAGAAGAATTGGTTCCAGTGAGATCCAGGGTAAACTCCTTTGCTATAAATGACCCTACTTAATTGAAAAGAAAATGCTGAAGAATTAAGTCGTTTGTGGCATTTTGAGTCAGGCAAGCATGTGTGGCCACAGAGAATGGTTCTGGGACAAGTTAGAGAGGGCATGGAACTGTTGGAACAAGGAGGCCCATGGGGACGATCAGGGGACTGGAGTACCTCCCATATGAAGATAGGATGAGAAAGTTGGGGCTGTTCAGCCTGGAGAAGAGAAGGCTGCGTGGAGACCTCAGAGCAGCCTTCCAGTATCTGAAGGGGGCCTATGGGGATGCTAGGGAGGGACTCTTCATGAGGGACTGTAGCGACAGCACAAGGGATAGCAGCTTCAAACTTAAACAGGGGAAGTTTAGATTGGATATGAGGAAGAAATTCTTTACTGTAAGAGTGGTGAGGCACTGGAATGGGGTGCCCAGGGAAGTTGTGAATGCTCCATCTCTGGCGGTGTTCAAGGCGGGGTTGGACATAGCCTTGGATGACATGGTTTAGTGGGAGGCGTCTCTACCCATGGCAGGGGGGTTGGAACTAGATGAGCTTAAGGTCCTTTCCAACACTAACTGTTCTATGATTCTATGTTTCTGGAAAGTAAGGTTCCCAGGACTTAGCCTCTATAGTCTGATAAAAATTGATAGTTTTTTTATGGGTTTTATGGTCTGCAGTAAAGAGATAGAGGGGAGGATAAAGTGGGGATGAAAATACACATTTCTGTAAATAAAATGACATTTTTCTACTTGATTGCATACTCCGTTTTTCTTCATGTCAGTGAAACTCTCATGAATATAAAGGGACAAGCACTCTTTTAATCTTCTTTCTTATTAGTAGCCAGAACCATATGTTCTACTTGTCTATGATCAATAAACTACTGTTTGATTTAGATTCCTTGCAAGTGACATATTCATTTTGGTCTTGTGGATAAAAACTTAGAAGTCCAGTAGTGCAAGCTGGCATGAGCAACCAGTCAAGTGAACAGTGATGCTTAATTCAGTGGAAATGCTCGCATGCATTTTTTTTGTCAGGTCAGACACATGAGATGATGAACTGTGTTTTATTGCAGTATGCTCTATCCTTTGGCCAACAGTGATGTGGTATTCAGAAATCTGGAAAGCAGGTACTGCATAAGTAATTCACTATTTTAGTGTAAAAGGGGGAAGCAAATTTATTATTGTTTTCCTTACAACACATTTGATTTTGGTATGGAGGGTCTTAAAAAGTGCAAAAGTGAGAGCCACCTACCCACAGAGAACTCTTTTCCACCCCCTCAGTCTTTTCATTCAGTGCAGCCAAGCCAACTCTCCTAGTAAACTGCTGAGTCAACACATTTAAAACCACAACAACTGTTTCTTATTTCTATATAGTTAACTGATAAGGACCTGTTTAAGGGTTACACCCTTCCATATTTACAGTGTTAAGGCAAATATGGTTATAGGAAGCAATTACATTTAAAATTCACTGTGTATTATATGGTATCACAGTATTCTATTGGCACATTTAATTTGTGTGTGTATGCAAATGTAGCACCGGAAGCTGGAGAGCTGCATTCATGGTGATAGATATTGCATGCTGCTGCCAAGCAGCTTCCTTGCAGAACCTTCTCTCAGCCTTTCAGTTGACCTAATCCTTGATGCTCTTAGAAATAGGCAAGTCCTTCAGTCCCCTTTGCTGTTTCAAATTCTGGCAGCAGCAACAAGTTGCTGTTTATTGAAATTAAGAGATAAATCATACCAGAAGTGTCACTCTGAGCCGCAGGAAGTAGTTCCTTTTCCCCCTTTATGTAATAGTGTCCCCTTTGTCTCTGTGAGGGTTTAGATGATTCTTAGATGACTGTAGAGGAACAGTGAGGGGTGCTGAAAGTACCAGGTACAGTGTGAGCTCTGTGCAGTCATGAGGGTCTTCTGCTGAAGTAGCAAGCAGGAGCATCTGTAAAGTTTATAAAAATTACTCCATAAGTGTACGCAATGGAATGAAAGTGGTGTTTCTTCCAACAGTTTATAAAACATTCTGCAGAGTTCAGTAGGTTTTTAGGTAGACCCATGTCGTGGTTTAAGCTTAGTCAGCCACACAGTCTCTCTCTCACTCCCCCTCTTTCTCCCCACTGCTCCCAGAGGGATGGGGTGGAGAATCAACAGAATGAAACTCCCACAGGCTAGGATAAGAACAGTCCAGTAACTAAGGTATAACACAAACCACTGCTGCTACCACCAATAATTATAATAAGGGAAATAACAAGTGAAGAGAATACAACCGCTCACCACCTGCTGACTGACACCAAGCCTGACCCGAGCAGTGATCTAACCCTTCTGGGTAGCTGCCCCCAGTTTATATAGTGGGCATGACATGCTGTGGTATGGAATACCTCTTTGGTTAGTTTGGGTCAGATGTCCTGTCTCTGCTTCCTCCTGGCTTCCCCTCCTCCCTGGAAGCACATGAGGCTCGGAAAGTCCTTGGTCAGAGTAAACATTACTGAGCAGTAACTGAAAACATTGGTTTTATCAGTGCTGTTCCCAGGCTGAAAGTCGAAAACACAACACTGCACCAGCTACTAAGAAGGAGAAAAATGACTGCTACTGCTGAACCCAGGACAAACCATCAGCACAAATACATTTGGAGTAAGGTGATTTTTCTTAGATCAAAACTATAAACCATAATTCAATGACTATAAAAGGGTCTTTGAAAGCTCTACTTTGGATTCCTAAAATTTCCATGTCAAAGATGAAATACAGTTAGAAACTATATGTAACTATAGAACTACAGTTAGAAATGTTTTGGGTTTTTTTCCAATGGATAAAAGACAGCAGGAGACCTGAATTCCAGTTTTCTAACTTCTAATTCTTTTCTGTCTGATTTCTTCTATCTTCTCACCATTAAGATAAATTAGACTAGAAATTAGGAAGATGTTCTTCCCTGTGAGGGTGGTGAGGAGCTGGCACAGGTTGCCCAGAGGAGCTGTGGCTGCCCCATCCTTGGCAATGTTCAAGGTCAGGTTGGATGGGGCTTGGAGCAACTTGGTCTAGTGGAAGGTGTCCCTGCCGATAGTAAGAGGTTGGAACTGGATGAGCTTTAAGGTCTCTTCAAACCCAAACCAGTCTGTAATTCTATTAAATATTGCAGCAAATAAACTCATTTACAAAATATATCCAGGTCATTGGTTCTGCAGCTTCTCTTCCTCTGGTTTTAAAACTAAATGCTAACCAGTACAAATGAATTTTATGAGACATGATCTTGCAGTGTGCCTTAAAAACAATGTGAAGAAACCTATAAAATGGAAGCTTCTCAATCCAGATGCACAAAATCCCACATAATGTCTAGACTCAGGCTAGGCTTGGCCATGACACACGGGCTGGATTCAGTCCTGGCATGACCGAGGTCTTTGGGTGTTGGTGCCAAATGTGATTTTGGATGATAGCATGTGTCATATTCAAAGCTGATGTGTGAGCGACATTCAGGTATCAGCAGTAAGGTGACAGCTGAGGTAGAGGTTTCCAAGGTTCCCGGTCTGCTCTCATAAATTTGCTCAAGGTCTGCTTGCAGTATGTGCCTCTTTCCTGTGCATGACTACCATGTTTCCACTGGATTTCATGGGGAGCTGATTACTCTGATAACCAATATGCTTTTGAAAATCTCCGTGAACAACATTTACCTGATGTATGATCCATTCCAAGAGCGTTATGTTCCAAGAGCATAACTTGACTGTCTTAAGGATATTGAAAACCTTGGATTCTAGAAAACCTAGTAATTATCATTTGGTTTGTTGTTAGGTCGTTTGCTTGGGCAAAGAGCAGTATGTTTTTGTGTTGCTTGTGGTTTCTGTTTTGAGTAGCAACCTTAGGCTGATTTTTTTGTATGTCTCAGTGAAAGTTCAGATGTTTCACAGAATGAGAATAAAATTACATTCGGTTGCCCATGTGAAAAATACTCTGATCATTTTTTGGCTCATCAAGTATGCTAATGTTTGCAGCTTGGATTGAATTTAGTACCTAAAATTTGGTAACATTGTGGACTTCCTATGAAGGATTTTTTTTTATTATCTTTCCCCGCTGTCATTCCTATGAATGGAACATGTTATTAAGTCTTGGGGGAAAAAAAAAAAAAAAAAAACAAAACAAAAAAAAAACAAGTTATACTTTGGATGTGGTTATTAGAGATTTGTGATACTGCCATTAGTTCATTCCTTGAAGTATGCAAAATGTACTTGGACTCAAGTCCAGAGCTGAATAAGATCTTCCTAGATATAATTGGGATCCTGGACTGCTGTGTTCCATGTTAAACATGGCTAAGTGTCCAGGGAGGTTTTATTTTATTTTCTTTGTTCTCAAAGAGTTGCTCCTGCACAATACAGAGGAACAAACTGACTGGACTACAAATGGAACGTAGAGACTGGGAATACAAGTCAAAATAAGAATCTGAATGTTTAGAGTTGCAGCGAAGGAAAATGAGTCATCTTTAGTGGCAGTGTGTTGAAGGCTCAGACAACTTTGGCAAGAACAATACTATGAGAAACCAATGGGATAGATAAGAAAGGTCTGGGGAAGGATTTGGCCTTGAAAGAGTAGGAGGATTGCAATAAGGAGCCTGCTCCCTGGGAACACTTGGGTACAAAGTTGAAAGAGGAGCTAGAAAATGGCACAAGAGGAAACAAGAAAGGGTATTGTGACTGTAAAAAGAATTGGAATTTTACCAGGGTGAAGCTTGTGCGTTCCTAACCAAAAAGAATGGGACATGGGTACAGTAGAGAGGCAGAATGGGAACTGGGGTACAATGCCATTAGATGTGCTGATAAGTTTTGCATTGAGCAATGCTCAGCAGTTATTCATTTGATCAAGGAGCATCAAGATTTTGTTTTCATGTCCTCAGTTAGTACTGGGTACAGTTCTGCAGCAGGATCAAACCCAGCTTCCCACAAGCAGCAGCAGTGGAAGACTGAGGCAGGGACAGCCCTATTGCTTCTGGAACTGTGCTTATCTTTTTGTAACCAGAAGCCTCCTATACAGCTGCAAATTGCATCTCTTCAGAAACTTGCTTTGGCAAGAGAATGTGATGATTTGCGCAAATGCTTGAGCTTGAAATGGATGAAGGGGGATCTTTCCATTTGGTTAACAATTGCATGGGATACTCCCAGCATCTCTGACTGCTGCTTGCAAATGCAGAATGAGGCTCCAGTGAGCCTCGTTGTTTGTGCGCCACTTCTGAGCTGAATCATCAGCATTAAAAACCACATTCAATGCTCTACTCACGGCGCCCGTGGTATTTCTATAAGGGAAGTTACAGTCACACTGGGTGGAGGAACCTCCCTGTCTAGCTATGGGTATAGTGAATACAAGGAAATGCTTGCGGTTCTGGTCATGATGGCATCTTTTGGCTTTTCTCTGCTATTTTTTTCAGTGGTGCATTTCATTCGGCAGTTGAGAATTTCATAGCAAACACTTGGTAAGATGCAAACACTCTGTTCCAATGTTTTATATTTTGGAACATTAATGGATATTTTTTTTTTTCCCCTTTTGTGCTGAATGTTTCTTTTTCTTGTGAAGGTAAAGCTGTATGTGAACTGCATACTGAAGGGGGCTGCTGCTCAGCTGAGGCAGGCACACAGATGCTTTTCTTATTCCTGAGCATCATGCGTGGGCTTTGGGAGCCTCTCACAACCTCTCCTGTACAAGACTGGAGTTTGTGCTTTCGTTTTCCCTTTCTCTCAATGTTGTGTAACATGCATGTGATCCCCAAAGTGTTTCCTAAGATTCAGATGAGGAAACCCATTATTTATTCTGGTCAGCAGCCACATAGCACTGGAGAATGGACAGTGCTCTGCTTTACATTCTGCTACAATTGCCATTTCCTTTTTTCCCCATCCCAGCAGTTTCAGCCAATGGTGGGAAATACTTGATGCCCGCAGCCTCAGTTCATGCTCTCTCTTTGATGAGACTTCTGGGATCTGTGAGGAATATTTTGTGGGACATAGTAAGTGTTCCCATGTATTGTGATGAGAAGTGCATATTACTAAAATTTTTGTGGGCTTCATTGTATTGGCCTAAACTTTGACCGTGTACCACTGTGACCTAGCTTCCTGGCAACTTCTGAATCAAGGCCCTTTCATCCCAGTTGTGTGATAGATCCTAAGAAGGAACATGGAGTAAATGTGGTTTCTTATTCATGAATTAAGCCTTGAATGAATTGAGCAACACTGATATATTGTAAAAGGCAAGGAAAGATTGAAAAGGTCTTTTTAGAGGACCAGTGCTGAAGGTGTTTGGATTGAGACACGATAACTTGGAGGAGTTATAGCTGGGCAGATCAGTTTATTATTTCTTCAGGCTTTTAAGGCCTCCTTTTACTTATTAGTAAATCCTGGTCTGCTATCTTTACCTATCTAATTTTGAAGAAAAATAAAAATGATCTGTGGCATAATTCTCCTTTCTTTAGTCTTTGTTGATGAAAGGAGTGCTTACATGCTACTTAAATAATGAAGGGTTCCGAAGCACACTCTTAATATTCCTTCTTGTCTATAATTATTCTTTCATGAAAATGAATCTTGATTGAATATACTTTTCATTTCCTCTTCAATATTTTGTTAATGCACAACCACAGTTCACTGAATTTTGCACAGAACAAAATGCAACTCTATAATGCAGTTAGTCTCTTTGGAATGCGGAATATTTAGATATAATTCCTTTTGCTTTCTCTGTCACAGGCTCTGAGAACAGATAGTAAATTTGAATTTTAAAATATTTCCATGAAGCTTGAGAAATCCTTAATTTCTATTTCAGAAATAGTGAACAGCCTCAATTGTTCTGCTCACTTCGGTTGGAGTTTTGGACCATCTGTTGCTTAGAAAAACCTGGTCTCTCTCAGGAGAAATACATTTATCAAAAATAGAGTGGTATTCTGTAGTCCATGCATAAGCTGGAGAAAGCTTTGGTAGTTGAGAGACCAGTGGAAGCAGAAGAGCAAATGAACATTCCTAGTCATTCATGTGCCTGTCGCTGGTTGTAAGCACTGCATGGCTGGAACACCTTCAAACAGGGATTCATTTCCAGCATTTTCCGTTGTTCTTGGTTACTGCTCAGCTGCTAAGAGCTGTTAAAATGTTAGTCAACATTTTAATTAAACACACCCGTTCTGTTCCACACAACTAATGTTCTTATCAGAGATTTACTGTCACATTTTCAATTAAGTGTGCTTAATAAGCAGGACTTCCTTCCCACCTCCCAGTGAACTTCTGTGCTCTAGAATCATAGAATCATAGAATAGTTAGGGTTGCAAAGGACCTTAAGATCGTATAATTCCCACCTCCCAGCCATGGGCAGGACACCTTGCACTAAACAGTGTCACCCAAGACTCCATCCAACCTGGCCATGAACACTGCCAGGGATGAAGCATTCACAACTTCCCTGGGCAACCCATTCCAGTTCCTCACCACCCTCACAGTAAAGAATTTCTTCCTTATACCTAACCTAACTTCCCCTGTTTAAGTTTGAACCTGTTACCCCTTGTCCTATCACTACAGTCCCTAATGAAGAGTCCCTCCCCAGCATCTCTATAGGCCCCCTTCAGATGCGGGAAGGCTGCTCTGAGGTCTCCGCACAGCCTTCCCTGCTCCAGGCTGAACAGCCCCAATTTTCTCAGCATGTCTTCATACGGGAGGTGCTCCAGTCCCCTAACCATCCTCGTGGCCTTCTCTGGACTTGTTCAAACAGTTTCATGTCCCTTTTATGTTGAGGACATCAGAACTGTACTCAGTACTTTAAGTGGGGTCTCACAAGAGCAGAGTGGCAGGATCACCTCCTTTGACCTGCTGGTCACACTCCTTTTGATGCAGCCCAGGATACGGTTGGCTTTCTGGGCTATGACTGCACACTGAAGCTGGCTCATGTTCATTTTCTCATCGACCAACACCCCCAAGTCCTTCTCCTCAGGGCTGCTCGAAATCTCTTCTCTACTGAAACAGCAGCTGTGTCTTGTATTGCCCTGACCCAGGTGTAGGACATTGCACTTGTCTTGGTTGAACTTCATGAGGCTGGCATTGGCCCACCTCATTTTTCATTCATGTTTGGTTTTAAATATATTTATTTAAACTGATGTAGGAAAGACATGTACTTAGGGGTTCAAGAAAGTTGTGGATGTGTTACTGTTTCAGCACTGGCAAATGGATACCTTTTAAAAGTATAAGGCATATAATAGATACCTTTAAAAAATAATTGGTGAGGTGCTGGCGCAGGTTGCTCAGAGAACAATGATGCGGCTTCCCCATCCCTGTCAGTGTTGGAGGCCAAGCTGGATGGGGCTTGGAGCAACCTAGACTAGTGGAAGATATCCCTACCTGTGTCAGGGGTTTGGAACTGGATGTGTCTAAGATCACTTCCAACCCAAACCAATCCTGATACATAGCACACATCTGCCACCAACCACTGCCCCCTGTTTGTAGGTATTGTTTCCGTGTGGTTGTGGTCCTGTACGCGTGGGTCTGTGGTACTTCCACGGGGAAGGTGAATGAAGCAGACACAGGGGTAAAGTTAGATGAGCTCAACAGAGTCCCTTCCAACCTAAATGATCGTGGGGTCTGGTGACAGCAGGAGTTGCTGAAGTATATGCACAGAGCTACTGGGACACAAGCTGTTTCTGAGGTGGTACAGGGAGCTCTCCCTCTTGGCTTTTTCCAAGCTAAGATGGAGAACAACAGTTTGGAGAGCAAATGGCATCCCAACAACTAACCATTCCCTCCTGTGCGTTGCCCACAGAGAGCTTGCAGCTGCCATGGCTATCTCTGGACAGCGGTGGCAGGGTTGGGGATCTGCCCTGCATCTGAGGGCCCTGAAGCTCTGGAAGGGCTGGCTGCTGTGCTGGTGTGACAGGGCAGTTGTTCTTCTCTGACAGGACTGTCTGTGCTGGCCCCTCTGCCTCCACTGCTCCACCTGACTTCTCTCCCGTCTGCATACATTGGCACCTACACACTAAATTGTGAGGTCAGTGGGCTCATACAGGGAGCTTTTGGCTTTAGAGTGTAACTGCTGATGAGCTTTAATCAAAATGTTTTCTCCCCTGTCAACTATTTGCTGTTTTGTAACAGATAGTTAAATAATGTGAGAATTCCTCGTGGTTCAGTGTCTCAGCTGAGTTACTGATGTAACACCCTGGGGAAGCCGGGGTTTAAAATATGCTGTTGCTGTCATTAGAGCCTTATATTCTCTGTACTTTCATGCTGTTCTCAATCTGTGCCTTTCCTTCCAGCTCTTGATGCCACACAAAGCTTTCCCCTGGGAAAGTGACCGGAATTAGCCTGTGGCTGACATGAGGACCTCTGGGAAGAAAAATGGAAACTGACTGCAGCCTTAACAGCTTGATGAAATAGATATCTTGTGGAAAGTGGATTTCTATTTTTTCCCAAGCAAACTTCCCCTGCTGTTGGTATTGCTGTAGCAAATCTATTTGCTAGTAGTAGAAAGAAGAAAATTCAGTTTGATTCACGCAGTCCTGACTCTCAGATCCTCACAGGCCTTATTGTGTCTTTTCTTTTTTTGCCATGTAAAGACATAAACATATTAAGATTTGACTCTATGAAAACATATGATGATAATAAACCAATCAAATTCCTTATATTGACAGCAATAAGTCTTCTAAGTGGACTTTGAAGGGACTGTTATTCTACCAGGAATTAATCCCACCTGCGCCACCTTTACTTTTATTGAGCAAAATATCTTTGCCTGCATGTACACTGCTCACTTGGTGGTAATCATACATACATACAGGACAGAAATGTTTCCTGTGCAGTTTATTTCAATAAACTATTGTGTATCAGAATAGATGCCTGCATTCCATTGCATAATTTAGTTTTCAGCAGTTTGTCCTAAGAAAAATAGAAGATGAAATAGCGGAAATATCTAACTTCTATGTATCAGGAAATCATATGTAAAAGTGTTGTTATTGCTGGTTTAGCCCAATCTGCTGTTAGCCCTGAATCCTTGTTAGTGACCTGATGAGACCGGATTTCATGCTGTCTACCTGCTGTGTGGAAATGCATGTCACAGCAGCAAAAGCATCTGCTTCCTCTAGTTCAAAGCTTTGGCAGTGGTGTGTTTGATTCTTAAATTGGTCTTAGAAGTTGTTTGGCAAGTGTGTGCTTAGTCATCTGTATTTTAATTTTTGGTTCATATCAGCAGCAGCTTTTGGTTACATTCTGCTGTTAAAAATGCGCAGGTTTGTGTTTTGTTATAGTTTTGAAGGTCTCAGAGTTTGAATACTTACCACCCTGAACATCTATGTGGCAATACGAAGTGAAGAAGCTTTTAAGTCGTGAAGCTGGAATGATTGATATATGCATCAATAACTCCCCTGCCTTCTCAAAGAAAAGAAAGTTTATGAATGGTGAGTCATTGGTACAGATGGTGATATGAAAAATAATACCTAATTGAGAACAAATATTTGATGTGACTTTTACCTGTGTACAAATATACCAGGTGCCTTTCAGCAAACCTGAAACCTGCCTGTGGCAGCCAGAAAGATGTACAACCTGCATGTTATTTGATTGAGTGATATCTGATGCATAAAGTGCTGTATCAGTCTTGAAGTTTGAGCAGTGTGCAAGCAAAATACCTCATTATCCTTCTGCTCATGTTGATGATATAGTCTTTGCTTTAATATCTTTATGTCTTTAATATTTGGTCTCTACATTCTAGCTAATAAATAAGCCTCCCTCTAGTAGTGTGTCTGTGACTAGAAGCAGCTCTTTCCATCTATTTAAATTATACTCTCTTGCATACAAATCTTGCAAGAATGTTATTGGTAAAAGGCAAAGTTTTTCTACACTTCAAGAGAATGTGATAAAGTTTTGAACCAGTACAGATGAGCCAAGAAATATTTTCTTACTCAGGAAAGAAGAATGAATGCCACTGAGGTTTTACGTGAACTTAAAACATTTTATGTGGACTTGCCTTCAGCTAGAATTTAGTAGGGAGAGAAGGATGCTCATTGCTTTGCCCAGCCAAAATGTACCAGCCCTTTCACAAAGATTTAGAGTGGGGATTTGACCTAATACCAAATCCATTCTAGACTTTTACAGTACAGCTTGACAAGTAGAATACTCCTTGGTATCTATCATGGCATTTATATATATACTTGTGATCTGTAGTGAATGCACTAGGTATTTGGCCTGGCCACTGGGGAGTAAGTGTTGTCCTTCTGTCCAGGTGAAATTTCATAACCTGGGCAGTGTTGGATGGAGGAGCCAATTTTTCCAGGTACTTCTGAGAGGAGGACGGATTCTAGAATTATGCCTAGTATAAATGGCTTTGAAACGACACACGGCTGTAGACATTTGTATGAATATTAAAATGTATCTAGTAAACAGAAAATGGCACTAATGGGTTGTGGTGTTTTGCTCGCAGATGGAAAACTCTTCAGGGTGAAGACCTTTTGTTTGTATAGAGCAAAACAGAACAGGAATCTTACTTCTCTGAAGATGCTGAGTGCTGTAGCAGTGCTGGTAAACATACCTGTAAACTTTATTTTGCTTCTTCTATAGCTTTGTGATAAACAGCCTTTGTATTCCTGCTTAAACAGATATTCATGCTGTCAGGAACTAAAAGACTTCAAAGGACCCTGCAAATGTAATTTATTTTGCTCATCATGTAGTGGGAAAGTAAACACAAAACCATAAAGTTATAAAATATTTAAGTTGCAAATTATTTCAATTGCAAGCAAACAATGCCTAGAAAGAGTCTTTTTAGAATCGTAGAATCATGGAACAGTTAGGGTTGGAAAGGACCTCAAGATCATCGAGTTCCAACCCCCCCACCATGGGCAGGGACACCTCCCACTAAACCATGTCATCCAAGGCTATGTCCAACCCAGCCTTGAACACCGCCGGAGATGGAGCATTCACAACTTCCCTGGGCACCCCATTCCAGTGCCTCACCACCCTCACAGTGAAGAATTTCTTCCTCATATCCAATCTAAGCTTCCCCTGTTTAAGTCTGAACCCATTACCCCTTGTCCTGTCACTACAGTCCCTAATAAAGAGTCTCTCCCTAGCATCCTTATAGGCCCCCTTCAGATACTGGAATGCTGCTCTGAGGTCTCCACGCAGCCTTCTCTTCTCCAGGCTGAACAGCCCCAACTTTCTCATCCTATCTTCATAAGGGAGGTGCTCCAGTTCCCTGATCCTTCTGGTATCAAGGTTTATGGCAGTTGTTTTGCCCTCAGTGCCTAGTACACCAATAGCAATTTATGGGTAACTTTGTTTTACAAAATAACATGTGATCATTCTGGAGAAAGGCATGAAAGCTCACTAAGTCAGTAATGGAAAAGACTTGACTGATCACCTAGTCTAAATCAGTCACCTAAAGTACTCTTCTGTGGACATAGGTAAAATTAAGAATTCAGTGGGAGAGCTGCTTCTGAAATTTGGTCTTCTGTACCTGGGAAGCACAGGGCAGTGATGTGGCTGGGATGACTGTCCACTGCAGAAATATTTATGGTAGTTCAGATTATTTGCCTTTTCTTTTACCTCTCTAATCACCCCATTCCCCTGACCTACCCTCAAAAAAAAAAAAAGAAGTGATGGGATGAACCTACTGCATGTAGATAACTGACCTCTTTTTGATTCTGCTGTCATATCATTCACATGGTTAATCATGAGAAGTTCCATCTTGCTCTGAGATATAATAAGGGCCATTGAACTCTAAAAATGTAATGTCACAAATAAAGAATGTGTTTGTGCTAATTCCTCTTCGCTGTGATTCCAGCACTGTGAAAGCTTCTGTACGTGTTGCCCTGTTTTATGTTTCAGTTGCGAACACAAGATGATGCTCATTAGGGAAATGGGAATATCAAACCAGCATTTTGAAATAATTTGGGTGAAAACATTCGTGGAATGTATTGTCCACATATAAATAACACTAGTAGCATTATTCATTCTGGCCTTATTTCCTAGTGAAAAATTAGCTCTTGAGCTCTGCAGCTAGGCAGGACTGAAAGGCAAAAGGGTAGAAATGGCTAAGCTGCAGAAGAAAAGAAAATTCTTTAAAAATGAACTGTGAGAAATAGTAGTAGTTTACAGTGACCCTGAGTGTAACACTTCTGAATTTGTAACTTACATGTAAATCTTCCGAAGCATTTTAGAATAGCTTATAACTAGGCACAGCTGCTAGTGCTGGGGTCCTCTTAGGTCTTGTGTTAACCTGCCTCCATTTTAACACAATAGGTTGTTGAAGGACAACGCACCAGTTCTTCAGTAAAATTGTACAAACTGAGGTTTCCTCGCAGATTTTGATGGCTTTTGCGTTATTGGGATCCCTGGCTCTGAATAGGATTTAAAATGGAGGTCCTAAGCAGCTTTTGACTGTACTGCAAGGCTGGGGGAGAGTTCCTGCTGCCCTTCCCTGGGAAGATAAGCACATCACCCTCTCTGATTTGATAATTTGGAGCTGTCTGGGAAGACACAGCAGGTCAGGTCTTTGGTATGCGCTCCATAGAAGGAGGTACCTGTTAGCTAGACATGGTTGCTAATTCAGGTTTCTAAGAACTCTTCAGTATGTATGATAAAAAAGTAGCAGGGTGGGTATGGGATGAGGAAAATAAAATCAGTATGACATTCACAAATACAGTTGATTAAACTGAGTCAATATAGAATCATAGAATAGTTAGGGTTGGAAAGGACGTTAAGATCATCTAGTTCCAACTTCACTCTCTTACCTGCACAAGGCTTTGTTGTTTGTGCATTAGGGCTATGATTTCTATATTGTTTTCCATTACTGGAGTACCTTCCTTTTGTGACCCCTGGATTTCCTTAAAGTTCTGCCTGTAATGACTCCAGCAACTTGGTTTCATTCTGACATGTGACTAGCCCTGGTTCAGTTTGTTGCTTTTGATCTGACTAACTGCTAGTGGCAATTGCCAGGGAGCAGCTGACAGCTTAGAAGAAATGAATCACCTTTTCTTACTATTCAGGTAATTTCCTGAGTAGTATTTTCTTACTATTCAGGTATTCAAGTTCATTTCCATGAGTTGAAAAAAGAGGGAAATAAGGCAAATTACAGCTCTTTTAATTCTATTTGCTTTAGCTGAGCAAATTTTTAAAGAGTAACAGGTGCTGAAATAGCCAGTTGTCAAGAAACAAAGTACCAAAAGGGTATTTTTTAAGTTATCCCACTGCTACGTAACTTACAAGTTAATAAATGTTTCTGAGTTCAAAAGAGAGGAAGGTCATCATGGGTTCTGATAAATTTTATCTTGCATCAGTAAGTTTGGAGGCTGGAGAGGGAAGATGGATTGGACACTTTTAATTGTATAGTAATTTCCAAAACGAGTTATGGGGATGCAGATAATATAGACCCATGGCTAAGAGCAGGCAGAAGGTTACTTCGAGCAGAGGTCTACAGGGCTACAGTACAGACAGTATCTTTTTAGAGTTCCTTGTTTATATTTTCAGTGCATCTACCTTCTTGGTTCTTGTAGGTGGGCTCCAAAAGGTAAAGCATGCATGGCTGCATGCGCAGTTCTGTGACAAGTGTGAAAGCAAGGCTTGTGGGTTAAATATTCAAAACTCTTGATTACTTCTGAAGTTAAGAGGCTTGTTTAATTCACATGAACTATGCACCATGCTGAAACAAAACCTGGTGAAATCCAGTACCCATTAAAGCCAGAGAATTTTTTCCAGGCTTTTGCTGAAGGCCTTCTCCACTTGCAAATAGTCTATCTTGATTTATGGTATATTTGCTCTTGGTTCTGAGTGTGGTACTTGGTAAGCCAAAAGGATTATATTCTAGCAGAGGGGCAAAGCCTGTTTCAGCATCAGGAGAGAACATGACTGAGACCAGTATTTTAGGCGCAGTAGGAAATGGGTAACTGTGCGTTGCACCATTTTGCAAAGGGATGCATCTGGAGATGCTGCAAGCAACCCCTTCCATTACTTAAAAAAGACAACCTTGGAAAAATCTGATCTTTTGCAGTTTGAGCATTCAATAATGAAAGTTCTCTTGACAACAGATTTATTTTCCAAATGATTGTTTTTTTTCCCTAGCAGGAAATACAGTTGATACAAAAGTCAGCATGATGTCAAAAAATGTGGAATGACTGCTAGTTAAGCCAGAGTTCAGAGATTTACTTAGGAAGACAAGCAAATAGTAGAGACCTGCTTGAGCTGGAGGTAGGAGGGGGTGAGTCTAGGAGTCTTGATTTTTGGGACATAAAGAGGTTTGAATGCTTTTTTTTTTGTTTGCCACACGTGGAAATATATGGTGAAAATGCAGTTCATTATGAGTACTGATGTTGGTGCGTAATGCTGGAGGTGCTGGCAAATCTTTGTAATTATACTGTACATCTCCAGCTTTCTTCTTGCATTTTTTTCAGAGCTGTATATTTTCCTGCTAAATATGACATGATCAGCTAGTTGCTGCAATAAAGTGAAGCAGATTTGCTGAGGCAAATGCGTTAGTTAGGAATTAAAATGCGTTTGCGTCTTAGTAAATAACTGTCCCATACAAAACCATAGACTTTAATACCTAGAGATGGATTTATTTAAAGCTGGAATCCCTGTTGTTCAACTTGCTGTTCTGGGGATGTAACAATCAAAAAAAAAAAGGATATTTTTGAATGTATAGTGGATAATTTGTTGACTTTTCATTATAATGAAAGAAGATTGTCTAACTCTAGTTGATCTCACTCTTTGCAGATCCTTTGAAATCTGTTTAAGTTTGAAAAAGAACTTTCTCAACTATGGATTTCAGCATGCTCTTAGTATTATAGCTAACGTTTGCTTTGAGGCTTGTTTTAGCTGCTGTAGTTTGAAATCACTGACTGCATTTGTACAAGTGCCTTCAGGAGCTGCTGTTTCCAAATCTGCATGTGTTGTCCATTTGTGTAGCAGAGGGACATTGATATGTTCAGGAGTTTAATGCTGATCTCCTTCCATATAGCATTGTGAAGCAGATGGATTTCAGACCAATTTATTTGACATACTTTCCTACAGAATTTCTTAAAGAACTGTACTTCCTGACCAGAAGCAATCCTTGCATTTTAAGCCAGAAGGAGTTGTTAAGATGCTTCAGGTTTCTCACTGGCCTCCCCTTGCAGAGGACTCTCCCCATATGGAGTATCATTTCTTCAGCTGGGGAGTGGGTGATGAAGCAATGTGAGGCAAGTGCCAGGGCCCCCCTGCCTGTTCTCTTGGGTAGTGGTTGGGCTGGGCTGGGCTGGGCTGAACCAGGACAGAGGCTGTGCTCCATCTTCTGTGGTCGTCTGCTCTGGGGGAGGATCAGGCCGTGGACATGCTTATAATACTGCATGTGCCAGAACCTCTTCTGCAGCAGGATGAATTTCCTTGAGCTGTGTGCCAGACAGCTGAATTTGTCCTATCACTTTTTTCCTTGGGAGCAGAGGCCAGCCACCTCCTGGCTTCATCCTCCTTTCAGGTAGTTGTAGAGAGTGATAAGGTCCCCCAGAGCCTTCTCTTCTCCAGACTAAACCCCTTCCAATTTCCTCAGCCATTTCTTATCAGACTCGTGCTCCAGGCCCTTCACCAGCTCCATTGCCCTTCTCTGGACACACTTCAGTACCTCAGTGTCTCTCATGATGAGGGGCCCATAACTGAACACAGTATTTGAGATGCAGCCTCACCAGTGCCAGTCTCTCAGATCAGGAGGATCTAAAAGGGTTTAAAAGAGTATCGCAATTTCAAAATAGCTTACTGGCTTCTCTCCTGTACAGCTTCAGCCTACTATAGTCTCCGGAGAAGTCTTTTCTATCTGCGAAATATTTTTGGCCTGGTTTCCAAATTTGTTGCACCTTCCTTTTGGCATTCCTAAACCCATAAAATGTATTTTCCCTCTACCTCCTTCTACATGCGGAAATCAAGGGGCCAACGCTGCCAGTTGAGGTCAGGTAATGCCTGAACTAATCCTGCCTACCCGAAGGAGCGGTGGTATAACAAAACTGACATGCCTAAGCCTGTAACCAGTTTTCCACTGAAACAGACTCTGTTAAACCATCATATAAATGGACACTCATACAGACTAAGTAGAAAATATTGAAATTCCTTCCTGCCTGTACTACAGGTGGCTAAACCCCACAGAACTCCCAGTTCTGAACCTGCTCTAAGTTTTCTTTAAGAGCCAATAAAAAGAAAGACTGTATCTAGGCTAATTCTCCATGTTGCACAGCTGTGGAAGACAAGAAATATATGTCATGTCGCTGACCTAAAGGGTCGTTTGCTGAGTGTTAATTTTTTCATGTCTCTGCAGTAAAGAAACAGATTTTTCTCCACCCCTCTCATTTTTAAGAGAGAATTTAAATTCTACAAACATGTCCCCCTTTCAAAATCGGTCTTGAAGCTCAACCTACTTCATCAGTCTTGAAACTCAAACTACTTCCCTGTTTGATGTTGAGAGGTATTCTTATGACAAGCAGCAACTGCATTCTGTGGCTGCCACGTCATCAGCTTGTGTTCGCTCACGGACTAGGAGCTTTGCTGTGTACAGATCCATCTCCATAACCTGCACGAGAGTCCCAGGTAGAATATAGATCTCCTGTGAGTTACACGGTCTTGTGCAGAAGAACAATAAATCTTTAAACATCATTAACTTGGATGTGCACACACGTACAAGTTTATGCAGTATAACTGGTTATCAATCACCATCTCTCTTTGCTGGTTGCTGGCTGCTTTTTTCTATTTTCTTTTTTCTTTTTTTCCTTTCTTTTTCCTCCTCAGTCTTCCCTTAGGAATTGCTTTTGAAGGTATTTTGATTAGTTATATAATTAGCCACTTGTACTGTTAAAAAGCAAACTTTCAGGTCACATACTGTATGTTTACTCTTTGGCTTTAGGAGAGCTTCATTCAGAAGAAATTGCTATTGTTTCTTTGCCTTCCCATGGGAAAGCTTTAGTTTTGGAAGCCATTCAACAAAAGTAAGGTATGCAAAGAATACTGTAAAGACAGTTCATGAGTTTGCCAATTTTTTTTTTATAGTCGGTAGTTACCAATTGCTTTCTTCTGTGTAAAGGCAGGTTTTCCTTATGCATGGTGCCATAGGCTGAGACTTCATTTCTTGATGACTGATGAAACTGATAAACTGCCAGTGTCCTCTCCTTCCAACTCTCCCTGCCTGACTGCAGCAGCTTTTGAGAAGGATAAAGTGCCTTACCTTGGCTGATTCTGAGTGATTACCACAATCAGTCTTGGGGAAAAAGGCAACATCCAGAAATACAGTGGTATAATTGTCTGAGTTGTTTAATTTTTACTCTCAAGTCTGTCATCTCTCTCTTAATTGCAATGAAATGATGTGTATTTCAAGCATAGAGAACTTTTGAAGTTAGCTAATTTGCTAGAGAGCTGAAGATGCTCACAAAGGGCTTAAAATTGTTTCTCGTCAGGAAAATGCTCTGTAGATGGCTTGCTCCCAGCGATCAGTATGTTCAGTACTTCAGGCATCATTTTCCTGAATCTCTGTGTTGCTATAATGTCATAATGATCCCCTCCCTTTTTGATTATAGATTTAATACACAGCTACACCGAGTCCACGATATGCTGAATTCATCACCATCCTGAAACAGACTCGAGATCTGGTCTGAAATTGGTGGATTCAAAACGAGGATTTGGGAGGCCTGAAGGTCTGGGGATGGATTGCTTTCACAGACCCGGTTCTTTACAGCTCTGCCCTCACAGAATAAGCAAGATAACTTGTGATACAAAGTCAGAAACAGTAGTTTTAGGCAACCTGAGGATTTTGCTGTCTATGGGCAACCTATGGCCAGCTGCTTAAAGCAGCCCTCCTGTTATTTTTGGTGCATCTGAAATGGGGATACCATATTTGGCAAATAATTACTTGTGTTCAGTCTTTATTAAGTGATGTTTGTAGTAGTATGGGTGGAATATTCTCTACAAGTACTATGAAATACATTGTATGGTTTACAGCTAGGATAGCAATGGTTGCACGCATAGTGGTGTGACTTAGAGCAACATGCTCTGGGTGGGTAATAGACATCAGGTGTGCCCTGATAATTTTACTGGAGCATGTGAGTAGTGGGTATGTGAATAGCTCTGAGAAAAGAGCTGTTGTATTAAACCCACTTGTCAGTGTAAGGCCTGTCTGGTAATTGACTTGCACAGTCCTAAGGTCTTTTAATGGTGACTGAAGCATTAATTTAGTTTGTGAAATATATGACTTCAGTTCAAGTGGTTATGTAAACTCTGGTTTGCTCTGGTTCTAGGGTGAATTTCTCAGTTATTTAATCTCATGTTGTTACAGTCATAAGGTGCTTTCTAATGAGAATTCTGAACGTACCTCGTAAAGATGATTTTTGAACACTTAAACCATTCACTTCTTCTCTGAATGTGGTAGATATTTTTTTAGACATTTGTGATATTAGGTTTGTGGGGAGAAGAGCTTGATTTTAACTGACGAAAAGCAGAATTCCTTGCAAAGTACAATGAATTATAATACAGTTATGTGAAATGAATGATTTGGTGCTGTCACCTTTTAGGTAAATCTCAATCTTGTTAAATCCAAATGTTGTCTTCTATATGGCAGAAACTTCCAGCTGCTGTCTTGGTAGAGTGAAAACTTCACAGAATTATACTGCTACAGTATAAACCGTAGCATGAAAATGAACGTGGTGATTATATCTCCTGTTGTAAAGCGTTCCATCCAAGGCTACACCTTATTCCTTGCCTGTGGTTGTAATTGCAATGTGAGTAAAAGAACCCCTTAATGTAGCAGGTAACATTTCCTGACTGCACCATGATGCTTTGGCTGCTAGAGGCTGTCATGAGGAAGCACTTGGGCACCAGGGTTACATAAAATCTTTTCTATTTAAAGTCTTGAAGCTCTGCATAACTGTCATACATGTGGTGACCTTTCTATTGCTGGATCACAGCAACTGAACTTTAACGGACTGTGTGGGACACCTCTGCTTGCTTGTTCATTCACCTTTCTGTGTGCTAAAAAATACCTCTCTGAGTACAACTGCACAAATTATCTGGAAAAAAGTTTGTTCCTGGGTGACCATAATTCATGTCTTCTGTATCTGAGTGGCTGTAGGTGACTGGAATACAGCATCTAGCCTGAGCTGTGAGTCTTGTTCTTTCGAGCTTACTGTCACTATGAACACATGCTTTTCATGGCCTGTCATGCCATAGATCATTTTATTCTGTGCTTAAAATTAACAGCACTTTGAAGTTTGCAGGGAAAATTTTCGACAGTATTGAAAGCAGTGTTTTTGACTTATGCTGCTCTGACCTGATTTAGCACAGAAGGAAATCTAATAGCTGCTGATCTTCTCCTGGGGATGCATGACCTCTGTGTCTGTTTTGTCTTGAAGCTTTGGCTATATCGAGTGAAAGGCTTAATAGCAATTTGGCTAACAGTCTTGGAAAGAGCAAGAGTGGGTTAGCTGGGGGCAGCTGATCACCTGAGTTGGGTAAAGACTTCCCCATATGACTCGAGAAGAACGTTCCTGGCTAGGATGAGTGTTACCAGGCGGCTGGGTGACTTCCTTATCCAACACCTCTGCTAATGATGGGATTCTGCGTTGCTCCTGGTCTGAATACTATAGTTGCACTGAAGCACTTTATCCTTGTGTTTACCCCTAGGACAGAATGAACTGCAAGCCTAGGAGGAAAATCAAGCAAAAGTATAATGAAGGTGTGGGCGTTCGTATATATAAAGCAGGGACTCCATATCAAATAACCCTGAGGGAAAGCTAACCATTCCCAGGCAGAGGTGTGGTGGGAACTCAGATAAAGGTTTGTACATAGCCTGCAGGAAGAAAAGATTCAGACTAAAATCTGTTCTGTTTAAATTCATTGCAGTCTTGCATCCTGCAGTGCTGTGGCAGGCTCCTGGCTCCATATGTCAGGACAGAGACCTGCTTCCAGGTAGACCCCAGTGGAACTGTCAGGGAAGGAGCGCTCCATGCAACAGAGCATAGCATCATGTCAGCATGAATGTGTCATCTTTTCAAGAATACCAAGCTGTGCTTGTTTCCTTACACTGGTCTTTCCTCAGCTTGTGTGTGTGTTTCAATGAGACCAGAGGAATCGTGTCTCCTTATGTGTAAAGCCCCTGCTCTGGGATTTGCTTGCAATATATTGATCTTCCCTATCAGAGCCTGTGCCCAAAAAGAGGGGAATAGAAAATGAAGCCTTGCAATGAATTTCTGTGAATGTCTGTTTTATGCATTGATTAAGACTATTCAGTTTTTCTGAAGATATCCATACCCTGAGGAAAAGAGAACAGGCTGCCTCCTCTCACCCATTCCTATAGTTTCATAGAATGCTTTGCTTTAATCATGTCTTAAATAAATAAACAATATATCTATGAAACACTCCAGATACTGAGAACCACATTGTAATGCAGTAATTTAGGAGGTGGAGCAACAGCAGTTGTTTCTCCTGCTTCCTATTAAACTAATTGTTACCAGTCCTCACAGGATCTTTTTAGGTGGAGCAGGGACAGAAGTATCTGAAAGGGCTTCTTTGGGTATTACATTTCCATTTTTTCAAGTGTAGACACTGCTCACTCAGATCTGACCAGAGTTCTTTGAATCAGTATCTTATCATCAGGCCTCAAGTTACTGACCAGTATGAAATACAGAAGGTTTTTATGAATGGAGGGAGCCACATAATGATTTAATTGTTCAAGTTGAGAAATTACGTGAAACTGCTGAACTGGAATTGCAATAATCCAGAGCATGCAGAGTTTCCTGGTCTCATTAACACTGAGGTTCATTGTATTAGGATGCACAAAGCTTGGGTCAACAGTTTTTATCTCTAACAGAGGAGAAGAGAGTCAGTGATTTGTTTGTCTAACAAGAAATCATTTAAAAAATTAAATACAAGTGGTTAGTGTTTAGGAAATGTTTTTGGCAAATGAGAGGTCATGGTTCAACTCACGGGAATCCAGCAGAGAGAGGGGGAAATGAGTTTGATCTTCAGCAGTTCAGGTGACCACCAGCTAAGGGGGTATTTGGGGTTGAGGCACACTTGCTCCTTCCTTTTAAGTCTGTTTCATTGTCAATAATAAATTATCAAGGCAACTGTGGATTTTTAATAAAGAATGTATACCTTTTTTTGGTGACGCTGTTTAAGAAGTTGCAAATTCTAACTTTATCCCATAATCTAAGCATTTAAAATAGATCAGTATCAACATGAAAAAGTGGGATTTCTTTCCTTCTCACTGTCCATCATCTTCATCCTTCCAGAACACTATAGAGCAGCAGTTCTTAATCTGTGGTCTCCAGTGTAGTCATTGTTGTTCTGAAGTTCAAAAAATACAGCCGGTGAAAATTCATTTGGGGTTGGGGATTCAGTTGCTGCAGGACAGATGTAGAACACCTACTGCAGTTGCTGCTGGTAAAGTTGCAACGGCAAAAACCCCATAGAAAGTGAAGGTATTTCACTGGGATGCAGGTCCCCTAAGTTTAGGATTTGATGGGTCAGAGGAGAGACTTGAAAGTGCATTTTCTCAGACCTGTGTCGATGTTTTCATCACAGAATTGATGAATGCAGTGAGCAGTTCTTGTTTTTAATAGTGTTGCCAGTTAAACCCTCAATTTTCTTTGCCTTTTTACAACGGACTGAAAAGAATGTCTTTTGTGGAATGTGGCACTTGAAGCACAAACATTTTAGTCTTTGTTTTATCAGAAGAAAATAACAAATATAAAATTTACTTTGAATGGGACTGATTTTGTTTGTTTATTTGGTCATCAACCATACCAAAATACCAATATTTCATGAAGCCCCATTCATAATATTAGTGTGGTGTAAAAATACAACACATTCCCATAATACTCTCTAGAAAGACCTTGATGCATTAGTTGAAACTTAGAGGAGTTAAAGAAGCACCAAGCTTTTGTTTTAATCTATTCAAATGCTCCAGCATGTATTTAAAGTGTTGAAATTCCAATGCCTATACATTGTGACATACAAGTGGATGTGCAAACTTGGTGCACCTAGTGAGCTCCACTGCATTTGATGGTGCTTAAAGAAGAGAAAAAGAACACAGTAATAGTGATACTATTTCAGAATACTCTCCTGAGCCAGAGAAACAAGAAGGATTTGAATTTCTCTTTTGCAGATGTTGCCACTCATTATTTTTGAGCACATGCAAACCCTTAGCTTCAACTCTGCCCTATAATAAGGAATTCCCCAGCTTAAACACACTGTGAAGAAATATCTCCTTTTATTCACCTTAAATTGGCACCTGCAAGTTTCATTTGTTGTTCTTAGTTCCTACATTCCTACAGGGAGTGATTGTTTGCTCTTCACCTTTTCCATGCCAGTCATGATTTCAGAGGTCTTAACCACGTGTCCCTCATAACTACCTGTTTTCCAGGCTGAAGATTCCTAAACCATTATGTTGTTCACTGTGAGGAAGCCATTCTGTACCCTTGACTGTGATTGCTACTTTAATTTTTCCATTCCACATTTTATAAGATGGGGAAACCAAAACTGAAAAATTTGACCTGTGGGCACATCATGGACTGCTTAGAGGGGAATGTTTTTCCCTAGTATCTGCCATCTGTTTGTTCTCTGACTATACTCGTAGACTTCTAGTGCCTGCATTATGGCTGATATTCTGGAATGAATTCACTGCCATTTGGTGAGTTACTCAGTAGGTTCGTCCAATTGTTTAACCTAAATGGCCTTGTTCATCTCTGTTTCCTACTCCAGTTTCTTCTGCTGATAACCGACACACATGCGCTTGGCCAGGCTACCTAAAAAAAGAACTAGTGCCACTGTGAACTTTGGTGTTTGCTGTACAGAGGTGTTTATCTACAGCTAAAAAAATGCCTAAACCTGTGGGACTAACCTGTCATGTATCAAACATTATACTGCTTTCTTCACTTTCCCTTCATAAAACCTCTCCTAGCTATGCTATTTGTGCATGTTCCCTAGAGCAGGCATCTTAACTCCTTCTTTAGCCCTACAGCTGCAAAACAATCAAATGTAAGCTAAAAGGATAATTACGATGGGCTAATGCAATTCTGATATATGGTACTAAATAAATTAACTTTTTCTAACTAAAAATGATGGCATGAACACCATTTATGTCCTGTGCCCTTTGCTTGCCAGCACTGGTATTAGTTTTTGCACTTGGAATCATAGAATCTCACAGAATGGTTTGGGTTGGAAGGGACCCTAAAGCTCACCAAGTTCCAACCCCCTGCCACAGGCAGGAACACCTTCCACTAGACTGGGTTGCTGCAAGCCCCATCCGGCCTGGCCTTGAACACAATGTGAGTAGAGGAATGACCAATCAGTATCACCTTGGTCATCTTGCTCGGGTTCATACCAAAAGCTGCTTTCACTGTTAGTGTGGATGATTGCCAATGGGAACTGGCTTAAACCCTCCAACTTGCTTTACTTGACTCATTGATTATCTGTGCCATCTACCAAGATCTTCACATCAATTTAAAGATTAAAGGATATATTGTCCATGCAAATCTCATGGTGAAAAGCTATTTCTTAATGATATCATATCTGGCAATTACTCTCGCAAGCTATACAAGACGTGCTTATTTGTTGCTCTTTAAGAAATGTGTCTTGCAAGCAGCTTCCCTGCTCTTACATATGAACTTATCGATGTGCCTTGCAGAAACAATTCTGCTATATAATAGTATTCTATTAGTAACTCTATTAAATTTACATCTCTTTGAGGGCAGACTTAGCCTAAAATGAAAAACAACATGAGATTCAAATCTATGCATTCAGACAGCAAGAACATTTTGATACCACAAGGAGGAGGGAGAATGTTACCTTAGCACACAGTTGCTCACTTGCTCTCTCCTCACCTCCATCTATCTCTCCCCCTCTCCTCCTATAAACCCAGATTGTTCTCTGAAATGTAGTTATGGGATTTTGCTGCAGGCAACTGGTTGTGTTACAAGTAAATTGCTGCTTTCTTCCATACCTGTCTTTCAGATGAGTTCACATATTAGAGTAGATTAAGATAAACAATGGAGGCTATTAATGAGAAACAGGAAGGATGGCGAGAGGAAATCACACATGATAGCTTTGTTACCTCTTTTTTTTCCCCACCCTTATCCCTCTTATATTTTGCTGTGGCACAAAGAGCCTAGGACTAGGTAAGTGCTGAGAATCTTTACTTGATATCAAGTGGACAGTAGATAACTTATTAAAAGTGCTCACTGCAATGAATAGTAATCTCCCCACATAAAAGGTTATTTATTTGACCAACTTACTAGTAGAGATCTCTATGAGCTTGTATGCTTTTCAAGTCTTTTGGGAGGAGACTTGTTTGGAATAATTGGGAAGGGCAGGAGGGGGGAAGTAAAAAACTCTAGCCTAATTCAGACACTAGTCTGAAGCATTCTTTAATATTTTTCACCATTTCTCTGGGTAAACATCATGTGAATATTGGTGTATTTAACTTTCTTATAATAGTAACTTAGCCCCCCCAACACCCCAAGGAAAAGAATTCACTTGTTTTCATTCTTCATCATGTAGTTGAGTTAGTCTGAATTAAGAATTTAATGTAGGTAACAATTTGAATTGATCTAGGAGTTGTCGTTAAAATAGAATCTCACACCTTGCATTGCTCTTCTCCAATGTGAGAAAACAATGCATCTCCTGGTACATCTAAAAAGATATTTAAGTCAACTGGTTTATAGCAGCTTCCTACTTGATAGAATCATATAATAGGGTTGAAAAGGACCTTAAGATCATCCAGTTGCAACACCCCTGCCATGGACAGACACACCTTACCCTAGAACATGTTGCCCAAAGCTCTGTCCAACCTGAACTTGAACACTGCCAGGGATGGAGCATTTACTACTTCTTTGGGCTACCTGTACCAGCACCTCACCACCCTCACAGTAAAGAACTTCTTCCTTATATCTAAGCTGAACTTCCCTGTTTAAGTTTAAACTCATGTCCTGGGTTCAGCAGCAGCAGTCATTTTTTCTCCTTCATGGTAGCTGGTGCAGTGCGTGTTTTCGACTTTCGGCCTGGGAACAGCACTGATAACACTGATGTTTATAGTTACAGCTTAGAATGTGTTGGTCTGACCAAGGACCTGCTGAGTCTCATGCTCTGCCAGGGAGGAGGGGAAGCTGGGAGGAAGGAGACAGGACACCTGACCCAGACTAACCAAAGAGGTTATCCCATACCACAGCACGTCATGTCCAGGATGTAAAAACGGAGGGCAGAGACCCGGAAGGGTGGTGGGGGTACATGGTGGTGGGTGCACAGCTTGGTCGGGCTGGGATTGGTAGTGAGGTATTGTATTCTTTCCTTGTATTTCTCTTGTCATTATTATTATTGGTGGTAGCAGTAGTGATTTGTGTTATACCTTAGTTACTAAACTCTTCTTATCTCAACCTGTAGCAGTTGCATTCTTTCGATTCTCCTTCCCATCCCTCCAGGAGCGGAGGGAAGAAAGAGGGGGAAGTGAGTAAGTGAGCAAAACTGCGTGGCTGAGAGGCTTAAACCAGTACAACTCATTACCCCTTATCCTATCACTGCAGTCCCTGATGAAGAGTCCCTCTACGGCATCCCTATAGCCCCCCTTCAGATACTGGAAGGCTGCTATGAGGTCTCCATGCAGCTTCTCTTCTCCAGGCTGAACAGCCCCAACTTTCTCATCCTGTCTTTAAATGGGAGGTGCTCCAGCCCATGATCATCCTTGTGGCCTCCTCTGGACTTTCTCCAACAGCTCCATGTCTCTCTTATGTTGAGGACACCAAAAGATTGTTTTTCAAACATTATTGAATCCTCACAATGGTATTTTAGGAGGGAAGTTATGGAAATTATTGATGATGACAGCGGAAATCTATGACCAAATGGGAACATTCCCTAACTCCCAGTTTTTTGTAGTGGCCATAAGATGTTCTTTCACCCTGCAGTTCCCTTACTAACTAATTGAGATAATGAAAAGTTACCTAGGTGAGAAGTAGATAAGTAAATACTAATAATATATTACAAATTAAGGCAGAATTCACTCTGAATTCAGAGTGCACAATGCAATCTGCTTTATTAAAAGAACACAACTGAAATGCTGTGGTGATGTTTTAGAGCATCTTACTGACACTCTCTTGAGCAAAGCTGCTTGCAGGACTGAATTGCAGTGGACCCACTGGTAGCTTTTGCTTGATAAGCAAAAATGTTTGTGCTGGTATCTCAGCTTCAGAGTACTACCTTGGAAAATGTGTTTGTCAGGGTGAAAATTGGGTGGCATCAAGTTGCTCAAGCTAATTATGATCATATGGAGCTGAAGAAAGTGACACAGTTGTCACTGGCAAATAAATTATGTGCTGTGAGTTTGAGAAGATTATCACTTCTCACTTAAAGGGCTGCTTTGAATTTTGAATCATTCTGTGAAGGAGGAAAGTAGATGAATTAAATAACATAGCCTAAACCCAACCAAATTTAATATTCATCCAAAGCATCCTACTGATCTGAAAGTCCTAGTTGTCAAAAGAGTTGCTGTATTATTTTAGTAGGTATTGTGTTAATGAAATCTCCAGAACCAAGACTTGACTGTGGCTAAAATTGATGCTATTTGCAGTTTACCTGCTACCTGTCTGGCCAGCATTTGCATTACAGGGCTTAACAGTAGGGTTTATGAACTTAGATTTGCACATGGACTCTGCTATGCTCATAGTCCTGTTTAGTATAGTTTATTTTTCTCAAAGCAGCATGAAAGCATTGACAATGTGTCTGCTTACAACTGTTTGTGGGAGAGAGGAGGGGTGTCTAACAAAATTAGCTGTGACTTCAGAATCCTGCCACAAGCCAGTGGCAAACTGTCAAATGGCCCTTCTCCCCAATATCCAGGAAGAAGTACTTTGTCATGTGTGGCAGGCTTCACTAAGTGGTCAGACCAGTTATCTTTTGTCCAAAAAACCACATACATATGGAAACAGCCTCGTGCTTGCCTTTAGGGGCCTGTTGAAATGAAACCTAGAGGTAATAATTTCTAGTCATAAAGGAGGCTTACGTTCAACTTCATATTTCTACCCTATGTTACAGTAGCTGAAGTTTATTCATGCTGCCCTTTGAGCACCCAGAGGAAGGAGATCTACATAGTCAATATTTTAGTGCAGTTATATCTTTTATTCATATTTTTGTTGTAATGTTATTATCTATTAATATAGTGAAAAAAATCCTGAAGCAATGTTATTTTCCTATTGTGAAGTCTTCTTGTCCTGGCTTAATGAATAAAACCCAAACAAACAGGAAAACCAACTTCAATACTTTGATGCTAGCTTTTGAAAGATGAGGCTAATTTTGACATTTATGCTCCAAACCCCCAAAATCAGAGAAACTTCATTTTCAGCTATAAGAAAAAAAAAAAAAAGGGGGGGGGGGAGTGTTGAGGTGGGGTTATGAAGTGTAAATGAAAAATAAACCAAATATTTTTACATCCAGCAAGGGCAAGAGTGATAATCAGCTAGTTGTGACTAAAACCATGTGCATTGTGATAATAATTGCAGAGAGTATGTAACGTAAGCTATAAAAGTAGCATTACACAAATACCCTTAAATTTATAATTGGTTTTGAATGATCGTTTGTTCTTTGGGTTTCTCAGTTCTAAGTCTAAAATTTATGATTCTAAATACTGTATTGCTGTTTGTGGGTAGATTTGAATACTCTGAACAACATGCCTCTTACTTCAGGAGTTTGCAGTCTAGAAGACCAAAAGTCAGCTGAGAAGGGCATAGCAGAAAGAATTCACTCCCATTTTGAATCATGAAGCCAACTGTGTCCTGGGCTGCATCAAAATGAGCAGGTCCCCTCTGCTCTACTCTGGGAAGATTCCACCCCCTGCAGCCCTATGTCCAGCTCTGGGGACAACAATGAAAAAGGGACATGGAGCTATTGGAGTGAGTCCAGAGGAGGCCACGGTGATGCTGAGAGGGCTGGAGCAGCTCTGCTCTGGAGACAGGCTGAGAGAGCTGGGCTGGTTCAGCCTGGACAAGTGAAGGCTCCAGGGAGACCTTAGAGCAGCTTCCAGTGCCTAAAGGCACAAGAAGCCTGGAGATGGGCTTTGGACAAGGGCCTGTAGCGACAGGACAAGAGGAAATGGCTTTTCACTGACAGAGAGGAGACTGAGTGGAGATCTTAGGCAGAAATTCTTCCCTGTGAGGGTGGTGAGGCACTGGCACAGGGTGCCCAGAGAAGCTGTGGCTGCCCCATCCCTGGCAGTGTTCAAGGCCAGGTTGGACGGGGCTTGGAGCAACCTCATCTAGTGGAAGGTCCCTGCCTGTGGCGAGGGGTTGGAACTGGATGAGCTGTAAGGGCTCTTCCAGCCCAAACCTTTCTGTGATTCTCTGATTCTAAGAGTAGCACACCAGTTACATTCCTTGCTGACAAATTACATATAACTTATGTGACTGGCAGTATATCTTAAGAGAAATGTAGATGCTTGGGTGATTCTTCAGTGTAAATTTGGAGATAATAATACCATTAACAAGAATTCAGCATTCTGAAAGTTTTTTTTTCCTAAGATGAACATTTTATATACATCCCTTTTCCCCTCAGACTAGTGAATGTCTTTTAAAGTTGTGTGACACAATGTGCTAGGTCTTGAGTTCACTACCAGTAGTTCTAGTAGCTCAGGCAGCCAGTAGTTCTTTCTGAAAAACACAAGCGTAGAGCTAATGTCTCACCCCAATTTACAGTGGTGAAAATGATGACAAAACTCAAGAAGATGCCTATTAGAGACTTGCATAAAAATTTAATTACCTGAGCCTAAGCCTATAAACCTATCCCAAGATATGTTCTGGAGCAGGAATTGAAGCATAGAGATTGTTGGCTGGCTTTTCAAGCTGAACGTCAACCACTTCTCTGCATTTCAGGCCTGGGATGCTTGGGGGAGAAAGCCATGCAGATGTGCTGTTAAGCATCTCTTCTGGCTGGTTGTCTGCAGTTGCATTTACCTGAAAGTGTTGTATAGCCAGTGTCCTCCTTACCTAAGGAAAACAAATTAGAAAAAGCCTGTCACTGTTAACGTATTCCCATTCACTAGTGTTTTATATATACAATGAATCCCATTTGGATTTCTGGTTATTGGAAATATGGTAAAAAGCTTGAATTTATGGTATATTTGTATTCCTTGGATAAGGAATATCTCCAGTAGATCTCAAAGAAGGCATAAAGCTTATTTTGGGTTCTCAATCAGGAACTAAGTGGACCTTAAATGGAGCATAGACCACAGACTGGCGTACAGTTATTAACTGCATACTTAGTAATAACTAGTACTGATAGTATTTTACACTGCAAGTACAATTTGAGATGCTAATGGCAGTGAAGACTATGGTACATTTACCTGAAGACCATGGTGGGGTGTGTATGGTATAAATAGCTGCGTGAAGGGCAGAAGGACCTGCATCCCAGAGGGCTTTCTACAAAATCCTGAATACCCAAAATATTCTTCAGTGATTTTATTGACAAGTGGTCTTTAAGGTCCCTTCCAACCCAAACCAGTCTATGATTCTGTAATGTCGCTATTAAAAAAGTTAAAGCCCATGGATTCTATTGACCGAGTCATTTATTTAGACAACAACAGTATGCAAAGCACAAACATACAAGCTAATAATTAAAGGAAAAGGTCACACCCTTTGAAGGTTTTTTTTTTAACTGCAAACTCTTTCCGTAGTAAATGTAAGCATTGTAAAGAGTGAATGAAAATGGTTGTCCCCACTCTTGAAACTCCTTCCTACAGAGACGAAAGCACGAGTGTCTTACGAGGGCCTCTTCCTTCCCTGCATCTCTGGTTACTTGACAAAGGAGAAATTCATCCCTGTTGGAGAGGATTTAGAAGCATAGCAAGCCTTGTGGTGTTAGTGTGCATCAGGCTGAAATCATCTGAGATACCTCTTCAGCATGAGGGACAGAGCTATGAGCATAAGCCAGTGCTATGTAGAAAAAGGAGACCACAGTGGCAAAGCTCTCTGAAACTGTTTTTGAGCTTCCCTCTTTCCAATGGAATGAGTCAGTAGTTACCATGAGGTTACTGCAAAACTCTGTGAAATATTTTGTGTGGCCAAGGCTCTGGCACCAGTGTAGAATTCAGCTGTTTTTCAAAATGACAGTTCACGTTACAGTGGAACTCAGTATAAAATACCTGTTGGTCCCTGCTCTTTTTTTACAAACCCTAAGCTATTTCCATCACTCATGCATTGTGGTCCAAATCATTGTGTGTTTTGGGTTGTCTAAAGGTACCCTATTTATACAATTTAGGATGCTTAGTGTCATGCGTACTAACCTTAAAAAAATTCATCAGATATTAGCCAGTGGACTAGACAAACTCCTTCAGGGCTGTTCTGGTCCATCCGGTGAATACACACTTTGGAACAGGTACTACTGTAAAATGTAAGTTATTTACCCAAGAGATGCTATTCCAGTATACTAAGCTAATGTGTATCTAGAATTAGGGGTTTTAACAGCTGATTTCTAATTTTTTCAAACTGAGAAGGCTATAACAATTTTGAGGGACCTGCTATGACCATTTATTGGCAAAATATACACATTTTCAAAGGTAACATGTGTGCCAAACTGCTAACCGGTGTGCTGTTAGTAATATGGATTTATATAGCCCTGTAATGTGGTGTGTAGCAACCTCTGGAGCCAGGTTCCTAATAAGCCCATATTTTACTGTACTTTTACGTAATGCTGCTTTGTTTTGCTGGTAATTGAACAGATGGATTGTTGTTGGTCACTCCCAAGCACTTTGGGTAGTCAGACTTGTGCCAGGTCCCGACGTTAATTCCTCAGTGTTGCTGAAGTCCTTGTGAGAGATCAGAAACTAAATAACTGCGTAGCGTACATGATATAAATAGCATGTCTTCTGCACACAAACCACTTCATCTCTGCATCTGAGGTAGCTGTGTGTTCTTAAGTCTGTGGTATTGAGAGATTAAAGAACTTGTCCAAGTTTAGCCAGCTGGTCCTGATGTGGAGATGCAACAAGTTATTTTCTCAAAGTAAAACTGTCTGGGTTTTCTGTACAATTTTGTCTCACCTCCTCCTATTTTTAAAACAAGCATGCATGCAAGCAGACAACAGGCAGCTGTCTGTTCATGTCACTGAGCAGGGGCTTTAAAAATCATTTTCTGAAGGCTCCTGAAACACAAGTGTGTGTACCAATGCAATGGAATATGCCTTCTGAATTTTGATGTCTTTTATTTGAACGCTTTCAGTCTGTACACACCAGATCTGCACTGATGAACTCACTGAGGTATTTTCAAATGTGGCACACCAAAATAGTTTTTGCTGTTTGATTTTGTTGTCGTCTCAACTGCCATCCCTTCCTCTGATTTCTCAACAGATCGAATCTGAACTTGGCACCTTAGCATGCAGCTACATTTGAATGGATAAGCTGCATGGTGCAGGAAGAGGAAGAGGAGCTGTTGTGAGTGTGCTGGTGAAGTTTCCCCATAGGAGTGATAACCAGATGGCTATATGGTATTATATAGCACTTAAGCCAGAAGGCCATTAAAATGGGTTGAAAATTCCTCTGTTACACGGTTATCTTTATAACCTAGGCCTATCTGTAGATGGCGGAACCATGGCTTTCATTCACATGCCAGCCATAGACTACAAAAATGACAATACTACACTCATAAAACCTGATTGCTGTGTGCGCGTGGGGCTCAGCTAAAGATCAGCACATGGGTCTGGGATTATAGCCCCAGCAGGAAAAAAAAAAGTGTGATATTTGTGTAAAATTTGCGGCTGATGAGGGTGTTATGCTGTATGTTCAAAATATCATCCCAAGCTGGTGATTTATGTTTTGCATGCTAACTGAGCAGTCTTTCTCGTGTGTGTTAGTTTGAACTACAATGCATTTTTTCATATGGGTGGAAGCAACAAACTAATAGAGTGAAATTAACCAATCCAAATCATGGTAAATGAAAGTCTCTCTCTCTCTCTTTCTTTCTTTTTAAGACTCAAGGGGCAGCTGGCACTTTCAGGCTTTGTTATATTGAGGAAAGAACAGCAAACTGCATGCAGTATAGAGTCAGTGTCATTGAAACTAATGGCATGAATGATCTCACACTATTGTAGTGCGACGGAGATTTACTGTGCTTAGTAGAGAACCCATATTATGGAGAAAAGCATCGATCTACTTCCACATTTTATTCACATGAACGACAAATAAGTTATTCACTACTATGCAGTCACGTTCAGTCCCTTAGTGTATAAGTCACAATGCCTTCCAAGTCCCTCACACTTTACAACTGTGCAGAGCACCTAGCCAATAGCTACTTGTCTCCACTTTATAACCAACAGAAAAGGTTTATTAGCCCCTCTTACTTAACCAGTTTGGACTTGTGTTTGCTGTACAGTTTTAGCCACAACCTTCGAATCCGTCAATAATATATCTGTTAATACAATGTCCTCTCTCTCCCTTATTTTTTCCTTCTAAGCACTAGGCAGGTGGAGGGAAAAGCTGCCACTACATTGCCAGTTTCACTTTTTGGGTCAGATTCTAAAATTTCCATGGCCTAGGCATTCTGCTTCCAAAATCCCAGAACCTGTTTCCTATACAGACAGACAGCATGAAAAAACAGCAGGACCAGGCTAAAATAAATGAAGATAGGAAAGGCAAGGAGAGGTATTCAGTTCAGTGTGGATGCTTTGTTCTTGGCTTTATTCTGGATTTACTGACTACTGCCACCTGCTAGAGTTAAAAAGTAAAGAAAAATCTATACCTTTGCTATCATAGTGGAGGTATCATAGTCTCTAAATATGACACACAAAAAGATTGTAGAAAACATTGTGCTCTAACATTATGTCACACCGAATCTATAGCTACTTGTTATCATATAGTTTATACTTACTGTTTGCTCTTCACTTTTTGGTAGATCATACTTGTTAGGGAGTAAAAGCAGACAGTTTTTTAAATTTCGTAATGTTAAATGATTTATCCCAAAGGAACTGGTGGCCCACTCAGGAATGGAATCTGTCTTCTAAACTCCTGCTTTCATTCTTAAAGGGCATTCTCTTGAGCTTCTATATCCCCTTGATACAAACTCTGAATGCAGTATGGAATACATAGAAAAAATATCTCAGTGTCCTCATTGCTTTAGGGTAACACTTTATATGCCACATGTCTGAGTTTGTCTTTTTAATGTATAGTTTTGGTTTGTTCTTACAACCCTCTTCTCAAAAGTGGCATCAAATAACTGCAAAATATGAGTTATAAGAATAAGGAAGTTTTTATTTTAGAGCTGGCTCTGTGCTGGGAGCTGAGTGCCATAATCTCAGCATAAACAAGACAGGCTGTTGAATTTCTTACACTTAAAAAAAACTATGAATTTGGCTGCTTTGTATTGCAAGCAGCACAGTTTCATGATTTGGAAACCCTTGAGATACATTGGGACTGCAAATGGAAATAGAGGAAATGAATTTCCAGTCCCAGGATATAATGATTGATTTCACAATGAACTTATCAAATAATTCAATAAAGGAAATTAAGCCAAAAGAATTTCTCGGAAGTTAGCTCTGGACACATGAAGTGCTTCATGCTTGCGCTTCCTGAAGGAAAGGAGACTTTGTCCTTTTTGCTCTGCAGGAAGGCAATAATGTTAGAGAAGAATAAGGTTCAGAATCTGATTTTCCAAAAGATGTCTTCATACCTTTCTTCTCTATTGGAGACATAAATTTCTGTCAGAGGAGCTGATCGGTGCATGGTATAGCCTCAGTTTTCATGGACATGGCTTTTATGCTTAGGCCTGTACTTGAATATAACCTGTGATTCTGCCCACTTTGAAGGTCTGGCTATAAAATGCAAGGGTTGTTTTTGCTTTTCCCGAGGCTGGACATGTTAAATACAGTCCAAGCTGATTTTTCAAAACAAAGCTAAGCTGTGCACGAGCTTCTGGGAGGAGACACGTGGCACACAAACAGTTGCCTTTGGTTCTGCAACTGGTTTCTGAATCCTGGTTTCACTTGCTGTTTTATCTTGTCCTTGTCTCAGTTATTCTGTACTATTATATAGTACTAATTCTAATCCAAATGTTACATGGAAATTGTAATCAGTTAACAGCTTACTCTTAATTACACAATTACTTTTCCTCTTGTTCAGACATTTTCTGTGGATCTTTCTTTTCCCATCTTCACACCTTGGAATTGCAGAAAAACAGGACTGGGAAAAACTTCGAAAGATCTAATCCATCTCTCTTCCTCAAAGCATTATACCTCCATCATTCCTGGCAGATGTTTGTCTCTTTTGCTTCTAAATTCTTCCAGTGAGTGTTGTTCCACTATTTTTCAAAGCATTGCGTTAACTCTGTAAGTTAAAATGAAAAGTCCTTGTGTGTCTGGTTTACTTTAAACCCAGTACTACAAAGGACTGGTTGTAAATGTGCTGAGGGTTATGACTTAAAGAGGACATAAATTGCATGTAACCTTTGGGCATATAACTGAAATTAATCTTTGCAGGGGGGCTCTATGTTGGACTTTAATGAACTCTGCTGTCATGAATCTTTCACAGCTTTTACTATCCTTTTAAACATGATAGTTCTTGCCACTTGATTGTAGAAATTGGTTTAATTATAGATTGATGCCAAGTGAAATGCAAATACATATTCACAGAATTTAAATACAAATTCTTACCCACTCAACACAGATTCCTATTTGAAAAATGCTTGCTTATAGGAGCTGCGAATTTTACAATCCTAGTCTTACTGAGAAATGAGCATATTCTTAGCTTGTATGTGCTTTGTTTTCTATTAATGTGGAATTTGCTATTAGAAGTGTCCTGTTGCTATTGCACTCATAAGATAGCTAGCATAAAGAAAACAGGTTTAGTATTTTAAGACCTGTGGGATGGATTGTCAATCTTCTGCAGCCAACGTGATACTTACGGCGTTGTGGGTCTTGGGTCTAAATTGAATATTCTGTTAATTTCTGAAAAAGGTAAAATTTGACTGATAGAATCAACCAGGTTGGAAATGACCTTTAAGATCATCAAATTCAACTATTAGCCTAGCACTACCAAGGCCACCACTAAACCGTGTCACTAAGGTTCGGTTGATACATTGGAGGGAAGGAATGCCATCCACAGGGACCTTGACACGCTTGTGAGGTGGGCTGATGCCAACCTGATGAAGTTTAACCATGACAAGTGCAAAGTCCTACACCTGGGTGGGAGCAATGCCAGACACAGCTACAGGTTGGGCGGGGAGGAGATTCAGAGCAGCCCTGTGGAGAAGGACTTGGGGGTGTTGGTCGATGAGAAAATGAACATGAGCCGGCAGTGTGTGCTTGCAGCCCAGAAAGCCAACCGTATCCTGGGCTGCATCAAAAGGAGTGTGACCAGCAGGTCGAGGGAGGTGATCCTGCCCCTCTACTCTGCTCTCGTGAGACCTCACTTGGAGTATTGTGTGCAGTTCTGGTGTCCTCAACATAAAAAGGACATGGAACTGTTGGAACAAGTGCAGAGGAGGGCCACGAGGATGATCAGGGGACTGGAGCACCTCCAGTATGAAGACATGCTGAGAAAATTGGGGCTGTTCAGCCTGGAGAAGAGAAGGCTGCGTGGAGGCCTCATAGCAGCCTTCCTATACCTGAAGGGGGCCTATAGGGATGCTGGGGAGGGACTCTTCATTAGGGACTGTAGTGAAAGGACAAGGGGTAATGGGTTCAAACTTAAACAGGGGGAGTTTAGATTGGGTATGAGGAAGAAATTCTTTACTGTGAGGGTGGTGAGGCACTGGAATGGGTTGCCCAGGGAAGTTGTAAATGCTCCATTGTTGGCAGTGTTCAAGGCCAGGTTGGACATAGCCTTGGATGGCATGGTTCAGTGTGAGGTGTCCCTGCCCATGGCAGGGGGGTTGGAACTAGATGATCTTAAGGTCCTTTCCAACCCTTACTGTTCTATGATTCTATGATTCTATGACCTCATCTACAAGATTTGTAAACACTTTCAGGGACGATGACTCCACCACAGCCCTGAGCAGCCTGTTCCAATGCCTGAACACCCTCTCTGTGAAGGAACTGTTCCTAGTATCCTGTCTGAACCTCCCCTGGCGCAGCTTGAGGCCCTTTCCTCTTGTCCTATCACTTGTTCCTTGAGAGAAGACAGCAGACACCTCTTGGGTCCATCCTCTTTTCAGGTAGTTGTAGAGAGTGATAAGGACCCTTGAGCCTTCTCTTCTCCAGACTAAACCCCCTCAGGTCCTTTAGCTGTTCCTCATCACACTTGCGCTCCAGGCACTTCACCAGCTCCATTGCCCTTCTCTGGCGAAGCTCCAGCACCTAATGTCTCTCTTGTAGTGAGGGGCCCAGAACTGAGCACAGGATTCAAGGTGCAGCAAAATTACACACTAAGTGTATTACAATTGCAGCAGATCAGAAATCAGTCACCCTTTAAATAGGAAGTTCCTGGGTTTTATTGATGCTGGGAAATTAAAGAAAATCCACATTCCGTGAAGCCCTCAGACTTGGTAAGGGAGGTAACTAGGGTTTAAGTCTTTATTTACGGCTTATTGTCATTCAAGATGCCTTTAATGAAGTGCTCAAATGCTTAAGATTTGTACCTATGGTTAAAACTTTACAAAGGCATTTATTTGCTATCAGTTACAAAAAGTGAAAAAATGAGTAACAACTTCATCCTGTGAACTGGCATATTTGATTATTGGTTTTCTTTTGTAGGTTGCTGTAGGTTGATGGTTCCAAATGTTCCATACTCATTTCTCTTATGTTTGCTTTCTTTTATGGGGTGTTTTCTGCTTTCCTCAAACTATGTTCCTGCTTGCTCATTTATTTTCAGAAACTGTTTATTCTTATTCTGTACTTGGAAATGATTGCACATGCTTGTCCCAGAGCTGCCTGCTGTTCACAGTCTTGCTCACACTGCAGTTACCTAAGCTGGGTGAAGAATAGAAAATCATGGTTAACAAGATAGGTTTACTCTAGTGTCTGCTAATCCTCAGCTGAGAGAGTCCAGGGGGTCACCTGAAATCCATACACGATTTTGCTTCTGTTCTCCCTCTGAGAGCTCTGGGTGTGCTCCTGCTTCCTCAGCGGTGGATGAAAGGAGGAGTGGTTAAGAGTAGCACATGGATATTACTCAGCATGGCAGTACACATGCTACTTGTTTTCTCAGGCTGACACTTAGCAATCTCATGCTACGATACAGTGCAGGAGGGTTCTTTGGATGGACAGTAACCAAGCAGCAGATCCCTCACTGCCTCTTGCATTTTTTTTTTGGTTCATGAACCAAAACAGGCTCCTTTGGCTACATAGGGAAAATGTCCCCTCAAAGCGTGACTTTGCAGTCATCCTTCTCTAATGATACAGTCCTGTGTTTAACACTGCTTCCAGCTAACCTTCATAAAAATGTATCTATGTTTGTAGACAAGTAGGAAGAGATTTTGCTAAGATATAAAATGCATTTGATGTGCTAAAAGAGTGAAAAACTCTACAAGCGAAGAGTGTTGACATATCTTATCTCAGTTGTCAGAAGTGGCTTGTGAAATACAGTGAGATGAAATCCATGCTCTACATATGGACAGTACAGGAATTTCTTGAACTTATTCTAGCTTCATTAGCAGCCTTTAGACTCACAGAAGGTACTTGCTATGACAAATGTAAGTAGGTTCTTCCTCATCTTTCAACTTTTTACTTTATATTTCTCTCAACCATCCAATTCCCCTGTTCTACCTACTTTGATGGCCTCATTCTGTTGCCTTTCCACAACTGTAATGGTTATAAACTAACAGGGAAATGAAGTGGTGTCTTACAATATCCATGTTTTGTTGTTATTTCTGACATCTCCCTCAGAGAGTTAGGGAGCATCCGCACACAGAGCACGATACCCTTTCCAAATACTATTGAAGGATGGGAAGCAGTCAACAGGATAGTAAGTTGAAGGGAAGCAACAGAGAAACTGTTAGGCACACAAGTGTAAAGCTGAAGTTCCACCAGTGCCAGTTAATGAATTTCTAATACAGGATGCAGATGATATCCAGGAGAGCCATGCCTGCAGGGAGTGTAGGTCCTAATATGCATCAGAAACTTCATGAAAGAAGATGTAGAAACACTTATGTGTCAAATGAATTGTTAAACCTGGTGCCACCAGTGGAGAAAGAGCTCCTTTACTCCATCATTTAATTAAAAATGTTCTACTTGAGTAGTTTGTTCTACATACGTAGTTTTTGCTGTGGGCTTAAAGTTGTGAAATATTGGCCTCAGTGCATGTGATAATATTGCATCAACAGCGAGCCTGTTCTCCAGTGTGCCCAGGCAGATCTTTCATTCAGGACAAAGGAAATGTGGTTTGTGTTAAAGATATAGTTCAGCTTTCATAATAAAGCAAGTTGTGAATGATGAATGAAAGCCCTTATTGAGCTGAAAGTACACACACCAGATTGAGCAATGTTGATCTTTGTGCAACAATCAGCTGAGTAAGAGAAGCAGGGACTGCATTTTTGACTGTCTCGGGTTGACCTTCATTTTGTACTTTTTTTAGCTGCGCAGTAACACTTCCCATCGTTAGGCAAATGACTGCTGCAATTCTGCCTGTTGCAAAATTGCATTCACAAAAGGGGAGACAGGGTCCTCTGACAAGATAAGCAGTGAAGTCCGGCTGTATAAATGGTTGTGCAATCAACATATGCAATTCTTCGTTTTTTCGTTTAGAGGGACAGATTCCACACTCCCTGGCTGACTCTGAGCCACTTCTTCTTCCACCCCCCTTAAATTTTTTAGTTTTATTACAAAATCAAACACTGTCTTTTTAGTAGATTATTTACCATGAAGAAATGCCTTAATTGGAATTGCAGCTGAATCAGATTTTAATTTAAAAGGAGTGTTTGAAACAGATTTTCAAATGGCATAGCAACACAAAGGTGATTCACAGAGGCGTGTGTTTAAAATAAGGGGCTAGTTTATAGGAAAATCCGGAATGTGGGCTGGAACGTGTTCCAGAATTCCACCCTCTTGTCCTGGCTACACAAACAATGTGACCAAGGCCTGCCAAGAGTTGTCATGTTTAAATAGAGAGCAAGAAGGAAAGTGGCAAGAATTCCCTCTGCACCATAATCCCTGCAGCCTTGCTGTTCAGCACTTTGAAGAGAAAGGCGGATACAGGAAGCAAGAATGAGAAGTAGCACACTCCACCTCTGCAATAAACACTGCCTAGGATTCCATCTAATCTCGGAGAATAAACATTATCAAGGCTTTTCTCTTAACATTTGATCTCAGTGACTGCAGCAGTTAATTTTGTTATTTATTTTAGCTATCCCTCACTACTTTCCCACTGAATGCTGCCGTGTCAGCTTTGCACATCTTGCACTCCAAAACATAACCTGAAAACCAAATCCTGGGGTCTTCGCTCAGCCAAAATCCTATAAACTTTACCAGGATATTGGCTTTAGAAAAACTATTGGTATTGTAACTGCTGCTGAGCTGACAATTAGGGAAAGAATTAAAAAACTTATCGCTAAGGGTGATGACTGTTGCATAAGGGAGTCTTAACCTATGTTGAGCTAAATTCCTCACAAGGCAGTTTGAATTGATGGGCTTTTATAATCACTCAGTCAGAAATGAATACATAATACCTTGGCACAAGAATGTCCATCCCACCCAGAGGCTGGCAGGTATTCCTCTCTTCTGAGGTAACCAATTTTTTATGAACTGTCTGCCTCATTTCTCACTGAAATGAAGGGTATGGTTTTATGGTCCCCTTTCAAAGTGTTTGTAAGCCCATTGGCTGCCCTTAGCATTACAAAACCCTGTTTGTGGGATGTAGCAGGAATTTTTTTTGTGGGCCATGGCAGTGAACAGCTGAATTTTTAGAAAGTTTGATGTTTTCCCGTTCATGCTTTCCAGACAGGTGCACACCACACCACAACTACCCCTAGGTAGGTTCATGATCCACCATGTCCTTCACCAGACTTTCATCGTGTTTTCCATTAGTGTCAAGTTCCTTTACAGACAGGGGTGTACTGAAGGGTCAGAAGAGTTACATAGGCAGAAATTGTTAATACAGAATCTCTCTTGTGAATCAGCAGGGAGCTTCAAGTTTACGTAGGGAATGGTAGGTCTTTCTGTCTTTATATGTACCTCAATTATGTGTGTCTTTAGCCTTGCCAGGGGCCTTGAGGTTGTTGCTGTCTTCTAAATATTCACCTTCCTACCACTACTTTTTAATGGAAGTGCAGGAGACTGAGGAAATCTGAGTCTGTGATAGCTTTTACTCATCTTGTTGATAGAACAGGTGCTTTTGCCTTTGTATTTTCATCTATCTGATGGGCAAACTAGTGGTCAGCTTCTCAAAAGCTATTACCAGACTGAAGCAACTAATGCTGTAAAGTACGAGGTGCCAAGTAAAAGGCAGTCAGTGTGCTGAGCACCACAGAGCAATTAATCTCCAGGCCAGGTTTTTCAAGGAGCTGAGCAGTCAGCAGTTGTTGTCGACTTCCAGTTCAACTCCTGAAGGAAATGCCAAAATAATCAAAACTTCTGCTGGAGGCCTAGCGCTTCAGGAAATCTAGTCATCTGATTTGGAGATACACGTGGGCAATTCAGTTCTTCTGAATATCTGGCCCCGTAATGGCTGTATTTAACATTGGCACATCTTTCTGCGACAACTGACTATTTCAAAATTAAATACTTTGAAAGGCTCTGCTTTCATTTTATCCTGAAAAACAACATTTAAAATACAAGCCTGGAACTATATTTCCTTTTCGTTTTGCTCTCTGGGGGACCATAGTCTCTTATTCATGAACTGAACAGGCAATTACAGCCTGCAGTTCCCCACCCAGTCCTACCACTCTGCCTTCGTCTTGACCTGGGGTGTAAGAAGTAGCTTGTTCTTTATGCCAGATCAGTCCTTGGCTTCTCTCCCCAGCTATCAAGAAGCAGTTTTTCTCATGCAATACCGCCAATTAGTAATCAAATTGAAGCAATTAAATGGCTTTGCACACGGATGGTGTGGTAATGACTTTTGGTTGTCAAGCGAAAGTCTCCAGAACCCATTAGCAGCATTTTGAAGTAGTTGATACCCCTCCAAAGAATTTGAAGTGTTTTCTTAGGCAATTGGTTTTGTCTTAGTTTTTCCCTTTTCAAACCAAAGCACAGAACAGTGTTATACGGCCACTGCCATAAGCGTTTGAAAATCAGTTGCCATGCAGAACTCCCTCTCTCTCTAGTATAAGTATATACAAATGATGTTTCAAAGGAGATGATTTTTTTTTCTTCCCAGTTTTGCCACTGTAAATGGAGCAAGCCAGATGAACCCATTATGTGGAACTGTAACCACCAGTAGACTTTCGCTTAGATTAGCTTTGAAGTTGTTTGCATTTGGTTTGTTTTGGAAAAATATGCATTCTAAATGATCAAGCCCTCAGATATTTTTAAGGAAGAGCTTTTGTTAGACCTGTCCTCGGTTGTGAAAGCACTTCATGCTTTCACAAAAATGATCTGAAAGAATGAACCATGAAAGCTATGACTGATGCTGAGAAAGGAGAACAAGTTATACTTGTTCTTAAAATCTCCCCCATCCTTCTTGGAACGTAGGACCATTGCATAACATATAAGAAGATGTACATATGCTGCTGTATTATCTATATACAATGGAATGAAAGGATCTCCTATCCCTCTTTTTTTCCTGTCAATATCTTGTATTCTAGCACACATTTTTTTTAGTGAGAGATTTATAGGACTATATGAACTTGCCTTTCTGCTGGCAAGAGCGTTTCTTCCTATATTTAATCTTCCTTAAACCTGCTGAATTTGTTCTATTAGGCATGCCTCTTTCATGAATTTTGAATGCAGAGAAAAGGGCAGCTGCTTTAACAGTTGTCTCTTCTGTCACAGGCTCATCAGAAGGGCTATAAAAATATGGATGTCTTTTTCTGTATGCATGATTTTATAATTATGAATAAGCTTTGTGCTGTACTGATTCCTGAGGAAATGAAAATTGCCACCGTGGAGCTCAGCGTTGCCCAAAGAACCTGTGGTACATGTGCACACAGGCACATGGCAGACCAGAGAGGTTCTGCAAATGCAGCTAAGTCTTTCTGTATACAGAATGTGTCCTTTAGGTGGTGCCATTGTGTTTTTTCAAGGTAAGACTGCGCCCTCAAGAAAGGGGATGACTACCAGAAAAGATGCGGTGCACAATACATCCTTATGCCCCAAGTGACTTGGAAACATCTGAGCATACAGAGACATCCCCATGTACAGGATGGAATGCAGCTCAGTGTCGACAATGGAGAAAGCAAAAGCTAAAAGAAAAAATGGCAATTGAAATAGCTAAGAATCCCCTTTTTGGAAAAGCTTTCTGAGACACAGTTCAGCTTTCACATGTTAATGTCAGTGAGGAAAGACAAGTGAGGAAGTAGAGGGAGATCTGTAGTTATTAGCAATGGATGGGATCGGTGGAGGTTGATTGGAACTGCCAGGCAATGCTAAACCTCTCCAAAAAGTAAAGCCTTTGGGTATGTCAACTGGGATCATGTGGCTCTTGGGTGATGATAAATCATGAGGGATCATAGAAAACATGCACAGAGAAATGTCTTGGGTGGGTCTCAAAGCGCAACTGAAATGTATTTTGGCCATGTTTTGATGCAAAGTGGGCAGGCAGTGTTTCTGCATGGCAGGGGAAGGGCTGGGGAATGTAGGAGACGGAATGCCTGGTTTGGTGGCCCTGGCTGGCCCCTTGTGCTTTGTTTAATACATATTCTAAACTGTCTGTTCTGCAGTTTGAAGCAGTGTTGTCAGGTTTAAAGATTTCACATATTTTAGGTGTCTTGTGAATGCTGGGTTAATGGGATCAGAGACGTACAAAGTGTTGCTGTTGTTGTTTGCATATTGTTTAGATGATGTTTTCTTAAAAAGCAAGGCACCCTCTGTCCCGTGTTTTCTCACTACACACAGGTCAGAAAAGCACAAAAGTACTGTATGTCTGAAACATTTCCAGCAGCTTCCCTGGACCTGCTTCCAAAGCTCATTGAAATCTTGTTAACAGAACACTCTACCTCCCTCTGATACCTCACACTGCAAAACAGCTTTGAAGGCCTAGACTGAATAATGAAGGAAACAAGGGCATCTGGGGTCCATTATTTACCCCATTTCATAAGGCGCTTCTACAAAGTCTGCTGCCTGCCTTTTCAGATCCATGACAGAAATAAATACAAAGCCTGGAAAGAGCGAGCAAGTCAGAGTTGTCTGCTGCCCTCTCCACTGCCCCCCCTCCTCTTTTCTTCCTGTTTCACAGGCCACATTTGTTTCATCTCAGCTAAATGTAGTTCTCTTTCTGCCCAACACACTTGTTCTTTCCCTTTCACAGCTTGTTTATTTCTAAAGAACTTCTTTTTGCTTGGGAATAAATCTCTAACACCTTTGGGTGTTTCTAAAGGACACTGGTGTGAAGCTACACAAAGATTTTTTTATTATTACTAATTTTTCCTCTTGTCAAACTGACAAGGATTTGAAGACTTGAATTGTGACTATGGCTGTATTAGGAAAACACATGTGAAATGTCAGTAAAATGCTTCCCTGATCAATGTACTAATTCACGGGGGGGGGGGGGGGGCGGTATCCTAAAGGATAAGAAGTCATCTAAAATGTTAATGCTTCCAAAAGGCTGCAGCAAGTTGTGGAAATCTTACTAAACTCCAGAGTTCCTGGGCATTTTTAAGAGGGCTGACCCAAAGTGCCTCGACATTGCTTGTGAAAATAAACCCTCTGCAAAGCTTCCTTTCCAGTGAAAACCTTTTGGAATGCTCAGTCAACACTAGAGCACTTTCTCTCGGCACTTAGCATGGCTAGTATAGGGCAAGTATCTGGGTGGCTGCACAGTCAGAGAGGCACTGTAAGTTGCAGCCAATTTCACAAATATATATATATATTTATATATTTTTTTTACTAGATGATAATTTATCCTAATTTGTTAGTTGTCTGTATGAATGTTTGTATCTATGGCTTCAATCCACTGAGGGTTATTGAGGGGGAGGATTATTTGTGAGCTAAACCCTGCGTTGATTAAAGTTCTTTGCAAGAACTGTCACTGAAGCCCCACAGATTTTATTTGTTTTAATATGCCCAGATAGGACATCGCTTTTGAATTAGTTGAACTGACAGCTCCAAATTAAGTTCATTTCTTAAGTAAATGACTGTCTGCAGTCTGGAATGGACTTCCCTTTTGCAACAATTTGGAAATTGCGATGAGGTTATTAATGTGTGAAAAGAGTGTTAGACAAGATGGAAAGACTAGGACAGCTTTGCATAACTAGTTATTTAGTAAGCTCCTAAAACTAGCCCTAATAATAATTTATTGGTCCTAAATGGGAGTTAAATTCTAAAAAAGAAGCCCAGACTGTGCATGTCCTGAATTTTAGGGCTGCTACAGCCTCTACTGTTTAGTCCCAGCCATTCAAAGCACTTTCAAAATGACAAGGTTTGTGTTTCAGTCTCCTGCCTATTGTTCAAGGAGTAAATGATCTTGTGTTCTTTAGGTTGGGATCAACTTTAATGGACCTTATGTGCCTGAAACATCATCCAGAATTAATCTCTGAGGTGCAGAGGCTGTTGCTGATTTCTTTAAAGTGCACAAAGCTGCTTCCTGGTCATATTTATAAATCTAATAGGTGACTTTTTTTCCTCATGGAGAAAATGATAAATCTCAGTGTTCACCAGCATGTGTTTCACGGGCAGTTACCAACCTGTGATCATATGCATATCATCTAAATAAAAGAGAGAAAAATCTCCCCAAAACAGTGGGAGTACCATTTATCTTCCTCCCATAATCATTTTAGGTTTAGCCAACAAAGTATCTCACAGGATATTTAGCTGACAGCCCACACCACCAGCCTCTGCTGAACCATGATCATATTACATGTGCCAGTCCTTTTTGTTTAGTATTAGGGATTATGGTGTTTTGCCACTAAAGTAAATACCAGAGAAAATAATGAGCAATTAATAATAATAATAAAATAATAATAATAAAGCTAGCCCCAAAGAGAACCCCCAAAAAGGTAACACTTTCTGCTAAACAGTGCCTCACAATCTGATGCCTGGATTTCTTGCACAGACAAGAGAGGAGGATTTACCCAATACCTGTTCTTAATAAAAAGCTTTTTGTTGTCCTTTTGCTACTGTTTTGGAGGTATGTGTGAAGGTGATTCGTGTGAGCAATGTGAGGTCGATTTAAGACACTGTTAATCCATTTTTTCCACAGAATTTGGAAGAATGCCACAGGCTGCACAGGCAAAAAATGAGCTCTTACAGGTTGGCTTGGATGGGGTACAGAGACTCCAACATTCCATGTTCTGATTGCAGCCTCCTTTTGTGTTTGCAGGGAATTTTGCCTCATTTTCAGCATGCTTCTATGGAGTAAGAAAGGTATATGAAACCCCATGGTTGTAGTGTTTCAAAGTGATTATAGGAAAAGCTCTGTGGAATTGTCAGGCATCATTCCCTAGATCAAAACCTGGACAGAACCATCAAGAAGATGGTTGCAGTCTTGCTGTAATTACCTGTTTCTTGCTGATCTGACTTTTCCTCGTCGGGTACAGCACTTGTTTGTTAGGCTGAAACTATGTGGTGGTGAGTACTACACACTACTGTGTGCTTTGCATATGTTGTATTATTGCTTGGTAACTCCAGTTGCTAGACTTTGAAACCAGTGGGTTAACTGACCTTGAAGAGAGCTAAGGATATGTAGTATACTGCTGTTTCACAGTCTTGGAGCTGTTAAGCCTGCACGTGCTATGTTCTGTATTAGCTTGGATTTCCCTGCAGCTCACAGCCTTGGTTTGCTCCTCATGAAGTGGCTCCTCTCACATTAGTTCCCTACGCTTTTGGTCCATTTAATCTCAGTTGCTGAAATAACTTGGTTTTTCTCACTGCATTTCGGGATAATCCTTGCTTCTTTTCTCATATTTTCTATTGAGCTTCTTGTCCTCTATTCCTTTCTTTCTTTTTGCTCTATTCAATTTAAATTAACTTTGTAGTTTTGCAGTATGAGCCCGCCTTTCTGAAAAAAAAAAGAGTAACAGGCTACTGACTAAGGCTCTGTGAGTTGTAGCTTTCAGTTAGAACTATAGAATCTTAGAATGGTTTGGGTTGGAAATGACCTTAACGCTCATCCAGTTCCAACCCCCTGCCACTGGCAGGGACGCCTTCCACTAGACCAGGTTGCTCCAAGCCCCGTTCAGCCTGGCCTTGAACACTGCCAGCGATGGGGCAGCCACAGCTTCTCTGGGCAACCTGTGCCAGTGCCTCACTAACCTCAGTTGGTTCAATAATTCATCCTCATTAACTATAGGATGTAAAATGAATGAAGAATACGTATAGCCCTAAAATGTTATGACAGTTATCTATCTCGATTTGAGGTATTCTGGTAGGAACAGCAATACTCTTGAAATGAAGAGTTGTTGTTTAAGCACCACAGGGACCAAGAGAGAAAACAGCTAAATTGGCTGGATTCATCCCGGAAAATGATGGCTCCTTCACATTTACCTCCATGGTTTTCTGTGCTCTTTCATCTAGAGAAACACTTGACTTGACAACTTGCTTACAAATCTTAGAACACACCAATACAGGTGAGTGGATGGTGGAGGAAGAACCGTGGGAGAACTTAGTGGAGTGGGCAGGAAAAGAAAGGAAGAGTTTAGTCAGCTGTCAAATTAGTAATACCCAGTGTGGCCTGAACCGTTGTACATTCTCCTCCTTCCACAGCACACCTGAGTGGGTCCTGCCAGTGATGTGTTTAAATAAAGCTGCAGCAATGATACAAGCTCTTACTGGAGCTGTTTTAACCTTTCTCTTTTTTTCCTTTATGACGTGCTTGCCTTTAACTCAGCCTTCTTTGTCTTTACTAACTCCACGTACATTACCCCATCCTTACAGTTTCCTTATCCTCTTGCCCATACCCTTGTCTAGTATTTTCCACTTCCATGTTACAGGTTTATCTTGCGATTCCAATCATCCTGCATGGCCTTATTGTCTCTCTTTCCCCTTTTCCTTGCAGAGGTGTATAGTGTGATGCATTCATCGTGTACTGTTTGCCCAGTGGCTCAGGCTTGCCAAGATAGTGCCTGATTATTGCAGACTTTGAGATATTGGAGGCAGGAATAGCTAGATGGCTGAATGATTAATGAGCCAGTCTCACAACCACATCTTGTTAAGACTGAGATAATCAAATCCATAACGAAGTTGCTCAAATCCACTATTTGGGATAATTTTTCCTTCCTTAAATAACAACTCCAAACCAACTCTCTGTTGCCAAAATACTGATTACCTGGTCTTATCCTACCTAGTCTCCTGTAGCTTCTTGGTCTTTAATGGCCAGTCTCCTCACTGTGGCTGTGAGTCCATTTGAATTATTGTGGGTTTTTTCACTCATCTTTACTACAGAAAGACTTACAATATCTTGGTCTAATTATGGTCATTTCTAGTACCCCTTCAGATCTTCTCAGGCCTGATTCTTTGCCTTCCCTTTTGCTGTGGTCTCCCTCTCCTCTTTCCACTTTCCCTCTAGTTCCGGTCATGGCTCAGAGCTGCCTTGTCCCTTCTCTGTAAAATTTCTCTTTCTCTTAGAATTGCCTTGGAACCAATACCTTTTCCAATTTTATCCTCTCATTTCATTACTCACCAGTAATCTGCACAGGGTGCTTTCTCCAAATTCCTGTGGTGTGATCTGTCTTTTATGCTGCAATAAACTATGGCTCATGTAAGTGATTCTAGTAAATGCCATCTCCACAGCCTGCAAAATCCTGATGCAAATAACTGATTTTGCAACCTGTGTGCACATATGAAGTGACTGTACATTGTTTGCAGGTCCTGCCCTGTATCATTTTTAAATAATGGGCTAGCATAGCCTAGCTCCTGCCCATCAGCTAGGATTCCTGTGAGCATTTAGGAATGGTTTGAATTATCACATGTGAAAATGCCCTTTAGTTCAAAGGTCTCCATCCTGGTTGTCTATGCTACAGGTAATAATAGTCAAATGTGTGTGAAAGGAACCATGAATTCAACTGTTACCAGCATAAAGCTTTTCTCTTCTTCAGTGTATTTGTATAAAGGTGATTTGCACACTAAGGAGAGAATATGGGATAATTATGGACCAGAAATATAAGAGCACCAACTTGAACAGATCAGAGTCTTTGTGAATCTGTGGGGGTGATCATGTAGATGCTCAGCAGTCTGAAGAAGATGGTGCAATGCAACCCAGTATCACCCTGTGAAACAGCACCTGTATGTGCAAGCTGCGAAGTGTTACTCTAATTGTATTACAGCTAACAGCAGTTACCTGCAGCGAGCAGGAATCCTGTGTCCATAAGAAGTTTAAGCAGGTATGTGTAGTAAGCAGGTGTTTTCCTATAGGCACATCTCACATGCAAGCATGTGTTACTAGATGTACCGCAGATCTGACATTCTTCTTAGCAAACTTGGGAAAAGAATGAGGTGGAAAAGGGAGTGGGAGTAGAAACCAATCAAAGAAAGCAATACTTTTTATCAATCATATTTGATGCTATTCTTTCTCTCTCTTTCATCACTTTGATCTCTCAAATAAAACTGATACTTTGGCCATTTTCCAGACTCTTAACTTTGCAATCTGAGAGGGCTCTGGGTTAGCTGCTGAGGGTATGTGTTTGCAATTATGCATTTGAAAGTATTTTCCCCTCCGCTGAGATAACATTCTTTTTGTGTTACCACACACTTCTGCTGTCTCGTTTTCCTTCTCCCATGGCACTGCAGGCTGAAAGGCCTCACTGCCTTCCCCCTCCTCCCCCGATCTTTGCAACTGATATCTGAATAAAATACTTTACTCTGCTGGTATTTAACCTGCTGAGCCTTTCACTTTCTAGCTGTGAAACACACAAAAAGGGTATCGTGCAGAAACATCCTGGCAGCTTCATTTCTTAATATGCCTCCAAGGCAAGGCAAGATTGAACAGGGGTGGGAAAATTTATCCTGATATTAAGGATCTTCAGGGGTTTATTTATAGATTAGCGTTCACTGAGAACAGCTTTACATTTAATTTTCCAACCAGTATTTCTCTATACAATAGAACAAAACTGAAAGCTCGTTATTGTTTATCTGGCTGTACTTCAGTGCATCAAGTTTGTAGGAATAGCGATTTGTCTTTTATAGGATAGATACATTTATTTCTTTTAGCTGATAAATTTGCGCTTCATAGTAAGGAATATATGGAATGATGTCAATTATTCACATAAGAAGATAGGCTCTTTCTTATTCCCTGACAAATAGCCAAGTTTCTTGAGTTGAATAGCAAAATTCTGTGTGACCCTATGAGCCCTTTGCACATGTTCTATCGCACCTGATTTGTCTGACCACGGATTTGCTCATCGGGCTCCAAGAAGGAAATACTATTTCTTAAAAAAATCTTCCATTAAGTATCAACAAGAAACATTCTGCACATGTAATTTAAACCTTCTATATGGAGTACAGAGCACGATAGACTTAAAGTGATTGGGGTCAATCAGAATTTGAACACTGCTGTCTTAGATCTGATGGAGCATGTTTCAGTCTAAGTCTCTATGACTACGAAACATGTGGGGTCCAAACCCATGGTAATCCTTCCCTCCCCCTGACTTCGAAAGCTAAACGCAACCTCGCTCTTTCGTACATGTGTGCTTGCAGCCACATGCACCCACATGTGGGGTTTTAAAGGGAGAAGCTGCTGCAGTGAGAGACATGTTCTGTTTGTTTCTGTCTCACTAAAAGGAATCCTGTAGGATGGTGCTCAGAGAGTGGAATTCTTCCAGGTGCTTTGCACTGAAACACCTGAGCATTCTATGCTTAGGCTAAAGCTGAAACCTTTGAAAATCTCTGTCATTTCTAGTAGGAAGCAAGGAAGGGTTTTGCAGGCCTGCAGGTACCTTGGACAGGATAGAGACTTCTCCATTCCTTCATTTTGTAAAGAACTGGCAAGGGGGGAAATTTGTTAAATCCTTAACAAATGGCAAAGTTAAGTCTGAAATCTTTGCAGGACATGGAAGTGGCAGCTAAGTAAAGCATGAGCTTTTTCTTCATCATCTCTCTTCTACTGTTTTTGTCCTAATGGTGACATAGAATCATATAATCATAGAATCATAGAATAGTAAGGGTTGGAAAGCATCTCAAGATCGTCGAGTTCCAACCCCCCTGCCATGGGCAGGGACACCTCCCACTAAACCATGTCACCCAAGGCTCTGTCTGACCTGGCCATGAACACTGCCAGGGATGGAGCATTCACAACCTCCCTGGGCAACTCATTCCAGTGCCTCACCACCCTCACAGGGAAGAACTTCCTCCTTATATCTGATCTGAACTCCCCCTGTTTAAGTTTTAACCCATTGCTCCTTGTCCTATCGCTACAATCCCCAATGAAGAGTCCCTCCCCAGCATCCCTGTAGGCCCCCTTCAGATACTGGAATGCTGCTATGAGATCTCCACGCAGCCTTCTCTTCTCCAGGATGAACAGCCCCAATTTTCTCAACCTGCCTCCATACAGGAGGTGTCCCAGCCCCTTGATCATCCTCATGGCCCTCCTCTGGACTTGTTCCAACAGTTCCATGTCTTTTTTATATTGAGGACGCCAGAACTGTACACAATATTCCAAGTGAGATCTCACAAGAGCAGAGACATGCTTCATTATTACTAACACCTTACAATTCTTATCTATCTGAGTGAGCTGAATCTCGCCCTAGTCAAAAGGGAGTTCAGAGAACTAAGGGCAGGCTGAGTGGGGCCTTAGTGCCTGATATTTGAGTTGCAGAATGCGTTCAGCAGGCACTAACACTCACAGGAATGTATCCTGTTTCTACTGAAGTCCAGAGTTGGTCTTAACTGCCTTAAGAAAAGCAATAGTGGCTGAAAAGGAACAAACAGTGCTGAGAACTTGGCTGCATCTGATCTTCAAAGGTAAGCTTTTTGTGGAAGAGGATCTCTTGTTTTCCATGTCACTCAATCTTGGGTGAAAATGCAATATGGATGAATAAATAGCTCTGCAAGTACCAGCCATTTTGAACTGCTATTTCCCAGGGCTGGTTTAGTCACATTTGCTAGAAGGCTGGGGCTTGCTTTGCTGTAAGTTGGTGCAGTCACAGAAGTTAGACTGACTTACACGAGTGAAGGATCAGTCCTCCTGCAACAACCAGCAGCCTATTTCCACTTGGTCCTAGCACTGCTGCAGTCATATTACAGTGTGCCCCATAGTATGGGACATGATGTGGGGTATCACTGAGCCTCCCCTCCCCCTGTTTCTGACTAATGGCTTTTCAGTGTGGGAGCAGAATCCTGATACGCGTGACACAAGCAGAGTATGTGGGAATTAGTTCCATTAAAGCCATGCCATATGGCTTGCAGGGTGCTCTGCAATACCACTATGCTGCTTGACAGTCTTTCCCTATGGATGGGATCTATGCATATTCCCTGATTTGCACTCTTTAGAGTATCAAACAGGGACAGACTTTTAATTAAAAATTACATCATCAGACTGCTGCTAGCTCCTTGCAGGCAGTCCACATATTAATGCTGCTTGTTTCAGTTTTCAATGATCCTATTATGAATTGTAACCTCATTACACAAACCTTGCTATACAGTGGAATTTCAAATGGGGTTTTGTGGTTTTTAGAACTTAAACAGCTAGAATAAGCACAAAGGCAGTTGCGGTCAGGCAGCTTCCTCTCTTACCACAGCAGTTGTGGAGATGCCATTCCAGTGACCACTGTTTCTACAATGAGTCAGTTTCATTTTTAACAATCTGACTCAGTTCTCTTCAAAGGGGGCAGCCTGTTATTTCTGCATGATTTTTGTGTGCATGACTCTGTACAAAGGGGTGAGTGCCAACTTAACCCTTAGGGATCCAGCCTCTGGGAGCAGCCTCCTGGATTCTCCTCCTTGTGAGGAGTTGTGCTTCTTGCACACTGCAGGATTTGGACTGCTGGGTGTACATCTGTTGTGCCAAACACGCCCCGTGTTTCCAGCCATCAGAAAATGCGGTGTGGAGCACAGCGACTTCCACTGGTGAGCCAAGACTCTAGGTGAACGCCACTGCAGCCTTTGCTAAAAGCTCTTGCAAGGAAACTGAGGTTAAACAGTTGCCTTTCTGAAATGAAAGCATGAAATCAAAGTGCATAGATCCTTCAAAAAGTAAAAAAGAAGGTGGGGGGAAAGAAAGTTTAAATAGCCAGTGACAAGAAAGAGTCCAGTTGTTTCTGTGCATGGTGTGCTCTGAATCTGCAAACCCCTGCAAATCCCTGCCAGTCACTTCCTAGAATCATTGGTGAAACAAATAGGAGTTTATGGAAGCTTTACCCACCAGTCAGCTGCAAGCTCTTGAAGCTCATTCCTGTAAATTTTACAAACAAGGAATGCAGCAGTTTTCAACCTTAATGAAATATAAGAATATCTTTTTCGTTCCGTGTTACTCAGAGTTTCATTTTGAAGTTTCTGACCTTGTCTTAAGGTTGTGGAGTGGTCAAGCGAAGCGAAACAGGGGTTTTGAAATCAGGAAGCCTGGGTGCTGTTTCATTCAGAAAGAAAAAGGAGAGAGGGAGGGAGAAAGGGAGGGAGGAAAAAAAGCCCTATTCCTGTGTTTGATTGAAAAATAAAACTGCTGCTCTCAGTGAACCTTTGAAGTCCCCCAGCCCAGTAATTGTTTCATGACATTTGCAGCTTGAGGCAGCAAGAATGTTTGTGGTTGTTTTAAAGGCATTTGAGTGTGGATTCCATATGGTTTATTTTTGTTTTGCTTTTTTTCTAAGCTTTTTTTTTTTCTTCCCCACTTGGAGCCTCAAGTTCTTGTGCATTGCCTGAGACCTGGTCCCAGCCTACTCTATTTCTGCTTGAGCTGCCTGTGAGAGAACTGAGGGAATGCATTGTAGCCCCAAGATTCAAGCGTGCTTAATTCAGACAAAATCTGTAAATGCCTGTTGAGGCAATAGTTGATTTTAGCCGTGCTTTATTGATACTATATTTGGAGTGTGGCTCACTAAACAGTGTACAGTTTGCTTTCCTGAACAAAAGACCTCTTCATATGGCCTATACTTAGAATGTGATACTCCAGATGCTTACTATAGAGCATAGTGCTTGTCATGCATTCAATAGGTAGTTTGCAGTAGGCCTGATAGTAAGCCACTGGATTCAAATAACGGGCCTGATTCACCACTGTGTTCCTCTGGTCTTAGAGCAGTGAAACCATTTTGTTCAGTGGAACAAGCTGAATCAGATCCAAAAATACTGAAAATATGTGCTGTAGAAACCAAAGAACTCTAAAGTCAATTTAAGACATATAAACTTGGAAGTGTCAAGCATACTTGCAACCCCCCCTCACTTTCCCACGGCAAAAGACTGCCCATTATACACAATATATTAGGTGACACTATATGCATTGGTTATGTGTATTGATAGTGTCCTGTCCTGAGCTTCTTTATAAATGACTGCTTGCAAGTTGTCATTTTTGTGCAAGACAAAATGCAGGACATTTGTTACAATTGGCCAAGCTCAGAGATTGTAGCTTGGTGGCACTTGTCCCTGTAACAGCGGAACTCATTCACTTACGATCAAGAGAAGTTACGCTGAAGACCAGCATTAACCTTTCAGTCTATTGCAAAACCAATTGTAGCAACAGAGGACTTGAAACTAGTCTGATCTGAAGAGGGAGTCGAACTAGAGGGCACTACAGGCCTCATCCAAATTGGCCCTTCACTTCCTTGAAATGACTAAATGACTTCCAGCTCTTAGAGTCTGACCTGTTTATCTGTGCAGTTGGAGTGTTCTCTCTGGGGTGATACCAGGCCATGAGAGTGTTAGTGCCCGGACTTTTGTGTGAGACACCTGCAGATGAAGGTTTTGTCCATGTTAGCATGTGGTGCAATGCGATAGAACCAGGCTGCAGGAGTTTGGCTTTGCGCTGGCTACGGGTGGGGCCAGTTTTGTGGGTTGACTGTCCGCTGTTGGTTGCCCTTCCAGTTTTGTCTGAAAGGATGCGAGTCTTTGCTCTTAGTCTGATGTCTGACAGAAATTGAAATATGGTAGATGCTCAGGGGCTGGAGCAGCTCTGCTCTGGACACAGGCTGAGAGAGCTGGGCTTGTTCAGCCTGGAAAAGACAAGGCTCTGGGAAGACCTTAGGGCAGCTTCCAGTGCCCTAAAGGGGCTACAAGAAACCTGGAGAGGGGCTTTGGACAAGGGCCTGTAGGGACAGGACAAGGAGGAATGGCTTTAACCTGGCAGAGGGGAGACTGAGATGAGCTCTTAGGCAGAAGTTCTTCCCTGTGAGGGTGGTGAGACACTGGCAAAGGTTGCCCAGAGAAGCTGTGGCTTCCTCATCCCTGGCAGTGTTCGAGGCCAGGTTGAACGGGGCCTGGTCTGGTGGAAGGTGTCCCTGCCCGTGGCAGGGGGCTGGAGCTGGAGGAGCTTTGAGGTACCTTCCAACCCAACCAGTCTGAGGTTCTGTGGTTAGAAGGAGGAAGTTCCTTCAAAAGCATAATTTCTACTTAAACACTAATGTACATACACGCTTGAGAAAACTGGTGTATTTCTCACTAAAAAGGATTTTTACTATATGTTTTCCTTAATGGAGCAATTTGGGTGAATAAAGGAAGAGGGGAAAGGTATCACAGAGCTTATGTCTCCTAGGAAATAGCACAGCACTGGTCATTATTCCTCTTCCGCTGTGGTGTTATATTATTGGAATGTCTTATGGCAAGGTTTGGGCCAACTTGTCCTCTAGATAATTCCTGAGCAAGCCAGACAGCTAAGCAGCACTGTGGGCTATTCCTAGTAGGCAACTGGAAGTGGCCAGCCTAATTTGGAGAGGAAAAAGGTTTAATGGTATGGGAGCAGCCAAACTGTGCTAGTTGATGTAAAGGCCAGGGAAGGAGTCTTGGTACTGTTTAGTGTGCAACTGTAGATGTAGCCTGAGTGACCTTAAGTACAGTAAGAATGATTGCCTATCATAATGAATATCAAATGAATACAGTAGTCAGATATGTGTCAATCAGAGAAAAGTGGACATGAAAGCTCCTCAAACAAAAATGCTGTAAAAGCAAATTAATGTTTAATATGATCAATGTCCTTTATTCATGGCTATCTGTTAGAGGGAACTCTGCTATTGTTTTATACTTTCATAACACACATGCAGTGTATTACCTTCATTGTGGTTGTGCTGTCCTGTTTAGCAAGGCCTGGGAAATTTAATTACAAGATAGTGGAGGAGCCTCTTAGGGGGAATCAGATAATCCTCAGAATCAATAGCAATGACTGGTCTCAAATGGCAAACTTCCACTGCAGTTGATGGTACTTGAATGACTTTGGTGGTCAGTGAGCTAATTTCTAAGTGCAACCATGTCACCTGCAGGCCTGAATTGAAAAGGAAGGAAACTTCTAAGGGACATCTTCCCCCACTGCCACCTCTTAGTTCTGTTTTTGCCAAAATTAAAACCTACCCTAGCTAAAGTACGACAGTGTTTCCAGTACCAAGCATGATCCTCTCCATCAATACAACTCAGAATGCTCAATAAGAATCAGTTAATTATGTTTCACCTCCCTTCTGAATGGACAAATTGGCTACTGAGCGCTAACTTACCTGCATAGCTAGACAGAGTAGATGTCAAGAGATTTACCCAAGGTTACATGGGAAAATTCTGACAGTCTGGAAATACCCCTGGCTCTAAGGACAGGCTGGAACATATAAAACTGAACACAAGCAGTGGGGCTGCATTATGAGAAGAGCTACACAGCTGGCTAAAAGCATGGCCCTGGAACCAATGTCTGTTGTGCCGTTGCACCTGATTGGGATGAATTTGCTAAGTGCTTAACTGCCCTAAGCCATTCTATGCCACTTGAGCAGGGAGTGGTTTTATTCTATGTCCTGTCCGCATGAAGCACGTCATGCCTTGACATAGAACTAGTTATCTAGTCAGCTAACCAGGGAGTTATCAGTGGAAAGTAAAATGCAAATTCATTGTCACTTTAGTTGGAGGTTCCATGTTTTGGTAATCCATAATGTACGAGTGCTTAACAAGCATGAGAGTAGCTCTGCATCGCATTGAGTACTAGAAAAGGGAGTGTAATGCCCTAATGTACTACGGATTAAGATAGAGCCAGGCAGATGTAACTTCTATATAACGTGTGTGCGGTCCATGCGCACTGAAGTCAGACTGATGGTGCACTAGGACCTGTCATAGAATCATAGAATAGTTAGGGTTGGAAAGGACCTTAAGATCACCTAGCTCCAACCCCCCTGCCATGGGCAGGGACACCTCCCACTAAACCATGTCACCCAAGGCTCTGCCCAACCTGGCCTTGAACACCGCCAGCAATGGAGCATTCACAACTTCCTTGGGCAACTCATTCCACTGCCTCACCACCCTTACAGTAAAGAACTTCTTCCTAATATCTAACCTGAACTTCCCCTGTTTAAGTTTTAACCTGTTACCCCTTGTCCTATCACTACAGACCCTCATGAAGAGTCCCTCCCCAGCATCCTTATAGGCCCCTTCAGATACTGGAAGGCTGCTATGAGGTCTATGAGGTCTCCATGCAACCTTCTGTTCTCCAGGCTGAACAGCCCCAACTTTCTCATCCTATCTTCATACGGGAGGTGCTCCAGTCAAATAAACATGGCACTCTGAAGCCCAGTTGTGCTTCAATTTGCAGAAAAGAAATTGTACCTGTGTTGCTCAGATGATGAGTTTGTAAGATTGAAAGCTGTCTGGGTCAGATGTAAATACATATCTGACAAATAAGAAGAATGGTCTATCCTAATCTAATTTCTACCTTTCTCATAACTCACAGAATTAGAGAGTGATTAATCTCTGTAATCCTAGAACAGAAGCTGTAGCTCTGGTGCCTCTTTAAATGTACATGGTAGAGGTGAAATGGTGCTTCACATGGGAATGAAAGAAGTTCAGGGCTTTGGGGGCAGTCTGTTGTGCATGATGAGAATATTGGATATTTTTGGAATGGTGGAGAATTGCTATGAGTATCAGTTCAGCAAGCTATTGTGAGATTAATATAATAAAAAGTGACATTCATGGAAACATTTATACACTAGTAATTGCATTGAAATTCCAATATAATACAGAATTTGAGATGTTTGCATCAGGGATTATATTTGCAGATTTGAAAACAAACCAGCATGTTATTAAAATTTAAGAAACTTAGGTTTATAAGAAAGGAAAGAAAGAAAAACAGAACAAAATATCAGTCTTATACGTAATATGTAAAAGTGCCCAGGAAGGCTGTCAGCATCAAAGAACTTACCAGTGGGGGTCAAAAATACTTGTCTGCATTTTTTATTTGCAAACCTCAATTCACTGAAGCTCTCCAACCTGCCTTCTGAAACTAAGCCCAAATCTAGTCTACATGTATGCACCAATCACCCACTGATGAGGTGTGTGTAAGGAGATAAAGTCCAGGCTATGGTCACTGGAGCACGTGGAACACACCAGCAGCTGAAAATGATTCCTGAGAAGTAGGAATACATGGAGGGGCCATCCTGAGCTCAGTTTCTACCACACTACTAAACAGTAACCAAGGCAGATCATTCAGCAGAGATAGACACACAGGGTAAGAAATTGATTAACATAGCCACACATTATGATCCGAGCACAATTAATGGGACTATATCATCATCAGAAAGCAAGCACTGGATTTGTAACTCAGATTCTAACAATATTTGTCCCAATGGAAATAGAATATTTGTGATTTTATTATTCACTGAATGTGGAATATGCTAGGAAAGAATGGGCTCTATTTTAAGGGGGTTTGTTCTATTAATGCCAATAATACACTTGCTGTAAATTATAAATTGCACTGGCTGGATGGGTGTCCACAGGAGCTGAAGGGAATAGTCTGGTGCAGCCACTGGGCAAGCAAATGGCCAGTGTCAACCCATGGTAGCACTGCTGAAGAGGCACTAATTCAGTGGGCTGAAGACTTCTGCTAATTATAGGGCAACAGTCTCATAATTGTAAGTCTGACCTTACATCCAAAAGAAAACCACACGTTGGTCCTATTGAGAAGGGGTTTGGCAGTGGAACGATCTCTCAGATACGATCACATCCTGAAGTCCTCTTCCTCCTTGCTTATTTTATTCTTGAGATGTAACGTTACTTTTATGTTCTGGATGGCTGGTAGTGAGGCAATTGATAGAGAGCAAAGCTTTAGAAAAAGAGCCCTTTAAGTCACATCCATTTTAGTTGGTGTGGTTTAATTATTCTGCTGTACTCTAGTATAATCTAACTACCCTGGAGAGTAGATCTGAAAAAGCTGTGGGGGCTCCATTGTGACTGGGCAAGCTAGGAAATGTCTTATAAAAGGCACACTGTATCTGACAAGACTAGACTGCATTTGTTTGGTATTTTAAATTCCACTAATTTTTGCATGTCTTTGAATTAATTATTCTTCTTTCAACTTCAAAGGGAAATAGAAGCCATTCTTACTTTTAACAGTTGTGTTCTAGACTAATTATCCTATTTCTCCAATGACAAGATTGCTTCTCAGGGGTTTGAGATTATAAAAGGAAATGCAGCTAATTATAGTTTACTAGAAATGACAGCTTTGGCTCTTTATTTTCTCAGTGGCATTTGCTCAAGGTAGGTCAAATCCTGCAAGGTGCGAAGTTTCTAATTGATTCCATCTGAAATTGATGGGGAGCTGAAGACAGAATCTGTGTTTGGAAATGCTTCTTGCTGTTGTTTTGTCATGCGGGTATAAATGTGTATCTACAGAAGTAGGTTCCAAAGAAGGCCTTAAATTAGAGAGTACTCTGATGAGTTTTGGTTCTACATCTCAACGTGGTAGCTGCCTTTTCTCTCTCAAACTGTTCGGACAGGGTGTAAGCATTTTCATCAGCGTGGGAAAGTTCATTTCAGTTCCAGTCCACCTTTTCACAATTTAAACCCAGTTCTACTGAATGACAGTATTTCACCTTTCAAAACCCAGCATGATTCATTTCTGTGAAATCTTTTGATGAGCACTTAGGTTTAAGATGATTCTTTTGAATCTCATGCAGCAATCTATGCCTCAGTCTCTCTGCAGTCAGCATAGCAGCATTAACCTTTTCCTCCAAATCTGTGCATAAAATATCCTTCTTCAGTTAGCATTTCAGCATCAGTTTCTCCTAATCTTATGAGAGGGCTCCAAAATTTAACCTTTAAAAACTCGATGGAAAGCACCAACAGCTGATTTCATTTTTTTTCTCATCTGCATAGTAAGAGAATGAGTGAGAAGTCTCATAATTTCATCTTCTTTAAGTTTGCTGTGGCACTTGTGATAGTCATTCTACAGTCCTCTATTCCAACTTGAAGGAAAATGGATTAAGGGAAATAAAAGTCTAGTTAGTAATCTAAGGACGTATCTGCAGATCTTTGGAAATCAGGCATGCTGAACATGTATATATGATGTAGATAAGTTACTTCTTACCTAATCTCATTTTTAATCAATTATTTGAAATAATACAACAACTGCAATATTCAGGTATATCGTTTTATCCCTTAAAGCCTTTTTATACAAGAAAGCTCATCCCCATCATTCTTCCATGCAGTATGGGTTGCCCAAGGAAGTTGTGAATGCTTCATCCCTGGCGGCGTTCAAGGTGGGGTTGGACATAGCCTTGGATGGCATGGTTTAGTGGGAGGTGTCCCTGCCCATGGCAGGGGGGTTGGAACTCGATGATCTTGAGGTCCTTTCCAACCCTAACTATTCTATGATTCTATGATTTACAGTCTAGGGGTGGTCACTTGAGTTTCTCCTGCCCATTCCTCAGCCTTCTGCCACCTCTGGGAAGGCCATACCTGATGTCCTTGACAGATGGGTTTTACCTTACCACACCAACTGCTTCCTGGGTTTCTGCATTGGAAAGCACACTGGGCTATCTGGGGACTCCCTTGTTTTGATGTAAAAGGTTTGGGAGGCAGGGTAGGAGGCAGCAGGTACTGGCTACCCTTTTCCTGACCTTGGTCAGTCTGTATGAACAGGAGTCTGAGGCTTCCTGCCCCTGAGAGCTGCACCCTGGACAGTAGCAAGAATGATAGAACTAGTGAAGTCCAGGGAAGGAAGTTTATGCAGCATGGAAGAGTCATATCCTGAGGAAACTGAGTGGAATATGGGTGTATAACTATATAGATAAATATAAACTTTTCTTTTTAAGGAACTAAGAGTGTTAAGTAGGAACAAGAATGGCTCTGAAGAAGGGGAAGATGCAAGCAACATTGGCAGTAAGCCTTCTGAAGACAAGGAGATGGATATTAAAGGAATTGTGAAAAAGCATGTTTTCTATGAAGTTTTTTGGATTTGTTTTTTTTTTCTTTTAATCTGATTTGCAGCCATGAAGTTAAGCATACCACTGGTCTGCATCAACACTGGGTTTAGTCAGTGCTCTTTCTTGTCTTCCAGCCCCCACTTTTGGTGTGTCTGTAATCTCTAATTAACCCCCAGTCCTGCAGCTCAGTTCCATGTAGAGCTCTCTGAACTTCATGGAGCATAGCTTGTCCTCACCTCAATCAGCATTAGCTGCCTGAACTCTCTTACATACTCCTTCCAAAGCACAGCATGAAGTGATCTTCAGTGCCTCTTCCTACGCACACAGCACACACCTGCAGCTTGTGTTCTGCAGCCCAGAAATGTAGTTAATGGTATAACCATTTGCTGGCACAGGGTGGTATAGCATATGGGGTGAGATGATGTAGGAGATCAATAGGCCAAACCTGGATCTAGGGCAATCACAGGAAACATCAAACAGAAAATTACTGCATGTTTGTGGCATGTAAAGTTAAGGCATATGCATACATGAAAAAGAGTGGGATGAAGACTGGCGAAGCATGGGTTTGGACTGTGAAGGAACGCATTGCCAGAAAATCTGTTTTGGCCATAATTATTGCAACTGTAACTTGCTGTTTCTTTAGTTACTTGCAAATTTTTGAGTGTGTTGCGTAAGTCCAGAACTTCTTGGAGGCTTCTGTGTGAAGAGTCCCCAAGAAACTCCAGCTTGTGTCAGTCAGGAGTCAGCATTAGGTGGGTTGGTACACTCTGGCTTTTACCTGTAGCAGTTGTGACAGATAAAGAACGAAGCTAAAACCATAGTCACATCTAACTATCAGTAGGGGTTTTATTCCTAATTTGAAGGAAAGTTTTTATTGTTGCTCTGACAAGGTTAGAGAGGTTTTCATAATGCTTGACCTGGGCTGGTATCCTGTATGTTGTTGTTTCAGTATTACCTTACTGTCACCAATAAGAATTTTAGTATTCTTTCTGAATAACTAGGAGTAACAGGCTATTTTCAGAATCAATGAAAATTCCTCAGTGACAGTACTGGGAGAATTATCGTTTCATGAGAAGCTTTTAAGCCTGGTCTCATCTGAACCAGTGTAAATTGCAAGTAAATGTGTTGAAGCCACCAGTTTACTCGATGTAAAGCCATAAGGTATGGTCATTGTCTCTGACTGCTGTGTACATGCCAAAAGACAATATGATCTGAGCCTCTCCTGCATTTGTCCAAGAACATTTGAAACTGTGAAAGTTCTCAGAGAAAACTGCTGAATGAAAATAATTTGAGGAAGGAAATCTGCAGTTATAAATTACAGAGCAATTTTACTCCTCATGGTTCCTCTTCAATTAGAAACACTTTAGACTATCTGGGGTATTCATTTCCAAGGAGGCATTTTTCTCTGTCTGATGGATGGTTCTGAAATCTTAAAAGTGGAATATTACAAGTGGGTAGGCGTGGGAAGGCAGTGAAATGGTTTTTAAGTGTGGGGGAACTGAAGAGGTTTTCAGTAATTTTCTATCATTCATCAATGTTCTCTCTCAGGATGTCTAGGAATTAAATAAATGGAATATTTACATTTTAATGATATTTCTGTTTATTTAATGAAGTTATTATGCAGATCTGGCATATAGAACCAGCTCCCTTTAATCCTAATTATTTCTCCTAATGTTACAATTACAGCATTATTGCTGCCATCTCCATTGGGATACAGCAGGAGGGCTGGGGGGAATTTGTTCCATGGGAAAGAGAGGCAGTGAAATGGCTTGCTCAGCTGCCCCCTCTGAACCAGCACAGCAAAGCAATTTCACAACATGAGGTACAAGTCTGCAAAGGGGGGGTTTAAGAAGACAGCTTCTACCCGAAAACTCTCTACCTAGTTATTAAACAGTTTACATAGGTCTGCATATGAGAAGCCTTTTTCTAATCCTTCCACAAAGCCTTCTAGAATAGTAATTTTGATGTCAGGGATATTTATATTAAGAAGCCCACAAAGCCACAGCCTGCTTTCCATATACGTAACTTGCATGGACCCATACAGAAAGTTTCCATTGAAAAGAGCACTGAGGGTTTGTATTTGCTGTTTGGGCTTTCATTTCTATTTATTGATTTTTCATTTATTTTTCTTCTAGCTTTTTTTCTTAAGATCCTTTTCCCATTCAGGAAATCATAGTAAAGAAGAGTGTGAGGATAAAGAGTAAAGGGAATACACAATTATGGGTGCCAAAGTATCTGCACAAATGTGTTTGTGCAGCATTTCACTTTTTTAAAAGTCAATTTGATTTGCTTAAATGGAGAGCTATTTTATATATATATGGAATTTTGTTTTTTTCAGTGCTTTTGTGAATTCTGTAGAATCAGAAGAACGGGCTGCCCATTCTTCTTAGTGGCTTAAGATCTCTGAAACCTAATGATACACACCTACCTATCTGTCTGTCATATTACATCAAATCACTGTTCTTCATGATGATACCAGAGCTTCAAATTCAGTTATTAAGTCAACTGTTTTAATATTTTTCCCAACTTACTCTAAGGCACTGAAGAATTTCTGTTTACCTCTGTGAAAGTTTTCAATTGATGGTATTTACCAAGTAGAAAAGATGCTTTTATGCTTTTGAAAGATCCCTTTTTGGGAGGAAAGTGAAAAGATTAAATATCTCAAGAAAGTCTGGATGCAAAGGGTAAGACTTATGAACCCTTTTAAAAACTGTCTTGGTGGTTGACATGGGGATTGAGGTTGGTACTGAGATATATCCACAAAAGTAGGTGAAGGATTCAGAACCAGGAAAACTTCAAAACTGAATGGATGGGCATATAAACATTTTCCAAGAGGCAGCTGTGTTACTTCAGAGAAGAAATTAGAAGTTTGTAAAGGTTCACTGAAGATGTATTGGAAAATATTTGTCAGTAGTTCCATGTCTTTTGAATCAAATGTAATTCAATAACCTCACAAATTAATACCTCTAGTGTGAGGAGGGTGTTCCACAGAAAACGGAATTGTGTTCAGGAGTTCTATGGAAAGTTCATTTCAAGAGCTGGAGAGCCTCGTTCACTGTCATATTTATCCTATTTGCCAAAAGGGAGCAGTGGGAAAGCAGCAGGTCCGGGGAAAGAGGTCCTCTGTGCTGCACTTCACTGTGGTGCCTTGAACCAGCGAGTCCTGCTTCCGTCCCCCAGTGGGGAGCAGGGAGCCATGGTGTGCCATGGGCTTTAAAACAGGAAGCCACTGGTGGAATCTAAATATCATCAGAGGCATGGTCTTTTTTTTCATACTGGTTGTGCTATTCACATGCCTGGGCCCAAGGGTAAGTGAAGTAAACTTAAACAGGGGAAGTTTAGGTTAGGTATAAGGAAGAAGTTCTTCCCTGTGAGGGTGGTGAGGTGCTGGCACAGGTTGCCCAAAAAAGCTGTGGCTGCCCCATCCCTGGCAGTGTTCAAGTCCAGGGTGGATGGGGCTTGAAGCAACCTGGTCTAGTGGAAGGTGTCCCTGCCTGTGGCAGGGGGTTGGAACCAGATGAGCTTTAAGGCCCCTTCCAAACCTGTCTGTGATTCTATGAAGCAGGGACCCACAAAGGGTTGTTAAACTCTTTTCCTGATGATAAGCCAGGTGGCCAAAGCCTTAGTGAGTAGAAAGACTCTGTGGCGCACAGCAGAGCCACACCAGGGAGGACAGAGGATTAGACCCACCTTTGCTGAAACAGAATGCCTGTTTCAATTCTCTGATACCCACTTCCCAGCTATAGTATGCAGTGCTGTGAATATTAGGAGCAAACGCATATTTAATTATATTTGGACATTATATACAACCTCAAGGTGCAGATGATGTCTCAATAGCCTGGGCTTGGGAGATCCCTCAGGAAGGCAGAGAGAGCTTCTGGCTCAGCTTTCCTTCACTGTTGCATGACTTGGGGAAACTGGGTTGGGGCAGGCTATTTTTATCAACGCCACACAGTGGGAGATGATCCACATTCCCCCTTTGACTCATCTGGGTCATCTGAGGGTGGTGGAGCCAGCCAGTGTGCCCATCCCCACTGTTCCCAGTTGAGTGCCCAGCATCTGTTTATTAAAACATCTTGGGATCTCTAATCATATGCAGATTAAAAGTCATGTAAGATTTAAAACCAGCAGTGAAAATCATCATAAACCCATTGTTAAGTGCCAAACACTGCTGAGTCTTGAAGAGGTCTTTTGCTTCTCTTTCACTGATGTTGGAACCATGGCCCTTCTCACATCAAAAGAGAGGCCAGCATAGCCTTTGGGGCACCATCTCCTATGGTCTGTAAGGGGTGCAGGGAACGGGAAACTCAGAGACGTGCAGTTGTGTTCTCCTAGGAGTGAGCTCTGCTCACTTTTCCTGATGTGGGACTTTTCAACTGCTTCAGGGTGAGCATAAGGGACTGGATCTGAGGGTTTCCAATCTATGCAGCTTTGCCGCCACCCAAGCTGACAGCTGCCCGCTTGGCTAAGAGTGTGGCATCTAGTAGTAGGAGAAACTTCTTGTTCCAGCTGGCACTTTCTTATCTAACAGTCAGTGCTTTGTAAGTGTGGACAGCTGCAGTTTTAGAAATTGGCTCTCTCTGTATCAATTGGATTTGTGAAGTCAGTGAAAGGGCATGAGGCAAATTCATGGGATTTCCTGTTAGTATTAGTAAATGGAATCTGCTGCAGAAAAGGAGATTCAGGCGATGGCACTTAAATGAGGCCTGTAGTTAGAGAAGGCTACCAAGAAGAAAAATCTCTGGTCAGTGAATGTGCAGGACCTGATGGGCACCATTTCCAGAAGCCGTAAATCATCTTGAAACAAAGGCAAGGAATAGCTACAGTATCTGTCTGCACACCCTGACCTGCTCCCTAAGGATCACACCCTGGCTGGCCTAGGGATCCAGAGGGAGCAGGTGGTGTATGGAGTGGGATGGTCAGCCTGTGATGCAGCAACATTTCAGGTTTGAGAACATATGTGCAAGGAATGGCAGGAATGCAGAGCTTCCCCAGGGTTCAGCGCCGGCTCTGTCGGGACCTGCAGGTTCTCCTCCCACCTCCGCCACTGCTTTGCTGCGTAGCCCTGAGCAAGGCACATACCTTTTCCCTGTCTCAGTTTCCCAGCCTAGAAATGGGTTTGATCACGCTGAAAGCAGGAGGAACTCTACAAAGCGCGGGGTAACAGCACAGTAAGAAAAGCGTGCGCCGAGCTTCCCCTCCCTGTTCTGCCCTGGTGAGATGGGGGCGGGAAGAAAGCGCTCCGCTCTGGTTTGCTCCTCAAGTGTTTCTGTGGGTACTAGGCAGGGTTTCCCCAGGCTGTACCAGATGGGCTATAAGGGAAATCACTGCTAATGCATTTAACGTAGCGGGAGTTTCCTAAGTTTCAAACTTAACGTAATGTGTGCAGTTTCTATTCTTATTTACTTAGGTGGGCTTAAACTCCTGTAGACCCAGTACTGCAATACCAGGTGCTGTTCATAGCAGCACAGATATTTTCCTGGTAATGAATGGATTTGTTATTTGTTTGTCTGGCTGTAAGAAAGTTGTTTCACCTCCCATGAGATAGGTGAAAATCTGCAGACAAGAGAGAGATTGCCTGTACCTGTGCAAATTCCACTGGGATATTTAAGGTGTCAGTTTTTCCTACCTTCCATTATGACTAAACCATGGCAGGGGTTCATCCTCCCTGTCCAGGACAGCAGACCAGATGTGCATCTGCATCTGCCCCCCCATAGCAACAGTTTGGGCTCTGAACAGCAGTGGCTGAAGTGCTGGTGGAGGTTCAGTTCTGGCTGTGCCAGGGAGTAGGAGCATGGCACACATGGAGACCCAGCAGCAGAGGGGAGCAGGGTCTCCAAACTCTGGAGCTGGCATCTGTCAGAGCCCTTGCTTTAGAAATTAGTGCTGATGACCAACACTTGGGAGGGAAGGTCTGGTGCTTTTAAATTTTATTCACTGGTTCTGATGTAAGGATAAGATCCCTTTTTGAGCTATAAGATTTGAAGCCCCTTAATGTTAGTAAAGGCAAATGTCTCCTATATCTGCAAGCCTGCTGCCAACAGTAATCATAGAGGGTTTTGAAATCTGAATGATGGAATTCTACTTCTATCACTTGATGAACTATACAGTACCAGCACTTCTTCTGAAACCGCATTAATATAGCATGTGATTTTGCCTGACTTCTTAATTCCTAATGGAACAACACAATTGCTTCTATAGGAAATCACAACACATGGTGGCTGCCCAGAAGGCAGGCAGTGTGGCTCCTGTGTACTGTGTCACCTGAACAGTGTTGTTGATGCTTTTCTAAATGCAGTGGTGTGACTTCTTATGCACCAGTATTATAAAGGCCATTGTCTGTAAGGCGAGTCTGCCTTTTGGTCTTCACACAGCAACAGAAATGGGATTTTTTTATCACAGAGCTGAGAATTTTGAAGAATATTAATCAGCAAAGAAGTTTGCATATGTTTTTTCTTTCAGGAACTGGATAATTTCATAGGACCCTATGCTCCTTGTGCACCAGGCTGCTGTGCGCAAAGTTAGGATCTGCAAAAAGCAAGCTTAGAAAATTGCTGCACAAATTCCTGGGGCTAGTGAGAGATTATATACAAGGAATAGCTGTAAAACCTGTGGGGTGTAGAACCCTGAGCTTTCTGCTGTCTGCATGATTAAGACGTTTTTTACGGAGGATATTAGCCTTTCCTTTCAAAAACTACAAGGAAGGTGTCAGCACATACCTTTAAGCTGAACTGAAACCTTTTAATCACCAACTGAAGCACAACATCTTATCAACATCAGCTGGACTTTCTCCATATGGGCAGCCTCCAACACATTTATATTTAGCCCTGGTGGCATACATGTGATTACCATTTGCATTGCATTTCTTGTGATAATCTAATCATATATAGTATTTTTCTGATCGGCACCATCTGTACCATTGTCTGTACACTACCATTTTTCTCTCCGAGCTTTCTTTGGCATGATACCAAGTAGGAGGTTTCCCACTGTTTGGGCTTTCTAGGTTGCATTTGGAAGAAGTGAATATACTTTTCTTGCAGCACAGTAGTATCGAGGCTGCAGTACAGTGGGAAGGCTCACTAAAAAGAGCAGCCACTTGCTGTCAGATAGAGAGGTCTTTATTTGAGAATCATTAAGGCCAGAAGGCAGAAAGAGCAAATGTTTGTGGCAGCAGGGAGAGGTAATGCCCAGTCATTGTGTCTCTACCTCTGTGCCTTGAAAAACTGACAGCTGCTTGTGTGAATATTAGAAATTTAAACATGCTGCATAGGGAGAAGAGAATGTTTTTTATGGCTGCATCCCTGATGGGCAGGTGGATAGGAAGGGCTGTTTTATATGCCACATGTGCTACATATGGCCCAGCATTGCAAAACCTATATTCTGAAAACGCTTCAGTTTTGGGCAGGTTCTTTATGTTCTTTTTTTGAAGATGTGTTAATCTGTATTTAAAAGCATCCTAACCATATAGCTTCCAATCAGCAGGGGCTTCAGCACCTGTGGTTCCAGCCAGACTCAGGAGCTAATGACATGATTCAATTTTAGATCACTTCAGTTGCCTATAAACTGAAAGTTGAAAGCATGTGTGATTGCTCTGTTGCCTCCAGAGCAGGATGCTCAGCACCCATTGCAATCAAGTTCCTCAAAAATTAGGATACTGTTACTTTCTGTGGGAAGCAAGATGATGTTACAAGCCTACCCCAAACTATTTCTTCTATGCCAGGAGACAGCTCCAAGGATTATGTGGGGTCCATCCTAGCATATAGTTGTCCACTTAGCCTAGCTGCTGTGATCTCAGTTTGCATAATTCTTGTGCTCAAAGATTCCCCTTTAATGTATACATTTTCTTTCCTATCTTGGTTGAAATTAAAACAAACAAGCAAATAAACAAAAAAAAAGAAAGCAAATGGGACTGAATGAATTTGGAGGTAAAGAGAAAACAGACCTCAGCAATCCAGTTTCCAGCTCTGTCTTTTAAACCAAAAATAGTGGCTGAAATTTTGTTTGTAACCCAATTTCATGTTTGGGGAGATGTAGAGTGAACATCTTTTGTAGATCTAACATCAAATCTAGAGGCTGCTTAAACAGAGGTTGTGCTCTCCATTACTACACAGTGTCTAATGGTGACAGTGATGCTGTGAGCCTGAGCAGACCTGGCAGCCAGCCCAGTGACAAGCATCTGATGTTCTTTTATCCAGTAAATCTCTTTTTTGTATGATTTTTTTCTTAACTATGATTAGGGAAGCTCCTTTTTGCTCTTTATTTCCTCTGTCTTAGTGCAGCCCTTGGCTGTCTCCTGAGCTAAAAGCTGCAGCTAAACAGACTATTTTTTCATGCTGAATAGCATGTCTCAACGTTTTCCTCTCAGCCATCATGTAGGTCTAGTTGCATTGTTGATTCCCATTCCATGTCTGCTGGGATGTAAATTATTTCAATTCCCCCACACCCCGCCCTTCTGTTCTTGTACTTTCAAGGGGTATAATCTGTGAAGGGGACTACTTCAAAGCTCTCACAAGAAACTCATTTCTTCATTTCTTGATGGATGGAGGGCCAATAAAGTGAAATTAGAGTTTTATCTCATTGTCTCTATAGGAATGAAGTATAATAATTATTTCAGGCAAATACATGTTGGAGACAATAATTAAGATCCGTATCATGTCTTTAAGAACAAGCAGATTCTAAAATAAGCATTAGTAATGGGATTAAACATTATTGCAGTGCTGCGAATCTCAGCACTGCCAAAGTGCCTTGCACCTCTGAGTATATGAAACTTGCTCACTGGAGGAAAAAGGAACCAAAAAACCAGTTCTGTAGTTCAGAGAGCCATTTTGGCTTGTGGCCCATTAAATAGCTGAGGCCTCAATACGCAACAAAGTCTTGGGTGCCTGAAGGAAGTGAAAATGAAGTGGAATTTAATATCTGTGTCATCAGCGCAGTCCAGAAAGTCTGCTTGTCTAATGGGTTAGTGTCAGCGTTTTTAGCAGCAAAGTTCCCAGAGAATACTGCTCCTGAGGATCAGCTGCTTAGCAGGGCAGGGTGGTTTGCTGTTTGAGGTCCTTTGGGATCCACAAATTGGGGGCCCTTGTCTCCATGTCTCTGAAGGATTGCCGTAGCAGGAGACTCACTTAAATGTAAGAATCATGGAAAGTATGCCACCTGTGAAATATTTAATCTAAGAGTCCAAGTTTGGACCCTCAGTGCAGCAGCTTCCCAAGTAAACTTTGAGGGTGGATGGTTTCTCTTCTGCAAAAATTTGTTTTCTACTTTCTTTCTTTCAACCCTCCTGTGGCAGTTGTCTGTGCGGGCTCTTGTAAGTATCATTCCTCCCTCCTATTTTCAGTGCCATCCCTGCTTTAAGTCACAGAGGAATTTCAGCCTCTTTCTGCCTACGTTCGTTTTTACGTGGAAAAATGTTCGGCTTGGGCCTCATTAATTTTAGACTAATTAGCTGCTCAAACCCGAGAACCCTCCTGTTAAAAGACAAGAGGCTGTTGTGCTCTGGTAGTGCCTACTGCTTAGTACGCAAATCTGAACCATCTGGCTAGTGGGATTAGCTTTGATTTATGGTAATATATCTTCAGCATAGCCAACAACTAGGGCTTTGACGTGAACTGAGTGAGTGAGGATTCTGCGCTCTTGTTTTTCGGCTTACTGTAGTTCTCTTTCTTTCTAATGAAGGTCAGTATCTCTGTCATCTTAAAAGCTGACTTTTCACTTCAGTTTAGTGTTGTTTTATTGTTGTTTTCAGTAAGAAATTTCCATGCTATCAATGAACAAACTGTCGTCAACCTTCCTGGCATGCTGTAAAATATAGAACTCCTAGGCTGGACTTGTTCCTAAATAGTTTGGGACAGAGTAAGTGGAAGCAGCAAAGGCAAGTTGGTTGCCCATACCAGACAACTCAACCCTGCTGTGGATTTCTTATTCAGCCAGACCTTCCTGCAGGACAGATATAAATAGATGCTGGTAACCAGCCTGACATGCTATCCAAATGTATTTAGTGATGTGTTTTTTCAAATAGTGCAAAACAAATCCCAGTGGTAGCAGTAAGAAAAGCTCTGATTTCATCACTTATATCAGACAATAGAGCCAGATACCATGTCTGGTATCTGGCTTGGTTAGGAGACAGGCAGGGCCTAGGGGAAGAGCACAGACTGGACTGACTTGTTACAAAACATAACATTCATTCAGTGGCTGTTCCGTGTAGCTCTTTGGAATGAAACATCAAAAAGGAGGGAAATGAATTTGGCAGGTAGGAGAAGTCAGTGCACAGTAGCAGCTGGAACAGCCCCACAATGCCACAAAGCCGGACCTCCCTGGCTTCACTTAGCTGAATCTCCCACTCCGTTCTTAGGCTCTGTTCTCTCTCCAAGGTGGTATTTGTTTTGGTTTCTCCTTTTAATGCTCCTTTCATAGCAGCCTGAGGACAACCAGGGGTGAGAGTCTCAATAGCAGATTTAATTGCCAAACAAGGCTCCTTGGGAATTTGGCTCAAGAGCAGTAATAACAGAAATACTTAGCACTTGCAGTATGGAGCGCTCTGCTTCTTCAAAGCATAGTGCAAAAGGTGAGTATGCCAAATGTTGTGGTGTTTCATCAGAATAACTGTCTGCTTTCTGCAGGGGCTTCTTCCAGTTTTGTACATAGGGGGCAGAGACAAGGTGGAATGGAAAGGATCAATCTTCTATGCTGGGTGAAGGTACAAAGGACAGGGTATTGCTTTGATTCATTAGTAGGTGAGAGAATGATATTTTGGCTTTAAACTCCACTCACAGTGAGTGTCATTGTTGCTGATGCTCTGGTGGTACTGCAAGACCAATCCTTATCTTGCTGGATGTGTTCCCTGTCCTGCTGGTATCCCTCCACAGTGTATAGAAATGAGGGCTAGCACCCCCAAGTCTAGGCTGACTGACTGACTGACTTGGGTACGTCACTTAAACCATTAGCACCCGATCTCAGTGGGATTGTGTCATCAAGCTGTAGCTGACTTGGTTTAACAAGCGGACATGTCACATGTAGAACAGAGATTGTCAGGGCCACAAAGCAGGTTTCTTATGCTGTGTGTTGCACTTGCTAACAGTTTGAATACAAAACACAAGTGAAACTATATGAGAGTTACAGGTCAAAATTTTTCTGGGACTATTTGTGATGATGACAAATTGAGAAGTAGACAATACAAGAACCATATAAAGAATCTCTCTTTTACATGCTTTAAAAAGGCCAGGCAGCTAAGATTCTTTTTGTGTAATCTGAAAAGCTATTCTTCAAGAGAAGCCCAGAAATACCTTCCTGTTGGTTGGGTGGTGATTATTTATTAAAGTAAGATAACTTCTCCTTTGGCATCTGGTTCTAAGATAGACTGAAGGGGATATATGAGCAAAAGGATTGGTATATTCAATTCCTTGAGTGGGTAAACCACGAGCGGAGACCAAGCTGTGACATTTGAGAATCACAGTTCAGAAGCTGGCCTGCCTCTGAGGCAGCACTGGGCAGGATTTTATCTGCTGTAATTTACAGATTGCTAATCTGGAATCCTGCTCAGTTTGAATGAATGAATTGGGGAGGATTGGTAGAGCTCAGGGGGCTTTATGTGCTTACGAATTGTGGCAGGAAAAGATCCCTTCCCATAGGAACAGGAGAAACATTCTGTTTCTCTTTCCTATCAGTGCAAGATAAGAGTTTGGCCTTATACCTACCTGTAGCTGAGTTGTTAGCGCTGAAAAGCTATGTCCACGTGCTGTGTGCCAGCCTGTGTGAAATGGATCCTGACAAACACGTTTTCACAAGCTGAAACCCACAGCCACTGATCTGTGCTTGTTACTTGTCATCTTCAGAGGGCCAGTGGCTGAATCCAGAAGAGTAAGTGCTGCTTCTTGGTTTGGTGCAAATCTGTTCCACTTTAAAAATTACTGCACACACCATTCCCTCTGCTGCTCAGTATTTGTTCACATTTATAAGCCTCTGAAAAGAAGGAGAAGTTCCTGCCAGAAAATGCAATCAAGCAAGCAGTTGTTGGAACTTTCAGAAGGGGGATTGACAAAAAAAAAACCCAGTCACTTCATCTTACTGTACACAATGTGGTGATTTTTGAAAACATATCTGAAAGTGCATGAAAGAATTATAGGGTAGATAATTAAACTAGATCATCTAGGTTGAGCTCACGTAACAAATACCATAACATTTCAGTCAGTCCTTGAGGATAGCTAAATGACACCTTCTGAAAAAACTTATTTGAGCTGAAGATGTCAGCATAGAGGATATTCTGTGTTTCCTTTAAAAACTTGTTTCATTAGTTGGTTGCTGTTTCTGAAAAGGAAAATCATATAAATTATTTCTGCTTTGGCTTTATCTGGATTTAATTTTCAGACGTTCTGAAGAGCTTCTTTAGTACCCAGTTTCTTTTCCCTGTAAATGTAATTATACTGCCTAATCGAAACATCTATGATATTTTTTTTTCCCATGACAGTATTATGCAGATTGAACCCCTTCACCCCCCTCTCACCAAAGGACATTTTCTAAAGCTTGCTGGAGTTTTGGGGACTTCCCACTGATATCAGCGGGTTTTGGATAAGGCCTCAAAAATGGCACAAATGGGGCTATCTGTGAATAAAGTCTGTAGAGTCAGGCCCCTGATAAAAGCAGCTGGCATCCTAATCTTTTGCTTTGGTATCACATCTAAGGGAGCTATTTCATCAATATATGCTGAAGAGAACTGAAAAGATTTGGTCATGCCTTTGAACATACTGAGGATTTGGAGAGGACGAAGTGGGGGGAAAAATAGGGACAGCTGGAATTTGTTTTGTTGTTTTTTTTAATACGATTTAAGGGTTTTGTTTGGTTTTTTTGGTTTGTGGGTTTTTGTTTTTTTACTAGTGTGAATGTAACGCTCATGAAAATGCTCGCTATACACTGCAATCTTCTATGAATCAACAAAACATGTACCAGCAGCACAAACTTCACCTTGCCTAAACAATGTACGTCTCAATTCCGACTTGAAAAGACCACCTGTAGGGGAAAAATGTTAGTTCGGTATCCAGGGGCCATTCATTCCTTTGCCACTTTGCTGAGCCTGCCAATTAGTGCCAACTTGTGGTGGCAGATTTTGTGATGTAGACACATGTTCTCTGGAAAAGGGGGCTGAGATACTCGACTCATTTCACAGGGGGCACAAAGAATTATTTGCTCTGTGCTATACAAATGAGAATTGTCCAAAGCTTTCCTCTGTGTTAGCCTCTGTACGCTCACTGAGTGTAAATATAGGGGAAATTGGTGTTATTGCAAGGACAAATTAGCACCAGAACTGGCTGTATTTTTTCAAATGTGCTGCTAATTGTGCCCAATTTGGGCTGGAGCACTCACTCCAGTGCAAAAGCACAAAACCAACTGAACACATTTTGGGGTGCCAAAGAGAGCTCTGCACTTTTCTCTTTGCAAATTATCCTTCTAGTTGCGTGCTGCAGCAAGTGCCAATTGGTCCCACTAAGACCTTTATCTAGAGTAATCAAATTAGCACTGCATGTTAGCAAATTAGGTTTTATTGACAGTGGTTAATATTCGATGCAAGTTTGAGCATTATAAGAAAGCATTTTCCAAGTTTCACTTTAAATTTTCTTATATGAGTGACAGCGATTCTGCCTGTGACATTTAAAAAGAGTGAGCTGCTGAAATGGAAGAAATGAGGCAAAACTGTTGTTTATGGATCAGGAATTGCAGAAGTTTCTAAACTTTAAGGTAAAATTGAGCAAGCTGGAAGAAGTTTATCCTTGTGTTCCCATTAGGTTCATTCTTCCCTTCGGTTCACAGTGGGACAAATAAATGCCACTGATTATATTTAGGAGATCACTGTGGCTGCACGACTGCTGCACAGGGCAGGATCTGAGTCAGTACAGCCATCGGGCACATCATGACATTTGCCTTTGCCAAAAAATTGCCTGCAGTCCTGTGTCCAGCTCTGAGGCCCCCAGCACAAGAGGGATCTGGAGCTGTTGAAGCAAGTCCAGAGGAGGCCATGGAGATGCTGTGAGGGCTGGAAGAGCTCTGCTCTGGAGACAGGCTGAGAGAGCTGGGCTGGTTCAGCCTGGAGAAGAGAAGGCTCCAGGAAGACCTTGGAGCAGCTTCCAGTGCCTAAAGGGGCTACAAGAAACTTGGAGAGGAGTTTAGGCAAGGGCCTATGGGGATAGGATAAGGGAGAATGGCTTTAACCTGACAGAGGAGAGATTGAGATGAGCTCTTAGGCAGAAGCTCTTCCATGTGAGGGTGGTGAGGCGCTGGCACAGGTTGCCCAGAGAAGCTGTGGCTGCCCCATCCCTGGCATTGTTCAAGGCCAGGCTGGACAGCGCCTGGAGCAACCTCGTCCAGTGGAAGATGTCCTGCCTGTGGCAGGGGGGTGGAACTGAATGAGCTTTAAGGTCCCTTCCAAGCCAAACCATTCATGATTCCATGAAAAGGAATGCCACTAACAGAGTGGGAGATACACAGTGTGCCAGGTGCAGGAGCAAACAGGCTTGCTAAAAGGAGAGAGTTAAAAAATCATAGGCTAAATTTCTCTCTGGCAGGTATCCCCAAAAGTCATCAGAGTTTTATCAGGGCTGTATTTCACCCACTCTGATTAATTAATTAATGCTTGTACCATCTAAAGATTAATATTGTAAATGTGAAGTGTTATTGAGACTTCTGCTTCCGAGAATGTCTTTTGTTCAAAGCTTGCGAAACTTGCCCAAAGCTGGATTATTCTTTGTTTGATGAGCCTGGTATGAGAAGGCAGGGAAGCACAACACAAAAGTGTGCCCAGCTGTAAACGCTATCACCTTCCTGTTTGTGGTTGGTGGCCTTCCAGAAGCACAAGGGGATACTTCAGCAAATCCTTTTGTTATTGAAGGTAGTGGGGTTCCCCAGCCAGCTACAAATGGGGCTGTGCAGAGGCATTGGCTGTGTCAGGTGTACAATGAACAGCTGGTTCCCCTGCTGAGTGACTTCAGGACATGGTAGCCTGAGTAATTATGTTTCACACAAAATTTGGTAGGATCTGTAAAATGCACATGTGGAGACTGAAGAGTCTGGGTTTTATTCCTAATTCTGAGGTCTTGCCCCAGATCACTTGTTTCCTGATTCAGTGCCTTCAAAAATGCGTGCATATGTGTTTTCTAGCAGTGCTATAAAAAAACAAATCACTCGTAATGGGTTTCTGCAAATAACTTTATGCCAATCATACTGTTGCTCTTTTTGAAGATCAGTATCTCTGAAGTATGCTTTTTTATTGCCTTGGATGCCAATACAGGAGTCAAGAAACCAGCTAGAGAGGTGCTAAGGAGGGCAGGACCAAAGAGGCTGCACAGAAGCAGCAATCATTGCCTTGTTTATCAGCACTACAGTTGCATAAGATAGCTATTGCACACAGTAAGAGTAGCGTCTGATTCAGGAAGTCCTGCATTGCTCATTTCCAGAAATTGAGAGGAAAAAACCCTAATCACTTTCTACATGCCGTGGGTTTTATACTCTTTGGCTAAGCATCCTCCAGTGACAACTGCTGGGCATGGGATATGGCACTATTTCTAGCTTTGCTCTGTCCCAGAGTGGTCATTATTTTCTTAGAAGATACTATGGCTATTCTTTTCTGATTACATCCCCAGGACCCCAGTTGCATATATATATATATAAAAACATATTGTACAATTAAGGAATACCGCAGGCTTTGAGGAAAAGAAGAAGCACTTCAAGTTTGCTGAGCTGGATTTTGAATGAAAAAACATTTTTATAGAAGAGCCTCTGAAGTTGAGCCCCCCTCCCTGAAGTTTATTGCATGAGCCAAGAGTGAGCCCATTCTTTCCAACAATGCCCTTTCAGCTACTTTAATGCTAAAAATAAACCATGTTTGATAGCTATCCAAGCAAAGAAGGTGAAAACAGTAATTTCCAGCTTTTCTAAAGCTCTTCGGCTATATATATTTGACAAAATCCCAGCCACCAGCAGATGAAGTCAGATTGTTTTTCATGCTTTGAATGCCTCTAAACCCTCTTTCTCTTCTGTGAACTTGGACAATCAGAAATAGTGTGTCTACTGAAAAATGAACTGAAAATGTCTGCTCAGTAATAAACTTGCAGAGCGACGCAATGTTTTCACTAAGGATGATGCTTATTGCTTTTTGTCCTGCGTTCAGCAGCAGCAGTCATTTTTCTCCTTCTTGGTAGCTGGTGCAGCGCTGTGTTTTTGATTTTGGGCCTGGGAACAGCGTTGGTAACACCAGTGTTTTCAGTTACTGCTTGGTGATGTTTAGGCTGGCCAAGGACTTTGTGAGTCTCATGCTCTGCCAGGGAGGAGGGGAAGCCAGGAGGAAGGAGAGACAGGGCACCTGACCCAGACTGACCAAAGAGGTTATTCCATACCACAGCACGTCATGCCCAGGATGTAAAAACGGAGAGCAGAGACCCGGAAGGGTGAGGGTGCGCAGTGGGGGGTGCACGGCTTAGTCTGGTTGGGATTGATGGTGAGCTATTGTATTCTTTCCTTGTATTTGCCTTGTCATTATTATTATTGGTGGTAGCAGTAGTGATTTGTGTTATACCTTAGTTACTAAACTGTTCTTATCTCAACCTGTGCGAGTTGCATTCTTTTGATTCTCCTCCCCATCCCCCCGGGAGTGAGTGAGAGAGCGACTGCGTGAGTTTATAGAGGCTTAAACCACGGCACTTCTAGTTACTCAAGTTTATGGTTTGGCTAAATTTATTTTGCAGCTGCCAGAAGAGTGCCTAGCCTGGGACAATACAAGAATTCTTTTCTTAGTATTGCCAATCACATGTTCTCCTTTTGAGATAAGGCTGGAGAAAAATCTCATTAAAGCCTTCAGTCATCAATTTATAAACCGATTATAAATCTCATTGGAATCTGATTTTGCAGCATCAGTGACAGGGTTGAAATGGAAGTGAAAAGAAGAGTTGCTGGTGCTTTTCAGTTCTGTGAGATGAAGTGGGAAGTGTAAGCAATTAAACCAAACTGAATTTTGTTGTTGCTGTGAGTGTTTCTTTTGTCAAGCTTTGGAAAAAGGAATACTTTCAAATGGAAATGAACTTATAATTCTGTTGAAAACAGAATTCTGAAAATGGAAGTACTGGCTGACCTGCTTTCAACCACTGTAGTGCTGTAAAAGAGTGAAATGTTCTGGTGTGTTTCAGCTCATTACTCCCTTATGGGTGAGACTCCCCAAGAGGCTTGTCTCTAATGATATACAGGTATCCTTGGAGCCCTGCGCCATCTCCACTGGTCAGGCATGGACGTGGTTTTGTGTGAAGGAGGATGAAATTCTGTCCCAGAGCCTGATCCAAAGGAGGCTGCTGGCATAATGCACAGCAGGAATATCTCCAGTGTGTGAAAGGTCAGTTTGTCTTTCTGAGGATAAACATGTTATCATTTTCTGGCATGGGGAAAAAAAAATCCTTCTATTTTCCAGGCAGCTCTATTATAATGATTTTTACAACAAGAAACTTTTGCCAGTTTCTTTTATATACTTTGTTTTGCTAGTATCAATGATATTGATGTCTGAAGTACAAACCGTACTAGTATAACAGATAGACATGCTAAGGGTTTTTCTTGCTGGCAGGCAAGTCTCCAGTTACTCTAGACTAAGGCTTTTCGTGCCAGACGAGTGCTGGCTGCTGCACTGAATTTTTGATGGGTTGGTGATGATAAATAACTTGTGTTGACTAGGATGGAGATTATCACATTTGTTTTTCCTTGTTATTGGGTAAGAACTTCAACCCGAGTCTCTGAGAGTAACTTCTGTGTGTTTACTCTGCTACTAGGATGCCTTTTTCCAAAGCCAGTGTCAGTAGCAGGATGTGTAGCCAACTGACTAATTTGTAAACTTGTTTCTCAGCTCAGAGAGATTATATAGGGTCTCATCAGAGGAGAGAAAATATACTGCAGCTTGGAATGAACACTAATATCACAGAATGGTTTTGGAATGGGTTGGAAAGATCATAAAGCTCCTCCAGTTCCAGTCCCCTGCCATGGGCAGGGACACCTTCCGCTACAACAGGTTGCTAAAATATGGGAAAAATACAGTTGCATGTGATTTGAATCAAACTGGTTTGGGACCGACTTATTTTTCTATTATTAATTTCTTCAGATTTCATTGCCAAAAAAACAAACAAACAAACAAACAAAAAAAAACAACAACAAAAAAAAACCCCAAACAAATCTGATACGGAGAAGTTTTTCCTAGTCTTACAAGGGAAAAGCTACTAGGGATCTCTTCATTGCAGTAGGCATCAGAGGAGCCTTCTGCCATAGAATTATCTTTGTGAAGTTAGTTTTTACAAATTTACATACAAAAAGCTATTCTGAACCTGGTTTAAAGACACATTGTAAAGTGTCCCTTGTCATGGGGAATATACCTGGATGAAGAGATGCTCCAGAACCTGTGTGCAACCTCCTATTTGCCAGGGAGGCTTGTTCCTCATGGGCAGGCTGAGTGCATACTCTCACCCTGTGCTTAGCTTCACTAAGGAAAGCTTAAAAAGCCAGCACCTCTATCTGATGGTAAATGCAAAACCCAGTAATCCGGGGGTGAACAGAGATAAAGAGACTTTTGAGGATGTCTGGGGAAAGAATATCATGCCATAATCCAGTTTACATCAAGTGTTGAAGCAAAAAGCAAGAATCTTACTGATGACATGATCAGCACTGTCACAGGTCCTGCCAGGACTGATCAGTTGATCAATATATCTATCATGACAGCATCCCCAGTCTATATTAAATAATAAATGTTGCCAATCTGTGCATATTTTTCAATCACTTTCTGAAATGCTGGTAGCAAATCTGTTTGAATTCTTCCCTCCTGCCCCCCAAACTAATTTACTCTGCTTATTCAGGAAATGTTCTCTGAAGTTTGAACACTATTTACATTATCAAAATTTACTTATGTTTTCTTTTTTTGCATTAAAACACTAAGCAGCTCTTACATCAATGTAAGTGTGTTTGAGAATTATGAGAGCCTTCAATTCTCATACCAAATTACACCCACACAAGTCAATTCGAGTTCCAATGACTAAACATCATGTGAATGGCAAAAAGGAACAGGTAAGGACCTAATTTTGCTATTAAGAATAACTGAATTTGCTGTTATGGTTTATTAGTGAGAGAATTAATGCCATCAGGAGTAAATCCTTCCCCTACCTTACATTTGTTGATGTTTGTTCCTACTATTCCTGTTGTTTTTTAGTGGCAATCCTAATGGAAAAGTAGAACGTGTGTGAGAACAAAGATATGGTAGAAGAGTATTCCCAATTGCCTTTAAACACACCTTTAAACAGTGATAATGAAAGGCAGCAGTGGGCTAGCTCCTTGCCAAGGGATAGGTATCCAGCTACTTCCGCACTTGCTAACTGCTAGTAGCAAATGTTGAAGTGATGGGAATTGTCAAGTTTTCTGATGCTGATGGCCTCCTGTTTGTGCTTGATATTTTTCCCTGGATGACATATTCATATTTCTTAGGTTTAACTGAATTCTCACATTAATTTAGCAGTTCTAGTTCTTAGCACTGCTCTCTGTCTTCTTTCAACTAGAGATGCCCCAGGATAGCTGTCTCTCTTATTCATTCTTCTCCAATACCATGCCTGGTTTTAACAGTGTTTAATCTGTGCTGCCCACCAAAGAGATTTATTAGCCTCTAGACTATGAAAACCAAAGTCATAAAGACTCCACAGACACTAAATGATGTAAGGGTGGTCTCACAGAGATGTTCCCACCCTTAATGATTTTCACCAAAGGTACCATCTCTGGACTGATATGTAATTTCCCAGATTCCAGTCATGTGGGGGCCTTTAGCCTTCAGTATTCCGCTCAACATCAGCTTTTGCCAGTGTACAAAGTGGGAAGTCTAGTTAGAGTTCCTGGGAGTGACATGAAAATATCTTTCAGGAATTCAGGAGCAAAGCCAGTGGCTATGGGAGATCACTTTATTGTAGTTTAGGAAAATACTACATGTTAAGGGATTTGGCTAGTCTTGCAGATTACTTTTAGTAGAGTAAGTTTAAAAGAACAGGAAGAAAATCCCATATGTGGACATCCTTGTGTAATAAACCTCTCTCTTCTTCTTGGAATCATCTCTTGACATGACAGGACATTAAATTCAGATAATGAAAAACTCAAACACTAGGGAAATTCTCTTCAGAATATTAACAGCCTTGCTTTCTTTGGTCTCTCTCTTCTGCTTTTATCTGTATACTGAAGGGAAGGGTCAGAGGCATTCAGAATGGTGTAACTGATGCTGTGTCTGCACCACCAGCAAAGTGATATCTGACACTCCTTGTGAGTGGTGTTCAGTTTTCCTTTAAATCACAGCTCCCAGGCTTCCAGTTTCCTTTCTTGAATAAGGTGGGACTTGTCATGAAGAGGGACTGTATGTAATTATCTGGACATTATGAAGCTTCTGCAGCTCATCCTTATTATTTGTGACTGCTACAAAGCTCAAAGGTGAGGGTTTGCTTTTTTCTGTCAAAAGACTTTCAGTAGATTAAGCTGTGTGTTTAGGGTGGCTGTGAGCAGGCGAGGCTCATCCTATCAGATAGGCTGAGCTTCTTTGGCAAGTCATGTGGTTTTCTCAGTTGCTTGGCTGCCCTATCTGTCCATCCTTTTTCAATTTGTGCTGTTGAGACTGAAAGTCACAAATATTGATGAGATTTTTGTTTCTATCCTTTTTTGATTCTGTTAAACATGAAAGGTTATCATACCATTCTGTCCATAACATAGAGGCTAACCATTCAGATTGGCAGTGTCACAAAGGACAAAGGACATCAGGGTAAACACAGGGATCACAGAGAGAAGCTTGGGAAGAAGGACAGAAAATGGGAAAGAACTATTTCTTCTCCTACCCAAAATCTGGCTGGAGCACATTTTGTGGTGCATGTTGCAGACAATGATGGTTTTAACAAAAGAGCAAACTGGAAGTGCAAGGTTCCATAAAGCCATATACCTCACAGTGGGATCTGAAGTTAGCATTGTGTCTAAATTTGTAACAGGGTTTATTTATTAAACATCTATGGGATATCTCTTTGCATATAATGAATTATGGTGTCTTCTGGTAGAAAGAAGCCTTCAGATCCTGTCTGCAATCATTACAATGTGTATCTTCTGTGTGTAACTGCTTCTTTTTATACCTAAACAGCATCTTACTTGGAACAGTTAGATGCAAAGCTCCGTCCTAGTTTCCAGCACAGTTCTCAGCTTCCTCTCATCTTTATCTACACTTCTTTGGGGGTCTTGTCTGTGCTAGTTGCATGGAAACTGACAGCTCCCCAGTGGCTGCCAGATTCCTGGTCTGGGTCTGCCTGCATTTAGATGGCCCTGGTCTCAACTGGTGTGGTGCTACCAGTAATTACATATCTGTCCTAAGGCCCCAATACTCCGGTGACATGAGGGTTAAGGTGCTGTTTTGAAAGAAAATAAAATCTACTGAATTTTTGGTTGAAAGCTGCCTTCAATTAGCTAATCAGTAGCATCAATAGGTAATGACTATTGCTATTAACACAAGGCCTGATAATATTTTCCCTAGATAACAGGGAAAACCAATACTCTCCACTGCAAAAAAATAGGGAGTTGAGCTCTACAGCTTTCCTTATGTAGGACAGGAGGATAGAGGACCACAGTGCTTCCTTCTTATCCATGAGTGCCTTTCAGTACCTTCCCCTTTGCAGACCTAACAAGTTTCATGTCTTAGATGGACCTTTGTCTGCCAGAAGCTGCTGCCTTTGCGCAGCTAGAGAGAAATGGGCTGTGCAGAACTGGAGTCTAATGCAGTTGTGGGAAGTGAGGGGAGTTCACACATGGGCCAAAGGGATGTAAATAATAATATCTAAATAAATCTAAAAGCCACTGCTGCAGGCAGACTTCCATGTTGTATAAGACATCAGATTCAAATAGGAGATATTTGCTATTTTCAGAGCCATTTCTGCATGAAGCTTCAGTTAAATGCAAACCAAATCTCAGATATGTTAGAATTGTACTGTGTGGGTCAGGCTGTTGTTTTCAATGAGCAGTGGTAAACCCCTGCTGTGGATTAAGGCCCTGGTTTTGCTGTTTGCAGTGATTAAAAAAATATAATGTTTGATACTCTTTTGAATCATGTGAATGCTTCTGTTTTAAATAATGAAGGAGAAAATTGCTAAGAATAGATTTTTTGTTTGATGCTTAGATGGGATGCTTTAGTCCCTAAAATTGACTGTTAGTGTAAATCACTCTCTCCGCAGCATTGATAAGTTTCCTTTCAGATGGATTTATGTTAAGGTTTCGTTTTCTTTAATCTTATATTGGTTTATAATGGAGCCCACACCAGAGTCTTCTAGTGAACCAGGCAAGTATAGCTGTCTTCTAGCTCATGCCTCAGCAGCTGCAACATACTGGCTCACAGCAGAGCAGCTTTGTGTCTTAGGTTTTTGGATTGAATCCAATTGGTCCCATTTTGCATATTTATTCATAGTAAAGCACTATTAGTTCAAGACCAATAAATGGAATGGTGTGAAGAAAACTGTATAAAGAAATGCGGTCGTCTTGGCTCTCCTTAGACATAACTTGGGAAGATTTGCCTGATACTTTGGTTCAGGAACTCTGTTAAGCCTGAATAACATGTATTATGTTTTGCTCATCCTCTCAATGAACATAATAAATTGAGATACTCCAGTGAGGCTGGTATAGGCACTCTTGGGTTATACTTATGTAGCCTCATATTTAGCCCACAAACTAAATGGGAACCTGATTATCTCTTAAAAAATAAGTAGAAGAAACTAAAATTTATAAATGCTAGTAAAGAGCAAATCGAATGTCTTCATCAGTGCTGTAGAATTGAAGCTGGCAATTTAAAATCTGCTGTAGTTGTGTTTGCAAATGGGAACTGAAGATACACATGCCACACTATAAACATGTTTCATTTTGCAAAAATCTTTGTTCAAAACTACTGGTGTTCATCTGACCACTCATCTTAAGGAGGTTGATCCCAATTATCCAGGTTCCAATGCTGAGAAGATGGTTGCAGCTAGTCTTAACGCGTTCCACAGCGTTCTGCAGTGATGCTGGTTTGTGCTGTTAGGAGCCTTTTGTCATCACATGAGCCACTGCAAAAGACAATCCTTCAAAGCTCCTTATTGAGACAGTCTTGTCCATCTTTCTGCCTACTTCTTTGGATGGAGAGCACACTGCAACAGAGATCTTGGAGAGAAATTTATCTTTTAGGTGTTTTGCTTTTCTAGTGTTTCTTGCACCTTGCAAGTAATGAAGTACCAGACGCTGATGAAATCTTTGGGTTAAGAGAGTCTTGACTGAAATGTCCTAGCAAGGACCATCACCATAATAATAATGCCTAGTCCTGGAGGGACATTAAGATATGGATTAATTTTAACCAATTTTTGCATCTTGATGTCCAAAACCAGTTAGACCATGGTTCATTGTCACTCCTACTGAGTGGCAGAAAACATTCACAAAAGAAGCCATCCCAGGAGCAAACTTTATACCATGGGGCTTCAGTGAGAGGTGCAAAGTATCTAAGAACTCACTCGTTCTGCTCTGCCTGCTGACGCTCAAAAGCCTGGTGGTTTTGTTGCAAGCTGTGAGGGCAGAGGCTCAGCTGTAGAACAACATTAAAACTGTTGCAGGTCAGAAGATGAAAGAAATGCTGTGAGAGTCACTGAGCAATTAAGCAGTCTGTCATCAGAAATTGATTTTTATGAAGCGGGACAGTGAATATGTGTGGGAGAAGGAAAAATTAAGTCAAAACTGAACCTCTACCTCAGACTGAGGTATAGCTCTAAAGTAAAGAAATACTGTGCTGACTAGTGGTGGTTTAATTTATGTGTGTATATAGGAAGAAGTTACTTCTATTTCCATTTGGAAAATAGACATTGGACTCTTAATGCACTTTCTGAGTTGAAATTAAATAAGTCGAGAGGGCCAAGCTAGTAACAGTATAAGCAAATAGACCTCTATTACGTCAATCAAGTTGTGGCTATTTATTTTAGAACTGATTTTGGCTAGTGTATTGTGCTTAATATATTGCATTATGGAACAGTTTGTCTGTGCTTCAGATTACTTCTCTGGAGTATGTGGTGAAACTAGTCATGCAAAATAGCAGCCCAAGTGAGCTTCTGTTGTATCAGAGAAGGTCCCACACCACAGTATGTTCAACAGGAACACCTGCGGCACAGCCAAAGCTTGCTCTCACATAGAATCATAGAAACATAGAATAGTTAGGGTTGGAAAGGACCTTAAGATCATCTAGTTCCAACCCCCCTGCCATGGGCAGAGACACCTCCCACTAAACCATGCCATCCAAGGCTATGTCCAACCCCACCTTGAACGCCGCCAGGGATGGAGCATCCACAACTTCCCTGGGCAACCCATGCCAGTGCCTCACCACCCTCACAGTAAAGAATTTCCTCCTTGTATCCAATCTGAACTTCCCTTGTTTAAATTTGAACCCGTTACCCCTTGTCCTCTCACTACAGTCCCTCATGAATAGCCCCTCCCTAGCATCCCTATAGGCCCCCTTCAAATATTGGAAGGTTGCTCTGAGGTCTCCACACAGCCTTCTCTTCTCCAGGCTGAACAGCCCCAACTTTCTCGTCCTATCTTCTGAGCTACTACAAGCCAAGTGTGGTTTCTGCAATTGAAAAACACTAAAACACTATTCAATGCCTAATGTATGGCTTACATCAGGTCCATCAGGAAAATCAGCTACTGCAGGAAAAAATAGTTCTGTATAAGTATAACCTTATTTCAGGCTTTTGTCCATATGGAAAAATGAGCCCACTAAACAATTAGTAGTACAGCAGCAAAGGTTCCTACAGTTAACCTTGTCTCAACCAGCTCCACAAAGAGGTTATAGCCATGGGGGAATGAACCTGTGGGTGCCTCCCAGCAGTTTGTTGGGTGGAGAGGTGACTGAAGCAGAGGATTTCCCACCCAGCCTCATTTAAAGCATGTGGGATATCAGTATCCATATGGGATGTTTCATGATTAATCGTTGTGGAGGTTTGTCTCTGTGGAAGATGTTTCATTTAGCCCAGGACTGAAAAACAAAGGATATGTTGCCACACTAATCAAAACCACAGACAATCTGGTGTTCATATGTGCCAATTGTTGCTGCAGTGTTATATAAATGCAGTTAAAGATGAGAAAAATATAGGCAACCATTCTGCAGAAAACTTATAGGAATACAGACTCTTTAGGGAGACACTTTCAAGTGCATGAAAAGCTTTTCACCAACTTAACTCTGGTTCTGAGTCGTCTTTGTGCTTGCTGTTGGCAAGTTCATCAGACCATAGCACCTGAATTGAAAAACTGACAGAAGGCAAACTTATAGCCGAGGGGTGAAAAAGGTCAACAAAAATTTTTATCTTTAGGTATTTTTGTCTGTCATAGTGGTAAGACCTTCTCATGGAAGGTTTCCCTGCCTGTGGCAGAGGTTTGGAACTGGATGAGCTTTAAGGTCCTTTCCAACCCGAAACAGTCTGGAATTCTATGAAGACTAGGCACAAACACAAAAACTGACTTGAATCCCAGAGAACCACATTTATTTAGAAGGGTAAACATGATAAGTATGACTGTGCACATATTGCCACTCCAGTTAGTTTCTGGAAGTTTCTAAGGAGAAGAAAGGTTTGAGTAATGCAACTGCAAAATATCTGTAGGGAAATGGCCACTTGTGCATGTTTAATGATGTCAGCTGTGGGTGGATTGTACCTGTGAATATATCAGCAGTGGCAAACATCTGATTGGGTTTATTCAACCAAGGTTTCAAAATGTATTTTGTAATATTATCAGTTAATATTCAGGCTGTTGCTCAACTGAGGTTCAGTTCATTACAGTATGAATAGGTACTTCTACAGTGTCTGTTAACAGCAAGAATTGTACCCTTCCCTTTCTCATCAGTTTCAACAGGTTCTTCTCACTTCTTGACCCAAGCAGTATGTGGACTGTTGCCCTGGCATGTTGAAGGGTTGCCACTGTGTCATTCTGCAAACCCATACATACCCAGAGCTTGAATACTATGGGCAGGGCTGGTCCCTCTTCTGCAAAAGGAACAAAACCAAACCCACCCAAGGCCCAAAAAAGGGGAGCAGGAATGGGCAAAGCTCTGAGCAAGGAGTGACCGAACTGCCCAAGATTCCTCAGTATAGAAAATAGTCACAGAATCACAGAGTGGTTTGGGCTGGATGGGACCTTAAAGCTCATCCAGTTCCAACTCCCTGCAACAGGCAGGGACACCTTCCGCTAGAGCAGGTTTCTCCAAGCCCCATCTAACTTAGTGTTGAACATTGCCAGGGATTAATGAGCAAGGTGGGTTCTGATAGATGTCTACAAATTGTGGGTGGGTACTGGTTGCTATCTCTTCCAGGGCAAGAATTAGGGGCTGTCAAATGAAATTAGCAGGAATTGTGTCCAAAACAGAGAGAAAAATGTTCTGATGTCCTCAGCATAAGGACATGGAGCTGCTGGAGTGAGTCCAGAGGAGGCCACATGGATGATCAAGGGCTGGAGCACCTACTGTATGAAGACAGGCTGAGAAAGTTGGGGCTGTTCATCCTGGAGAAGAGAAGCTGTGTGGAGACCTCAAATCAGCTTCCAGTACCTGAAGGGGGCCTACAAGGATGCTGGGGAGGGGCTCTTCATGAGGGACTGTAGTGATAGGACAAGGGGTAACAGGTTCAAACTTAAATAGGGGAAGTTCAGGTTAGGTATAAAGAAGAAGTTCTTTACTGGTGAGGGTGGTGGGATGCTGGCGCAGGTTGCCTAGAGAAGTGGTAAATGCTCCATCCCTAGCAGTGTTCAAGGCCAGGCTGGACAGGTGACATGGTTTAGGTGAGGCATCCCTGCCTGTGGCAAGGGGGTTGGAACTTGATGATCTTAAGGTCCTTTCCAATCCTAACTATTCTATGATTCTATGAAAAGTAGACTTCTTGAAGCAGACTTCCTGCCAACAAATGCTTTGGATGCAAAAAAACTGTCTGCATGGCTTTGAAGGGAGACAGAGCAAACACCTGGAAGGAACAGCTTTAATGAAGGTTACTAAATGGCCACACCAAGTGTGGAATTTGAGCTTAAAATAATTACAGGCTGGGAAAGTACTCAAAGCAAGTATCATATATGTTTGCCCCTGTTCTTAACTTACACGTAAGGTTTGCTTATGGCCATTGTTGAAGACAGGATGCTGAACCAGATGGCCATTCTGCAGTTTATGTACCTATCTGCTGTAGATAAAGGTTTGCCAAGATATTTTAATCCTCGGTATCTGAGACCTTGATGGTTTTTTTTCTAACTTGGTCGGTCTTTCAGGTCCCTAATTTAGTACTGATATTTCCAGACTTCTTCCAGATCATCTTGCTGGTGGTATCTAGAGAATAAATACAGTGGATTTTAGTGTGATTGGGACCGGACTTCTGAAACAGAAATTCAGAGGGCATCGGTCTTTTGTTTACCCTTAGAAGTATTAGTGTGAAAATGATTGCATTTTCCTTTGTTTGCATCTGTTATTTTGTGTTAGTAAAGTCCCAGCTATGTTGAAAGAAACTGCAGACAGTCTGTAGTGGCCATTATCCATTCATTGCTTTGCTACTCACCCTAAACATCTTTTTTAAACTGTCTTTCTCTGGATGTACAAGCCTCAGTTTCCAAGCTAAATTTCTTTTAGTTATTTTGGTCACAAATACTGACTACTCATTTTGGTTGTTAGCTCTTCAGGGGCTTTTTAGCCTTTCACAAGAGCCAGAGAACACCACCAATTGGGAATCTTACTGGCAAATGTTTGGTCCATGATATGTGTGATATAAGAACAGTCTCACATCTCTGTCACTGGTAGAATGCAAGGCGAGTACATAAGATACTTCCTTATTATAATGCTTAGTAGAAAGTGTTGCTATTAAGTCATCAGCTAATTTCTGATTCTGTGAAAGAAGCATGTTTTGGGCAGAAATTTTCCAGGCCTAAGTTTGTTACAAAGTAAATTGTTTGATGAATAAAAAGCTTTTAGGCAGCCAGACAGCTGAAAGGCCTGAAATTCAACAGTTGCAGTTTGCATGGAAATTGTCTTTATTGTGGAGTTGTCTATAGGGTTTTTGTCTTGGCCTTCAGCTTCAGTTGTCTCCTTTGCACTGCCACAGCCATCTTGTTTAGTCTTTGCCATTAGAAAACAATCAGAAAACCAGTGTTGCCAAGTACAAATGCATCTCATTTTTAAGGTTCAGCTATTTGTTCCCTTATCTGATGAATTTTAGAGACAGCCTGCTGCGTGACACCTTTCAGATATTGCCAGCTCTGCCAAATGTAACGAAAGGAGCATTTTGGTTAGACATTACTGCTGCTGCCATTATGAGTTCCACCACTGCCAGACCTTTGGGGCCAAACCAACACAATTTTCTGCCTTCATATTTAAGAGGCTGACTGGCATAAAAAAGAAACCTGGCATTTGACTAGGTGGACAGTGGAAAGAAGCAGCTGCATACACAATGCAGAGGCTCAGCAGGAGAGAGGCACTATCTCTAGGATTTCCAGTGTGGTCTAAAAAGCACTGGCAGCAGAGCTGAGAAGTAGCTACAAACTAGTGTGTCACAGGATAGAAGAGTTTCAGCAGATTATGAGAGACCGGGAAGCAGAAGCCAACTCCATGTGAGAAATGGAGCACAGCTGAGAAGCTGAAGGGAGGCGGAGGTAAGTACAGATGTGTAGAGACCACTTCAAGAACGGGTCAGTGCAAGGTTGAAGGCCAGTGAAATCAGGTGAAAATCGGTAACATTTTTAGGCACTGTAATTCCCTGTTGAGCTGTTATGCTAGGACTTAGTTAAACATGCTTAGTTGAAATAACACCTGTCCTAAGCCATCCTACAGGCTTCTGGAGGGGATTCTGAAGTTGATTAACTTTGTTCTCCCACCTAATTTGCTTTTCTGCATGTTCTGGTTTCACTCAGGGCTGGAAATGAGAGTTATCAGGAAGGCTAGCTTTGTGCTGCCGGACAAAACACAAGAGCTTGCAGTGGAAACCTTTGTCTGGTGAGACGATGTTAAAAATGTATTCATATAAATTCAAGCAATGAGCCAAAGAAGTCAAATTCCTCATTCATTTTGTGATGTACCAGTGAAGCTTTACGTGATATGACAACCTGGGAATGATACAACTGAGTAAGACTGCAATCAATCCCAACTGTTACAAGCTGACTGCAAGGCAAACATCACTTCCAGTATTTGTGTCCCTGCTCTCAGGCACCAAACTGTAGCTTTTAGACCCAAAGATAGCAGAGCATGTTTCAGCCGTGTGTGTTTTGAGGGTAGCTTCGTTCTCTTTTCCTACATCCTTTCTGCAGCTGATTTCAGGGACTCAATGTTTTTCAAGCTGGCAAGACATGCTTTTTCTTTATTGCCAAGCTGGTGAAATGGCTTTCAAGAGAAAAGGGATGGGGAGTTGTTTTGGTTTTCAAAGCTTCCGCTACTGTTTATTTTCACCCTCTCTACACATCCTTTGCACTCGACAAACAAAATGATTGGATTCAAAAGAAAATGTGCTCAGAAGTCAGAGTCCTTTTTGCAGCATTTATGAGTGAAAGTGCAATCCAGCTGTTGGCAAATCATAACCTCATTGTTTTGGCAATGCTGTTGCATGTGCTTTTTTTTTTCTTTCCACTTACACTAAACTTGTTTGCTCAGGTATTGGAATTCAGAGTTTTTCCTTCTTTGTAGAAATTCACACCCTTTCTGGCAAGGTTTGAACTGTTTTTATTGCTTACAATTATACCTACAGGTAAAATAAATACTTTCCCACGGATGTGCTGGAATGGTTGTAAGCTGAGGTAGCTGTAAGAGCTAAGTTGTACAACTAGTATTTCTGCTGCTCTGGCTTTTCCTTCTGACAGTTCTTAAAGACACAGGGCTTGAAGCTCTTCTTGCTCTTGAGTAATCAAAGCAATTCTTTTTAAAGGCTTCATCCATGCAAAGCTGGGGTGGATGAGTGAAGGACCACATGCCCTGTAGAGAAAAGACCTCTAAGAGAAACCTAACATGACTTTGCAACACAAGTCCTCTTTGTGGCCTTTAGCATATAACTGATCAGATCTCAGTAGTGTGTGCACAAACATGACATTGAAAGAACATTTCAGGTGTCACAGATAAAGGAGTGGAAAAGTTAGGAAATGCCCTAATGAAGCTTGCCTGTGTAATTCATTATGATTCATTTTTCAATTATCTGCTCACATAGTATTTTTTCCGCAGAGCTCTCTACCTCTGTGCACAGGATGTTCAGAGCACTCTTAATGAGCAGCTATTCAGGAGTTTGTTTTATCTTCATTGTTCCATGTGTGGCCCAAGGCCTTATTTACTGTGTGCTATTAAATCCTGTTTTGAGAGCTAAATCCATAAAAAGACTTTGGCCTGGTGACCTTGTGTGCTGAAGTATCTGACTTCTGGGCCCCCTGCTGTCTAGTGTTGAGAGGTAGAGTTTATGACCCAGGTGCGCTGTTGCAGCTGGATTGCCACCCGAACAGGGCTAGCTCTGCGGTGTGTGGTATGGATGTGCCATTCCCAGCCCACCCCTAGCTCAGGTAACCTCAGGAAGTACACACCACTCTGTGGCATCAACCTACTGTCAGGCGGAATTCAAATAAGCATCCCCTTTCATTGCTGTTAAGTAACGTATGAAAGACACTTAGAAATACTTTCTACTTTCATAGACTTTCAAAGGACTAGAAATACCAAAAGTCTAGAAATAATTTCTACTTTCATAGGCAGTTGAGTCTAGGATTTGTGACTCATGCATCCTATTTTTAGCAGTGCCACTGTTAAAAAGCACTGGAAAAGTATTTCACCAATTGTGGCCCAATTTTCCACTCTAGAATGGGAATCACAACATGGACCAAACCATGTCACAGAATTGTTCTCTGGAGCCGATGCTTAAAAGTCCTTTGCAGTCTTGGATGTAAAACGTTAGGGAAAGACAATATATTGTTGCTTCATCCAAAATTGAAGGAGCAAGTTCCAGAAAGATCCACTTGTCTCACTGCCTGAATGAGATTTACTCTCAGTGATTTATTTTTCCCATTAGAAAATGGGCTATTTCCAGTGCACTTTAAACTGGGCTCTTCCAGAATCATCCCCGAAGTCCCACCAACACATTTGAGAGAAGACATGAGAGATTTACCAAGAGGTAGTGAAGCATGCAGGTTTCTTCTCAAATCAGACTGTCAAGGTTATGTCTGTAGCTGAAGGCAATGAGCCATGGATGATTCTTCAGCCTGGAGAGCAAAGAACATGGTGTGGCTTATCCGTATGTTCCCACTCACACTTTCTCCCCTTCCATGCTTCCTCATGGAAACAGTTGGTGACATTTGCTTTCTCTCAGGTAGTGCTTAAGCAAATCCAGGAGAACAGTGAGAGCCAAACCTATTTTATGAGTAGGCCAACACTGATGTGGACAACCAGACAAGGCTTGTGCATGTGCTCCAGTCCTACTTAGTTTATCATGTGGACATGGCCTGGGGGGTGTGTAGGGTGCTCAGCTTTCTACAGACTTGTTTGTCACAATGTGTGTGGGGACATCTTTGTGGTCTGAAATGTTTCATTGTTTTACCTTTGGGCAGTTTAGAGGGCTCTAGATTATATACATCAATATTCCGTGTGATCAGAGCTGAGTAGACATCCTGTGATTCAGTAGTCTTGGGTAGAGTTGTGGGAATGTACCAATTGCAATGTTATATTCAGGAGAAATTTTGCAACTTAAGAATGTAATTTCTGATAGGTGAATTAAGAAAAGGTTTCCTCTTTCCAGAATATTGCTGGGGTTTATATTTCAGAGAGGGAGGAAAGGTCAAGAAGTAGCTCCTTGAATCTGAATGTCTTACAGTTTAGGATGACATCCAGCCATGGAATCACTTGCCGTATGATTCTTTCTCTGTTTTTCTGTTGTTGTTTGGAGGGAGAGGTGACAGAGGTGGTCATTTTTTATTTCTGGGGGTGGGAGGGAAACATACAGATATTATTGTAGTCTCTCCTTAAAGAGCTTTTGATGATGGTTTCAAGGGCACATAAACAATTTGCTGTTTCTCCCCTGCAGCCCTGCCAATGTGACCTCATGTTCATTTTCAGCCAAATGCTGCATTGATTTTCTGAATTTATTTTCTTGCATTTATATTTAAGCTGAATTCAAAAGTCTGTAAACGATACTTGAATTGCTCCTCCTGTGCTAACACATTGGAAATGTTCATTGCATTGACTGAGAATATGCTTCCAAGTGTACGCATTCGCGTAGCAAGGCATATAGACTGCAGTTGATGTGTGTAACAAGACCAGATCTGTGAGAAGCAGGCTTGCTTGTCCAAAATGTGCGGACGTTTCTGGAAACACAACTTTTTTCCACCACTAAGGGCCTAATTGCTCTTTAATCCTTGGTGGGCCAACATGTAGGAAACTAGCTGTATTGTGGTGAACAATCTGTATCACTCTGCAAGGTTCAAACCTTGCATTAATGCAGGTTAGCCATTCATAATAACTCCGTAATGGATCTCTACCGCAGGATATTTTTAATCTAGCAAAGAAATAAAACCTGTCCAAAACTCTACCATGAATGTATTTTCTGGAAAACAGGACTCAGACCTGAATGAAGTTGTACTCAACTTGTTTCATTTCTCTCCCAGGTCCCCAGGGCTTTGCCTCTGACTCCTTCCTTCAGGAACTGGATTTCTGTGTCACTAGTCCATGTCGCTGTTTAACACACTGCTGGGGGAATCTGATTTGGGGACCTATGATCAGTGCCCAGATACTTTCCTGATCTCAATCCAAACTCTTCTGAAGCTCCTTGGTTTCTATAAAGGTGATGATTCAGCCTGACTGGATCCGTGTTGAAGGCTATGACACAACTTGGGTTAACTGCTGGCAGAACAGACTTCCTTGTGAGATTTATAGTACTTCCTGCTTCTAGCTGGGCTGCAAATAGAACAAGAACAGCCTTTCTCATAGTGTCTTGGCATTGCTCCTTCTAGAGGGAACCCAGAACAAACAGAATACAATGAAAAATACCAAACTTTCATTAACTTCTTTAAAGAAAAAAAAAAAAGCCTCTGCTTGTGGTTGGGTTTGGTGGACTTTTCTTGGGCTGTTACATACTTTATTCATTCCACTTCACCCACCATTAAATTTTATGAAAGTGTATATAGTGAATACATCAAGTTATAACTCTGTGGACTAGATATAATCCAAGTTGACTTGAAAAGGTAATGTTTTGGCACATCAAACTGTTAATGTTAGCAACTCTTTGCTTTTCTTAGTGTTTCATTTGCACTGTCACTTTCTGTACTTGAATCCAGCATTGAGCACCCTTTTGCTATTGAGCTAAACCCTTTAAAACAGGCAGTCCCTGTACCTCTGCCTGAGACTCATTAATTGCAGTGGACATTAAAGTGGCCTGTCAAAGACTGCAAAGTGGAAATAAAGAAGCAGAAAATCAAGGGCTCCCAAAGTCTTCTGCCAGGTTTCAAAATCAGGATGCAAAATCCATTGAAAGGAATACATTATATATATTTTTAACAACTTCCTTAGCCTTCAAATAAACCCTGCATACCATGAGTGACTTTTCTCCAGTGAATCATAACTTCATGCTTTTATAATATGGGCAAACAAAGAATTGAACACTTGAGCTGCAGACTGGGGTGATGTGCTTCAGAAAGAGACGCAAAATAATATAAGTGTAAGACATACAAATAGGATTACCTTAGGCAATGTGAATTCGTTTTATTTTGTGTCTGCCACCCTTGTATGAACATTAGCAAAAACAAGGAACTAAACATGTTCATCAAAATCACCAAAGTCCCAAAGTACTCAAGTTTAAAACCTGCTAACACAAAAAATATACTCTGCAGCCCTCCAGCTGATAGAAACCCACATAAACAAGCAGATGTCTATTAATAAATGCAGATGTTCAAAAAACAGTGCTTATATTTACAGCCTTGAGCCTTGCATTTCCATTCACAGGCCACGTGGCTTCTTTCCTGACACTTCGCTAAATATATAATGATTAAAAATAAAGTTTTCTAAAGCTTCTGTGACTCAGACTGATCTCCAGCTCATTTTAACACCACCTGAGTGATATCCCTTCTCATTCTGCTAAGATTCTTCTGGCTGCAGGTCCATAATCCATGAACTGTAAGGCTCCTTGCTTTGCTTCTGATAGACAGCTGTGTATGACTTTCCTTACGACCAAGAGGGATAACAGTAAGCGACTGGGTCGTCTTTGTCTGATTGACAAGAGGTTTTTTCTCCTCCTTTTCTTTTCCCCTTTACATGCAATTCTTTAACACCACTGAGTAAGAAAGTCAGAAGGTGATCAGGTAGGGGAAACTGAAGAGTAGTGGAGATTTGGAATGAGGGATCAAGGAGTTTAACTGCCTCATTTCTGGAGCTGTTCAGCAGCGATGGTGCACATGAGCAAGGCCTGCAAGATCAGGCTCACTGAATGAAAGTACCCATGCATTTCCTGTGTAGCAAAGTACAAACTGGTTTCTTTCTAGTAAGAAACCCATCCTGCGCACTCCTCAAGTAGAAGTGTGTCAGCCTCCTGTGTTTTATTTTAGAACTTTGCATACCTTGGGAGGCCCCAGTGCTCTCCCTTCATCCATCCCTTTTTTACCCCGCCCCTAAAATAAGTAGAAATATTCACATGTGAAATAAACCCAATGGAAATAACTTTATAGGTGTAAATAAATCCTAAATAGGAGGAAATGTTTCAGTACAAATTGAAAGTGAGAATATGGATTTGTTGTTTTTACTGTATTTTTCCTTCAAAATACCCCTTTGCAATCCAGTATTTGTCAAAAGGACCACTCCTGGTCATCATGAGAGCTGTTGGACGGCTGAGGCTACTCAGTCTTGAGCCCATTTGGGTGTTTACCAGTGCATCCAAGTCCTGACAACAGTCGCAACCTGCTGTGCCTCATGGCTTGCTTGACATACAGTTTCCTGTATGAAACAACTGTTTCCTGTAGCTCTTCTTTCAGTTTAAATCCTGGACCTCAAGTAACTCTTACATGTCCTAGTTACTCAAAAGGTAACATAAATTTGCTATAAATTATAGGCTCCACGTTTGCTTAATGTTACAAGCGGCCAACAAATCGACATGCTACACAGAAACCAATATAAATGGACTGTTTTGTGACTGTTATAGCAAAATTAAATGTATTTGTTTTATTAGTTTTAAATTGTATGCAACAGAATTATGGTGAGAAGGTAACAGTTAAGGGACACCCTAGTAACACACTCATGAAGACGACCCATGGTTTTGTCTTAATTTTATTAATAGGGGTAGAATTAAAGACTTATAGCTGTGTTATAGTAACATTCAGCTCTCCTCTGCAGCTGCTAATGAATTTCTTCTCCAGTGTGCCTCAGAGGAAATGATTTTCCTTACTTTCGTGAGATGAGAAGAGCCTCAGAAAGGCTGTGAATCTGTCTTTTCTCTTACTCAGATATAAATCAGCTCGATCAGCCTTCAAGCCAATGGAGTTTAAGGAAAGTTTAAACTGTTATTCATGAGATAGGAGGTTTCACAGACAGTTACACAGCTCCTCTGGAGGGTCTTCATCATCTCGTGGCACAAAGCAGGGTGAAGAGCCTTTACAGCAGCTGTATGGCAGCCAGAGAACCCTTAGTAAGACTCTTGGTATAAAGCAAGGGTTTCCAAACTGTGATATACATACCATTGGTGATACACAAACCATTTCCAGATGGTAGATGGAGGCAACTTCTCCATGCCTTTGTGAAGTTGCTTATAAAGCTACGGGGGTAAGTATTTCCACACAGTTCCTGGAAGTCATTCTGTGCCTTTGTGCAGACACCCTGTGGCACTAATCAGTGTCTGCCTGCAGTGGCTAACTCCAGTAAAAGTGCCAGTGTGGAGGCCCTGCCAGTGTGGAGGTCCTGCCAGTGTGGAGGTGCTGAGCCAAGCTGTGAGTACGTTTCTCTGCACAAGCTGTGATCACCTGGTAGCTGGTGAAGATGGTGAAGATGATGGGCCAGGTGAGTGAGCGAATGCTGTAGGTGGGACAGGCTGGAGAGGAAGGTTCCTTGTGTGTGACCATGGCATGGTCATGAAACTGGTTGCTGCAAGCTGGTTACCTGTGCTAATATCTATTCTTACTGATGCCAGGGGCATTTGTTCAAACTGGGCTAGTAAATCCTCTGCACACCAAGTTAATAAGCCCTTATCACAGAGGATTAACATAAGTAGACAGTAATGCACTAGGGCACTCGGTCTTTAGGTCTGTAGGACATTGAGTATAGGATCTGACCTGAGTACCTCTCAAGTGCAGATAAAGTGCATGTCTGAAAGAGCTATAAGACTGCTTTGACCTCTCATGCTTTCTTTGCTTAATGCAGCAGAATAAAGTAACATAGACAGTAAGAGAGACCTGAGGCTTTGATCTAGATGCCTGACTCTGCACTTCAGTGTCAGTAAGAACACCATTCTGATGATGGGCATGGTGTTCAGTAATGCCTGAGCTAGGACACAGTGAAGCCAAACAGACACAGGGTGATCATGTCTGTACAGAGCAAAGACTGAACTGATTAACCTAACCCTAAAGGGTGAGGGTTAGCTTACGGGGCCTTTGACAGTGAGGCCTTTGCTTGGTGATCAGAAGTATTAGGATGGACTTTCTCAGTCTTCATTGGTGCAACCAGTAGCTGATTATCACTACACACCAGCTTTCCTCAGCCAGGGCTCTTCCTGGGATGTTCCTCTCTGTTAATCCATGTAGTTCTCCTTCTCTTAAATTTTGGGTAATGGTCAGCTCATTTTTGAATATTTTTCAATGGCAGCACAATATATTTCATTTGACAGGCAGCTACTTGAGACAGCTTTCTAGATATATCGCTGTAGATTTTTAAGTAGCATTGCTCACACCATTTGCTTTCCCCCATTTTTTTCACTGTTCTTGGCAGTGTATCAGTTTTCTGATCTGGGACTAATTTACCGACAATTGATCATTGCAGTGGTGGTGTTCTTTCAGAAGTGAAATGAGCAACTCAGTTTTAGTTAATCTTTGGGAAACTTGGATGTTCAGATATTTCAAAGGTGATGTTTTGCAGCACTGATCTGCCAAGGAAGTGTAGTGACCTGTTCTGAAATGCATTTGTCTCTGTTTTAATGAAATGGCCTTATTTGACATGTGATGCCTAAGGTGTGCATGACAAAATGTAGAGTGGATTTGCGTGAATTATATTTTGCTCTTAACAAGTGTTTCTTTACCAAAGATATTTCTGAACCTTTGGGGTTCAGAGAGTTGGTTTACTTCTCCTTGGTAGACTGCACCTGAATGACACAGATCTCCCACAGCACTGGGTTTTGACCAAGTCTGTGGAAAGCTTACCTGTACTAACCAGAGTCACAGACTGGTTTGGGCTGAAAAAGACCTTAAAACTCATTCAGTTCCAACCGCCTGCCACAGGCAGGGATGACTTCCACTACACCAGGTTGCTCCAAGCCCTGTCCAACCCGGCCTTGAACACTGACAGGGATGGGGGAACCACAGCTTCTCTGGGCAACCTAGCTTTGGGCCTAAATCGAGAACCTTTGCTACTGTGCTGCTTCCTAGTGCAGATCACTTCTCATACCCCCATTTCTGCTGTATTATGGGAGTGCTTCCCAGTAGTGAGTTAAGCAACATGACTAACATCTGTTACATGTGGTTTGTTCTCTCTCTCATTCTTCCTCCAGGGAGTCTTGCCATTGACTTCAATGGGCTTTAGATCAGGCCATGAATTAGTCTGAAGACTTTGGGATGAGTGTGTTTTTGGTTTTTGTTGCGGTGCTGTTGTGTTTTTGTTTTTTTTTTCATTTTTGTAAATGTCCGCTAACCTTGCCAACAATCAGCAAGTGGTAAAGACAATTGGAAAAGGAAAAATAAAAAAAAGAGAGAAAATTGTTGCTAGGATTGGGACTATTAGATGGGGAGATATTTTATAACTTTTCGCAGCTGCAGCAGTTATTGCTTATGGTCTAGGATTGCCCTTTCCTCCTTTGCTGTCTGTCTCAGATGGCAGGGAAAGCAGACTTGTACTTCTGTTATTCCTTCCCCACAGGAATAATAGTAGCTGTATATTTTTCATAAAGGAAGAGAGTTTGTGGTTTGAATTTCTATTTTCTCATCTATGTCATAGAATCATAGAATAGTTAAGGTTGGAAAGGATCTTAACATCGTCTAGTTCCAAGGTGCTCCTGCCCCTCTACTCTGCTCTTGTGAGACCTCACTTGGAGTATTGTGTGCAGTTCTGGTGTCCTCAACATAAAAAGGACATGGAACTGTTGGAACAAGTCCAGAGGAGGGCCACGAGGATGATCAGGGGACTGGAGCACCTCCCGTATGAAGATAGGCTGAGAAAGTTGGGGCCTGGAGAAGAGAAGGCTGTGTGGAGACCTCATAGCAGCCTTCCAGTATCTGAAGGAGGACTATAGGGATGCTGGGGAGGGACTCTTCATTAGGGACTGTAGTGAGAGGACAAGGGGTAATGGGTTAAAACTTAAACAAGGAAAGTTTAGATTGGATCTGAGGAAGAAATTCTTTACTGTAAGGGTGGTGAGGCCCTGGAATGGGTTGCCCAGGGAAGTTGTGAATGCTCCATTGCTGGCAGCGTTCAAGGCGGGGCTGGACAAAGCCTTGGATGGCATGGTTTAGTGGGAAGTCTTTCCATTAGTACACTGGTTGGGCTCATCTTCCTTAAATGACTTCTTTATGTTACCTAATTTCTTTCTTTTACATGCATTTCAGCTTCCTGTATGGACATAACCTCTGCACATTTTATTTCAGCAACATTTAGTGACGCAAAAGGAGTGGTTTATAGTGACCCTTTGAAGCATTCATTTGGGTGAATGCAGGGAGGATGCTAACATTTGGCTCTCAATTGTATATAATGCAGCAGAGCAACTTGACCTTTAAAATGAAGAGCCACCTCAACTTGTCGGAGGGGAGAATTGATCCCCATGAACAGCATTACCATCATAGTTTTTTTCTGCAACCAAATAAAAAAAGGAAAGCTTTGGCTATCCCTTTATAAGTTATCATATTAGCCATGCAGTGGGATTGTGGATATATGTGTGTATGTATCTCTCTCTCTAGCTATATGCATATACTGTATACTGATATTAGGAGTTTTGTAGGCTGGCTTTCAATGTCTTCAAGAGCATGTGTACTTCTGTAACACACAGCTAGGAGAATGCTTATCAGAAGGCTTCTGCTTGGAGAAGGCTCAGAGTATACTTATAATGGTCTTCCAGTGTCTAAAGGGGCTAAAGAAATCTTTTTTTCTTGGACAGAGGATTTGACAAGGGCCTGAACAGACAGGGTAAGGGAGAGTGGCTTTAACCTGATAGAGGGGAGATTGATGAGATCTGAAGCAGAAGTTCTGCCCTGTCAGGGTGCTGAGGCACTGGCACAGGTGGCCCAGAGAAGCTGTGTCTGCCCCATCCCTGGCAGTGTTCAAGGCCAGGTTGGATGGGGCTTGGAGCAACCTGGTCTAGTGGAAGGTGTCCCTGCCTGTGGCAGGGGGCTGGAACTGGATGAGCTTTAAGGTCCCTTCCAACTCAAACCAATCTATGAATGTGGGTATCCAGAATTCTTCCAGAGTCATTGTTGGCAGCCTCAATTATCTTGAGATGTAACCCCAAAACCCCGCAGGAATTGGCAGTTTCCCTTCCAGTGACTTTAATACCATCTGGAAAGAGCTCTTATTTTCATCCTGAAGTGCTCTTCCTCAAGCGTGTATGTGTGGTCATGGAGTAAGAGCTGATTTGTTGCCTTCCACAGGATCACCGCAAAACTCATCTCTTGTGAGTAATGACTTTACACACTGTGCAGGGTGTTATGAGCTCTGAGCTGCTTCTTGCTGAGAGCTGTTGCAAGGGTTGGAGTGCCAGTTACTGATCAACCGGAGCTGGCTGTCAGTTTAAAAACAACTGATGTTTATGTTGAAGAACAAAAGCAATTTTTGCCACAGCTTCTGACTTGTTCACAGCTTTTGCAGAGTAGCCCTAGTGACAACTGTGAACTCCCAGGCTGTCAGGGAATCCTTAAAACACGGAAAAACACACATATTTATAACATGGCATGGTGAACATTGTGAGAATTGTTGAATGAGGTCATCATTGTTCATCCTTGCATCACAGCCCATTAAATTTTAGTTTATGATTTCCCATAATGGCATGTTTCATCCCAGAAAGCTTCTGCCAACAGATAACTTGTGCATACTGAGGCTGCAGAACTTCCAGGATCTGACCCAACCTACACATTGATAGGTGTCTGAAGCATAGCTTAGTAAAACTGGCATTGTACCATATGTGGCTTTTGACCCTGCTGAAAGAGTGAGAAATTAATGTGAATGTGCAAGTATGCACTCTTTGTGCTTCATAGAACTGTAACTTTGTCCAAAAGAGATCTTCATTTCATCATTGTAAAGAATTCTAAGTCAGCAGGTACACACAAGAGAAGGAAAATAGGCAGCTGAAAGTCTCGCTAGCTGCAGGGGTAAGGTTGGAGTATTTCAGACTCAGACATTAACAAACATAGCCGAAATTATATATAGCCTCTTTCTCCATAGAGACCTGCTCAGTGCTCTGACCCCATTCTTCAGGCCTCTTAGTTGTGGGTTGTGAATGGTGCTTGCAAAGATAAAAGCCTGAATTGGGTGAATGTGAATTGGGTGCAACTCTGCCAAAGCCAAGAGGAATATTGTGGCTCTCAGGAGATGGAGGTCCCTATTGAGGTCACTTGACAGATGGAGTAGCAATGGCTGAAAGTCCTCCAAACTGGCAAGGCTGGAACACCTCCATCAGACCCATCTCCTACATCTGTGTCTACTCTAGTTCCCAGTGTGGTAGCCAATTCCTTGCATCATTTCCTGGTCTGTGGGAGCCTGTAGCACATTTCTGGTGTGAAATACTACTTGCATTAGTGACATCATGTTTGCAGGGAGGAATGTTAGCTCTGGTGCAGCCTCTGGACAGCTTTTGGTACCCAAGCTAACTGTATGGAGGATGTCCCTGCTGCATCCTGGTATGTTATTACCAGAGTTCCTTTTGTGGCCTATGGAAGCAATCTTCCTACCCTCTGTTTCCCAAAGTTATTTTTTGTATTTATTTGGAATAATCCTCTCTAGCTTTACCTTAACACATTCACTGAATAAATAATATTGATAAATAAAATATACACTACCATAACTTGCAAGCAAGGCCTGATTTCTGGAAGTAGGCTGGGTCAAAAGCTTGAGTTTTTGGAGAAGTGCCTCTGGAAATAGTTGGTTTGTTACAGTTTTAATTTACCTGGAGTCTTCTGGAAGGGCTTTATTTTGCACAGTTCTTTGCTTTTGCATCAGTTTCTCTCTGGAAAAGGCAGCCTAGCTTGGGGGTCAGAGCCCAGGATATGAAGCCGGGTGTCCCAGGCTCCTCCTGGTGCTGCTGAGCTGCTCTGCAGCCTCAGGGGCTTGTTTCATGTCTCTGCCTCTCAGTATTGCTGGTTTGGAGGTGAGGAGTGATAGTCCTTACATTTCAGCCTGACCCTTCTGAGCTCATGTCAGTATTCAGCAGTTGATATTTGTTGAGTGTTTGGCAGTGATGAAATCCCGTATTCTCAGATGCATAGATTATAAAGCCACGAGAGACCGTTCATCAAGGCTGACCTATTTATTGGAGGTAGGCCCAAATCTAGACATTGGATCAAACATACCCAAATCCTGGGGAAGCTCAGCTCACAATTCTGATCTGGATGTGAGCCCTATGGCTCAGTCCCATCTCTGTAAACACCAGACAGGAATACAAACAAACAATTTTGAATACAGAGAAAGCTTGGATCCAGAACAAGCCTGTTCCAAACTGTCCCAAGCATTATAAATGGGTTTCCCATATCTCCAGTTATAAAACTCCAGTAGTTTTAGTGAAGCTTACATGTCTGCACCGGAGATTGTCCTCAGCAAGGTTACACTAGCAAGTTGACAGAGAATTTGATGTTCAGGATGCTGGCAAAAACCTGGAAAAGCTCCATTACCTTTTGTGCTAGAGATTAGGATCTGGTTTTGCTGTGTCTCTCCTGCTGTCTTTTTGTATCTCCTGCTTTTAGTAAACAAGAAGAGAAGCAGAGAAAAGGAAGGAACTCATCATAGACTTTGGATGATGCAAACAGTTTAATTAGGAAATAATGTTAGATACTGTTTCCCTTCCTTTGCTGTTTTTTCCAGCAAGATGCAAACTTAGGAAATAATAATAGAACTGAGGATTACAAAGCTTTTGTACGCATTGCAGCCAAGTGGCCACACAGGAAAGTGATATAGGGACAGGCGCTTGTGTAACTTGAGCGGAAGTTATTCAACATTCCTGGAGGAAACATAGGACTAACTCTTAGTATCAAGACAAATATTCCTGTCAAGCTGAAAGGGAAGATAATGCCGGACACTGTTTTACATTGTCTCTCTTTGTGAAGTTTGCTGATTTTGTTCGCTTGAGCCTTGCTTCAAAATAATAGCCTGGACTAAAAATAAGTACACATTTGGGCCTCAAAATGTCCCTGTGACACAAAGTCAAACAATAATGGGCATTTCCTACTCTTAACCTTTGTAGCAGGCAGAAGGAAAAGTGTTCAAAAGGGGCACTGCTATAAAGGTCAGCCTGAAACATTTGACCCTGAACTGTTTTGCTTCTTAAATTCTATATCCAGGAGAAGAGACGTGGAAGCCTGCAAAACACCAGTTTTCAGCTGCTGCATCTTAGATTTCTCTCTGTTCTATTTAAAAGCATCATGATATTTCACTGCAGAACTAAAGTGTTTGCAAATGCTGATGCAATTAAACCCTCGCTAGCTGGGTTCTGTGAGCCAGAGCCCAAAAACCAGAGCTCATGATACAGGAAGCTCTCATCAGTCTGAATAGGTTTGGTCTGTAAGTAGCTGATAGCCAGTGATCACAGCTGGGAGTGGGAATGCCTGTGGTCTGGTCCATCTCCCTTCTGTGTGCTGTGCCAGGATTGGAACGGTGGACCACAATTCCGAACCTCACTTCACTTCACCTCCCTTCCTACTATAACCTCCTGGAAATGAGGGAACATTGCTTTTAAAATGCAAGCTTAAATGCCCTCACAGTTGTACACTGGGTTTCTATAGGAATTAAAAGCCATGAAGAATCATTCTGTTCCTCTCCTTTGGGGATATATGTCAGATAGATTTCTCATACACTGGTCTCTCATGTGAAATTAATTGCTGAAAAATGCTCTGGTTATGCTCTCATCAGTACATTCAATGTTCAATACCTTTTGCATTTTCAAGAGTGATTCCCATACTTTCTCAGTAAAATACTTTTGTTTTCCTGCTTTTGTTTGCAGAAAACGTGAATTTAAGGATGGTGTTAAACAATATGCCTCGAATACTCATTTCACCCCTGCCTGTTTTTGAAGTGAAAACTATTATCTGCTCATGTTCTCCTTTTAGTCTTTCAGTGCTGAATATCTTAGTTCCCTCACTAGTATGCATAAACCATATTCTAGTATCATATCCTTAACTCACCAGTCTGCCCACAGCCTTTGAGCCCTTCAGAGGCTCTACCTTCCACCTAGTCTCTTACTTTTGAGACCCTGAATGTCTTAGAGGTATTCTTCCCTTTTGGCTTATCATAAAAGTGATTCTTCCCACTCATTATCTTTAGTATTTTCATACCGCTTCATCTGGAATGCAAATCTCCACCAGGAGCCCAAATCTGCCTTTGAATTTCCTAGTATTACACAGAGGGTGGTTAGAACTGATTTTGAGTGGAGAAGAGGGGTTTTGACTAACTGACATTTTTCATAGAACATGCTGTCAAATCTACACAGTTTCACCTTTTACATGAAAACTTAGAAACCAAAAAATTAATTTGTCTAGGCCAAAATAAGAAACAAAAAAACAAACCAACCAACAAATAAATCCTTGAGGTTTGGAGGGGTTTGTTTCTTGTCCAAACCAACATTTCTTCTCTTTGCTTTCATGGACATGTTTTTTCTGTCCATACTTCTACTTTGATTTTTGCCTCTTTGGAGCATATGTTGCTAACAATTCAGCATGTAGTCAGTTCAAAAGCAAGTTCTTGACCACTGGTGCAGCTCTGCTGATTGTTCTGCCTTACCCTCTCAGTCACTGCACATGCCATGAATCAATGTATGTGAAAGCACTTTGGGATTCCTTAACTGTACTAGGATCCACACGAGGGTAATGGGTTTAAACTTACACAGACAAAGTTCAGATTAGATAAAAGGAAGAAGTTCTTCCCAGTGAGGGTGCTGAGGCGCCAACACAGGTTGCCCAGAGAAGCTGTGTCTGCCCTATCCCTGTCAGTGTTCAAGGCCAGGTTGGATGGGGCTTGAAGCAGCCTGGTTTAGTGGAAGGCATCCCTGCCCATGGCAGGGGGTTGGAACTGGATGAGCTTTAAGGTCCCCTCCAACCAAAATGAGTCTGGGATTCTATGATTCCAAAACCAAACTCTTCTCTTCCCTGTGATCCACATTGAAAATTGCTTTTGCAACAGTTTGGTGGGGTTTAAGTGATTTAAGAAATACAAACCCTGATACCAAGTGATATCTATAGGACAGATTCTCTCAGTCTTAGGAGCATGAAGGGAGAACTCAGCTGTGGAGCTATCAGCAGTACAAGGCTGTTCCTCGGCTCGCTTCCCAAAGAGGAAATTGCTACCTCAAGTCCAGTGCTGTGGAGAGGAGCCACTGAAACAAGCAGCCCCATTGAACACCAGCAGAAGGAGGGGCTCTTGCAGGTGCAAGCTGTTCTGTTTCTGACTCTGTATGGGGCACTAGGATCTTGTTTTGCTTGAGACTCCAAAGACTCAAAGGTTAGTACAGGGCTCCCAGAGATTAAATAAATTCAAAATGACATGCCCTGCATCCTCAGGGGTCATACAATTATGCATACCATTTTGTGCAGAACACTTGTTTATGATGAGATCTTTTATTGATGGCATCATTAGTATCTAAAGAGAGAGAGGGAAGATTGATTTGCTTTGACAGAGCATCGAATATTTTTGTTAGGGTGCAAACACAAATTGTCATCCATGCAGAGAACTGTAGGAAAAAATAAAGACTAAATTACTTAATACATTTTTGCATGGAGAAAAAAATAAAATGCTTGGAACCAGATATATTCAAATGTGAGGCAAGTTTGTAGTTTGAAGCACAAATAACAAATGAAATCACAAACTTGGTGTCTTGCTGTCCTGGGTTCAGCAGTAGCAGCCATTTTTCTCCTTCTTAGTAGCTGGTGCCGTGCTGTGTTTTTGACTTTCAGCCTGGGAACAGCACTGATAACACCAAACTTTTCAGTTACTGCTCAGTAATGTTTACTCCTACCAACGACTTTCTGAGTCTCATGTGCTGCCAGGGAGGAGGAGAAGCCGGGAGGAAGCAGAGACAGGACACCTGATCCAAACTAACCAAAGGGGTATTCCATACCACAGCACGTCATGTCCAGTATATAAACTGGGGCAGTTACCCGGAAGGGCCAGATCACTGCTCGGTCGGCTGGGTATCGGTCAGCAGGTGGTGAGCGGTTTATTCTCTTAGAATCATAGAATAGTTAGGGTTGGAAAGGACCTCAAGATCATCGAGTTCCAACCCCCCTGCCATGCCCAGGGACACCTCCCGCTAGACCATGCCATCCAAGGCTATGTCCAACCCCACCTTGAACGCCACCAGCGATAGAGCATTCACAACTTCCCTAGGCAACCCATTCCAGGGCCTCACCACCCTTACAGTAAAGAATTTCTTCCTCACATCCAATCTAAACTTCCCCTGTTTAAGTTTAAACCCATTACCCCTTGTCCTCTCACCACAGTCCCTAATGAAGAGTCCCTCCCCAGCATCCCTATAGGCCCCCTTCAGGTATTGGAAGGCTGCTATGAGGTCTCCACGCAGCCTTCTCTTCTCCAGGCTGAACAGCCCCAATTTTCTCAGCCTATCTTCATACGGGAGGTGCTCCAGTCTTCATTTGTTGTTTCCCTTGTCATTATTATTATTGGTGGTAGCAGCAGTGGTTTGTGTTATACCTTAGTTACTGGACTGTTATTATCTCAGCCCGTGGGAGTTACATTCTTTTGATTTTCCTGCCCATCCCTCTGGGAGCTGAAGGGAGAAAGAAGTAGGGGGAGTGAGCGTGAGTGGCTGCGTGGTTCTGAATTACCAGCCGGGCTTAAACCATGACACTTATTCATATCACAAAACTGTGTTCTGATACAATTTAAAACAGAAAATGTGACTTTGTTTCAAACTTTTACCATCTCATGCCAAACACAGGCTCATTGGAGCAGCTGCTCATGGGACTTGAGGTACTTCTGAATTTATCTTTTTCTGGATGACAGGATGAGGGTTTTAAGATGTACATTGTGGTAGTGGGGTTTTGTCCTACTATCAGTAGTTTACATAATTCGATTCTCATCCCAAGCTGTACATCAGAGACAGTTTCCCTACTTCAGGATCTTCCTCTACCATTTCCAAGCAGTATGGGAGTTAGATGAGATGAGAAGAGGAGGACATACATCTTCAATGCTGAGAGGATAGTATCAAGCAGAAATGCTGTACATTTCCCCTCCAAATCCAGAGCTTATTGAAAATGATTTTTGTTGTAAAAACTGTAGGGTAAAGTGAGTCCCTAGTTTCGTTAAATAAGAGTTTGAAATCTGAATTTCTACATTTGATACTGGTTTCATTCAAAGGCAGAAAGCTTCAAGCAGGCCTATTATATTTCACAGCTTTGCATTTGGCAATATAGGTCAAAAAGCTGGACCTTGCTCAGAGCAACTCTTCAGATTTCTGTCATCAGTTTTCTTCTTACATTTTACACGAATGAGCTGGGCTGCTCCTGGTGTTTGTGTGTCACTCCTGTGTACGGGATAGTTGTTTCAGTTAAACTCCATAGGAGAGATGTATCCAAGACATTTAGATATGCAAGCCCTGGTTGCGTTCTCTTAGGACTTGTTGCATTAACTGGCTTTAAGAAGGACCCTTTAGCGTCAGCTCTCATTTCTCCCATCTGTGAAATGAGGAGAGCTCCCACTCTTTTGTAGTTCTGGAATTTGTGGATTTATATGTTATAAATTCCATGTAAATAATTAACTTAGTGTGAAGGAATGATTTAACCTGATGTGGAGTATTATGTTTTTCTTTAAAAAATAAAAGCACTACTTATTTAGGCATGTTGAGGCAATTGTTTGTGTTGTGAAAGAAAGCGTTGTCTTCAAAGCTGGATTAATGGCCCTTGGGGCTACACAGACAAGGTAGTGGAGAGGCGACAGGGGGTATATGCCAAGATTAAGAAAAACATATATCAAAACTGTGCTGAAAATGCCTGGATTGGTGTTTTCTTTTATTCTGCCAAGATTTCTTCCTGATTTAATGAGCATATCTGACTCGCACTGACTTGAATTGTCTGTGAGCAGAAGCCATCACGTTACTTTCAGCACATCTAAGTCACATATCTTTTGTACAGAGATATGCCATTTGGGGATGGTGCTGTTGGGGGAAGTGAGCACATTCAGCAGGTTTTGCTTGTGATGAAGTTTTCTGGTGGTTACCTTTACTTTGGTAATGACTGCAGGTCTTCTATTCGTTGGGAGATATTCCAACCTGATGGAAGTTGACTTATAGAATCAGACTGGTTTGGGTTGGAAAGGACCTTGAGATCATCCAGCTCCAAACCCACTGCCATGGGCAGGGCCACCTTTCACTAGACCAGGCTGCTCCAAGCCTTACCCAACCTGGCCTTGAACACTGCCAGGGATGGGGCAGACACAGCTTCTCCGGGCAACCTGTACCAAGGCCTCACCACCTTCACACCAAAGAGCTTCTTCCTAATGTCTAACCTGAACTTTCCCTATTTCAGTTTGAATCCACCACCCTTTGTCCTATTGCAACAGTCCCTGATGAAGAGTCCTCCAAGTATTACCTGTTCTCTCTATAAGTCAAATCTTATAAATGAGTGATTTGTTCTACAATGGCCTTGACACCTCTTGGGCCAGTGAGAGGTGAGGCTATGTAACATCACTCAAAAGATGCTCAGCATATTGCTGTATCAGTACTTCTGGGCATATTGGATCATAATTTTTTTGTGAGTTGCAGTTAAACTTCATCATGGCAATTATTCCTCAAACTTGGTGTTAAACAGCATGTATCTTATCTTCTTATCTGCCTGTGAAGCAGTACCATGTAAGAGCATTCAGGATCAATCTTGTACTTAATGAAAATGACCTGGCAATATTACTTTGCCAGATTGTTCTCATATATTTCAAAACAAACCCAAGAAAAAACTCCCACCAGTGAAACACTTTGGACTGAGTTTATCCCTGGGGAGATGCTGAGAAACAAACAACATGTGACTGTTGTTAATCACCCTGTGTAATATATTACTGGGAGGCTCTCAGACACTGCAGTGAAGGGCCATGGATAGAATAGGATAGACTGACTTTGATCTGAGGTTCATCAACAAACCCCAAACAAACCTTATTCTATTATAAAAATAAAAATTTCTAAAACCTTTCTCAGGGAACTTTCTAAGTAGGTGTCTCAGTAGATACTCGGAACAAGCGCAAACTGGGCAGCCGTGGTTGTAGGCACATCAGTAGTATGATTATATGTAAGAGTCAAAAGCTAACTAATAATTTGCAAAATCCACAATATTTTATGGCACATTCATTATTATTTATTAAATATAATAAACTAGCCTGGCTCTGTTTCCCTGCACCCTCCTCAAGGTTCAGTACAGACCACAGGTCTTTTACGGAATTCCGCTGTCTGCATGAGACTCTGGGGCACATTGATTAGGATTCTACTTCTAAAGAACTTTTAACTGTTCTACTATATGTGTTCTAATATAAGTGCAATTGTCATGTGAGAAGTGCACTCCAATTAAGTGAGGGATGCTCCACAAAACAGTGTTATTGTAACAGACTTTGGGCTAGCATTTCCCAAACTCAAATACTGTTTTAGATGTTACATATGCTTAAGATACCAGGCACTTTCTTCGGGAATTTTATGTTGATTCATTGTGAATATTATTGTGAATATCTTCCCCCCCCTCCGTGATTATGGCTACCAAATCACTCCTGAACTTGAGACTCATTTGCGATCAGTTTTGGGAGGTGAAGTCCAGCAATGCTTTTTGAAAATTTGGTGTACACTGAAGAAGGCATGGCACAGCCCTGCCATTGATGAGTGGCATTCACAAGATTACATACAAGCCAAGGCTTTCATCTTTCATTTCTCTAATTCTTGGATGCTCAAAGGTGGAAAAATAGGGAGAGGCAGGATCCTGTGGCGGATGACCATCTGCTAGATCACACATCTGCTATACACCAGGAAGCCCTCACCTTGTTCTTTGCTGGTGCTGCACTGGGAGATAGATGGCAGTGCAAAGTGAGATGAAGAATTTCTCACTGCTTCCATTTGATCTGTTTCCTTTCTCACATCTCCGTGTGTGGGGTTAGGGGGAGGGGAAGGAGAGTGAGCAGGGGAGGGTGAGGGTGGGAGATCCCTTCATGCTTCAGCAGTGGTGCTGAATGTGAAGGAAACAATAGTTGGTCTGACTCCAGGCATCCGCTTGGGCTGTCTGAGGAATGAGTGCAGGCTGGCACTTCTCACAGGTAGCTTTGCCGGTGACTGGGTTAACTGTGGCATGGATGGGAACAGATAGAAAACCAGTATTTCATCCTCTGAGGTTTTTAGAAACCAGAAATTTACCTCTGGAGCAAGTGCTCGTTTTCAAAATGAAGCTTATAATGACACTTTCTCTTCTTTTAAATGACAGCTTTCATTTGATCTGGAGGTGTTGAGAGTGCACGCTGCTTTTAGGCACTCAAGAGTGATATGGAAATAAAAAGACTGAGTGTTGTCACAGGAAGAGATGTGTTCCACTGAAAAGGAAAAAAAATGCAAGCAACGTGCTCGTAGTTGCACCACAAACCTCCTGAGCACCACGTTGCTTTCTCTCTTGCCCACATTAAGATAACTGCTTTGGAAAAATGCTACAGCAGACATCTACTGAGCACTGCAGGCAAAGCATCCAGTGGTTCTTCACTAAAAATCACCACTGCCTACCTCTGCCTGAGAGCAGGTAAAGGTTTTGATCAGCTGTTCTATTTTCCCATGCTTTCATTTTTCTCAGAACAACGAGCTTGTTTCTGAGGCGTGGGGTGTGATTTCTGTGGGGCAAAATCACACAAAAACACATAATATTTTATAGCATCTCAAAATAGTTGCAAGTTACTGCAATTTCCACTCTGCCTTATCTACTGAGGGAAAACTGTAATGGTGAAAGAAGTTTTATAAGTGCTATGACCAGACTACATGTTTTCCTGCGGTTTTGACATGAGCACAGGAGTCTAGATATTGTCAAATCTTACTGGGGCTACCCAGGCAGTCTCTTGGCTGCAGAATGGGCTCAGGTGAGCTGCTGCTTGAGATTCCAAGAGTATCTGCCATCTGATAACAGCAATGTAAAATTAGTCTTCTCCTTACTGCATTTTGCTCCCTTTGGCTCCAGCTGGCATTGTGATTTACTGAAGATGAGCGCAAACTTCTACCCAAGCTTTATTTGAACTCTTACATTTGGGTTAAGTTCAAAGGCAAGTCAGGCAAATGTTATTTATGGCTTGATTGATCGTTCTAGGCACACATCAGAAATAAGGGGTGGAAAAAAGCTGCACTGTTTTAGGAGATGGCTGGTGAGAAGAGGTCCAGCCTTTGTAGAGACTGCTTGTCACTGTTCACGTCTCTTCATGTGAGCATCCTCACAGCCTCCTCATGTCCCGGTTCAACTACACCAACCAGCTTGGCCTTTCTGAGGTAGCAGCTTTTGCGAGGTTTGGTGGAACAGTTCCTCTGTCATCTGAGGTGGAAAGGTGACAATTTTGTGCAAGTTTTGTGCTAGTAATGCAGAAGCCCAGAGGTGTCAGAGTAGAAAAACTGATTTCTTCCCTCCCACCTTCTTCTACCTATAGTGACTTTGGATGTGGATCAATAACTCTGCCCTCTATTTTTAGTGTGTTTTTAAAAGAAGGCCTTTCTCTTCTTTTCCCTTCTTCTCCCTATTTTTTATTATTAATAGATTATGTGTTTGAGGAGCAAAAGGAAGCGGAAGAAGGGATGTGGGCAGGAGTGTGTGTGATGCAAAAAGCCAGTTCTGAGATAGCTATCTCTTTTGGAGGGGCTTGTGAAGAAAATGGGTAAAACAGCACATGCAAAACCTTTGTTTTTCTGGGTGATTTCTGTATGATTTGAGATTAATGGCTTGGCTCTGTTTGTGTCTGTTTACAGACAGAGAGGGAGATCAGGCCAGCAAGTTATGTGGCAGCTCAGGAACAGTGCCCAGCCACGCTGCCCGCTTGCACAAGGCAGACAGTGCTTCAGCTCCTGCATCCCTTGGTCAGACCTACCCTGCAGACAGCGGGCTACCTCATATATGGCTCTTGTTTGGATTTCAAGGCTCCAGCTCTCAGCTGGCTTGTACTCTAAGGGGAAAAGCAGCAAACACAGCTAACTCAAAGAGGATGCAGGAAATAAAGGAAATATATGTATTTTTTAAGGATATGGATGATGGGGGAGGAATTGCTGATATGACTGTGAACTCTTGGGATGTATTTAGAACCCTGGAATAAAACTCCAATTCCACTGAAGTAAACAAAAATACTGTCATTGAATTCACTGGAACCTTTTTTTCTGTCCTCTGTCAAAGGAAAGTAATAGTTGAAAATATACATGGACAACACTTTCACATCTGTGTCTCCAGGGAAGAAATGACACTGTACTTCCAGAATGCCTACGCACAGCCATACATCTTTCTAAAGACACTGTCATGAACCCTGAAAACCCTGTCTTTTTTCTTCTTTTCTCAGCTTCCAGGTCAAGTCTTGGGTCAGGTCATAGGTGTTACCACTGGGGAAGAGGAAGGAAGCATGTCCTACTCACTCCATCCAAGCAGTTTGTTCTGGTTTGGGTTGCTGTGTTCTCTGTAGGGGTGGTGTGATTTGGGTTGTTTTTTTGTTTGGTTTTGATATGAGTTATTTTCTCCCTTCTATTTTGAAAACAAAACAAAGTGCATGTAAGTCACATACACAGCCGCCTTCGGGTTTACTTGTGTGAGATTCCCCAAACCTCTCTGCAGCAAGGGAAAGGCAGACAAATTTACAAGTGAAAATTTACAAGGCAAAATTGCAAGTGAGCAGAAAGCAATTTTGGGTTTTCCAAAGTACCTGAATTCTTTGAATTTGTCTGAAGCAGGCGCTGGGGACGGGTGTGATCTCATACCAATATCAGATTGATTTTAGTATCAGCCATTTGGATGACTCCAGCTTTGTCTCCTGTGGTGTCTTCTTAGGAAATATTAGCTGAAGTGACTTTGTAATTTTTCCATGGCTGCTCTCTCTGCAGGATGTGCCCTGCGCCAGATGGTTGACTTGAATGAATTCTCTTTACATAGTTAAGAATCACTTTCTTTTATTATTCATGGCTTGTTTCTTCCATCTCTCATGTTTCTCAGTTTTCTTTCTGCTTCATAGATGGATAGTCATGCCAGACTGAGATGAGGCTGTTATTTCATCTTAGATTAGGAAGCCATGTTGGGGCAGAAAGCGTATCAGAAGGACAGAGGGTATTTTCTCAGTTTCCACTTATGCTGTGCCTGTCTTGCAAGAAGATGCAGAGAGCTGTTGTTTTTTAAGTAACCATGCTGTCATTTTTAGGCTGCCTCTACATTTTTGGTGTGCCATAAGTGCATGAATAAATAGGAAAATAAAAATAAACTGCCTGGAAAGTTAAAGCATCTGTGATTTTCCAGTTAAACAAGTGAGTTGTGTAGAAGGGCACTCATTATATATGAAAATCATGACTCAGTGTCCATCAAAATACAGCACCTACATGGCTTAGAGAGATCAATAACTGCATGTAAAGCTGGCCTGATGAAAAGATTATGCACTCGGTTGCGCATGCAGTGCAACTGGGTATTAAAACTCAGGCTCTGAAGTATTTGTTAAAACCAGATCTAACTCCGTTGATGTCAAATGTGCTGATTTTCTTTGGATAGGGATCTATTACTGTAAGTTTATATTTGATATAAACATATGCAGTAATAAATCTTAGAAGCACATGCTCAGATTTTTTATTTGATTTATTATTTCATTTAATGTAATGCTATTCCATTTCATTCCATTCTTGTATTTCTGGTTCCTCTGTAACAACCTTGTAAAAGTGACAGGGAGGCTCAGATCTTTGCCCAGCAAACAATATATATTATTCGCTGCATGAAAGTGGTGCACAACTCTCTTAAATGTTCCCTAGCAGACTCCTATTGCATTCCACAATGTGCCTGCACTTGAACCACCTCCATTCATATCAGAGTCTTTTTATCCCAGCACACATTGAGCAAGCTGCTCTGAAGCTTAATTCTCCTGACCCTTCAGTGCAGTCGGATATTGTCACCTAATCCCCTTTTTTTCCTTCTGTCCCATGTGTGGTTTTGACTTCTTTCTCTTCTCAATTCCTTTTTCCTCTTCCCTTTTTCTTTCTTTCTTATTCTATAAGCCTCTCTCCAGGCTCCACATTCCAGAATTCATCCTTGCATTAGGGCTGCAATACAATGCTCTCCTAGTGTTAAAGGATTAGACATTAAGGAGACTGTGGCAACTCCAGCCTCACTATATACACAGGGAGAACATAAGGCGATGAAGGAGTGCTTGCTAAAGGAGTAAGAAGACTGGGAAACAAGGGGGAAAAATGGCATCTTAGCAAACCAGAGTGGACAACAAAGAGATTTGTGTGGGGACTAGTGGTTTTTTCTGCTCAGTTTAATAATTGAAGTTTTCTCTGGAAGACAGTAAATCAGTTGGAAAGCAAAGCAGTGTTACACATTATACAGTGGTTGGTACATTGGTAAATGCAATTTTTTAATATCCATCTCTGGGAAGTGGCCTGTTTGAAGCAGCCACGTGGTGACATGCCGTTCCAATACTTGTGAGGGGAGTGTTGTCTGAAGTGCCAAGGTTAATCCATATTGTATAGATTTATTTCATTGGTAATAGTACCTCTGACTCCTAGATTTCCAAAGTTCATGCTACTCCCAGAGGTAGTAGTCTGATGTCTAAGCTTCCAAATATTTCCTGCAGGTTGGTTTTCATTTGTTTTCATGCTCTTGAAGGGAGTGGTCTTTGTTAATCTCTCCTCCACTTTCATAACTGGATTGGAAACAAGTATATTACTTTTCAGTATACACAGGTTCATAGCAGTGTAAAAAAATGTATTTTGAAGAAATTGAGGTCGATTCTTTCCTTTGCCGCCACTTTACCCCCCGAAGTAATTCTGTAAATGTAAGGCTATAATCGTGCTCTGTTTAAATTAATTAAAAAGCTCCAGAAGCCATTTAAGACTGAAATCCTTGAAGCAGGGTGGGGGGTGGGGGGAGGTATTAAAGCCTGTTAAACAGCTCCAGTAATTGTCTGTTAGAATCTGTAGCCTGGCTCACAAAACCCTATAGAAGAGTTCTTGTTTTCCATCAAGGTTGTTTTGCTTACTTGTCGATAGGGTGGGAAAAGGAGATTGAAGAAACCAGTTTTGCATTTTGCATTGGAGCTTGTGGTCATCCTAATCTATTACGGAAGTGAGTTCTACAGCCGTGGGCCAGCTGCCGGAGAAGTTTTGTCACCCGGACTCATGAGTCTCACCCTTGTGGCTGACAGTTTCATTGTTCCTGAGGAACGTAAGTGTCATGGAAGGTCATGGTTGCATTATTATTATTCAGCTACATTTGAATAAATGTACTTGGCTCGATAAAGAATGCTACAGGCCTACTTACCCTGCTGTACCCCACAGGCATGTGGTGAGGCTTAAAGATTGTAAAGTGCTTTGAGTTCCTTGAGAAAAAAAGGCACTATATGAATGCAACAGATTCCCATTTGTTCATACAGCATCTGGTCCCACATCACTGATGGTATGATACACAGGATCAGACCCAGAGTGCTCTACATGGGCTTGATTATTCACAAACAGAAATGGAGATATGGCCCCAACCCCAAGGTCTTTACTGTGTAAAGAACTGACCTGGCAGCCTCCCAAACACACCTTCTGCAAGGCACTCGGCAGGTTTTGTTGTTTATCAGCTCACAAGTTCTGAGGTAGAAATTCACCAAGCAATTAAGGATGCGAATTGAGATTTGGACCAGACAGGGAAAAGAACACAGGCTGAGTATTGGGAAGATGAGCAAAATCAGAAGAAAGATTCAGATCTTGAAATGGAGGTTGTTTTGAGCGCAAAGTGACATTTTACACTTGGGTGCATCTGCATATTTGCATGCTTTGTGTGTTCTTATGGAAATTTATAAGGAGATTTTGGGGAGAACAGATTGAACAAAAACTGGAATAGTAGCAGTAGGACAGAAAGCATCATTTTAATAATGAACTAGACCAAGTGAACAATTCTGTTGGCTAAATTATCACCCTATATCAACTGGCCTGTATTGAGAAAAGTTGGTAGATTCTGGTGATTTTTAATCTGTACATTTTTAATATTTATATTTCATTTTACAAAAAAGAACCAAAACTCAGGCACAAGAAATACAGCCATGCCATTTCCATGTGGAAATTCTTCTGTCAACAGGGTGCAGTTTGCTGCCTACATGCACTAAGGTCAGGCCATGATGTTCTCCAATGCATAGACAGACTTTGCAGTGGCTTTCAGGCTTTCATCTCTTAAGTTTTCCAGGACCAAGGTAAATGGAAAGTGGGTAAAATGTGGAATTAATAGTAAAATAGCATACTCCTCTGCGCAGTGAAGTACAAGGCTTCTGTTTTGCATGTAAAGCCTCTGTTCTTCTTAGTTAATAGAGTATCTGCTGTTCATTGCAGGGGCTTGGAACTAGATGAGCTTTAAGGCCCCTTCCAACCCAAACCAGTCTGGGATTCTGTGATAGTGTTCACAAAAGCTGTAAGAGCATAAAATATGTAATAATTAGCCCAAAATACTCAGAATGACACTATAATCTTCCCCACCTGTTCCCCAAAGCATCAAAAGGAAACATGTCTCTTGTTTCACTCTGAATAAGCTGTAGTATGTTTGTGGTTTGGGAGATGATGGCTTGATTCTCTGTCAGTTGAAACAGCTGGCTGCTGGCTGAACTGGGGCTGAGACGCAGGCATCCATGTACCTGTCTTGGTTTTAAATGCTTGGTCTTAGGGAGAGAAATCTTTGCTTGCTGCTGTTGAATATTCACCACTTGAACAAGCCAGGATGTTAGTTTGAATCTATTTTAATATAACTTTGAAATGGCAAATATGGAAGAAAGGATGCAGCTAATGAAAACTTCAGAAATAAGCAATAGAGGAATGAACAGGTTGAAGGGCTTTTAAGCAAAGATTATGTGGCTATTTAGTTATTCCTCATATGAGCTCTTCCAGATTACTACTGAAAAATGTAATAAACTTGTTGTATATAGATTCCTTTTTCTTGGTGCAAAAATCCATTACCTATTTCTTCATCTCCCATTTCTTCTCACTGATGGGAACCCCATAATCCTGTATCCAACCATGTAAAATTCTTCTACATCCTCCTCTCTGCCTTCCCTACATAACTCTCTCATCTCTTCGTTCCTCTTTACCTACTTGCTGTCCTGTATCTGCTCCTGTAAATACAATCCCCACCTTTGCAGACTGGTAATGATGTGTTCAACTGCTAGTGCCATTTGTCTCAGGAAGAAGTAACCTCCTGATGGTGTAGGAAGCATCCCGGGATGGAGAAACTGGAATCTCCTTAGGCCTCCCCTTGTCTGAGGCTGAAGTGAAGCACTGCTGTGATCAGTTGTGCCACAAAAAGAGCTATATGGTTGCAAATCCAATGTTAAAAAAAGCCAACAAGCTCTTAGCTCCCAGCCTTGGCAGTGTTCAAGACCAGATCGGATGGGACTTAAAGCAACCTATCTAGTGGAAGTTGTCCCTGCCCATGGCAAGGGGTTGGAACTGGAGGAGCTTTAAGGTTTCTTCCAACCCAAACCAGTCTGTGATTCCAGTTTATGACTTACTCTTTTTATACTACCTCCCTAAAAAAAGAAAGGGGGAGGGGGGAAGAGAAAAAGATGAACCATTTTGAGAACTGCTCCCAGATGATAATAAACTGACTCCAAAATGTTGAGAACAAGCTGGATCAGCCCTCTAACAGATGGAAGTCTTTACTGCTTTACTCTTAAGGGACACTGGTAAATCATTTGGCATTATTAAAGATGCCAGCTACAGAAAGGATCTGTAAAAATGTATGTTTCCAACTTTTCATCATCTAGGATTCTGTAGTTGTTAGTGGTCCATGGGTCACCGCTGATATTTAAATGAAATATATCCATTTGGATAGGTGCATAACAGAGTAACCTTCAAGAATGAAATAATTGCCACCCATAAGAAAAAACTGGTGGTTTCATGTGCTGACATATGTAATTGAAACATCTTACTACTTGAAGCATATCTTTTAAGCTGTAATCACAGATACAACTTACAGTAGATACATCAGGTCTGTCTCACCACTGTATTAGTCTGGCTTGCTTCAAGTGCAACTCAGTTGAAAAAGCTGAAGTGACACCAGCATAGGACTGAGCATTTTACACGCCAGTACAGCTCTGTATCACCTCGTGTCCCGTGCCACAAAAGGAAGAGGCACCCAATTATGTTTCTGATTTTGATTGTGGGATTTCAATAGATGCTTGTGGTACATTCAAAGCCTGCACAGCGTGGTAGACAATGGAGAAGTTTTCCCACCATCTTTGCCAAATGGTTTAACTGATGCAGTGCAATTTTTCTCCAAGGGTAGTATTTACTAAAGGTGATGGACTAGGATTTCTTAGTACAGTCAAGGTGCTTCCCAATATCTGACCCTTCTTAGTCAGCATCTGGAATTCAGATCTGAGACAGGTTTTAGGACAGCTCTGGAAACAGTCATTACCAAGACATTAGAAAACACAGTATTATCATATCTCGCTTTGTGATTTTTGGAAGTAGAAGTTAATAGGCAGGAGATATCATTTTATGTAACAATTCCGGTCCAAGTCCTGGTGAGTAACATTTTACATACTTTTGGCAAGCGCAGGAGGAGTAGGTTCCCACAACACTTTGTATCTCCCACTTTCTTTCCGTATGCTTGCCATCTGTGACTTCCATCAAAACTGCTCCCAAGCCCATGGACAGAATGGCATTTCAGTGGCTTTTCTTGGTGCTAATGTTCAAAGTCACCAAGTAAATTATCAAACCTCAAGAGAAAAAATGCAGCTGAAAACCAAATGAGATGTCTAGAGAGTCAGCAGTTGGTTCAACATTTCCTATTTATGCGCACAAAAATGACAGCTTAATACACTTTTCCCCAAAAGAGGCAAGGGGTTACTGTGTGTCATCCCTCTAACCACTCAGCACTCTCCAAGCATAAACTCAGTAAAGCTTATATAAACTAACTGCAGAACCTCACAGCTGCTGCAAACATCTGTGGGACAAAGTCATTTGGTTTAAGTGGAACAAAACCCATGAAGGTCGAAACAGTGGCTCAGCCTGACTTGTCCTTTTTCCAGATAATATATGGAGCCTTTCTGTTTGCCCCATGTGCTTGAAGTCTACAGCATGAAAATGCAGTCTACATCCCTACTAAGTTAAGTAGTACCTAAAAAGAGAAACATGGCATTTTATCACTGAAGTGAGAATGTATGGGGGAATAATCGGTTTGAGTAACTTCTAGGTTGCGAGATTCTTGGCTGTTTCTTCTACTCTGAGCTGGAGTTGTCAGCAAGTTGTCTTATTGTTGTTTGACTATTTGACTTGAGATGCTTCATCTAAAATGCAGTGCCGGTGTGTGTGCATAAGCTAGACAAATAAATATTAATCATCTCCCAGATAGTGATAATGTGCCACATGGGAATGGAGCATACACTTGCTTTGACACTTCTGCCTGGGTGTACATATGTACATGCATCACATTGCTGAGCTCTCCTTTGCTCATCTCAATTCGGGCACTCAGTTCCACTCATGCTGGTGTTACTTCTTGTGTAGTTCCTGAATATAGTTCATTCTTTGGTCCTTTTATAATTGGATATTTTCCTCCTTGTCTCTGGACAGGTCTTTCAGATTTTGGCACTTACTTACTTACTTTGTGTTATTCTTCTACAGGTTTTTATGTATCTGGATTTCAAGGGTGTAATCCAGAACCCTGAATTAGGCATTTCTGCTCCTCATAAAAGGAATGAGGAAAGTGAACTGCTTCAGACTGGGCCTCCTGGTAGCGAGTGCCCTGAGTAGAGAGACTCCTTTGCTGGTCATTAGGAAATGACTTCAATTCTACAGCTCCTTCTCCTGGGCTTAAGTGCCTAACTGTGAGCTGCAACAAGGTATTTCCCTGAAACCTTTCCTGGAATAAGGTACTTATGTCATTTTCTTGGAAACTATCATAGAGACCATTCCTTTCTTTTAAAGTATAGCCAAGAAATTACTGCCAAAATCTTTCTTGCAGTATTCACAACCCCAGAATATGAATAGCCTGTTCCCTGTTCTCTTGGCTGGGTTTCAGGCCTGTATGCTCCAAGTGTGCTGAGGATCCCCTAGCCACTAAACCATACTTGGAGCAGGGACCACTTTTTATCCCTCCTGTTGAAGCCATTCTACTGTGTAGAAAAAACTTATGACTTTGCTGAGCTAGAGAGGCTGAAAGAAGGTGTGATAGTGTTGAACTGGGGTCCTTGATTGGCAACTGGAGAGGATCTGGGTTCTAGTCCCTGCATTCGTACTCTGGTGATTGCTCCCATAGTTTATAATAAACAGCTGCTGGATGGCAGCGTCCTAATCCTGGACAGGAGACTCTGTCTCCAGTTTTTGGCCACATGGAATAGTCTCAATAGGAAAGTCAAGAGTTTATCCCTTTTCTCCTGACACACAAAGCCTTCTAGGTAGCCCCCATGGTAAGAAAGGTTGTGAAAGAGCTTGTCTTTTATGTGCTTTTGTGAATTTCTTTTCTTGTGCTTGGGAAGTTTGAGCCCTCAGGTCTGTTTCCAGAGAAAGAGGCAACCTTGGCTGGGGGACAGAGAATCATAGAATCAACCAGGTTGGAAAAATTCTTTAGGATCAATTACCAAGTCTAACCTTCTCCCCAGCACTGCCAAGTCCACCACTAAGCCATGTCACTAAGGATCTCATCTACACCAGAGACGGTGATTCCACCACTTCCTTTTGCTTTCAAGTCACTAGGTTGCAATGCAAAGCACTTCTGACAGCATGCAGCCACCCTTCATTTTCACACTCAGCCGACACTGAAGCATAGAGGTTGCTTAGAGGCTTTGCTTCATGGACTTACCTAGGAATGGTGCATGTGCTCACCTTATGGTGCTAAAATTGTCACTGACATGGCACATTTGGGAATTGTTCCTATCACCGTAGCACGTAACTCCTCCAATTACTCTTCTCTGCCTTTGTGATGAAACTCCAAGCATTTCCGTAAAATGATTATGCATAAATATGAGCCAAAGATCAAATATAAAGAGTTGTGAGCATAGATAAAGGTGAGTGAGCATAAATAAGTCACAGAATTTTTCCCTTTTATTTTCTGAGAATATTGAGAATATATGGGATATATAGGAATAATGTATCTTTCAGTAGTCAGGGCAGGGTGTTTGTATGTGATGCTTGAATACATAGGAACATAGCTAGAATATTCACTGGTACACCCATTGCATGGATGTATCTCTTACTTAAAGATTAGTGTCTAAGATACTCTTTTGCCATAAGAGGGAAGGTAGTAGTTCTTGTTCTCTGTTTTAAATCAAATTCAGGCTTTCAGACTATGCAAAAAGAAACAGATTTTTCCCAGTTGTTAGGAGTGATTATGAAATGTATTTCCCATTATCTAGGACATTCTATCAGCCCACATTTGTGAGCGGAGCTGAGAAGATTAGTCCCAGTCTAAGTGAAATCCCAGGAAGAAAGTGAGCATGAAGAACCTCAGTTGACAGAACTTGAGTTTTAGATCTATGTTTAGTAGGTCTGCTATTAGCTACCAGCTGTCTATTTCTCTAGTTCTCTATTTCTATTTGAGGAAACATGTTAGCTAACGATTATTATACATGTTAGCTAATGATTATTTTTAGAGAAAATCAAAGCTAGTTGGTTATTAATACTAAACCAAGCAGCACCACCTTTTTTACTTCCATCAATGGGTTCATCCTTCAATGCATGCAATTGGCATAGCTCAGCAGTGGATCTGTCCTGAAGCCCATCAGCTGAGGACCTGGTTTATCACACGAAATCACAACTTTAAATGAATAGAGACAACAGCAATTCTAAACTAAAAAGTTTGCCATGCAACTTGAACTGAGCTCTGCTACAGAGCCCCTGGTACTTGCAAAGAAAGTGAAAAGGGGTGGCAGGGAACTACGCTCAGAGGGAGTAATCAAACTGGTTTGGTAAATAAAGCACATGTCAGAAGTAAATTTTCTTTGAAGTTGCTCCTCAGAACATCTCCTGGAATAAGGAAAATTGTATCTAGTTAATATAAAAGAATAGGAAAGCATTTAAAAGTTGTTGAGTGGGGTGTATTACTAGTTTGGGGAGCATTAATGGGTTTTAGTTACTTTGGCTTTGCATTTCTTTTGCTCTGGTAGGTAAAAGGTAGAACAGATCCCTTAGGATAGATTGCATTTACTCTGCTATTTTAGAGCAACTAAGTTATTCTGAGTCTGGTGAAAACTGGCAAAGTGAGCATGGGAGGAAAACCCTGAAAGCGTAATAAGCTGGTAGATGAAGCTGGTAAGTGATTCTTGCATAAAATTATTGATGTCTTTACTGGCACAATGTTCTTGTATCCATCATGCAGAGGCTACTGAGCAAGGCAGCATGCAAGACCTATCTACATGTTACACAAATGCCTCTGATTCATCAGGAGGGATGGCTTGGAGTGGGCATGAGTCCCCAGCCACTGATTCTCTTCTCTTCCCAGGATCCTCAGCCTACTCTGGGAGGCAGCAGTTGAATGGCAGCAGGTAGCAGCCATTGTACACTGTGGGTATTCATGCCAAGGCTAACTAGTAAGAGTTCAGGGAGTCTCTATGGACAGCTGAATTGTTCCCTTAGCAAGCTAATGATACAGTCTTGGCAGTGCTTTCCACTGTCTATGAAGGGTCACAGCCATTCTGCTTTTCCTTTTCAAGCTTCTCCTGGCTGTGTCTCCAAGAGTACATTAATCCTTTCTGCTTCAGCATTTGTCTTGTCTGTGCAGTTACCTGCATCTTGAAGTTCTAAGTCCTCCACAGCACTGCTTTACACATTATAGGTCACTAGTTTTTACCTGTGTCTATCAGTTTTTCATATAGATGTAATATTTATTGGGACAAATGGGCCACACTTACCCCTGCTCCAGATTTTTCAGTCCAAATGTTCTGGTTTTACATTCATTTCTTCTTTGTTGGAGATGCAAGGTTTGGTTTATTTTGTTGTTAACAAATATTTAAAATTATTTCAAAACATCAACAAAAACACTGAAAAGATTTGGCCATTGGGGAATCCCCCTGAAATGCCATCAGGTCAGTTTGATTCCTCATTGATAGGTTAGAAAAAAAAAAAAGACTATTCAACTCATGCTTTTAACACATGCCTGAATGTCACTGCCTGTCACTATTTTTAACCATAATGTTGTACTGTACGAAATTTCTCGTAATCTCCATTGACAATGCAGTCAGGTTTGTATGACATGACATGTTAAGCACATTGACTGACATTAATTCTTTTTCCTTTCTTTATTTCCTTCTTAGTTGACTCCTGCAACCACTGGATCATTATTTTACCTAAGGCTGAGGTGAGCCTTCATGACCTGGTGCTGCCTGTGTCATCCTGCCTGCCCTTTGTGAATATGTCACTCCAGTACTCCCTGGGAATCTTCCTGGCCTTCCCAGATTCATTAGAAATATGCCAGAGATTTTCTTCAGGCAGGTCTTTAGGACTGTTTGGGGCTAAACCTATGGGCTGCCAGGTTTAAAGTACTTATTAGTAACTGGTGCTCTTTACCACCCTCTGCATTACTGACAGACTGGGGAGAACTTTGTCATCCTCAAGGGAATAAGTACTTTATCCTTTTTTATTCCAGTATGGGATAGGAATATTTACTCAATGTTTATCTGCATCACTAACAGTGTTATCTTCTTCAAAAAAATCTTGAACAATTTGGAAGCTTTGTCAGATTCTTAAATACTTCATAACTTATATTCATGTTAGTTATGTATCTCTCAAGTGTAGAAATGTCCCTGGTGCTTTTAGTTTCCCTTTTTCTGTGCTCTTCATTGCTTTTTACGCATATGTTCATTGCTGTCTAGTCTGTTGTCTTTATTTCACTCCCTTTGAAGAAACATTATATATGTCCAAAACGAAATTGTGTCTATAAATTTGCGTGGGGTGTTCTTGGTCCATTTGGATGATGTCTTGAAAGAACACTTGAAAGCTTTTGATCTGCAGTAGTTCCTGTGGGTCATTGAAGAGGAAGACTGCCACCCTGAATGTGTGTGGAAGGTGTGAAAGGTGTGAGAAAGGAAGGTAACACTGTAGCTTGCCTGTAAGAGAACCAGGGTTGCTCCAGCTTGGTGATTTTGGAGTAAGTTGCTTAGAGTTTGCTTGGAGAGCGAGACAGCTCCTGTTTCACTTATCTATTTCATTAAGTTTAGACTATATTTGTCTCTGTTTGCTTTTTTGCTTGTGCTTGGAGTGTGTCTATCTGTGCTCTGTTTCAGAGCCTAGAGTTTATTTGCCTAAATTTGCTTTCCACTGCCTTTGGATTATGTTTGCACTGAGCTCTGTTTCATTCAGTCTGGACTTTATAGGCCTAAGTTTGTTCCACAGCATTCGGACTATGTTTGTTTTCCTTTCCAGAGTCTGGGAATGTGGGTGCCTACGGCTTGCCACTGCCCAGCAGTGTCTCTGTCTCTGTCTCTGCTGTGTTTGGCCTGAGTGTGCTCCTGCGCATGCCTGTTAGCATCTGCCTTGCCCTGGGCCTTGCTTCTGGGCTGGGTTCAGGTAGCTTAGTGTTAGTTTAGGTAAGAGACAAACTATGAGTGGTTTAAACTCTGTGTGTATTGTTAAGATCAGGGGAACCTATTTGCTGTTTCCCAAATGCCAGCATGGAAATCCTACCAAAATGCATTCTACCCTTCCCAAAATGTTGAAACGTGTTTCAAAACATTCTTACTTTTTCCAACAGAAATCAATCATAGAATCATAGAATCATAGAATAGTAAGGGTTGGAAAGGACCTCAAGATCATCGAGTTCCAACCCCCCTGCCATGGACAGGGACACCTCCCACTAAACCATGCCATCCAAGGCTATGTCAAGACACTGATTTAATGAGTTGGTTAAAACAACTCTTCTGAGATCATATGAACTAAACCTAAATACAAAAAATGCTGCTCAGGGAACAGAAAAAAGTATGATGCATTCAGAAAAGCCCCTAATTCTTCCCATCTTCTATGTGAAACCAGGTCATACTATGCAATACCAGAAACCTGATGCCTGGATGATAAATAGAAAGTTTTTGTATGACAATCATAGAATCACAGAATGGTCTGGTTTGGAAGGGACCCCAAAGCTCATCCAGTCCAACCCCCTGCCATGGGCACAGAAACCCTCCACTAGACCAGGTTGCTCCAAGCCCCATCCAACCCGGCCCCGAGCACTGCCAGGGATGGAGCACCCACAACTTCCCTGGGCAACCCGCGCCCGTGCCTCATCACCTTCACAGGGAAGAGCTTCCCCCTTCTATCTAACCTAAACTTCCTCTGTTTAAGTCTGAACCCATCACCTCTTGTCCCATCTCTGCAGTCCCCGATGAAGAGTCCCTCCCCAGCATTCCTATAGGCCCCCTTCAGATACTGGAAGGCTACTATGGGGTCTCCATGCAGCCTTCTCTTCTCCAGGCTAAACAGCCCCAACCCTCTCAGCCTATCTTCTTACAGGAGGTGCTCCAGCCCCTGATCATCCTCACGGCCCTCCTCTGAACTTGCTCCAATAGCTCAATGTCCTTCTTATATTGAGGACACCAGAACTACACACAGTGCTCCAAGTGCGGTCTCATGCGAGCAGAGTAGAGGGGTCTTCCACTTCTGAAGTATAAGTTCAGTAGTGATCCTTAAAATATCAAACCAGGCTGAATTTAGCTGCTGCAATCTATTTATTGAGTTTGACTTTAAAAGGTGGTTTCTGGTTAGAAGTCAGATGAGCAACGGGATTCAGCCACTTTTGGAAACGGAGCACCTCCAAGAGACAGGGGAGCCATGCATCACATATTCCTTTCTAAACACAAAACCTCCTTCCCATAAATGATTAATGACAGTGATTGGCTGGATGACCGCATGTGGAGTTATGGTCAAAGGCTCAGTGTCCAGCTGGAGACCAGTAAACGAGTGGTGTCCCCCAAGGATCGGTGTTGGGACCAGTCTTGTTCAACATCTTTGTCAGTGACATGGACAGTGGGATTGAGTGTGCACTCACCAAGCTGTGCGGTTCTGTTGATATGCTGGAGAGGAGGAATGCCACCCAGAGGGACCTCGACATGCTTGTGAGGTGGGCTAATGCCAACCTGATGAAGTTTAACCATGACAAGTGCAAGGTCCTACACCTGGCTCAGAGCAATCCCAGACACAGCTGCAGGTTGGGCAGAGAAGAGATTCAGAGCAGCCCTGCGGGGAAGGACTTGGGGGTGTGGGTTGATGAGAAAATGAACATGAGACAGCTTCAGTGTGTGCTCGCAGCTAAAAAAGCCAACTGTGTCCTAGGCTGCATCAAAAGGAGCATGACCAGCAGGTCGAGGGAGGTGATCCTGCCCCTCTACTCTGCTCTCGTGAGACCTCACTTGGAGTATTGTGTGCAGTTCTGGTGTCCTCAACATAAAAAGGACATGGAACTGTTGGAGCAAGTGCAGAGGAGGGCCACGAGGATGATCAGGGGACTGGAGTACCTCCCATATGAAGTCAGACTGGGAAAGTTGGGGCTGTTCAGCCTGGAGAAGAGAAGGCTGCGTGGAGACCTTATAGCAGCCTTCCAATATCTGAAGGGGGCCTATAAGGATGCTGGGGAGGGACTCTTCATTAGGGACTGTAGTGATAGGACAAGGGGTAATGGGTTCAAACTTAAACAGGGGAAGTTTAGATTGGATATGAGGAAGAAATTCTTTACTGTGACGGTGGTGAGGCACTAGAATGGGTTGCCCAGGGAGGTTGTGAATGCTTCATCCCTGGCAGTGTTCAAGGCCAGGTTGGACACAGCTTGGAGCAACCTGATCTAGTGGAGGGCATCCCTGCCTGTGGCTGAGGGTTGGAATTGAATGAGCTTTAAGGTCCCTTCCAACCCAAACCATTCTGTGATTCTATGATTATTTATTCAGCAACACCAGAACTAGAATAACCTCAAAGAACAACCTAAAACAAGGGAAGGGTTGGGTTGGATGAGGTGAATTAATATATGATTATATTATATATAATTATATAACATATTAAAATACTAAAAGTACAAGTAGTAGTTAATAGATCTGTAACGTTCTTATCTCTAGAGACATTTGCTGATCAACTTTAGGTGGCTTGAGTATAGAAAAAGATGGAAAATAAGGAGGACTGTATTTCATCCAGAGGGAAAAAAGAAATCTGATTTTAGATTTTTAATGTGTTATGTGGGATTAAAAGTTTTTCCTGTTACAGGAAACTGACAATATCAGGGTAGGTCTTAAGTAAATTTATTGTTAGACATAATAAAAGTCCTGTAAAAATAGATGAATCCTCTTTAGAAAAAGTGGATGTGAATTCCTCCTGACTTCAAATGCCAGGTCAGCTAATAAATACCTGCTGTTCCTGTGATATCACAGCTACTTTCTGCAGGTAGAAAAGCACTAGTTTGAACAGAACTTGCTCAAGTGGAAGTGGAAAAAATGAACAGCAGCAAATGAGACAAGGAGTAAGAAGATTTTGTTTTCTCAAAAGCTTTCTTCTGTTCTGAAGTCCCTTGTGTACTTTTCTGCTGCTGTCAGGACCAGCCATCTGGAGTCAAACTGGGAAGAGGTTGGAGAAGAGCTGGATGGATCTGGCACACATGCTTATATTTTGTCTTACCCAGGGAAATGATGGGCAGGGAATCCCCTGTTGCATGTTGAAAGGAAAAGAGAAAGGACTATCCACATCTTTGGGCTTAGGAAATTTTACTTTTCCTGCCCAAAACTTGGATTCAGGACGTTATTGAAGAATATTCAGGGTGTTTTTTTAAGAATTCAACACCAGGTTGGACAGAACCTTGGGCATTATTGTCTAGTGCGAGGTGTTCCTGCCCATGGCAGGGGGTTGGAACTGGATGATGTTAAGGTCCTTTCCAAACCAAACCAGTCTGTGATTCTATGATTTTCTTCGTGCTTATGAGCAGTCCAGTTGACTTGGTTGCTCCACTAGTTATCTTCAGACTATAGTAAAAGGAATCATTCCTGGACAAGAGAACACTTATGAATGTCTAGTTGCAAAACAGTTACACTGGTGCTTAGCAATAATTAGCAATGCTTTACCTCAAGTCTGGTCTTAACCATTACCAAAGTGTGCTGCTATTGTATTTGCAACTTTTCTATATGGCCATCTATCAAATCCATTTTGAAATGTCCCAAAATCCAGATTTGTGTGTACACTTTTATCTTCTTACACTTAGTGAATTTCTTCCACTAATTTGGTTTCTCAGTCCTCATAGCAGTGATTTTATTCAGGCTAGAGTAAGGTTTTAAGGACTTACTAAGTAAGACCAATCCTTCATTGCTGAAGTGACACTTCCACTGACATTGATAAGGCACATTCAATTTAGTAAAGAACCACTGGAATACAGTCAGTGGGCAGACAACTTTTAGCTCATATTTTGTAATATTTTACCTTGGCATGAAGCTTTAGCTCAGGTTTGTTTTTTTTACTTTCCAGGACTGTAGCCAGCTGTAAAATAAAAATGATAGCAATGAGACTCTCCAAGAAATGACCAAAGAACCTAGGAAATGTGGTGAGAACTATGGTTACACTCAGAGAAACATGCTGTGGTGTTTGATTCCACGCTGAAGTCAACGGGGAGTAGAAAATAGCTAGGGCTTGGCATTCCATGTATCCATCTTCTAAATGAAGCTACTGTGCAGCTGTGGTTATAATCTAAAGATGCAGGCAATTTAGATGCGTTCTTAATGGCATGTTTGGTGAAATCTAGACCATTGCTAGCATCGGGAGAGCCAACATTAGATATTTCTACTGCATCTCTTCTGTGGTTGAACTGGCGGCATACACGGGTCTACATCTGTTGTATAACCTGTGTGGAGCTACTGCAGGAGGCTGCTCCATCCCTGGCAGTGTTCAAGGCCAGGCTGGATGAGGCTTGGAGCAACCTGGTCTAATGGAAGGTGTCCCTGCATGTGGCAGGGAGTTGGAATTAGATGAGCTTTAAGGTCCCTGCCAACCCAAACCAGTCTGGTATTCTCTAATTCTGTGGACACTATGAGCATAAACTCAATCCCTCACACTAACCACTGGAGAGATTAGCCCCTTGTCTTGTAATTGGCGAAATACTGGCAAACTCTAACATATAAGGAACTGGGAGTGGGGTTGCAAGGGAGAAAAAAGAATGTTTGTGAGAATATACAATACTTAAGCTTTCTGGTTTGGCAGTTTCTGAATGTCTGTTGGAGCAAGTTGCTTTACAAACACATATTAAGGCATACTCCCTCACTGAGTGGCAAACAAAGAGAGACAAGAACATTCTTAGAACCATTCTGCACAGGGGGATTAACAGAGAGATTAAGTGAACTACCCAAGAGCATGAAGAGTGGCTGAAAACATGGGCAGGAGCTCCATTCCAGTGTCTCAGCCATGGTATTTCTTCCTTTGTAGCTATGCTTTCTAATCAGACTTGGGAGTCTTTCCTTAGCCTCAAAACCCCAGTAAAGCTTTCACTGTGAATGATTGCTATTTAATTGAAAAATCATCTTGTTTCTGGTTTTCAAATAGAGAGCAAGTGCTGTCTAATGGTTTCTATATTAGGAGGAAATTCTCATTTTCCACGTGCTGTTATGAGATGTTTAGAGAATGCTCTTCGGAAAAAAAAAAATTTAAGAGGAGGCCAAAGCCAATGATAAGTTACACCCTGTGCAGTGTATTGCGTTCCCTCAATGGTTGCAATGGCAAGGAAACAGTAAGTTACATGAGACTCTGCGTTATGGACCTTTGGCCAAAAGTCTGAAAGCTGCAATTTGTTCTGTGGGAAGCTGAAGCTGGGAGACATGTACAAGAGCAGCCCCTGTAGACCAGCCAGGGGATCCATGTGCGACTTCCCCTCCCTCCCAACAGCCTTGGGATTTGCAGTTAAATGATTAGTAGTTAGAAATTGTGGCTTCAGTATGCAAAATCGCTTGGCCTAAGCAGAAAACAGTGGCTAAACATCAAACAACCGAGCAGCTGGGTTAAGTGTGCACACAGCACATACTTTAAATGTCAGTTACATACCGTGTTCATGGAGTTGGGTACCCATTTGGTACCCGTGGTAGTTTAATCTTGCTTTTTCTTGGCATGATCGAGTAGGTATCTTGGCTGAATAGCTAGAATGGAATAGCATATGCACTTTGGGGATTTCACAGGAGGAGAAAACTCTTGAATTGCTTGTTTCTATTCCTTTTGTTTCATAATTTATTTTTATTACAACCTTTCTTTGTACTCTTAGACTTGAATAGCTATTGGTTGGGTTAGGTGAACTAATAGTCTAGTAGGTCAGAGGATCAGAGACCTTCTGAAGGGGTAAGACCACCCACCTCTCTCCTTTCAGATCTCACAAATTTAAAAAAGATCTATTTCCTCAGGTTTTGGAAGGCTTTTTTCACAACTCCCAAAGCCAGGAAGGTCCCCCTTCGATTGACACAGATTATGTTAAAAATCCATTGAAAAATCCTGCAAAACCTGAAACATTCAGATGCTTTTTCTGTTGCTAAATCTCATTGTGTGCTGAATATATTACTTTGAGTGTCTTAATATAAATAGATAAGAAAATGGTGAAAATACCCCTTACACACGTGCAGGATATTCAGAGTGCTGTGCAAGCTAAACTCAAATCCTGAACAGTAAAATTCCTGCTGTTCAGATTAGAATGGATTCAGTCTAACATTGCAGTCTAGACTCATCTAAAATAATATTAAGTACCTGATATAAGTTTAGTCACTGGAGAGAAGAAGACATATCTAGAGAGTTAATCTGTCCAGTCACACGGGGGGCATATGTAGCTTTATATTGACTTCACAGAAAACCTCTTTCGGTGTCCATCAGAAGATATGAACCATCGGATTCTTAAAATTCTAGCCTTAGAAATATAGAAATTTATGGTTAACCCATGAAGGCAGGGCTGAACCTCATGGGTTTCGCCTCTTTTTATTTCACATGATGTTTGACGTTCAAAAGAAAAGTTAAGTCTCTCAAATTCTCTTCTGTGCTTTGCAGAACTTTTAGCTGCTGCAAGGCCACAGCACATTCATGGGGGAAATTTGCTTAGCCATGAAGAAGAGAGGAAGAAGAGCAGTGGCCTTGAGATAAGATGAAGGGAATCTGTGACAGAGTTTTAAGCTTTTTAATTTAGAGGGTCAGGCATGCTCGCATATCATGAAATCTTCTACTTGCTTCCCTCCCTCAGAATGAATTCAGCTTCAAGTCCCATATATGCACCATTGAGAGGCTACAGGAATCACAGCCAAAAAGAAATACAGTTTCTTTGGCAAAGGGGCAGTCTAGCTGCGTTATTCTTACCCATGTCCACTTGTTTGATTTATAACCCAAAAATGCTTTTGTGTCCTTTGGACTTTGCCTAACTGCCTTAATGTTTGCAATTGTTGTTAGTCAATAAACTATGAGAGGTACAGGTACAGATTTGCTATAAAACTAGTTGAGGGACATGGAGCTGTTGGAGCGAGTCCAGAGGAAGCCACAGAGATGCTGCAAGGGCTGGAGCAGCTCTGCTCTGGATACAGGCTGAGAGAGCTGGGCTTGTTCAGCCTAGAGAAGAGAAGGCTCTGGGAAGACCTTAGAGCAGCTTCCAGTGCCTAAAGGGGATGACAAGAAACCTGGAGAGGGGCTTTGGACAAGGGCCTGTAGGGACAGGACAAGGGGAACTGGCTTTAACCTGCCAGAGGGGAGATTGAGATGAGACCTCAGGGAGATGTTCTTCCCTGTGAGAGTGGTGAGGCCCTGGCACAGGTTGCCCAGAGAAACTGTGCCTGCCTCATCCCTGGCAGTGTTCAAGGCCAGGTTAGACGGGACTTGGAGCAACCTGGTCTAGTGGAAGGTCCCTGCTCGTGGCAGGAGGTTAGAACTGGATGAGCTTTAAGGTCCCTTCCAACCCAAACCATTTACAGGAGCAATTTTAGATTAAAGAGAAACACGTAAAAGGGAAGTCTGAGGCTACCTCACACTGTTCTCTCACCACTTTTGGCTAATAGCTGCCACTCTCTTCCTGCACATTGTTGTAGAGCTGAGTACAGCAGTACTGAGGGCCTTACTTTCCTTTCAGCAGTACTGAGTCAGCTCTGAGGGTGGAAAGGAAAAATGTTGTTATCAAACTCAGGAATGAATGGAAATTCAGACTTCAGGAATAGGTAACTGGAAAAGCAGGTGGAGGAAGTTTCTTGAACTGAATAATAACGCACAATAATAAACATCACCACTTGTAATAAATCACTTGATTGTAGTATCACGATAGTATTTTATACCTTCTCTAGTCAGATGTTATTGCTCATAAACTAAAGAATATGATAATTTCTGAAGAGCTGAGATCATGCCTGGAAGTAAGTCCAAACACGACTAGACATTGTAATTCATTTGTTTCAAGGTTCTTGCTAGCCAGGAGTCAACATTTGTACTGAGGTGGAAAGGATTTTAGAGAAAATGGGGTGTTTCTAATGAACTGGGGTGCCATTTTCAGAATGCTGCTGAAATTAAGTGTGAAATTAAGATAACAGTCTTCTTTCTTCCATAAAAGTCTATCAGTCTGTGCTTGGGCTTTCCAGTGTAAAATGTTAGCAGGAAGATATGATTATTTTAGCTGTACTTTATGAATTAATAAAAAAACCCAGAGCTAGCTGATGGCTTTGAAGTAAGTTCTTCACAGCTAATATTTTGGACCTGGAAGCCTTTTGCTGCACAGGGTCCACACTGCAGACAGCATCCCTCAGGCTTCCTAACCCCAAGCACCATTGATTGAGGTTTGGGTCATTTGTATGCCACTGAAAGGCTTCTGTGGTGCACTACGGTGGTTTCACTTTAGCACCATGTTGACCTCCTGTTTCCCTCTGACCTGGGTTTGGAATCAAACTGGACTTGTGCGTGCCTATCCATTCGACTGGAGTTGATCCAGCGCCAGTCTAGAGCAATTGAAACTCTGACTTGGCCTTTCCAATATGTTGTTATAATCATGTTTAATTGTGTGCATGAGAAATTACCGATTCTCATAGTGCATAGCTTTCTTCCGCCCAGAAATGTACTATAATTGTTTTGCTTATTAGATTTTGTAACCAATGCAACTGTTGTTAACAGAAAAAGTACTAAACATAAAAAAATATTATTTCCTTCTCCAGAGTGTTTAGTATAACAATATAAGCATTGACCGTTGTGTACTTTGGTATTATTTTCCTTTCCTGCTTATAGTCTCTTCTCATGTTTCTCCATCATTTTAGGCCCCTAATAGGGATAGGATGAACCCATTGATGTCGGCACATGGAGGCCTGCTAGTAGCATGCCTTTGGCTTTAGTCTCCTAGCAGCAGCCATTCATGTTATGTGGGCTTTCTTTTTTGGGCATTGCCCACCCCTGAAAGTGACTTCAGGCATTTTTCACTGCCTGTTCTGCATGAATAGCCACAGGCCTCTTGCCAATTGTCCCCCCTTCTTAAAAGCCAGCCTCAGCTAAAGGCCTTTTCAAGTATGATCCCAGAGTGCCACAGAGGCTTTCAGCGTATTGTTGTCGAGATGAGGGCCCTGCACTGGAAAGTGGGGTCAGAAGAGAAAGCACAATAAGGGGTGATGGAGGCTTCATGCAGTCCTCAGATGCTGGCCTGTTTATTAATTTACAAAACTAATGTCACTGTCTTTAGAGAAGAGATTAAGTGAAAAAGATGCCCTTTGAAGAGAACTGCTTTTGATGCATTACCAAAACATTGCTCCCCTTATTAAATTGATTTTATGGAAGCAAGTACAGCTAATAAAAGTTCAGAAACACCAATAAAGTATTGAAGGTCTGGATTCAGTGTTTTCTTTTTTTCCTCATCAGCTCAGAAACAATCCATGTTAATGGCTTTTACAGGTTGTCCTTGGGCAAAAAAATCCTTAATTATAATGGGTGCAAATATCTGGTCTTCCTTATGCATGTCACACAAACCATTAGTCAAGACAGTACAATAGTGTTAGCTTTTAATAGAGCTCTTCCTCAAACCAAACAAAATATTCCAGTGGAATTTTTATATCTTTTGGTATTTTGAGGGGTGGAATTAAAAGGGTAGGGCTCCTTGAATCTCGAATATAATATGTACACGAGTGACTTGAATTTGAAGGCTTCAAAGCTGGGCTTGAATGTTGCTCCTGCAGCTACTGTTGGTGCAGGTTGGTAGATCTAGGCAAGCAGTCCCTGCTTTACCAGTTCCCATGGCATTAGATGTTGTCTAGTAGTATATAAGGTTTATGTTGTAGGCTTTGATCTAAGAGCAAACTTGGGAATAAATGTGCCTCCTTAACTTTCTTATTCTTCTTTCCCATACCTGGTCTAAAGAGAGGCTTACAGTAACTCTTTCTTCACAGCCACATGCATGGTGGCTTGATTTTGATGACCACTCACCGCTTCAAACTGCAAACTCCTTTCCATTTCTTTCCTTCTTCCTAACAAAAAGACAGAGATGCTGCTGTCTTCTTCTCACATCAGATCACAAAGCAGTGTGCCACACCGAGTTGAATCATGTTCTCTCATTTCCGTTAAGAAACCAAACCAGGACTAGTGTCTTTATCTACACATGGCTTATAATTTCCTCAAGTGATTGTTGAAATGAGATGCCTGAGATAAACGATGACTACCTCTAAATCTAAATGTATGCTGACTATATCTAAATCCTGAATGCCAATTTGTATTGATTATACTATCCCTTACTCAATTTTTACATCTTACTTGAAATAGTTTCATCTAGTTAAGTGGAGGGCAGATCCTCTGATGATCCTCCACCATTTTTGATGATGATAGGATCTCCAGAAAGGTACTTATTTATGTTGAAATGAGCCAGTTTGATTTTTAACTTGCCAAGCAGGCTGTCAGATTCATAAGTCTTTCTCCTAGCCTAATTGAATTTCTAAAATGACCTAGCTCCTGAAAATCTTGATGCCTTTGCTACTTATGTGAAACACTGGATTTTGAAAAGCATTAATTAGGCAGAAGTTCTTGCCTGTGAGGGTGGTGAGGTGCTGGCACAGGTTGCCCAGGGAAGCTGTGGCTGCCTCATCCCTGGTAGTGTTCAAGGCCAGGTTGGATGGGGCTTGAAGCAACCTGGTCTAGTGGAAGGTGTCACTGCCTGTTTCAGGGGGTTGGAACTGGTTGAGCTTTAAGGTCCTTTCTCACACATACCATCCTGTGATTCTGTGATGATTTCATCATCATGAAAACTACTTAGGATTGAATTTAGAGACTTTTGATGCTGTAAGTATGAAACTCTACAGCTAGAACTAAATACCTTGACTGTCGTTAGACTTGTATCTGCTGGATGCAGAAGGAAGGCATTCCAGTCTGACCACTGGGTTATAGATGCATGATTAGGAGTCAGTTCAAAACATGTGGCCATAAATGTGTGATTGAATTTGGAGCGCTTTCAATTAATGTAGATCAAAAGAGACTTTTGTAGTTGGACAGAATTTCAAAAGTACCAGACTTCAAGCATTAATCTGTCCGGTCTTCCTTTGTTTTTCATAACTTGTCTTGCCATGTTTGTTAATTACGGAAGGCATTTAGGACTTGCTCTGTCTCATCCTGTTTCTTCTCTTCTTTAGTGCTCCAGCAATGAAGTCAGCAGTTTTACAATCCACTGCCATGAACCTTGAAAGTCATTTATGGCCAGCAAGTGGGTGTAAATTGCTAATGGTAACATTTTATGTCTGTTCTATACGCAGAGCAATGGAGATTTGTATGTGGAACAAATCCAGTTATAATCTACCCACCTTCCCAGTAGCAGAAGATAACTCCAAGGATTGTTATCCCCTCTTTAAATGACAAGACAGGAGAAATAAGCTTATGATGAGGAAAGCTCTTACCTGAAAGCAACCACCAGAACATCACCCAGTATGATAAACATTGATAATTTTTAATTATATATTGTTCCAGTTTTCAACTGTGCCGCGGACAGTACAGTTCACAAATTCGTGCAGCTTCAGTGCTAATCTCCATGATTCTAACAGATACATGTTCTCAGACATTATTTGGTTATTAATGTATACATTTGAATCACAAAATGGTTCTTTTTCCTAAGCAGAACACTACATTACCAATTTTGGTCTGTATATTGGTAGCTACATATATATATATATGTACATATATATGTAGAGAGAGATTGTCTACAAATTCTTTTTGTTTGAGAAAGATTTTGTATGTTTTCAAACACAGAATTCAGTGAAGAATAAGGATAATAATAAATTATCCTTATGATTAAATTGTTAGTAAATTAGTAAATCCTTTCTAGTAAATTATTCTGTGATCTCATTTTTAATAATATCACATCATTTTGGACTTGCAAATATCTGCTGTGAAGATACCCCACACCTTAGTAAAAAGTGGTTGGGGGCTTTTGCATACATTGTTTTCTAATTAAAAATGGCCAATGTGAAAAAGGTTCCTTGAAGTATATTTAAAAAGTCAGATCGTGCAGCCTCTTACCATGCTTTTTGCCTGTACAAGCCCTGTTTATTTTGGCTTTTGGTGGAGGAGAGGATTTGTCCTCCATATAGAAGCAACCACAGATAATAGGATGTCAATAGATGTATTTCAGTATTTACCTTCTGAAAATTAATCAAATTAACCACAGTAAAAATGCTGAAATGGAAATATGGCAAGTACTAGTAAGTTTCTCCTGAACTGTTTTCATTTTCCTTCTTTATGAACAGCAGTTAAGTGTTTAGAGTACTCAGGAAAGCTACTCTAACACTCTTATGGCAGAGATAAGCATAGTCATAACCAGGTCAAGAAAATCCTCGTTGTGGGAAGAAGTTCAATGCTGGTCTCAAGGCACTAATGAATAAAAAAACAGGTGTCTGGTAAAGATAGGGGTATGAATAACTCACAAGTTCAGCATTTTAGGTTAGATAACAAGCTAAATAGGTTATCTGAAGTTCTCTGAATCTCACTGAGGTGGAGCTCAAGCAGCAATCATGAGAACAAGGCTTCACATGACATTTCAAACTTCTGCTTCTGGTCCGCTTAAAAATTAGAACAGAAGTGTAAGAATGAAATACTTCCTCTAAAAAGAAAATTAATGCAACATGCTTCATAGTTTTGGGTCAGTTAACTTTGTGTTTAGGTGTGATTTTGGACATTTTATGTTTATTTAAACCATTATCTGTTCTCTAAATGGTTTGGGCTTTTTTGAGCTACCTGGTCTTTTTTGATCTTTTTTGATCGGATCCCATAGCACGGGGTGAGCATTAAGTGGAGTTAGCAATGCAAATTTACATATCCTCCTATTTTGTTCTCTGTTTGGAGCTCTCTAACTTTCGTCACAGCTATTTATCATCTGAAGGAAAAAGGAAAGGAGAGATTAGGCAAGTCAAAATAACTTTTTAGGAAAAAAAAACACCAAACAGATCTGCCTTCCTTCACTAGATACTGCTTTCTTTTTGCTCCACAATATAGATAGACTGTCTGGAAAAATTAAATTAAGAGTATTAATTTAAGTATTAATGCAAGTATTATGACTATTAACATAGTGATACCTGTGGACTTTGAACAAAGTGGTCAAGCTGTGAGGACAAGACACTGGTGGTACTTCGCAATGGAAAGAATGCAGTGTTGCCAAGTTGGATTTTGGAGATCACATGAAATCTTTCTGCAACATTCTCTGAGGATGCCGATTTGGTTAGTTTAAAGTTATATTACTTTATCCTTGATGCAATGAGTGGGAAATCTCCTGGGAATGGGAAATGTCCAGATCACATCAGAACATGTAGCCTTGTTGCAGATATGACATAGTTGCTTCTCCACTTGTAATCTGGCACAGGGTTGCAATGTCTAAAACATCTTGTAGCATTGCCTGTCTGTTTTGTCAGCATATTTAGAAAGGCTTATCGCTTTTGCACGTGACTTTTGGAAAAGCTCAGCTTCCCCATAAAGCTAAAGCAGTAGATGGCTTTTCAGGGGGAAATCTGGCTTTGTACCAGATGAAGCTCATGAATATAGACTCATCTGTAAAACCTGGCTCTCATTTAGTTGCCTAAATGACACCTGTGCTGTGTTTTTACCTCAACTGTAATGGCTGGAAGCCTGAAAAAAATCTTAATTCTGCTTTTCAGTCCTTTTACTGTGCATCCCTGCTTCTACTTATGGGAGTCGTCTGCTGAGTCCTGCCTTCATCTTTCTGTCTGTCTGATTCGCACTGAAGGAGCTCCTGAGCACGGAGCTGCAGATAGGCTTGGGAAGAGTCTTGGCAGCTCAGAATCCCTTATGCATGAGTTGATTTCTCCTGTTGCTGCTTGAAATTACCCCAGCAAGTTTCTTCACCACAAAGAGACTTTGTTTTCCTGGTTTTCTTTTGCAGAGCAGTCTGAAATGATCAGGAGATCCATGGGGATGGAAGTGTTCTGAAGGAGGAAGATATGGTTTCAATTAATATTCAGCTTTAATGTTATAAAAATGTTTCACAAAAATACACTCCTCATTTTGACAGGATTTGGGTTTTAAAGCTCAGGTTTGGTTCTGAGCAGAGAGAAAGAGATTCACCTGGGATGAAAACCTGTGGGATTTTTTTTTAAAGACTATATATTAATTTTGAAAAGGTTTGAAAAATGTTGGGCTTATTTTATTGCAAAAAAAACCAGTGTTAGGGGTTTGAAACTAGTGTAGAAGCAAATTTGTCATTCAAATGATAAACACAAAACCCAAAGAATCCATCTGATTACCTTGGTATTGTTGCTGTCTTCCTAGTTTTCCCACTCTGGAAGTGTGACTGATCTGTAAAGCTTTAAACGGTAATAAAGAGGCAGGAATAGAATTTCTGTGTGGTCCCTGTGCCAGCAGAAGAGAAAAGATCCCATCCAGCTAATCTGTTGAAGCTTAATGAATGTCCTGCTGACTTTCAGGGAGCTGGCTGCCTGAGTACCCTCAGAGGCTTTAAAAATCTCCTTTTTTTGTAAGATTTTGTCAGGAAACCAGACTGAGCAAGCCATTGCCATTCCTACAGGTTTCCAAAAGACATTTGACCCCCTTCCCCTCCTTTTCTTCTTTTTATACCTCTCTGGAATGCAGAGATTTTGGCTAATTTTCCCCAGCTGTCACAGAGTCTCACAGGAAAATGACCTTGCAGAGTGACCACTTCCCTTACTCTTGGACTTCAGTTGATTTTTTTTCCTTCTGAGCTTTCACCACATCATTCACATCACTGTCTGGTGTCTTTCATGAGTCAGGAAATAAGCAGGAAAACATTTCCACCCTTTAGATAAAAGACACACACACATACGAAAGGAACCAAACCAAATCAGTTTGGATTTGGTTTATCAATTTGCATTGCTGTTTCAGAGTAGTTAGTGTAGCAGAAAGTTACAATTACCCACTATAAGGAGATACAAGCATTTGGATATCTTCCTTAAAAGCCTGGTTTTCAGAATGCAATTAATTGATTGAGTAAATGACAGCAGGCTCAGCAAATTTGAGAATCAGACTTCTTCATTCTTCTGTTCTTTCAAATTTACTGTCCAGAGAGGGAAATGTTATTGCAGAAACTATGTTTCAAGTTTTGATTTCTGAAATAGCACTATGCAAAAAGTCAACAAAACACTGTATAATTAATATCTGTGGCTTATGACATATGGAAATGAGATGCATATACCTCACAAGCTGACAGTTTATGAAGTACCAGGAGAAAAATAAGGACGTGTTCAAGGCGGGCTTGGGCATAGCCTTGGATGGCATGGTTTAGTGGGAGGTGTCCCTGCCCATGGCAGGGGGGTTGGAACTCGATGATCTTGAGGTCCTTTCCAACCCTAACTATTCTATGATTCTATGATCCTATGATGTACGTGAGAAGAAAAATTACAATGCATATTTTGTTGGTTTTGCTGGCCTCTGGGGTAAATGATGGTTTATCCTCTCTTTTATTCCTGCAAGGAATTTGAAATCAATGGGCTATGCAAGGGTGTAATGTTAAGAATGTACATCAGTCTTTGCAGCATCAGGGCCTCCCAATTCTTCATGAAGGTACTTAAGGCAGCCAGCCCCTGTATTTTCACTGGCAAAGTCAAGTTCTGGAGTTCTCCAACCCAGCACCCAAGTTTTAGTTTGCTGTGCATCTCTTCCCTTCGCTTTTTTGTAGTACCATTGCTTAAGCATGACCTTCCTCATCCTGTGAGTGCCTCCTCAGTTATAATGAATACCTGATTAATAAGGCTTGGAGAATCCCAAGGATTTCTAACCATAGTTTTTTAGTTTTTCTCCACTGGTGTTCTTCACTGCCTTACACTTTCATAACTTTTTATACATCGAGTTTACCCTGTCTTCCACCCTGGGTTTGAAGTATCTGAATGAGAAGGGAAAGATGGGAACTGCAAATAGAAACTGCAGGCTTCCCTACACCAGAACATGAAATGTCTGCTGTCTCTTTAAAGGCCATGTTTACCTCTGTTATGTCTAGAGAAAGTACTGCACTCCCCTGCTGATGAAAGTGATAGAGAGTAATTCCACACTGTAATAGCTTGTGTATTCTCCATCTTTTGAGTAAGTATCCCAAGATCTTGGTGTTTTCTGTAGCAGTTTGGGAAATTTCCTTCAGGAAATGTTAATGAACATGTTCTTTTTGAGTGTCTTTGTGTCAGGTGAGTGCTGTGTTAAGACTATTGAAGGTGAGCAGGTTGTAGCTGGGGTTTGTTTCTCTAATATTCCCTAGCTAGTATCACCAAAGGTTTTTGTAACACAGACTTTTGAATTGATTAATATTAGAATTTGGGTATTGATTATGTGGTGTAATCCCCAGCAATTTAGGCAACCTTGAATGGAAGCATCCTAGTTTGTGGTGGGGCTGTGTATTCTTCCTCCTGGAAGACGCTAACCACAGCAATGGAAGGGAAAAGCAGCTCTGTTTTATAATGTACTCAGCTGGATCGCAGTACAAATACAAGCTTATCAGCTGATGTGGGACTTCAGCACTGCTGCTCAGGTTCAGTGTGGTCAGATGTGCTGCCTCAACTGCTGCTTGTCAAGCTTTCTGTTTCTGTGCATCCCAACCACGTTATTCATTCCCTTAATCCCCAGCTGGAAGGAGATGCTGCCAAAAGATGTGGCAAACCTGAGGAAATGGAAGGGAAAAGGGATGGTGGCACAGTTGCTGTAAGAATGGGAAGGGTCACAAACTCTTAACTAGGATTGGGCATGGCCTGGACAGTGTGTCCAGCTGTGCTCTTAGAGGAGCTCAGGAGTGTGCTGATCTCACTTGCTGGAGATCTCACCCTAGCTGGGCTTGTGCTTTTGGAAAAGTACTGCATGTTGTGAGGAAAGTGGCCATACTGGGAATAACTTCGAAATAAGTGAGTGAGAAAATGCTTCAAAGTTGCATGCAACATTCTTTCACTTGCATGTGTACTGAATAGACTTGACTTTGTGAACAATCCCATTTATTTCAGTGTAAAGTCTTTCAGAATAAGCTTTGGCTGAAATGAATAAAAATGATGGCATCTTTTCCTACACTGTTCCTGTTTGCATGAGCTGGATTTTTACAGCTAAAACCTTTGGAATTTAAGAAATATGATAAATAGGTTTCCTGAGTCATTTTAGTCTTAATTACAGAAGTAAAGGAAAATGGCCCTAATGGTATAATGGTTTTATGCTGATGCCCTGCTCCAAATGCTTGCTTTACACAGGGTGGAAACCACTGCTATTATAATAATGTTAATAATATGGATGATAGATATTATAATGATCCTACACCTGGGTTGAAGCAATCCCAGGCACAGCTACAGGTTGGGCAGAGAAGAGATTCAGAGCAGCCCTGCAGAGAAGGACTTGGGGGTGTTGGTCAATGAGAAAATGAACGTGAGCCGGCAGTGTGCGCTTGCAGCCCAGAAAGCCAACCGTATCCTGGGCTGCATCAAAAGGAGTGTGACCAGCAGGTCGAGGGAGGTGCTCCTGCCCCTCTACTCTGCTCTCGTGAGACCTCACTTGGAGTATTGTGTGCAGTTCTGGTGTCCTCAACATAAAAAGGACATGGAACTGTTAGAACAAGTGCAGAGGAGGGCCACGAAAATGATCAGGGGACTGGAGCACCTCTCGTATGAAGATAGGCTGAGAAAATTGGGGCTGTTCAGCCTGGAGAAGAGAAGGCTGTGTGGAGACCTCATAGCAGCCTTCCAATATCTGAAGGGGGCCTATAAGGATGCTGGGGAGGGACTCTTCATTAGGGACTGTAGTGATAGGACAAGGGGTAATGGGTTTAAACTTAAACAGGGGAAGTTTAGATTGGCGATAAGGAAGAAATTCTTTACTGTAAGGGTGGTGAGACACTGGAAGGGTTTCCCAGGGAACCTGTGAATGCTCCATCGCTGGCGGTGTTCAAGGCGGGGTTGAGCATAGCCTTGGGTGGCATGGCATGATTCTATGATTCTATTGGAATTAGTATCTGTGAGATGCTATGACTCAGCTACTTTGCTTCACCTTTCAGAGAAGCATGCAATTTTCAACTTACAGATTTTTTAAGGAACAGTTAATGTAAACCCAAGTGGTCTTACTAAATTATTTAGCCTAGAAGGTGAATATTGTACCACTTGCATTGACAGAATGAGAATGGGTTCTTTGTAGCTGCTATAGACATATAAGTACATCAACACCTCCCTGTTAACTGAGGTGGATGCTTTGCATTTCAAACTCTGGAAATTCTAGGAGTAAAAGAGGGGATGAGCCAGAGAACGAGTACCATATTCCAACTGTGTTTCCTAGCATGTATCTCTTTCAGGAAAAGATTTCAACATATGTTTAGCTTCAAGCATGTGCTCAGGTCTCACTGGATTTTAACATGCACTGTTCGGGGATGCTTTCTTAAATAGAAGCAATATGTTGTCCCAGTGAAGTCAACTTAATTTGTCAGCTACTCGCCTAGTTTACGTAGAGGTGATTTCAACAGGCATCTGTAAAGAGAGGGGAAGCTGAGGTCTTCAGAGCAACTCTTGCCTCCAAAATGGATTTTATTCTTTGCAGCCTTTCCAGCACCCAAGCTTTTTCCTATAAAAATAAACACAATGTAGCATAATGGGGCTGCAGGCTTCTTTTGTAGTCTATGGGAAAATAATGCATCTCTTGTTATGGCATTTTTTGTCCTATCCCTTTTTTTCCTGCCTTTACCATCTGAACACTGTCTCTAAAGACCAAGTAGTTCTGGCTGCACAAACACAAGAGAAGTTGCCCTATTATAAAGGGGGAGGATAAAAGGTGTTGATAGTGGCTAGGTCATATTCTTGTCAGTCTCCTGTATTTAAACTCCTTTCAGCTTAGGTTTTGGTGACAAACTGCACAGCTGTAATGCCTTACATTTACCAGCCTGCATATATGAAGGATGTGTAATGTCAACTGAGCCCTTTCCCGTCCCTCATGGAAGACCACCCTGCCTGCAAGCTCTCCAGAGAAAAACACGGCACGTCCTGATCAGAAACTGACTTTGTTGGCAGGAATACAGTATGTTGCATTAACCAAAACGGCATTTTTTCAAACATTTTTGATGGTGGCTGCTTTTTATTTAAATATTCATTTTGCTTGTGTAAACAGATCTCGTTTGGTCTTTTCATCTCGACATCCCAGAGCTATCTGAAAGCCTTGTTACCATTTAGCAGTGGAAATTGTTTCAAGCCTTGTGCAAAACCTTTAAAACCTTATATACTCAGGGCAGAAAAAAGACTGGATTCTCCTCAGCAGACAGCAATTTCCTCTGGGACAACCTTTCTGGTGCTGAAAGTTCCCTAATCTTTCCTACCAACTGACAGTGCATTTTTTCTACTGGGTAGGAGCTGATAATAAGCAAAAGTCACTTCCAGAACTTGTTCTGCTTCTCTAAGATGTGCATTCCCCATCTTGTGTACTGTGAGTTTATCAATACATGTCACTTGGTTTCTGAATAGGAAGTGGTATAGCCCCCAACACCTGCAATTACTGTAGATACCGTAGGAATCATACAGTGCTGAACACAGCTCTTTACTTACTCATCATGAACAGAATCGTGGCTCCAAGACAGTTGCTTCAAATGCTCAAGGGCACAACCATGTTTAGAACCTGGCCCCAGGAAACTCACACTGGCACCACCAGTACGGTCTGAGGACGTAAAAACATACCTGAACACTATCCTTCTTGTTCCTCTGTGAAGCATGGCTATGAAATTTCTTGCTTCAACTGTTCCTCTGTATACATGTCAGCACAGCATAAAATACACTGTCTAGACTGTACTTGAGCTTGCAAGGTGCAAGGTTTAGAACTAAGATGTAGAACTAACCCCTTCTCTCTTTAACACCATTTCAGCAGTGTAATTTCACTCAAACAAATAAGGCAAACCCTGGTTTACCTCAGAATAACCTCAGAGACACTTGCCTCATCTCATGGGGTTGAGTTGAATCATATACTAAGAAATTATAGCTTGAGTTAGTGTTTTCTGATGGGTGATTTACTGTTCAGAAAGGTCTAAACTGTAAGGCCTGGTGGTGGCAATGAGCTGCTTCTTTGCCATGTCCCAGTTTTCCCAAGCGTGAGATGGTTGTAATTACATTAATTTACCTGTCTTGGATCCTGTGACAAGTAAATTGCAGGAAGGCTTCTAAAAGGGTATCAAATGTGTGGTTCTAGATGTGAAATCTCAAGGTTTAGACAGCTACATTTTGTAGGTCCCACGAGAAGTGTGTAGCTTTTCCTGTCCGCCTGTCAGTCCTTCATTCCTACCTGAAGAGCTTGACTTTGTTTCGTGCATCTCTTTGCTGTTTTGCCCACTGGCTGCGCTGAGAGGCAGCACTCTCACCTCTCTAATTTCCAAGTTCTTCTGTGAGAATGGTAAATATTACTCTATTCCTTCTGCAGATGGAAAAAATGAGCAAAGAGGTGAAATGGCATAGTCTAATAATAGAGATAACCAGCATGGCAACAGTGCATACAGGGAGACACTTGAGGCCTCTGGCAGTGTTTGGAATCACCATACATATTCAGTTAGGGGCTAAATGTTGCATTCCTGTGCATATCGAAGGGTCTACTTTCCCGTATATCTCCTTATAGTGTGATGTACATACTCACAAAGCCAGGTGGAGATGTCATTATAGTAATAATGTTATGGAGCTTTATTAGACCATACTTTCCACTCTAGTACTAATCCACTCAGATACACATGAAAATAATGCCCCAACTTTTCTTTCTTATTGTATGTCATCTCCCACTCTTCCTGTGAAATTTAGGCTGCAGTTGAAGCAGCTGGCATCCTCACTTTACTCTTCAATCAACTTATGTCTTCAGTGGGAATGGAAGGACCAAATTCTGCCAGTTTTCTTAATTATTTTCTGGACCATGAAGATCTGGGGCTGAGTTTTTTTTTTAGTGGTGGTGGTGGTTTTCAGAAAGGCTTATATGTCATTTTCATGCCTTTCTGTGTGCAAAGTATGAAAGATTTTTTCCATTTTGAAAGCAATCATATGTATTTCTTCAATCTACTTCTTGTGGTAATAACCTGCACCTATGAAGCCAAAGAGAGAGAAAGGCAGTGCTGAGATGACTTTCATCATAGAATCATAGAATCATAGAATAGTTAGGGTTGGAAAGGACCTTAAGATCATCGAGTTCCAACCTCCCTGCCATGGGCAGGGACACCTGCCACTAAACCATGCCATCCAAGGCTATGTCCAACCCCACCCTGAACGCCGCCAGGGATGAAGCATTCACAACTTCCCTGGGCAACCCCATTCCAGGGCCTCACCACCCTTACAGTAAAGAATTTCTTCCTCATATCCAATCTAAACTTCCCCTGTTTAAGTTTGAACCCGTTACCCCTTGTCCTCTCACCACAGTCCCTAATGAAGAGTCCCTCCACAGCATCCCTATAGGCCCCCTTCAGATACTGGAAGGCTGCTATGAGGTCTCCACGCAGCCTTCTCTTCTGCAGGCTGAGCAGCCCCAATTTTCTCAGCCTATCTTCATACGAGAGGTGCTCCAGTCCCCTGATCATCCTCGTGGCCCTCCTCTACACTTGTTCCAACAGTTCCATGTCCTTTTTATGTTGAGGACACCAGAACTGCACACAATACTCCAAGTGAGGTCTCACGAGAGCAGAGTAGAGGGGCAGGATCACCTCCATTTACTGTATTTGGAAAAAAAGAGGAATAAAGCTTTATTAGCATAGCGCTGTTAGGTCCCATACTTTCACCCCCAAAGGTCTTCCTGTTTCCTTGTGTTTTGATAAAATGGCTGATATACTGCTAAATTGCTGGGAAAGTTAGGAATAACATTAATTTAATGAGGGAGTTAGATTAAAACTGTGTTGTAGAGCTGGACTGCTGCTTTTTTAGCTGCTTGGCATTCCTGATGCTGGGTCTTGGTTTCTGTAGCCATGCAGCATATGAATCAGAAAGAACCCACCCTGTGCTTTGGCAAAACTCTTAAAGCACTGACAGTTCCTCTTTCTTCAGCAGTAATTAAACAAGTAAAAACTGGTTACTTTGGTTAGCAGATATAAATGTGGAAAATATTCACAAATACATATCACTGGGCGTGTGTGTCTAAGGAATCTAGATGAGCTGTGGTTGGACTCTCCTTTCCCACATACTTGCAACAAAGGTGCTTTATCCAGCAAAAAAATCTGGCCAAGGTCTTTTATTTCAGCTAATTCATGTTCTCTTTCTCTTTATGAGCCTTGAAGGTTTGCTGATAGTGCAAGTCAGTGCAGTCCTTAATGACAGGAGGCACTGCTGGGGATAGAACTCATCAAAAGGAAAAATCAGTTAAAACCAAAATGATACTAGAACTAAGGCCCAGCCTGTCCTTCATTTTTTGCACTGCTTTGGCTCTTCCATTTTGACTGGACAAGCACAGATCTTAGTTTGGAAGCAATTGTAAAGTTGAAAAGGTACCTCTCATATTCATAAGTTCTTCAGTAAATAACCAGTATATTGGTGTACATATGTTCATCATGGCACTGGAAAAGTTGTATGCCCTGACTGCAGTGGCAGACTTATTTAAAAGCTGAACTAAAATGAACCCAGACAAGCCCTAACTGACTGTTTAAATAAGCGCATCTTTTGGGAGGAAGCATGAGCTAATGATAAAGCATTAGTGGTGTTTCAAGAGCACTGTGCTTAATTATTACTTTCTTGGAGGCTTCATTTATGGCCATAGATGGAACAAAAGCACTCCCTTTTCCACAGTGGCCCCTCTGTAAAACAGAAATAATCAAACCAGAGTTTGTAAACCCAGAAATTCTTCATGTGATGGTGCTTCATAGTCACCTTTGTTACCCACTCTACAGAACTTCCTTGGATCAGCTCCTGTCAGAAATAATGCAGATATTTAGGAAAAAATATACTATATTGATTTTAATATTTCTACTGAAACACTTGATAAATTGACCCAAAACCAGTAACATGAGCATAACCTGATCTAAAAGAGGCAGGCTGAGACTCTTTATAGCATCATACCAATACTGAGATGAGGAGGAGACAGAGCCTAATGCTTTATAATCGAAACACAGACTCTCCTATTTACTCTAGGTTTGTTTCACTTTGAATTCCAGCTATACTATGACTGCTATTGATCTGCCTACTACATTTTCTGTTTCCTATGATTATTTGCCCCTAAACATTTGTTTTGTTACGTCGATGATGCTGTGTCCTGTATGATTCCCACTGGGAAACAGTGGGCCTCATGGCTTTCTCTTTTCCCAGTGTCTACTTTTCAAACCTATTGGTGCAGCTGGCACCTTGTCCACACACAAGTTCCTGGGATCCTGCCTACCACTGGGCAGGGCAGAAGCAATGAGCAGGAGGGAGAGGAGCAGGAAGTTGCTCAGCACATGAGCAGGAAAGGCTCTTTATGCTTCTCACCCAATGATCAAAGAGTTTGTTGAAAGCAGTTGGAATTTCTTTGTTGAATTCAACAGGCTTTAGACCTGCTAGTCCTAGACCAAGTAAGGACAGCTATTTCTTTTTAACAAAATAGCTTCAGTTTATTCCTGTAGGCTGTTTTATTTTTCTCAAATTACCCAATTCATATTCACCTCCTGCAGGGTTCTCTTTTCTCACTGCTGTTTATTACACACAGAAGAGTTACCTCTCTTCTAATTTGCCCCCATGGTACAGCCCCACTGACTGAAAAGGAGAAATTCCTGCTTTATACCAAAATAAGCAAAAGGAGAATTGCTGCCAGAGTCTAACTTTGGTGAGCAGCTTGCTTCTCTTTGCCTGGAATCATCCAGCGATATCACAACTGGGAGTTCTAGTCAGACATCCAAATATGAAAATATTTCTGGGTTTGTATATTGCACTTTCCTGCTCCTCCGATTCAGGCCGGGAGGAAGAGGAAGATTGTGAAAGAAAATGTACATTTTAGCAATCTGCTGTGTTAGGAAGGAAAAAATTTGAAGAGCAGATGACCGATTCATGATGTTTTGGTTGAAAATGTTGTAGCTTTTAAACATTGCCTCAGTGTGGTCGGGGTACTTACAGTAAATATGTTTCACAGCAGATGTGGTCTCAAATGTACATGACTGAGAATTTTCATGCACACAGTAATTGTGTCAGTTCTGGGAGCCCGAGGATCCCCACATTTCAAAAAGACCATTTCTCTTGTGGCTGTCCTGCCCAAGGGGTGCCAGAAAAGTGAACACAAGGGTTGGGGAGGCAGCTGACCCCTAAAAATCTCAAGCTTCAAATAGTCTATAAAACATAGATGCCAGTGTTCTGCTTCTAGGCGCTGAATAATGCCTTTTGTTCCCAAAGCACATGTCTTCGCACTGGGAGGAGCGGGCACCATTAGAAGGGGTGATCTTCCATCGACCCCAGAACATGCAAGCTCAGCAGATGCAGAAGGGCCCATAGCACATATTCTTTCTCAAACAGATAATACAGATATTGGCTATGTTATTATACGGTGCAGAAATAGAATGGGGCTTCTGATTCCAGCTGAAAAGCTAATGGCTGCCTGCTATAGGTCCCCCTGTGAAATCCCTGTAAGTGATTTGGGTCAGATAGGCGCATGTGTTATGATTTCTGTCATTCACCTGATGCTGTACATTGCTAGAAAGAATTAAAAGTAGTAAAGAAGAAGATTACTGTTGATGACTTGGATGTGGCTATTCAGTTATAAAAAGATACTGAGTATAGAGAAAGATTTTGTGTACATTAGTATCAGTGGAGCGTTTAGCCAAGAATATATTACTTTTGGAACTGAAGCTGGAATTGTACTTGAATGGGGAAAATAGGAAGCTGAGCTAGTGCACATGAATGGGCAGCTCCAATGAGATCTGTTAAGGAGTCTGTGTGGAGCTACTGCTACAAATATAGGGCTCATTCTCTGCCTCTGTGCAGACCTTATTTAAATGTTAGTGATGCAAGAAGTGAAGGAATAAAGGAGTATTATTTCTTACTACTCAGAATATAAATACCACTTTTTCTTCCAGCAGGACTGAGACAGTTCATGGCAGTGCCTCTATTAGCATCTTCTTTCCAAGGCCCCGCCTAAGCTGCAGTAAGCTATGTCATTGCTCTTGGTAACAGGAAAGCTGCAACGCCTTGGCCTTTGGGTAAGCTGCAGATGATATTACCTACCTGAAACCATGAGCAAATATTTGCTTATTTGACAGCTGAAGCCTGTGGTGCTCTGACCTTACTGCTTTCAGCACTCAAACTGAGTTTACAGCTAGGCTGAGCTACCAACATGTGTAACAGTCGTGCCCTTCTGTCACTGTGTGAGTAGATAGTCTGGACACTTAGCATCATTCTGTGATAAGAATCAAGCTCAATCCTAGATATGAGCCTTTGCCACCTAAGTCTCAAAGGAGCAAATTTGTGTTGCTGAGTCTCTCCAAAGTTATACAAATGACAGAATTTAATCACATCTGAACATCATTTTGAGTAACTGAGTAATTGACATAATGCTGGTCACAATATGTTGGCTGGCAAAGACCACAATAAACTGTGCATGTCAGCTAATCATGATTAAACATTGATGAGGCCAGGCTAAAACTGCACTTAGCTGACGTGCTGAATGCTATTTGTTCTTGTCTACACTGATTCACATTTCATTCAACGAAGCACAATATAGATAAGCCCTCTGGGGAAAGCATAGCTCTGGTCAGGCCTCAGTGTTCCCTGACTGGCCAACAGCTGCTCCGAGCAGCTTTATAAAGGGACAACTTACCCATCCTTTGATGGAGAGATAAGCCACTGTAATGTAATTACAACCAAGGAGATGGAAGAGGGGAAAAAAGAAATATGCCAATCATGAAGGTGGTATGTGGAGTGCCTCAGATTCCTTCTAACCTAAACATTGTGGTAAGGAAAGAAGTCTTAATTAGGAAATGTGGAGGCATAGAACAGGAGCCCATCCTAAATGAATTGGGGTGTGATGAGCATAAAGAAAATGCTTTTTAAAAAGATCTTTGACTCCCACTGAGTGCTTGTTTCTTAGACTTCCTTGCCTAATAATGTCAGCATTTAAATGGCCCCAACTCCCAAATAACAAGGCTTTGAAGTTAACACCTCATTGAGGTATAGAGTTCATACGTTTGCTATTCCTATTATTTGGCTAGAAACCGTTTTCTGCATGGCTAGCCTAATAGGGCAACAGAATATTAAGTTGTATAGGGATTGAGAAAACTATTCATACAAAGGAAAGAGCTACAGACTTCATGTATTTGAACAGAACCTGACAATTAAGAGAAAAGAGCAAAAGTCTGGGAAGTGCCCCAGATCCCATAATTGCATGAATTTTTTTCATACTCATAATATTTCCAGTGGCCAGGCACAAACACAAGAGATTTTAGGCTTGGTCTGTGTTAGGGAGTTGTAGTTGTAATTAAGAGAGGAGAGGAGGTGGGTTTTTTCCATCCTGCCAGTGTTTTAAAGTTTCAAGAAATATTCTGTTCTTTAGCAAGCCAAAATCAAGATATTTGGGATTTTTTCATTGAAAAAGACAACAAAATGCTGAAAAATGATCTGGTGCTGGTTGGGCCAGTTACATAGGGGATGGATGACCCAAGCTCAGGTCTACCTCTGTTGTATTCCAGCATTACAGATGAATGCCACAGCCACTGGGCTATCAGCTATTTTAGAATAAAATAATAATAAAAATAATAAAAAATAATAAAATGGCTTTGGACCCAGTAAGACATCTTCAAGTGATATCTAGTTGAATAGATATATACCAATAAAGTAGCTTTTCATTCATCTGCATTTTTTGACACAGTCATTACCAGTTGCCTCTACTTTTGATAATATCTTGTAGCAGAATAATTAGCACTACTCTGGAACAGTTATTCTAAGGCATAGTTATCTATATCACAGAAAAGCCTAGAGCTTGCAGTTAAAGAGATGGCTCTTCGGCTGTTTGGTGCTTACTGCCATGTGGTAGATGTTTTATTACCCTGAAAAATACCTGAATAATTTAAACAGTGTAGAGAGAGTAAATTTACTCTAGAGAGAAAAAATGCTGTTATTAGGCCCATTTTCCCAGGTAGGGGACTGAGTGATACCATGACTTGACCAAGGCCATACAGGAAACTTTGCAGAGCTGGGATTAACCAAACTTGGCAGGGTGTCCCAGACTTTGACCACAAGTAAAGCCACCTATCTCCTCTAAGTATGCCTAACAGAGCAAAAATTTGTCATTAGAAGGATTACAGAAGCTGAAATTTTTTTTTGTGTGTGTGTTTGTTTTGTTTTGTTTTGTTTTTTTCCTATGGTATTTACAGTTCAGAAATTGCTGCCTATAGAATTGTCTATGTTTGGGATTCAAGAGATTTCTGTCACTCTTTCAGTAACTTAGGCTAAATTTATGCTTCAGTTTCATTCTCTGAATAGAAGTAGGAGAACACCTACCTTCTTCAGGCTGCATCTCTACCCAGTGTAATTACTTCACATCTAGAACACTGTAAATATCTTTGTGACTGAGTCCAATGTTCATAGCCCCTCATCCCTTAGCAAAAGGCACCTGAGGTATTCTGCTACAAGCAACTGGTATCCGTGTTTAAATTAGACAATTATGACAGGTATGCAACCAGAAGAATCTTCTAAAAAAAATACCTTTTTTTGACTCTGTGAGCCCTCTTAGGGCTTCGAAAAAAGATTGAAGGTGGTTTCATGTGTTTATATTCACTTACTGCTAAGAATGAATTACAGTTTCCGCACAAATTCACTGAAGTGTTAATAGCATCTGTTCATTTTATAGTAATTGATAGATTTAAAGATGGATGAATGTAGAAGCAAAACAGCCCCATCACCCTGGTGGTCCCATGTCCAAATGACATGTTGTGCTTAACAGCAATAAATTTTTATGCAGCTTCTTTAAAGAAAAACCTCCCCTTTGCACATGCAGACCATAATTTCTTATGCACTATGTCCTTCTATGGTGTAAAATCACAATGACAGTAATTACTTTGGGAAAAAACAGGAGTCTGATTTCTCTTGTGTCATACGACAAAGTGGTAGCTGCTTTGTAGTAGATAGGGTGGGAAGCCCAGGCGTCCCAATGCTTTGTTCCCTCCCTAACCTGGAAATGTAGGTTCTCAAAATCCTTATTCACCTACAGCCTGACTTATAAAGGCCTATATCTCTGCGCATTAACTCCTCCCTTCAGTCCATAGCCCAGTGAGTTGATTTTTAACCTGGGAAGCGGGAGATGTATTTCAAAGAACAGTTGTATGTAGCCTCATGGTGTTGGCACATGTTTAGAGGAAGGGAAGACTGAAGTTCCAGTCCCTGCACCAAGGACTGGAAAAGAAACAGCATTTTATCAATGCAGGAGTAATCCCTCCACTCCAGAACAGATGAAGAGAGATTCAAGATAGGATTTGAACATATCTGTGATGGCAATGCGAGCTCTTCAGCTTCTCCATCAGGTCCTGTGAGAAATATATACCATCACGTTGTGTCATGAAAAGGGAATGAGCAAATGGTGTCGGTGATAGCTGCCCTTGGTGCCCATTCCGTACTGTCTGCTCCAGTTGTAATCACTAATGCTTCTGTGTGCAATGTAGCAACTTCTCCTTTATTTGGGACAGGAAATTTGTAAAGTGACAGTGATGTGTTGGCACTGGAGAGAAAGCAAAATGCAGTAAAAATAGAAGCCTTGGAGTTATGCTGCAATATATGGGTTTGAATTGCTCCAAGATACCTGGGTTTGAACAAACTTGAGTTAAAGGTGGGATAAATCTGTATTTTACATTCTGTACATACTATTACCTTTTCCAACAGCCAAGTGCTCTTTCCTTTTTCTAGCCCACATCTTATGCAGGTTCTGCTTTCACCTGACCACATTCTGAGGCAGTTTAACTCTCCAATCTTGCAGAAAACTGTATTTTGATGGATCAGTTCCACTGAGTCAGTGAATTGAGTCTCTCACTGTCCAGTCAGATGAAATCTGGAGCTGACACTGACAGCAGAGAGGGGGGACTGGAGCAAAAGAGAAGTAAAGAGGAGAATTGTCCCCTTTTGGCAGCAGGGATGCTTTAGATTGGCTCAAACACATCATCTAACTGGGCTGTGAGAGTAAACTCTGCTCTGTTTTCTGTTATTGCTTGCTTTATGCTTTGTTTTGGGTTTTGGTAGTAAGAAATGTATCTGTATGTATCTGGGAGAGGGTTTTGGGCAAACATCCTGATCTGACATCTGTTCAACGCAGTTTGGATTGGGGTTTCTAGACTCTTCCCTACCAAAAGGTTGGGTTTTAAATGCTTCCCTGTCTAGCACATCACATTAACCAGTGGCTCCCTGGCTGTTTGAAGAACATTGAGATGCTCAATTCAGCCCAGGTGCTGTGAACGTCACCCTGCTTGTGGCTTCTTCCCACAGTGCCAGGTACTGCTCCCAGTTCCTTTGAGGGGTAGCTCTAGGTCACACAGAAAACTAGGGCAAAGCCAGGAATGACATTCTCCTTTCCTGTTTGACAATCTGATATCTGAATTGTTATTTCAGTTCCTCCTGTTCCCCACCCCCACATTTGTGTGCATCTTCTAAGCATCAGCAACAGAGGAAAATCATCTGCAGAAATACAATTCTGGCAAAAAGGGTAAAAAAAAAAAAGAAAAAAAGTAGTCTTATAAGGATTCACACATATTTAAGAATTAGTTTTCTTCTCTTGTGCTGTGGCCTCACTTGTATTGTCAGGGGAACTGCTAGATGAGTTTAAAATTACACTACAGTGCCCTTCAGCTCCCTTGTAAAGTGTTCGGGTGTTGTTCAGAACATTATTTTGTTCAGCAGAAGAATGGAAATAGGTTAAATAGTTCAGCACCCTCGTGGTCTGCTGGAAAAAAATGATGCCACATATTACTGTCTGTGTGAATATAGTATTTGCCTCGTATTAGCCTATTCCGCTACAGTTGTAGGGAGCCAAAACTCCATTATAAATAGATAGATTCTCATTTGTGTTATTTATGCCAGAGTATCAGGCCCTGTAATAACTTGCTTCTGAACTATTTAAGCTACAAATGTGGAAAGGTACCACCTAAATGGGTAACCCAAATGTATGATTATAGTAGAGGAATCCTGTTAGTCTTCCTAACACAGAAGTTGGTTCTTTTGACGTGATTTGACACATTTAGAAATAAACCCCTGTTTTATTTCTTAAAGCTTCTCCAACAGCAGCCTGTGGCTTGCTTTCCACCTTAAAACCATCTGAAGCAGTAAACTGATAGTCATATTTAATGTACTTCAAGAATTTCTTCATCTGCCATAGCAGCAACAACCACCAACAGCAAATAATGAGAACCAAATAACCAAAAGCACTGCAGCGACCTTACATGCAGTGGGTTTTGTGAAGAGAATTAACATGAAAGAGGGTTCACTTCAGGGGTAGAGGTCAGGGCAGATAAACTCCTGTGTTCTGATACATTTCCTTAAAGTGGGAAGCACTTTAGAGAGTGAGGCTGTGGGAAGAAGCTGTCAGCAGCGGGGTGGTCAGCAGTGTCAAGGGTGGTGGCCTATGTTTCTCTTCTGTTGCAGCCTTTCATCCTCCATCTGTCAAGCTCCATAATTTTCAAGGCAGGCAGTTGATTTTTAATACAAACCTGTAACTTCCCAGGTTCTGAAGTGCCCGTTTTATCTTGGAATAATACAAAAATAGCAATAACTGTTCAGGAGGCTGTTTAAAGTCTGTGTCCCTGCTCAGGTCTCCTTGAGATGGCACCAGATTGCCATCTGGGCAGAGATACATACCATAGACTTCTGCTGCTGTTGAAAGGGTGGAAAAGGCCTGGAGACAGACATCCTGGTGGAACATGGCTGGATGCAGTGCAGACCTGCAGACACCCTGGCAGTGGGATCTGCATAGCCTGACATGTCCTGCTGACCCTGCCCCACATGGTGTCATGGCCCTGTTGCTGACTCGTTTGACCAGTGCCGGCTGCAGGATACTGCCCCGAGGGCTGATGTCCCAAGCAGGCATGTGGCTGAGCTTGGGCAAAGGGGCAGTATCTGCAGTCCTGCTTCCATGTATGGGGGCAGCAACACGAAAGCGACATAGAGCTATTGGAGGGAGTCCAGAGGAGGCCACAGAGGTGCTGCAAGGGCTGGAGCAGCTCTGCTCTGGATACAGGCTGAGAGAGCTGGGCTTGTTCAGCCTAGAGAAGAGAAGGCTCTGGGAAGACCTTAGAGCAGCTTCCAGTGCCTGAAGGGGCTACAAGAAACCTGGAGAGGGGCTTTGGACAAGGGCCTGTAGGGACAGGACAAGGGGGAATGGCTTTAACCTGACAGAGGGGAGACTGAGATGAGCTCTTAGGCAGAAGTTCTTCCTTGTAAGGGTGCTGAGGTGCTGGCACAGATTGCCCAGAGAAATTGTGTCTGCCCCATCCCTGGCAGTGTTCAAGGCCAGGTTAGATGGGACTTGGAGCAACCTGGTCTAGTGGAAGGTGTCCCTGCCCATGGCAGGAGGTTGGGACTGGATGAGGTTTAAGGTCACTTCCAACACAAACTGTTCTGGCATTCTATGATGAGTCCAGGCTTTCTTCATCCTACACTCCTTTCTAGCACTTAGCTAGAGCTGAAATCTTAGCATTGCTTGTGTCATATAGTTTCAGCCTCCTGAACAAGACTTGGTCCACACTCAAAATACACAGGGTTTAAGTGTTTAAGGCTTAACTGACTCAGACAGTGCATCTAGCTTCAGCCACTGTGTTGCTGTGTTATTAAATGCTACGAAGTGGAGTTCCTCCACTCATCTTCAAGGATTGTGATGGCAGCAGTGGCAGTAACTGAAGGTTCCAGATGAGTGAACAGAGTGAAATCCTAGTCCCAGTGAAAGCAGTGGGTTTTTCTCAAGGGTTTGCTTTGATTTCATCCAAACATCTCAGCTGAAGTTCTCCCAAGGAGAAAGCTGCATATATTCCTTCATTCGTTCCCAACGCAAATACATCACTTAAGCATCCAAAGCCTAGCACTGAAGTACTTGCAGTGAATGAGCTTAAGTTAAGAAAGTGTGGTTTCTTATCTTGAAGATCTCATGTGGATGAAAATCCTCTTTTATATAAGTAACTGAGTATAGGGGAGTGATCTTATTTCTTTGTATCTCTTGACATTGTTGCTAGTTTGACTTGTAAATTCTGCTGTTCTGTGGTTTAACAGCAAAATTACCTGCTCTTTTCTGTACCTGGATGTGAATGAACGTGTGCATAACAACTGAAAATCCAGGTTGCTTTTGTGCGCCTGTTTGCATAATTCAGTGCAAGAAGTGGGAAGACTGAACTCAAGATTGAGCAGGGTTAGCAAGGTTGAGATCTGAATGCAAATGTTTACAAATGTGGAACAGAGAGGGGGTTCTGATCCGCCATTTAGCTTAGCTTGTTATTGACATTTAAATGCAGATCAGTTACAGCATTTGGAGATGGATCAGAATTCCCCTGGAACTGGAAGTGTTTGGATGTCTGGGTATTATTTTGGGCCTTGGGTCTAGAAAGGCATCGATAAGCATACATGCAGCGCACACAAGCTTCAAAAGTAGGAAGAGGAAGCTCTCTGCAAAGAAGTGGCATTGCACTACTAATGACTTCAGTCATCAGCATTGTCACACACAGCTCGCTGCTGTCTTCTGCATTGATGATGGGGAGCAGAATCAGAAACACAAAAACAAACCCTGAGCGCGTACTTCAGTGCTGTCTGCAGACTTTGAGGTCCTAAGCTCCCTAATCGCTACCGTATGGCTCATAAAAGCAGCAATCTGATACCAAGTACCAAGTGAGGTTGTTATTCCTCCGCCCTATCCTATATCACTCCAAATGTTACAACAATAAACGCATTTACCTCTTGTTTAAGATCACTTAAAATAAGTTGTTTTAATTAAACCTCCTACCAATCTATCTGCACTAAGTGATTAAGTGCTTCTTCTCTCAGTGAAAGGAGAAGGGATTATCACAAGACAAGACTGAGTGAATTATGGAAAGAACTAGAACTGCGTAAAATGCTGTATATTTGCCATCAAAATGCAGATGAAAATACTGGAGTTTGAGATTGTGTGATGCTATTACTCTCAAATATTTCCCCATCTTTCAGCCCTTCCTTCCCTCCCCACTGCCCCAGAGTCAATGAAACAGTTATTTCCCTGAGGTTAAAGATCAGCTTTGAATATCAGCTTTAAAAGCTGCCCAAGAAGAGAGCTTTCTTTACTCAAATGGGCATTATTTTCAGCATGTAAACTTTAAAAATGGAAATGTAGCAACTGTGTTGATGAAGTATAGCCATTGAAAATTTCAGCAAATCTGTAAAAGTTTTGAGTGCCTTAGCAATTGTTCTTTGAAGCTGTATCATAAAGGGTGTTTGGTGGGATTGTTATGCTATTTTTACATTAGCACTTGGAATATCTTGTGTGGATTCAAGCTCAGTAATTATTCTTTTAAACCAAACTTTTTGCATTGCTCTCAGTTTAGGAATCATCATGCTGGTGGGTTCGTTGTATCATTGCTAGCATTATCACTTTCGGGATGGAGAACAGGCTCAAGAGAAGGCTGTGTTATATCCTGTAGTATGCCTTGCTATGGTTAGGGCAGTTCGTGTCTTTTAACTTTCCTACAGTCAGTTTCCCTTCCAAGTTCCCCATTTATCCCTATGCTGGTACCTGACATGATAGATTGGATGGAAAGCTCTGACAAAGCGTCAATCCTGGCACAGCGTGGGCGAGTGAGTGCTCTGAATGTGCTGCTCCACTAATTCATTTGGATTCTTTACCTGCTGTTTTAGTACTGGGGCCTCTCCTGGGAACAAACAGGCAAGTGTGCTGGGTGGTGGTTTTATTGTGATGTGGACAAATGATCCTGAGGGATTAGCTGAAAACTCTTGAACATGCTAGCATGCAGTGGCGGTATGTAAAGGTAAACACATTAACAGTGTGCTGCCACCTCCTTTTATCTCACCCACCGGCATGCCGTGGGCAAGCAAGCAGGACAAGCTGCCACCTTGGGAACTGATTGCTGCCCTTTGCATTTTATAACCAATCTCCAAATAGGAGTGAGAGGGAGAATGCAGACTAAATGTGGGAGCTGAGCTAAAGCTGCAGTGTGACCTAGTTTTTAATTTATCCAATTAGCTGGGGGGGGGGGGGGGGTGGGGGGGGGTGATGCAGTTAGGCCTAGGGTCTGACTGCCTTAGGCTCCAGCTTTCACTGGAGAGTGAAGGAAAATGATGTTAAAGTGTTAAATTATTATCCCTCATGTACTTCCACTGGGTGTGAACTGATTAGTTTTGGCTTCCAATTTTAAAGATGTCTGAAGTGAGCAAGGTGCAGTACCAACCCCAAATATTAATATTGTTTTGCTTGTCCTAACACATGCCATCGCCAGTTGCCAGTCCTAGTGTGATCTCTTTTCACGTGCTTTCTGAGACTACAAATCTAAAGAAAGAATAATAAATGAACCCGGGAAACTTCCTACTCTATGGCACCTCTGAATATACATGAGTGTGAAAAAAGAAGTGGGATGCCACTGCTCTGCTTCAGCATTTTCAGCAGGGACTTCATCTGTTCCTGGCCTCCCAACCCAGTCAAAGGGATCTTGGTTTCAGCAGAGGATAGTGGCATTTCTGGCTTTTAAACACACAGTAGGAAATTGGTTTCCTGCACAATTGCAGCAAAAATTCAGTCTTTTGAGGTTAGGTACAGAGCTATATGTTTCTGCAGCAGAATGTACTGCACTGATGCATTGTAATGCACTGCAGCAGAAGAAGACCACTAGGGAGAGTCTGTCTAGCAAATAACATTTATATTTTTGCTAATTGGAAAGAATCAAGCTTTTGTTAAGCTTGTAGAGATATGGTTTGATGTTTTTGAAGGAAAGGAATACCAGAAGGGCTGTTTCATCAGCAGGGTGAATTAACAAAGAAAAAATGAAAAAAAAATAGGAAAGGAAGTGAAAGGAAAGGAAAAAGGAAAGGAAAAGAGAAAAGAAAAGAAAAGAAAAGAAAAGAAAAGAAAAGAAAAGAAAAGAAAAGAAAAGAAAAGAAAAGAAAAGAAAAGAAAAGAAAAGAAAAGAAAAGAAAAGAAAAGGAAGAAAATCTAATATTCCCTCACACACATCTTCCAGTTCTGATGTCTAAAATACATGTGATCTTCCAGCTACATTTACCTCTTGCAAATACCAGTGGTTTTTATTAGGATCAGTTTTGCTTTATTGCTTTCTTTTCTTGTAAAGCCAACAAGTTAAAACAACAGGATTGAATTTTGGCTTGTCAGGCCAGCTATGAGATAACGCATCACGTACCCCCCTTTTATCTTTCTCTTTTCCTTCCTCCTCCCTCTTCCCGGCCTCCTCAAGGTGCTCCGCTCTGCCACTGTTCTGCTCAGTGTACTGGCCTAAAAAATCTTTGCAGGTGATTTATAGAACCCTGTGGTTATTGTATGGCTAATGATTCATGGAACTTCATTAAATACCAAGTATGTGCCTGCTTACTGTCTGCGCACACTGCATATTAGAACCTTTGCACTCCCCCTTGCAAATTGCCCCCATTAAAGTCACAGACAAAAGGTCCTCTCAGTAGCTTACATATTTTCCCACATGTGAGAGAGCAATTGGAAACTTCCTCTTGATAACTAAAAACTTTTGAATTAGAATTTATGAGAAGGGTCTTTTGGTCTCATTGCCTAAGGGCTGAAACAGATCCCAGTGTGTACAAGCGTTCCTTTGATGCATGGAGCTGCACAGGGTAACATTTTTTAACAGGATCAAAAAGCATAATGCAGGGACAATGTGCGGAGGCCCTTACTCTGACACAAGGAGTCAGAGTCTGTGTTTTTCCAAGGCTAAAATGTAAAAGTATGTGTCCAGGGTAGCAGCAACATTTTATATTCTTTTTAATTGCAGTAAAGTCCTAGATAAAATACTGGCAGTCAGTGTTACGACTTCCTTTTCTTTAATGTTCCTCTAAAAATGCTTTGAAGCCACTTTTACCTTTGGGAAAGTATTGTATATGTGTTAGAGTAAAATATATCAAAAAGAAAATAAAGGGCCAGATCTTTAATTAGTAGAAATCAGCATGGTTCTCTTAGAGGGGTTGGAACTTCTCAAGCTGTGGATCTGGCTAAAAACTTTATCATTTCTCACCATGTGCTAATATGTTCCCACCTACTTACTCAGTAGGACTGTTCTGTTCTGAGTTTCCTATTGACCAAACATTTTTCAATAACACTTCTTTACAAAGGCAGCAAAAGTCTTAAATGTGCTCCTAACTGTCAAATCAGAAATATTTCCTTTGTTTTCAGCTGCACTACTCAAGAGCTTAAAAGGATGCACAGGCATATGGACTGGCTGAGCTGAAGTCTTGATAACTAGAATTTTCCTCACCTAATAGTAAAAGGAAATGACTCAATACTCATTTAGGTGCCCTATGTATATGCTTTTCATGGTATCTCACTTCACACTATGTATGTCTATATTCAAACAAGTGTGAACAAAAGGAGCAGCTTCAAGTAATGGGGCAAAACCATCACGGGTGTCATTATAAAATAGTCACTTTACATCAAACTTGCTGATTACATTATTGCAATAGAGATGCTTTTGAGACCGGTATTTTCTGTATTCACCCTAGCAGTATTTGTAAAACCTGTCACGATAATCAAGTCATACATATTAGCTGTAACAGATGTTTTCATCAAGCAAAAGAATGAGCTTTGATATTCTTAATCTACACTTAATGCAGCACACTTACCACTTGTTCTGCAGCTGATAAATTGAGTTTCTCTCCATTTGCACCACTAGTAGGTCTCCTGAATGAGGAAGGACATTTAACCCTCTGTTACTTTGTAGTCATTTGAGAGCCAAATGAACTTGTCAACATAAATTTGACTGGTCTCACTCTTCTTCTCTGGTAACATCCTGCCAGAGTGTTTGAACTTTAGGGATGATCTTTAGAGAGCACAGTATATGGAATATAAAGAACCCAGAGAAAGTGTTATCTAAAAATAACAGAAGAACCTCACTTAAGTCAGAAAATGTAATGGAATTGGTGGTGGACAGTGAGAAACCTCTAGGGATGGGGGGTCTCCTGATCTTTGCTTGTATGTTGAAGGTGGGATGACATCTGTGTCTAATTTTGGTTTGAATATTTTCTTTGTGTTTATTATTAATATCTCTGAATAGACAATATTAGTTATATATCAGGTATAGACATATGCAATACCTGTGCTATGCTGTCAGATATCAGCTTACTCAGAAGGCCATGTTTCAATAACTGGACCCTAACTCTGTCTCATTTTGAGTGTATTAAATTGTGACTCCAGCAGATTTGGGCTGCTAAATGGAGAAAAAAGAATCCCTTAGTTCTTTTCTTGGAGAAAGAATGAAAACCAATAAAGGAGTAAGGTGGCTAACAGTAAGGGAGCGGATGAGATGGAAAGTTACCTTGCCCCAGGTTTCCCACTGTAATCTCAATGGGAATTTGAGATATGTTCCTCCACAAAGGCTTGGGCACACATTTGAAAAACATTTGTTGCAAAACATTCTTTTCCTTCCAGCCGAGTAGCTGGAGTCCTGTTTTTAGAATTATAGAACCAGCCAGGTTGCAAAAGACCTTAAAGATCATCAAGTCCAACCATTTCTTAGCACTGCCAAGGCCACCACTAAACCATGTCACTAAGGGCCTCATCTACATGGTTTGTGAACACTTCCAAGGATAGTGACTCTATCACTGCTCTGGGCAGCCTGTTCCGATGCCTGAACACCCTTTTGGGAAAGGAATTGTTCCTAATATCCAGTTTATACCTGGCCTGGAGCAGCTTGAGGCCGTTTCCTCTTGCTCACTCTTAAACTGGAGTGCCACAAACTAAAAATTCCAGAGCAGTAAATTGGAGGGAAGAGATTTTGTTTTATGAAATAGTTTGAAAGTTTCGAATTCAGACATCAAATTCCATAAGTTTCACCCATCCGCAGTAACAGTCCTCTGTAAGTACTTCATCACGATAGAAGTAGAAATGTCTGTCTCTTGGAATTATAAAAAGTAAGAAAAGTCTAGAGCAAAATTAGACAAAAGAATCATAGAATCCCAGAATGATTTTGTTAGGAAGGGACCTTAAAGCTCAAACAGTTCCAACCTCCTGCCATGAGCAGGGACACCTTTTACTAGACCAGGTTGCTCCAAGCCCTGTTCAACCTGGCCTTGAACACCGCCAGGGGTAGGGCAGCCCCAGCTTCTCTGGGCAACCTGTGCCAGCACCTCACCACCCTCACAGGGAAGAACTTCTTCCTTATATCTAACCTAAATCTTCATTGTTTCAGTTTGAACCCATTACCCTTGTTCTATTACTACAGTCCCTGATGAAGGTCACTGCAGCCTGTAGTAATCCATAAGGAGCATGATTAAGTGTAGGTAAACATAAAGAATTTGTTAATATACTTAAGAGTAGGTGAACCTTGTTCCTGTGGGGATAATAGTGATTGCTGTTGGATTAAGCAGGTTTCCCTGAGTCACAGCAGTATTAGCAGGTGAGACTTGGCCATGTGCTGACATTTCCTTTGCTGCCGCTCTAGTTTCAGCTGCAAGGTTTTGTAATGCTTACAGTGAAATCTGGGAAAGCAACATTGGGAAATGCTAGTGATTTTGAAAGTTCAGTCAATTTGGGTGACATTTGGCATCACTGTTGTTCTGTTTTTTTTTTTCCTTCTGGTGAGATTCCATTAACCTTGCTTACTTTGTTGGCAATATGGGAACCTCTACCAGGATGACTTCAGGGCAAAATAGCTGTACTCAGTCTGTTCTTCCTTCTCTTCCAGAGTTAAATAAAGTCTGATCTTATCTGAATATGCACCCTGAAGACTGGAGAGTTATTCAAGCACTGGTTAGGGAACGTATTTAAGAATATGCCTAATTTTAAGCGTGTGCTTAAATCAGTGTGACTTAAGCAAATGCTTGAAGTCAGGCACGTGGTTGAGATGTTATCCTGAATGTGGGTCCTAATCCTTCAGCAATAGCAAAGCCCAGAGGAAAGGGAAAGTTATCTGGGTTCCATTCTTGGCTCTTTTGTTGGTAGTGTTATAGTCTATAAAATAAGGATCATTATTTTCATTCCTCTTTGTGAGACACTTCAAAAATTATCAGGGAAAAGCACTCTGAATACTGTTATTATTGGCTATACTTCTTGAGACTGAAAAAAAGTGTAGAGACAGACATTCTCAGTGGATTTCTGGTTCTTCCTCCTTTCACTCAGGCAGGAAATACCATGAGAATGGAAAGAAGGATTCGTACTCATGATCAGAAATAATCTTAATCTCCTCTTTCGCGATGCTGCTGTAAATAATTAGATATTGCTACACTATTTGTTTCTGGAAATCCCCGCAGCGTATGAGACATGCTATGAGCAGACCTTACCTGCTTCAGAAATCACAAGTGAGCTGGAAACTGTGCTGGGGGGTAATAGTGCAATGGAGGGGGTGTGTGTGAGTGTAAGTTGTTGGGGGAGGAGGGAAAGCTGCATGTTCCCGAGACCACATTATTAGTAGAGCTGCACTGAAGATAGGGAAGAGACACAGGTTTGTGTAAGTTTAAGAGCTGCTAAAGGGGCAGCACATGAAGACAAACAACCCTGAACCCTACCTAGCCTATTATGAGGAGTTGCAAGACCAGGCTGCATGGTGCAGGTCTGTGTTACTGTTTGGCTGGAAGAGGTTGAGGCAGCAAAGAATCTATTATTGACAATTCAGAGTTCCCTGCATTCTCCCTACCTTAAGTCAGAACTCATTCTTCAGCTTCCATGTGAAGGGCCTGGAGCCAAGGCCATAAGCCCATGTATGTGTGTTCAGGACAGTTAATATTTATGATGCATCTTACTGGGAAAATTAGTGTAAAGCTGTGTTCCAACAGTACATTTATCCCATGACCTAGTTTTATGAATAACGTGCTGAAACACGGCCTGCTTGATTTAAAACTTTGTCACCCATTCTGATATATACAGTGCCTAGCTTAGACTTATGCAGTTCAAGCCAGGATTTGTGCAGAAATGTGATGTGTATTAGTGGAAGGTAAACAGATGGTAATGCTTTTGTTAATACCAAGCACATACAAAGATATTTATCAAACGGCCACATGCAAGGTCCATAGTTCTTGGCAGGGATCCCTATACTCTTACATCAGCTAATAAGAATAAGCATTTTATTGCATTACATACAGTGTTTGCAGGGTTACTTTAGACTGTGCAGGAGGCTACAAAACTTGCCACACTTCACACACTAAGTATCTGATTATGAATAGTGTTGAATATCTGTAATACCCTTTTGGGTTTTGTTGTTATTTTTATGATATTACTATGACTCTTGGCATTTCTCCAGATCGGCCCCTGCTAGGGAATTCCACTGCTGCTTAGCAGCTCTGAAGTAGCTATCAGAAAGCCAGGCAGTGAATACACTGAAATGCTGCAACACAGGTACAAGAAATGGTTAGTGAGGTATTTCAAAGGGAAAGAGAATGAAATGTAAAGATTAGAAGAGCACTTTGACACTTACACCAGCCACAGACAAAAGCAGGCAGCTCTGGAGAAGGCGGTGGTTGTTTCTAAAGAAGTGTGGCTAAACACAATTAATGCCAAAGAATTTTGCATCTGAAAACTACTAAGCTAGTTTAGGTTGGCAGAGCTTTCCTCATCTGATTTATACTGCCTTTTTCCATCAGCAGGAGCAATGGAGATTACTTGCATCATGTACTGGGGAACCTCAGTCCTTGGAACATCGGCAACGCCCTGAGGGTATAGCTAGTAACTGCAGAAGGAGGAAAGAAAGTTTGAATTACTACAACCAATCAACAACAATAATTTTTATTTTCAATTCCACAAAAAGGCACAATTTCTCTGGAGATAGCTGGTACTATTTTGAAAACTGTTTCACAAGGCTTCTTTTGACTGTGGAGACATCTAAAGAAGCCCTGGACCTGACTCCAAACAAGCCCTCTCACTGTGCTAACACAAGGGTTTGTAGGAATGTGTTTTAGGCTGGTTGATGAGAAACTGAACATGACCCAGCTGTGTGTGCTCGCAGCTCAGAAACCACCCATGAACTGGGCTGCATCAAAAGGAGCGTGTCCAGCAGGTCGAAGGATGTGATCCTGCCCCTCTACCCTGTTCTCGTGAGACCCCAATTGCAGCTCTATGTTCACTTCTGGTGTCCTCAACATAAGAAGGATGTGGAGCTGTTAGAGCAAGTCCAGAGGAAGTGACCAGAATGATCGGGGGCTGGAGCACCTCCCATGTGAAGACAGGCTGAGAAAGTTGGGGCTGTTCATCCTGGTAAAGAGCAGACTGCTTGGAGACCTCATAGCAGCCTTCCAGTATCTGAAGGGGGCCTACAAGGATGCTGAAGAGGGACTCTTTGCCAGGAACTGTAACAACAGGACAAGAAGTTATGGGTTTAAACTGAAACAGGGAAGATTTAGATTAGATATAAGGAAGAAGTTCTTCCCCGTGAGGGTGCTGAGGCACTGGCACAGGTTGCCCGGAGAAGCTGTGGCTGCCCCATCCCTGGCGGCGTTCAAGGCCAGGTTGGACAGGGCTTGGAGCAACCTGGTCTAGTAAAAGGTGTCCCTGGCCATGGCAGGAGGTTGGAACTGTCTGAGTTTTAAGCTTGCTTCCAACCAAAACCATTCTATGATTCTGTGACAATGATTTTGGAACATGCTCAGAAGCAGTGTCCAATTAGCTCTGTTACTTTCAACTCCATCACAACCATCTCCTATGAATTTTATGGCAAGATTTTTCTAAAGTCAAAATTCTCAAATCTATTCCACGATTACTGGGACAGCTCCCAGTAATTGTCAGGAGGAGGAGCACAGCAGTGGAGCATAGACACTCTTCAAGATATTTGCCCTCATATCTGCAGTGAAGCAGTTGTCTTCTTGGTCTGAGGTTGCTTTTGAATGTTTTATTTATTGTAAACATTCCACTCTGGTTTCCTCTGTATTGTGGTAAGTGTCAGGATGCAAAGGACTGTCGCTGGCTGACATAATGGTCACTGCCCTTCCCAGAAACAAAGCATGCGCAGGATCTTTCCCAACACTGTCGCTATACTGCGTTCATGTGGGCAAGTTTCCACCCCTTGAGGTCCAACATCTTGGTATTCTTCCTTCTTATGGATTTTATCCCCAAAAATTTTGTTCATTTTGAAGCCAGCTTAAAAACACTGATCTTGGGTTCCCAATAGATGGGAATGAAGTGGACATGCAGTGGGTGAAACAGGCTTGGAGTGGAGGCTGTTTCTCTGCTGTACCACTTGGTTTGAGGTCAAATGGGAGCTATGAGCTTGGGTCCTGAACTGGTCACAATTTGTCCCACTGCAGCTCGTACGATTTCTGTTAGCTGAGGTTTGATTTCTAACATTTATGTTGCTATTTTCCAAGGATTTCAACTACTTGGCAGAAGGCATGTCAGTTGCCTTGTCTAATCTTCCTTCTTGCTGATTCTTGTTTGCCTAAGCACCTCAGGAAGTTACGAGAACTAGGAAAAGGTCTAAACCAGTAATAGTACGTAATCATGACATTTGGGAGAGTTTAGATTCAAAATTTAAAATTAAGATTTCTGCTAAAATTACTCCTAAATCAGAACTTCAGATCCAGTTTTCTTTCCCCTCTGAAGCCTGTGAATAGATTCTCAGAAGCCTGAGTTACACTGTACATCAATGGGAGAATGAGGTTTCTATCCATCTTAACCAGTTGCCTCTTGAGTGCCTCGTCTTTCATATACAGTTGGGTAGACCTTCAGAGACCAGAAAGAAACTTGAGGGTTTAAGTGCTAGATATGACTTACCAAGACTCCTCTCAGACCTGGATGCCTTTAAGACTGTTATGCCTCTGTGCTCAAGTCCAATATCTTTTATGAGAGTGAATCCAAAGTTTCGAAACTGAAAGCAAAACTGTTCTTGGGCATCTTCAGGCTGCCTAAATGGCTCAGCTGATTGTTACACAAATGTAGTTATGGCTATATCGGTGTGACTATACTGAAGCAGCACCTAAAACTGATGGAAAGTCAGTGTCTCCAGCTGTCAAGTTTTGATCTGTCATGTCTTCTACTAAAAAGAAGACATTTTGCAAATGCCTAAAAATTTGGAAACAAAATTTTAACTACAAATTGGTGAGCTCCGGGCTCCTTAATCACATAGGCACTTTAAAAAGTACCTCTGCACTTGATGGTGCATCCACAACTTCTCTGGGCAACCTGTTCTGGTTGCAAGGCCGTGGCACAGGTTGCCCATAGAAGCTGTGACTGCCCCATCCCTGGCAGTGTTCGAGGCTGGGTTGGACAGGGCTTGGAGAAGCCTGGTCTAGTGGAAGGTGTCCCTGCCCATGGCGGGGAGTTGGAAGTGGATGAGCTTTAAGGCTCCTTCCACCCCCAAACCAGTCTGGGATTATATGATTCTATATATTAAGTAGTACTCAGAACTGGGAACTGTAATGACCTCTAATGGACTTTGTTATCTGTGCGACCATTTTGTAGGGAAAACGGTATGGAACTTACCTCCACATCTAAGGGCAGGGTTCTTACACTTTCTTACAGTTTAGCAGACTAAATGTTACAACAAATCTGAAGTAATTGTTTATAAAACTGACATTGCCAGGAGCAGGAGTGGACATGAAATAACAGCACTTTTCTTTCAGGACTGCACATAGTATCTGATTGATTGTAGACCTGATACTACACCCAGGATGCCCAAGGTTTCATTGTGGTTTTTCCAGTTTGTTTGACAAGGTGAAATATGTATTATGATACCACAGGAAAAATGAAGGCTTTGATTATGTAACCCATTTTCAGATGAATGATCCTTATTGGTCAGAATGGATCATTTCTGTTTGTAGGAGTTGTAGGACTGGCCTTTCCTTTGGAGGTTAATTCAGTTTTACATTAATAGATAAATTCATCTACTTCTGGAGATGCATTGAGATTTTTAAGGTAATTGATAACTACTGCAACTTCCTAGTGTGACATGAAGTTTTATTTGTATTTATTTCCTTCAGGTTGCCATGTGCAAGTCGTACTAGGAGGTGGAAGGAATAGGTTGTTCTTTCTTTGACTCATCCATTTTAGAAGCGTTTGTTTTGCAAAACATTAGTCCAGTGGCCTTGGCCAGGGAGGGAATTTGATTTTGCCAGTGGCAAGATGTCAAGACTTGTGGGCTCTTCTGCTTGAATGAAGTTGAGAGAATGGATTGTCTCCTTGAGGCTGCCCCCTTCAGCTTTGGAGGGCACAGAAGCCTCCTCCATGAAAACAAACCTCTGTTTTACAAATGGGTACCCATCTGCTTTCTGCAGCAGACTGTGCAAAGAGCCACACTTGAGGTGCAAGGTGTTTACTTCTCCCACGTGGACATTTAGTTAGTGTTACATTCCACATGACTCCCACGTTAAAAAACTCCTGTAGTCAGAAGGCCAAAATTAGCTTCTTCTTAAACGCCTGAAAATGCAAAGAGGAGATTAAAAACTATGTAGGTCACAATAACCCTCTCAAAATGAAGTGACTGATACTGAATGTTGAGAATGAACTTTCTTTGCCCATTTCCAGACAAAAAAAGAATAGATCCCTCTAGGCTCTGGTCTTAAAAGGAGTATTTTCAGTGGCTTTAATTCCAGGTCCAAGGACATCTATTTTGAACTGTCTTAGTTATGTTGTATTAAAAAGAAAACCTTTATTAGATTTTATCACAAAATTAAATGAGTGGTGAAAGCCAACTCAGACATAGGGCAGGAGGGAATACTGTGATGGCAAAAAGAGGGAGAAAGAGTAATATGCAAAAGAAATTCAGAATATTTTCAGAAAGCATGTAGGAGCCTTTAGCTATAGCAAGATAGAGTACAGTTCGCCATCAAACAGCTCATTCTGTATGCTGATGTGGGGATGGGGCTGTCAGAGGGAGATAAGCTATATACCCAAGCAGAAAAACTGCTAAGGAACTTCAGATGAGAGTACATTGACATTTATTACCCAGGGAAATGGTATGATTTCTGCCCCTTTGCTGGTGGTTAGATACCTGTTTAGAATAACCTGAAACTAAAGTTATTTTTAATAGAATTTTTGTGCCAAGATAATGGTAATAAAATCTAAATATATGTGCTTTATGAGTGCAGCTGTGCAACTACATTTTCTGTAAGAACCAGAAGCGGGGAAAGAACGAGAGGAAGGAATTGGAGGGAAGTAAAACCAGCTTACAAGTAAGAAATGGGAGAGGAAATGCATTTCAGACTGAATGAAACATCTCATTTGGAAGATTTGATTTGCCTTTTTTACAATAAAATGTAACTGAAGATCCAAGTGAAACTTTCCTACAAAATGAAAATATGAAGTGTTTTGTCTTGAAAAAACGTGAGTTGAAGAATTGAGATTTTCAAAATAAACCTAATATTTGAAGAATATTCAGCACAAAACCTTAATTCTTCTGACTATGAAGATTTATGTATGATTAAAAAAGTATTTGACTGAAAATGTCATTAATTTCCTTTTACACAGATACTTTCCTCATGCCAGCATTTAATTGAGTAGGATTCTGGAATGCAGGTGTCCAAATTTATATATATATACACATAAATGCACACGCACACACACATCATTGAAGAACACACACACACATCATTGTATTTCCTCTTCAACCTGATTTTCATGTAGTTTATACCTTGGCGTAATAATTTGGATGCCAATAGGATCTTTTTTTTTTTTCTTTTACTTTAAACAGAATGATGATATTGATATTTCCATGCTCTCCATTAAATTACAATCTTATAGGAATACATTAATCTATTCCCTTTCTGTATGGGAAGAAAAAATACAGCTAAAGGCGCAAATTAGCTGTGTAGAGAGTCCTAAATCATGAAATCATGTAAAACTCTGTGTAGTCTACTAGATGTGTGAGTTACTGCCTTCTCAGCTGGCATCTCCTCAAAGAATATGTCCAAGTGATTACAAGCAGTCCCTTGATATCTTGATTGAAATGTCCATATTCTTCTGCTTTTTCAACAGCAATTGGCACCAAAAAGTCATCCTGCCCTTCAAGAATTGACACAGTAGTCCAATCCCTGGCAGTGTTCAAGGCCAGGTTGAAGGGGGCTTGGAGCAACCTCGTTTAGTAGAAAGTGTCCCTGCCCATGGCAGGGGATTATAACTGGATGAGCTGTAAGGTTCCTTCCATCCCAAGCCAGTCTGGGATTCTGTGATACGGGAATCCAGTAATACCTCACAAAAAAGTGTGGAAAACGTTTCCCAAATTCTCCCCAACAGACATGGGGAACCATGGTGCCAAATGTAACGTTTTGGTGGAAACCAAGGTTTTTTTGAATTTGAATATAAAATTGGCTTGTCTGATTTTCATGTTCGCCTTTCCTCCTTCTCTCATTGGATTAATTTTCGATGGAAAAATGTATCAGTTTTCCCTAATAAAGAGGCTTTTGAGCTTTGCCTCATGCTTGGACAGCAGGCCTCTGAGGAATGTCAGGAGATGGAGCAGCAGCATTCTTCTGGCTGCCGGTCAGTGGGAAATCAGCAGTGCAGTAGAACGCTTGACTTACTGCACTCCTAGAATTCCGGCCAGTTAGATTAGATGTGAGGCTTGGGGCTGAATCACTGACCACACGTTGCCTTTTTCCCTAGGCTTTAAAGTCACAGCCTGATCACTTTGATTATTTGATCTTTGGAGTTGTGTGTTCTCCTATCCAAATTCCTCTTACAGTTTCAGGTTCAAATGTCAGCAGCATGAACTCAACCCTGGTGTCTGTCCATGCTTTTCTGTCCTGTTTATTTTTACCCAAGGTGATTCAATCTATTAAATAAAATCAATTTATTTGAAAAATGCTGTTATTTAAATAAAGGGCAAATGAAGCCACCTTGTATAATGAAACCATTTTACACATGTGAAACACACCAGCTGCATCAGGGAGAAACCATCATTTTAAACGTAAAACATACTCTCCCTCATCACAGAAATGTATTCCGCCTCTTTTTTTTCCTTTCTTCCCCCCAGTTTTTTTTAAAGAGAGATGCCATTCCTTTCTCCATCTGAGTTAAATACCACAGTATCCTTTTCAGCAGGCTTCTAAGCTAAATCTAATCAAGCTGTGTCACAGCTCTGTTAGGCAGGTTGCTCTTTCTTTGGCCTTGAATAATTGGAAGAATGTTGGCACTTGTGCCTGGGCCATGAGAATGTGACCTGAGTTGATATTTAATCTACTTCAGTGCTAGGCTGCACTAGGACTGGGGCCTAAGCCGGCCTCGGGAGCAGTGTGTTAGCCATCAGCAGCACTCATTTTACCTTGAAATGGATTCCATTTGATGTATCATTGCACTGCTCCAGGAGAATGCTTTAATGAGACAGATACATGCGCTGGAAAGGATTAAATTGTTGTCCTTTAAACTGTAGATTTTTTTTTTAATTTTTTTTTTAGCCTTGCTGGCCTAATAGCTACAAGGTGCTGGGAAGTACCTGGGAAAGGGAAAAAGGTTACAGAGCCAGCCAAAACCAGCTAGAACTGAAGTTCCCTTGTCTTTGGATCTGCAAGCACTTGGCAGCAATCGCAAAACTCTGGCCTTCTCCTTCACAAACTAGAATCAAGCACTGAAACTGCAGTTCCATTTTCATCTCTTGTCAGGGGAAGTTGGTACTATGAGGGAATTTTGGAGTTGCTTCACATATTTGTTACTTGAAGCAGCCCTCCCTGGGCACAAACAAAACATTCATCGTTACTTGGGATATAGGAGAGGGAAGTTTTCATTCCTCTTCTCACAGGCATATATAAACTCCAGGAACCCTCAGGAAAGAGGAAATTCCTTTCAGATCTAGGGGTTGCTCCTGCTGAGCAATCCCAAGTCACAATGTATTTCAATAGTTTGGTTAACACTTTCTTGCAGGTTTCGGGGAGAGCTTGTGACATAGGGAGTGGAAGTGGAAAACGGGATGTCAGTTAGAAGCTTTTCCAGAGAGAAGCATATATTTCCATTTTCTTGAGTCACAAGATGGTCTTGAATGAATTGCTGAGGCCGAGGTTTTAGAAGATGCCCTAGACTCAGGTCACACACATGAGCAACTGTTTGAACTTTTCCAAAGGTGGGGGGGACCATACAGTTGGCAAAGGAGGCTGAGGCAACACGGAGTTTGCACAAAAGGAAGGTGATTTCAATGATCGTTTATCTCTGACAGTGAGATGTACCCATGTGGACACGAGCTGCTACAGGATCAGCGGTTTCCCGAACTTCACTTTTTTTGTTGCAGCGGCTGTCCCCTGCTGTAGAAGAACATTTCAGGCCAAGAGGCAGCACCCTCTCTACCTCAGTGCCCAATCTAAGGAATGTGAACAGTGGCAGAATGGATCTTTATTGTGGAGTGAAGCTGTGAGACGCTAATCAGGTGTGTTACTGATTAACTCAGCCTCCTCTGGAATGTCAATGACTTCTTTTCTTCCAGGCTACAGTCTTAGGGGATGGAGTGTTTGTCCCTTTCACATGTACTCCCCCAAATCTAATTTCCACTTACATTGTTAGCAGAGGCCAGCACCTGCTTTTAAGTCATTCTAGCCCCTGAGATGTTGGATGCCTTTTACATTTTACAGTACGTGAGTCTTCATAAAAGCAAAGTACAGTTTCAAAATATGATGTTAGCTGAAATATTTTTCCCTCTTACTGTGATAAATCGTTTTGTGGTCTTGAGAACAATCTCCTCAAACCTTTAATGTCAGGCTAAGGCTAATGCTAACCTTTGAAGCCAGCTAACAAAACAGCCATCTAAATTTCTGTTTGTATTCCGTGAAAGATCCTTGATGCATTAGTAAAGGTAATGCCAAAAGTCTTTTTATACTTTTTTTTTGTGTACAAAACCATTGGAGAGAAATGAAAACTTTCTGTAGAGCAGGCAAGAGCACTCATGGTTGTCCATTACCCCCAGTTTCTTCTCACTGTTTATTTTGGCTATGAGCCCTCCTATGACTAGGAAGTCCATTCCTGGCTGGGAATGTTTTCTCACAAGTAGGACAACAATGTCATACTGACCTAAAGGAGGTTGTTCTCTCTTGCATTTCCCTGGGTTATTTTTCTTTTCCCCTCATATGTGACTTGTTCCAAATGAAGTGCTGCCACCAGACATGATCTTCTGCCACTGCCAAGCAACATCTTTCACATTGCAGTGTTAGTGAACGCTCTGATTTTGTTGAAGTTCAGCTTCAAGCAGCCCCTTTACTTCATCTGACATCTGCTGAATACTTGGAAAGTGTTTACTGAGCTTATTTGCAGCATGGATTTTTTCCTGGAGTATTCTGATATCCCAGATTTTTGAATAGGTGACCAGCCCACCTTTGCTACATCTCTGCCATTATTGCCTCCTTCCCTGACATAACCGTGATCCATTTCTCCTAAATCTTGCATTACAAACCCGCTGTAAAACTGGTATTTCTCATTGAAATCAAAAGGTTTGGGTCAAGTTTTCAAGGACAAAGACAAGCCAGAGAGCAGAATATTTGCAAGACAGAACATTCCTGAGGCCAGTTATGGTTACAAAAGCAAACAAACTCTCCCCCAAATGCTAGGCAAATGCTCACCTTTCTGACCTTTGTCAGATGGCCAGGTCTTTCCCACTGATTTCCAAAAGAAAGACGAGGAGTCCAGGACCAGAAGCTTCTGCTGCCTCAGTTTTTTCTTACATCTTGTGCCTAATCTTAGGCAAGACACCTCTTCCTCACTTTCAGATGAATAGCCAGGGGAATGTCTGTTCTCTACTTAAGTGGCATCCCTGGCCAAATCAAAATCACTTATTTATTATTTGCATTTATTGCATGCATTGGTTACAAACAGCAAACTCAGATTTGTCCTGTTAGCTGCTAGTATGAGGCATTACTTAATAATTTTCTAACTAATGGCTGCTATGTAGAAATGTGGTATCCTATTGGAATACGACAGCAAGGTTTATCTGGTGGCTATTGAAGCTGGCAAACATGGTGTTTGAGCGATTCCTTCTTCAGAATTGTTTGCTGGATTCCCCTTGTTAGCTCTCTGTAAAAAAGTGGATCAGGAAAAAGTGAGCTATCACACAAAGTGCCAAAATAACAGCATGTGCTTGGCAGCAGCTGAGGCTTCAGGTGACTTCATTGCTAAATCACCTACACAGCTAGAGAAGTGTAAGAAGAGCAATAATGAAAAGCAAAGCTGAGGAAAGCCAGGAGAAATTGAAAGCTGAGAGTGCAGATGAAGGAAAGGCGGGGATCTGTGTGGTCATTCGACAAAGCAGTCAGCAAAATGTAAAGAAACAAAGGATATTATGGAAGTTCTTACTGATTATTCACTCTGGTCAGGAGCAAACTCTGACATAGGCACTGCTGTGGGTGTCCCTCACTACACCGCAATTATATATTTGGAGATAAGGGAATCCTAGACTTAGGAATTCGTCTGCCTTTAAATATATGAGATATGGCTGTAAAACCATTTCATCCAACAAAGCTGAAAGAAAATGTGCTTTTTCAAACTTCAGTTTTCTCCTGAATCACAAAATGCTCATATTTTCAGCAAAACTGGAACTGAAGCAGTTGTCTTCTACTGAGTTTGGGCGCTTCGATTTCATGATGCTGTGAAATAGTGAAAAAACTTCAGCATAAATATTCATAGCCTTATGCTTAACTTTAAACAGCTGCTTAAGCTGCTTGAGTTCACAGACCTGGTCTTCATATGTTTCAAAGAAATGACCAGACACATACGCAGAGCAAAAGCAGAGTTTTCAGAAAGATTCAGAAAGGGAAAAAAAAACAAACCCATACAAAAAACCCTTTCTGAGGCATTTTCAAGAAGTCAAAAGCATATCTCCACAGCTTTTGATATTAGACGCTAAATGCAACAGTTAGATTTAGGGGAAACAGAAGGGTTTCCTTTGCTTTACACAGTACTGTCTCTTGACCTGCATTTGATTTTACAGTTACAGTTGCAGAGTGAATAGTAATGAACTGAAAAACTCCTGAAGCTGTATGAGGAAAATCTGCATGGGAACTCACCCTGTAGCATTCTCTGAAAGTGGAAATGCAGATCAGTGGGCTCAATACAGCGGACAATAGTATAAATCTGGATTTCCTGCAGTGATTGGAGCTGACACCCAAGCTCCAAGAGCATATCTTGCTGACACTTTAATCATCATTTGTTATTTAATATCAATACAGTAAACTTTTTTTTCTGGAAAAAAATATTAAGCTTTCACTGTACCATTCAGAGCTGCTCAATAATAATAATTTTCTTGCTAGAAATGGAAACAGCTGGCTAGGATTTAGAACTTGGGCTCAATGTTCTGAGCAGTTCCAGTAAATAGAGCCTATCAGAAATTCGCTGAATTAGTAGCCACTGGATTTAAAAGGCAATTAAAATAATTTCAAGCATTTTCTCTCTTGATGACTAGGCATGAATTTCAGTTCCAAGTTTGCAACACAGTTCATTAGTTCCTGGTAATGTTAATGGGCAATGATACTATCCCTGTCTTGTCCTAGTAGCAAGCTTATACGCAGTGGAAAAAATTGCCTTTGAAACCTTTCTTCTATTTCTTTTTCCCTCTCTCTTTTGTTGCTATCTTCTTTTCTTTTTCTCCCCATGATGCAGTTCCAAATATTTACTGTGGTTGGATAACCAATGAGTTTCTTAATGTGGAAATACTCTCTTTTTTAGTTGCAAATACTCCTTTTATCATGCACAGCATTGTTGCCTTTTTTATTGTTACAGAGTCATTGCAATTAAAGAAGCAAAAGGCTTCTGAGGTCATCTGGGCACATTCATGCCAGTGCAGGAATGTTCTCTGCGGAATGCTTGATCACTACCTAGTTGTGAAAGGTCCATGTGATGGAATGTCTTTGGGTGGCTATTCTTCCCCAGTTCTTCCCTATTATGTATCTCAATTCTTAGAAAATTCTTTCCTGCTGCATCTAGCTTAAAAAGCCTTTGCTGCTTTTTCTTTCCTCTCATCACTTCTTTTATCACGGCCATACCTTCCTTGTAAGCACCTACAAACTCTGCCCCCTGATCAAACACGTCTGGGTCCACAAGAAGTCTTGGCTGAAATCACCTGAGTCTGCAAGAGTTGCACTCAGAATACAGAGCTCTTCCGTGAAAGGAAGAGCTCACATCCCCTGAAGTCTTTGAGGCACAGCCTGCCCTGGCCAGACAGACTTCTGCTGGGCCCTCCGAGCTCAGTCCAGATGTCCTCTGCACAACTAAGATTCATATTTAAGCTTAATTGAGGGGAAAATAGTGTGAATGAAAGCAGATCTGATCCTGAGATGCACACAGCATCCACAACTCCCATTCATTTTAGTGGGGTTGTTCGGTTTTGTATTTTTCTTGGCCTGATGGACAAAGGGCCAGAAAGAGGCAGTGGAGCTATGAATAACTAATGTCATTCTACCAGGTGCTGGGTGCCCTCTTTCACATTTCTGTAACGATCATAGAACCCCAGACTGGTTTGGATTGGAAGAGACCTCAATGCTCATCCAGTTCCAACCCCCTGTCACAGGCAGGGACGCTTTCCACTAGATCAGATTGCTCCAAGCCCCATCCAGCCTGGCCTTGAACACTAATTTCAATCTCCCTTCTATCAGCTTAAAGCCATTTGCCCTTGTCCTGTTCTCCAAAACCATATCTAGGAGCATGCAGAAGGTATACAAGGAGGGGTAGCTAAGTTCCAGTGCTTCAGTCACTCTCCTAGCCTGTTCCCTTTCCATATTTATATGTAGCCAGAGAACCCTTAAATACTCCTGCTGACATTCTTCTCCTTTATATGCATACACTGAAACGGTTCTATCATGTGGAATGCTTTAGAAATTACTCACATTTAGAAAACCCAAGGAGACAAAAAAATCCCTACTGTTTGCAGGCCTATACACTGAATATGTTAATACTATTCAGAGTTATCTCTGCCCCAGAGATCCTGCAATCTAAATAAATGAGGCAAGCAAGAAATGAAGGAAAGGAGGCATTATCTTCTATGTTTGGAGATGTAGGAGATTTTGGGTGAGATGCAGAAGAAGATTTAGGAACCCCAAAAGGAACTTTGGGCACCTACATGTAAAATGTGATCATCAGGATTCCAGGCTAACCACTGCTAACCTCAGAAGTGCATATATCCTAGAGACACTGTGTCTAGAGACAGCCTTTATTTAAAAATCTTTTTTGACCTAAAATCCAGTACTTCTGCACAGTACAACCACATCACTCCTGGCAGCCCTGAGCAGCTAAAAGCCTGTTTCACAAAACACAAACTCAGAGAAGAGGAGTTTGTCCTCCTTTGCTCTCGAACAGCAGGGATCTCACATTGTAACATCTAACTCATCAAAGTCAGTAGAGGAGGAGTGGTGACCACTGGCACCATCCAGGCACAGAAGAGCCTCCCTGCTACGTCACTGGTGGTGGTTGAGGCTGTTTCAGGAGCGAGTTGCAGTGGGAGCCCCAAACTCCACTTGTAAACAACAGAGAGACTAAACTATGGACTGGGGAAGCAGTTTAAATTACTGATGGCCCATGACCCAGGCACTCATTAAATGAAATGGTGAACAGTGTTATCAGGGTAGGATGTCAGCTTCTGGTGGTTTTCCATCTCAGTGTACCACTGCTCACTCGAGAAACATTCAATGAAGATGATCCTCTCTTTGAAGGGAAAATGGTATTTCCAGTAACAAAGATGAACAAGATGGGAAGGAGGCGATTGGATCTATAGAAGGACGAAGAGGTCTGCACTTAAAGCAAGGCAATTTAAAGATGAATGCTTGCTTCTCTCCCTCCTTTTCCTGCCAGTAGGAGTGCACAAGCAGGATGCAAAGGAGGCTCGTTACTGCGTTTTATTACCTAGCATGCAGACACTCAGAAGGGACACGAAGGATGTCAGCTCTCAGGGGCCAGAAGGGAGCCAGAAGTGTGAGGCTGAATGCAAAGGGACTGTTTGGGAGGACTAGATTAGCAGGAGGCTAGACAACCAAAGCCACACAGCCCTGGGAAATCCATGACATGGGACATGCAGGGGCCCCATGACCATTGATCCCTGTATAGAGGAGGTCAGGGTTCAGTTTTTTCCTCTGCCTCAGGGGACTCAAGGCTCATGTCTTACCTCCCATGAGAGCTCTCTGGCCAATGAACAATGCACTGCTTTGGGTGAAGATGCTGTCCGTCCATCCTGTTCAAGCTGTGCCACTAAGCAGAAAGGAATTCATGAAACCAGAAGAGCACAAGGGTGTTGGAGTGTACTGCAGGAGTAGGGGAGAAACACACTGGAGCTAGAGTAGGGTGATGAGAGTGCTTGTCAGTGTTGCTGCTGTATTTATGTGAAATTAAATCCTCCATGCCCTCTGCAGAGCCATTCTTCTTCTCCCCAGTTGTCTGAAGCTCTATCGGTTTGGCAGGAACAACATGTGACTATTAATCACTGTCCCATCTCCGGAGATGTTACCACCAGGAGCTTTCATTCTCTAACAAAGTGGAAATCTTCAAAGCTACATGTAAGGAAAACATTTAAGCATGGCAAAAAAAAAGGGTGGGAGTTAACTGCATGAATGTGGTGCTTCTGTAAGCAGTTTATTAGCAAAGATGGCTTTTCTGTAGTAATTTCAGAAGTAAAAAGGTTAATTTTTACCTTCAATCTATCAGTGTTAGGCACTCTAAGTTATCTCTACCAGAAGATAATATCTGCTAAATTGGAGATTGTCTTATGATGAGCTTCTTCATACAGAAATCGCATGTCAGTTTAATATAATTTCAAAACCTGTTCTTTCTCAAAACTAAGGAATTTGTAACACAGAACTTAAATTTAACTCCTTAATTTGGTCAAACTCTCAACGTCTTCACAGGAATTGGCAGGTTGGATATTGATATCAGTGAGCTACCCGTCAAACAGTGTTAGTAAATAATATTTCATGGAATCTGAATGTTGGTAGCCTAAGGCATTAATGTAGCTGTAAAGTACTTCATTAGTAGTAACATTTTAGATGCAGTTGATGGACTGAACATTTACATGCAAATTCAGGAAGACACTGTAGGATGCAATCTTACTCACCGATACCCCTGTAATCTGTATCCTTGCTGACCTTCCTAACACTACATCTGATGTATTTGTAAGAGCCAGAGTTCCTGTGGAGACCAGCAAGGGCAAGCCCTTGCAGTAACTGGAAGTTTCTAGCAACATATTGCATTTGTATTGAGATTAATCCTGAAATGTGCAAAGAACGACCTCAGCTCCAACATATTTTCAAATGTAAATATAAATTTCATCACTATGTGTATGCATGCATATACATTTATTGTTATTCATGCATTATATGTATGAAAATGAGTGTAAGCCTCATAGCTAAACTACACAGGGTACAACATAAATGCCTGTAAACATGTAAGTGAACACAAACTTGCCGCCTGCAGACTAATAGATGTTGCAACATCTCAGAATCATAGAATCACAGACTGGTTTGGGTTAGAAGGGACCTTAAACTCAAATAGTTCCATCTAGAACTCATCTAGTTCCAAACCGCTGACAAGGGCAGGGACACCTCACACTACACCGTGTCACCCATGACCTATCCAACCTGGCCTTGAATGCTGACAAGGATGGAGCATTTACCACTTCTTTGGGCAACCTGTGCCAGTGCCTCACCACCCTCACAGAGAAGAATTTCTTCCTTATCTCTAACCTGAACTTCTCCTGTTTAAATTTAAACCCATCACCCCTTGTCCTACCACTACAGTCCCTTGTGAAGAGTCCTCTCCAGCATTTTTACTTTTACTTGGTGTGCTTTTACATTCTTTGCTTTACTTGGGGTGCTGCTTCACCAGATTTACTTCCAAAATTGATGCCCACTGTGCGCGCTTTGCTTGAGAAGTTCTACTCTTCCAAACTGCTTGGCTTTGTGTTATAACCTTCTGTGAAAAACCATCCACTATGGCTCTGCACTTTGAGGGCCCAGCTCCAAAGGGCTTTGCTGAGGAGCATTCACCTGTCCTCCTAGCAGGCCTCTGCCTGGGGGCTGCTGAAGCAGAGGAAGACCTTGCCATGTCTCTCCTCCAACACCCAGCACCACAGCAGCCCACAGCTGCATGGAAGATCCTGAGCAATCACTGGATCGGGACAAAGGGGTTTTAGTCCCTCCAGCAGTGTAAGGTTGGAGGCTCTTGAGCCCCTATTACCTGTGTCAGGACAGTGCTCATGACATGATGAGGACCTATGAAATATCTGAAGCCTTCACACATGTATTTCTTGTTGTGTTGTCAGAGTATAGGGCAGACTCTAACCCCTCAGCGGTTTGTAGGTTAGCTATTCCTGGGCAAATTCTCAACAGCAAGACAAGGGGCAGCCCTTGATCTGTTCTAATTTAAATCCTTTCTCTCAAGTATGGCTTTCTTGAAAGTGCTTTTCTGCAAAACATCTAAATGTTGTGTTGGGGTTTTTTTCCTCTTATCTTGTTTAGGAAAATGGGAAAGTTTCAACAAAAAAAAAACCACATAAAACAGCCTGAGGTGAATACATGGAAAATATTTGGCCAATCACAGTTTAATGAAGTAAAAAGTCAAAAAGTCTAAAAGTCTTGGAGAGAAAATTTTAGGTAAACATGATTGCAATTACTAGTTCCACCTTTGAAGTATTTCTTGACAGTGTTTTTTTTTTCTCTCACACATTAAAATAAAGGAATTTAGCAAAAGATTTTAATGAACTAAACCCAGCACTTCATTCCAAACTCTGGCTGAGATTTAGTTGTGGGAAATATTTGTCACCAAACATTAGGATTTCACAGTATCTTCTTGCTTTAGGGCATTATTCAGGAGGCTTTTAGGTTTTATCTTTCTTATTGACAGTAAAGTTTACTAGGCTGTGGGGTAGCAAGCAGATTAGGAAAATCCTGAGCTCTTCCACCAAAGCTGGACAAGGAAGCAGGGCCGGTGCACTCTATTCCCAAGACTTCAAACACTCTGATTCTCCCCCCATCATTTTTGCATAATCCATTGGAATCTGACAAACAAAAGACTCTCAGAAGTCAGATGGCATTTAATTTGAGTAGTAGGTAATCAGTGAAAGAGAGCATCCTGGAGAGAAGGTAATTTGTCTTGAGCTGACAATTTGAGATGGATGCGCTGGGGTTATCTGCAGAGTCAGTTCAGACAGAGATGAACTGAACTCCATTTTTCTCACTGGAAGTCTAAATCAACAGAAACCACGGTATTTAACAGATTCTCTTTTCTCCTCACTAGAGATCTCACATCTTTTCTCACAGAGAGAGAGAGCTTAAGAGGAAAAGGAAAAGAAAAAAGGAAAAGCCAAAGGGAAAAGGAAGTAGATGTAAAGGTAAATTTGCTTAGTAAATTAACTATTAAAAGCAGCATTAATCTAATCTAATGGTACATTTCCCCTTCAGCTGGAGTAGGTGGATGGAGTCAGACAAGCCACACCACTCTCCTGTCTCCTGGCTCTGTTTCCAAGCTGGGGTTCATAGACCACTGGAAGAGAACGGAGTGCTTGCTGGAGTCCTTGGAGAGATGCTGGGCCTTTCCTTTAGAAATTATTACCTTTCAGGCATTGTCTAAAATAAAATTGGCCAAATCTCAGTTTCTCTTTTGGGGGAGAAGCCTAGTTATTTTAACACTAAGTACAGTCCAGATGAATTCTGGTCACTTTGAATGGGATCCAATGCCATCCAATTTGAGTATAAATATATTCTCAGATGTTAACGGCAAAAAATGAAGGAAAAACCTCATTTTAAGGAATTGAATGCCCAGAGAAACAGAAAATCTGTGAGACCAAATTACTAATGATGTTTCTTTAGAAAATATGTGAAATTCATTTAGAAAAATTGACTGTTTAGCAGGTTTTTTTCCATCATCTTGTGCTGAGTAATGGCCCATACTGAAGGGGACAACATTTGAATAATGTGACCCTCTTCTTTGTTTTATGGAGTACAGATCTAAATCAAGATCGATACTATCATAACATAAAGTCTCAAAAAGCTTCTAGCTAAAGGTCATGGATCTAGAAAAAGAAAAAAAAAGAAAAGATTTAAACTCTGTTCAGGAAACCACTAAAACATGCTCTTAGCTTTAGAACTTTAAAGCCAATAGCACTGAAACATTTGCTTAGTATTATGTACACACTTAAATATCCATCTGGAATATGAACACTGAATAACAAAAGAAATAAAAGAACACAGGGTGGCAGAAAGGAAGAATATTATTAAATAATGTTCTTTAAACAGCATGGCTTTAATTTCTTCTGTAAAACATGAAAGTATTTCCAAGAATCTGTCATTCATTTTTGCCTGCCTCTTTGCCCCAGCAATGAGATGTGTATGAATATTCCTATCAATAATTGGAGACTCTGTCCTGCAGTGGTCTGTTTTCTTTCAGGAAAGCAGTATTCAGGTTTCAAAGTGGATGAAATATCTGCTCCAAAGTATGCAAACATTTGTTTAGCTCCTTGTTCAGATACAGATCTTTGCATTTATACTCTAAAATAAAAAGACAAAACTCATGTTTTCCTTATGAGTCACAAATCATTCTGTTTTGCTATGAATCTCAGGAAGTTTTTGTACATTGCAGGCAAACAATTCAAAGCAAGACTTCTCATTTTCAGTGGTGGTTTAAATATGGCCAACACTTTGAAAATCAAAAGTTCTCTTTAGAAATTATTTATTGTTATCAGTGCAACAGTTTGCTATTACAATGCATTTGAAAACCAATTTTTGCTATCCATCTTCCAAATAAAATACTTGTGGAGCTCTTGTTGTCAACACATGTTGTTGGGGAAGAGGATTTTCTAACTAGAGCTGTATTTGACCTCTTACATTTTCCCCCATCAGAATTCCTAGGATTTCTCGCCCTGCTGGGTGGAAAGAGGCACATTCTCCAGCAGACAGGTTTTGTGTGCCAACAGCTAGGGAAATTTCCGTTCCTCGCAAAATTGGTCCCAGCACATTAAGGCGGAATGGCCATCCCAGGGCAGAGTTTCCCTGACTGTGGGCTACAATCCCCCCAAGGGCCAAAGAGAGTTCAAAGGGAGCTCTGAAGTGTTAGAAACAACAGTGCTGGTCAGCAGCTGCTGACTTTTTCCTGGCTGGAAGAGTGAGGCTGTGGTTTCATGAGATTAAGTCTTCATCACCAATTCTGGCTTCTGGAATTCCTTTTCCAGCCTTTCACTTTTGCTTGTTTCATCTTTCCCTCCTGCAGTAGATGGGCCCCTGAGTTTTCCTGGCCTGTATTGGTTTGTGGGTCTGCTGTGAAATGGATCAGGAATTTGATCCAATTTGGAGGAAGACACACAAAAAACCCTAAGTGATTCTCTGCCAGGCTATTCGTAAGCTGGAGTTATTCCCTGCTCCAGTTCATCGCACAGATGCATCCATAGCTATACTGGTGTAGGAGTGGTATGTTGCAACCTGTGAGCAATGGATGAGGAGCAGTGCCACTGGAGGGTTGTGCCAGCAAAACCACAGCCACAAGAGGAGCTTTAATTATGGGTGGCAAGAGGTTACTCTCTCTCGGGAGTGAGGAATTGCTTTTCAGTGCCTTAATTGCTGGCAGCAGGTCAGTTCCTCCAGAGAAGGGGAGCTAGCATTTATCCCTAAAGCCAAAATTACAGCTGAGTCTTACTCTTCTCCTGCCCTGTGGGGCATGGAATGGCTGCTCACTCAGGGGGCTGCATGAAAATGGATGTTTCCAACAGGGCCCACCTTCTCCAAATGTTTAGAAATGCTGGCTTTGGAATCTCTGGGATTTTTTATCTCTGGGTGCTTATGACAAATCAGTATCTGAAGCAGAAGTTTACTGATTTCAGGAGGACATTTTCCTCAGGAGGATGGTCACACTCTTGTGTCACCACTGACTTGAATGACTTTACGTTCGTGTACACAGAGCAAAACTTGGATTCAGGGAAGCCACTTCACAATCAGAACCAGCTGATGCTCGTGTTAACAGTTTCAGTAAAAACGGGGTTGGTCTGAATTGCCAAGTGGCATAAATAACTTCAAGACATTGTTGCAACACACTGGCTGAGCTTCATGGAGGGACACAATGTACAGCAGAAAGCTGGAGAGCCTAGAATCATAGAATGAACTAGGTTGGAAAAGACCTTTAAGATCATCAAGTCCAACCGTTCCTCAGCACTGCAAAGGCCACCACTAAACCATGCCACTGAGGGCTTTGTCTACATGGTTTGTGAACATTTCCAGGGATGGTGACTCCACCATTGCCCTGGCCAGCCTGTTGCAATGCCTGAACACCCACTCCATGAAGAAACTGTTCCTAATATCCAATCTAAACATTCCCTCATGCAGCTTGAGGCCGTTTCCTCTTGCCCTGTCACTTGTTGCTTGGGAGCAGAGGCCAGCCACCTCCTGGCTCCATCCTCCTTTCAGGTAGCTGTAGAGAGTGATAAGGTCCCCCTTGAGCCTTCTCTTCTCCAGACTAAACCCCCTGTTTCCTTCAGCCGTTCCCCATCACACTTGCGCTCCAGGCCCTTCACCAGCTCCATTGCTCTTCTCTGGACCGACTCCAGCACCTCAATGTCTCTCTTGTAGTGAAGAGCCCAGAACTGAGCACAGGATTAAAGTATAAAGACTGAAGAGAACCACAAAACTGTTAGATATGAACAGTGTAAAGATCAAAGATGAGTTCTTCAAATGCAGGTACCATCTTTTAATGTCCAAATAGCAAACAAATGACAGACTACAATGAGGAAAAATAGCTATGTAAGACTGATATGTATATTAAAAATAAAGTTTCATTAAGCATCAGTGACTTTTTCATGGGATGTTGCAGTACACATGGGAATTGGCCCTTTGGACAGGATGGTGACTGTCTGAACAAGTTTTTCTACAGTTATTTATTCCATTCGTAATATTTTATCTTTGTGGCGACTAGAACCAGACTTTTCAAGAGAGTATCTGAGCCAGAACTGAGCGCAGGATTTGAGGTGCAGCCTTACCAGTGCAGGGCATGGTTTTCTCTTGCAATGCTTTAGGTGTCGGTGTCAGAGACACATAAAAGCAAATGTTACATGGTCCCAGCTCAACTTGCTCAACTATACCTGCCCCATATGAAGCTAGCAGACAGATTCATTCTATAGGTGAACTCAGTTTCTTTGGTACTCATGGAAAAAAACTCACAGAAATACAGTTTCAGCAGGGGGAAAAAGCAAGTCAGATTTCATCTGTGACTGTCACTGTTCTATTTTTGCTGGTTGAATTCTAGCACGTTTTAGATCATGGCAGATAGTCAAGTTTCATTTCATTGTAATAGTGAGGGAAATGAGAAGAAAGTTCAGCCCATTAGACAAAGGGGTGCCTTTTCAAATTATCAAAGCTACCTGAAAACTTCTCTGAAATCAGTTGGATTTATTGCCTAAGTGTGCTGAGTTCATACATTCCTAATACATATATGTCCCTTTGTAAAATAGCATTTAGCTTTCTACGTCATTTATATGCCTTTGGCAATTTACCAGGAGTCTGTAAAGAGTTGAGACTAGAGTTGAGAAGTCCACAACACTGAGCATCAGACTGGTTTTAAATTGAGAATATGTTAAACGAAATCCAAGCACTAACTTTATCACCCCCATGAAGCCAGAATAAAGGTAGACAGGTAACTTTGCCCTACTGCCTTGTTCAGACTCTGTTGGAGGTCCCAATTTCCATTTCGTGTGGAACCTTTTGTCTGTGGAAGAGCTCTATTTCTGCCATGAACGTAGGTCAGAAACGCCTCACACTGGTTTCATGCCACATTTCTACTAAGTCGAGTTTTCCCTGTGATCTCCACAAGTGTAGGTGTTCAAGGCTCAAATTTTAATATTGCCCATAAAAATAAATAAATGAAGATAAGAAATTTGCTGAGTTTGAATCCTCATCTGGACTTCAGCTTCTAAAAAAGAGAAAAACAACTCACAAATTTACTGTGCTTAAACCCAAGGCTCAAGTTGAAAATCCAGGTTCACAAGCCCCACTACTATGTATGATCCTTCGGTACCTGCGAACATTGGGATGGACACACACAACTCAGCAGACAGCCTTTATCCTCCACCATTAATCACTATAAAAACTATTGCTGTTACCAAAACATGTCAACAACATGAGCTACATCATTGAAGTGTTGCTGATGTTGGTTTCCTTCTCTTTGACGAAACTGGTAGATACTTGCTTACCACAGTATGAATGGTGTGAAGTTTTTTAAGACCTTGTCCCATAGAGTGACTGTCTAGACTGCTTAGAATAAGGAGGTAGGCTTATAAAATTAATAGTTATAAAAGGATTAATGGATGTTTGCTTTCCTCTCATTTTAGAGCTTTTCCATGAATGTGGACCAGCATGGCATTGTTTTTCACAGCAACACTGAGGGACAATAGTTCTCTTTCAACAGTGAATGAAAGCTGAAAGTCTTAGAAAAGCCTGTAGGTTTTTCATATTTGCTGTTCTTTTCTACGGACATATTTCCCTCTACACGTGGAATAGGAATTACCTGTGTTAGCAGTTGGACATACAGATGGTCCCTGTCACAAAGAGGTTACACGCTAAGCTCAAGCTGAAAAGTGATTTTGTATAAACAAAAAAAGTTTCAGGCAATCAGTGCAAAGTAAAGTTACAGTTTCTTCTTTACAAGGTTATTGGTGAGCATCATTATCTGAAGAAAGATAGCTGAGTGACTTTACAGATATTTCTGGTGAAAACATACAGACAAAAGTGCTTGATTGCAAGTTTGCTTTATCGGTGAGGGATGCAAGCATCCCTGAAGAATTGGTGGAAGAAGCTGACATCTTGGCAGAGTTCATAGTGATGGAGGTTGAAGGAATAAGGTACCATAAGATTTGAGATGGTTGAAGATGCTTCGGAATGTGCAGACCTGATGAGGAAAAGGAATGGAGTTGCAAGAGAAAGCACACAACACTGTTTAAGCAAGTTGAGTTTACATTTGTAGCTAGGTGATGAGTTTACATTGATAGCTACATTATTCATGAGGTAAACCACGGAAGTGTGCTGTAACTTTTGGGAGATGCATTTCCACAATATCTCTGTATTTGGATACCAGTCCTTAAAATAAAGAAAGAGGATAGGGAATTTTAAGGAGAGAAAAGAGTAGAGAAACAAAAAGGGTCATGAAGGTGTGAATTCCAGTGCCAGAAGAGAAAATATCACCAAGTTAAAAAATCAGATACAGTAAGGTGAACCAAGAGGATAAGTAGGAGACAGGACCAGGGTGATAAAAGATGAAAGTAGGAGAGTCCTTTTGCAGGCAGCTTGTATATGGGGCATGGGAATTGTGCTCTCTGGGGAGATGCAAAACTGTTGTCTGCTCCAAGCAGCCCAGGCAGTGGAGTTGTTCAGAAACAGCATTTGAATTGGTGTATCTTGTATAGCTATGCAGTGAGATCTGCTCTTGCCCACCCACCTGCCTCTTTAAAGAAAAGGACAAAAAAAAGAGACATAGCACAAGAAAAAGAAGCCCAAAGTATGTGACAGCCAGGACCTTGCTGACAGATATTAGGGCAGATTGGGACACATTGTTTTCCAAAATTCTTTGCCTCACCTCAGAGAATTATATTTATTTTATGGGTCACAAACAAGGCATTTCTTTTGAATGTAAACCTCGGGCACATTCATCTTTGCCTCCTTTGCACAGCCTGACCAGGAGGTTAGCTGTTAGGTATCTGAGCTATTCCAATTTATGCATACTAGGCACTTAAAATCCCTTTGTGTCCAACTCCTACTGTACTGTATTTCAGTCCACTGCAGGCAAACAATCCCATTGTCTCCTATATGTTTTAAACAACAAACATAAACCAGGTGATTAAACTCCATAAACAAACAGGGTTTTCCCAGCAACAAATCAACACCTCTCCGTGTCTGGTATTTGTGGAATTTGATAAGCCACCCACTTTGCTCCCTCCCTATTCTTGTTATGTCTGTCCTCAGCCTTCTTCATCTTTTATCCCCACCCTGTTTCACCCAGTCTCCAAAGGCAGGCATTCATTGTTAATTAACTGCTGAAACAACGCAAGCAGCTTGGTTCATGGGGTTGAGATGGGAATGGAGCTTTAGGTCGGAGTTTAAACTGTTTTGAAAGGCCTAAAACGCATCGTTTCTCACTCACAAGGAGTGAGGGAGGCAGGAAGGAGGAACATGCAAGACAGAAGGAGAGTTAGGGAATGTAACTGGAAAACCTCAAGCCAGTAAATTAAGACACATGTCTTAGTTTGAATGATAGGGTGGTTTTTTTGTTGTGTTTTTTTTGTTTGTTGTTTGTTTGGTTTTTTTTTTGTTGGTTTTTTGTTTGTGTGTGGGTTTTTTTGTTTTTGTTTTTTTTTTTTTAAATCAAAGATTCTGGTGTTTCTGGTACTTATGTGCTCCCAGATGTATATACTTGCCTTGTATAATGTTTCTGGGCCAGATACCTGTCTTGGTCAGAGTGGTATAGATGTGGAATTATTCAGGATTGGGAAAGACTGCCTTCATGCAAGAGTTATGCTGGCATAACAAATTAACTGCCTCTTATTGTGCTGGCTTATCAAGAGTTGTTATAAATTACTCCCCATTCACTTTCAGTCAGTATTTGCTAAATATCATGCACTGGTAGCAGTAGATGAATAAATGACAGTATTCGTTGCACATACAGAAGTTTCCATCTCATTGTGCTGTCTTATCTTACAGATTGTGTTTTCTGTTATTAACAAAGTGAAGCTGTTAATGCATGCTCTGATTCCATCTCTATCAGTAGTAAACTGAGTTTGGAGTAACTGAAATAATCCCATTATTGTATTATTCCTTCTAAAAATGCCCAATGGCTCAGAGTCTGACCTGAAGTTCTCCTCACTTGTTTCAGATGCAGATTCCAGTAAGAAACATTCTTGAGACTTGGGGGGTTGATATTTCTATTCTGATTGTTGAGGTTATAGCTGCATCCACGGTAACAACAGTAGTCCAATATTCCTGTTGTATTCTGCCTAATTAGAATATAGTCTGTAGTTTTCTCCAGAAATTAGTGTTGTATTCATTTTATCTAGGTCTAATGTAATATTAATAACTCTTCCATGGAGTATCCTGCAGTGTTCCAAATACTTTTAGTCTGTGCTGATCAGAAGTGAAAGCATTTCATTCTATAAAGACATTAGGAGCTCTACTGCTGTCAAATTCAGCAGTTAAACGAAGCAGAAACTTAGTTCAAAGGCCAAATCCTGGAAGCATTTTCCTTTGCAACATTTCAAGGAGCAATACTTCCCTTCTGGGATTGTCCAGGAGAAAACGATTATAAACTAAATGGCATGCCTTCTCAAGAGTGACAAATATTTCATGTCTTGCAAAAAATCCCAGTGTGTGAATTCAGCGAACCAAAAGGGAGAAAGCCATTCAAAGGATTGTTGCTGAACTGTCTGTCATGGGGGAAGGCTGGGACTTGGTTAAGTCCAATTCTCTCCTGTAAGCAGCATCCACATGAAGAAATGCAGGGATTCCCTTCCTATTGTCCTGCAGCTTGCCCTGAGGCCAGGTACATTAGTCCTACTGACTCATGGATACACCTAATTATTAAGACATGGAGCAAGAGCAGCTCGAAGAGGTGCCTCACTTCTCTTAGTGACATGGATTAGTGATGGCGTTTTCAGTTCTGCAGTGAAGGTTGGAGTAGATCTTTAAGGTCATTTCCAACCTGGTTGATTCTGTGATTCTATGATTCTTCGCAAATGGCTGTTGTGGGGCATAATCTCTTCTCATAGGGGCATGGCTCCCCCCACACCATATTCCCTTGCTTTTCCTCTTCCTCTTCAGCTTTCTTCATCTTTTGTATAGGTAGAGAGTATAATACCTGTGAGAACCTGGGCACTATCGTAATTGTAACTAATAATTACCAGCACAGCAGAGAAAGGGCAAACGATTGGTATTCCTGGCTCCTGATCCCTCCAAGTCTTGGGTGTTCCGCAGTTCTTCTTCAGATGTGCTAATAAGGAGCAAGACGCTGAACTTGAAGGACCCAGATTTACATATTTTGACCCACAAGCACAGATAGAGCAGATAGTTTAAGGGATTTATCTGGGATCTTCTCTCTGGTGAGGAGTGGGCACAGCCACGCTGTACCCTGAAGGTGCTGTGCGGTTAAATCTGCCCCCGGCTGCCTCCCAGATTCCCAGCTGCTCCAACTGCGACTCTTTTCCTGTCTGTGAGGGCACAGGTCTTATCAGCACCATCTGAAATGTCCTCTGTGTAACCAAGATCTTTGCACCAATCATGGGGGTGGTTTTAATCACTCTGAACAGGAAATAGCATGCTACATTTAAATACTGTATATAATTATCATGGGAAATATAATTAGCAAGCGTAATTAAATGGGCTTGACTGCATATCAGACTGTTTCTTGATTTTTCACTCAATCCAGCTGTTTCTCACAAGCTCTTTACTTTGAATACTGGTGGTCTGTGACAGAGCCTCTGCACAGAATGAAGGAAGAATTACTTCTTTAAAAGCTATTCATTTAATCTAACTAGGCTAATTTATTTAAATGCAATCATGACTTTTTCCAATACAACCTCCTTTACTTATTGCTTTAGATGTTTCATTTTGGAATGCCTGGGTTCATAAAAAAATATCCAGTTTGAAGGTTTTCTAAAACCCCAAGTATCTAAAGTCACTGATAGCATGGACTGGCTGTTTAGTATGTTTTTGTTTCATGTGTTGTACAACAGAGGCCTGACTCCTGATTGGGTCCTCTTAAGTGCTACAAATACATACAAATGTGGTTCTGTGCAACCTGATCTAGTTGAAGATGTCCCTGAACATTGGAGGGGGCTTGGACTAGATGACCTTTGAAGGTCCCTTCGAACTGAAAACCATTCTGTGATTCTAAATAGATGATGCTGATAAAACAATATAATTACTAAGCACAATGCTAGGCTATGATGATTCTTTTCCTTCCTGCTCAGAAAGGAAGCATTCTGAATTGCTGGAGAAAATATTCTGTGTTCCCTTCAATAAAGACTATAACATTGCAATAGTGTTTCAAGGATATGTTGAGAAAATAAGCTTAAGTGTATTTTTATTTGTAAATGGCTCTTCTTCACTTGTCCCAGTGCCTTATCTTTGGGTTAAGTCACGTAAGATGACAGTTTGCTGGCAGTGAAAGAGGCAAACCCATGCTCTCTCCTTCCTGAGCAGAACACTACATTCATGCTGAGGTGAGTTCATGCTCATATGACCCCTTAGCAAGCTGATTCAATTCCCTATGCAAGCAAAATCCTAAGATGCTTCTATTTATCACTTTTTGTTTCCTCCTGGGTTGCCTGAGTGGGCTGAATTAGCTCACAGAGAGGTCAGACAAGAGCTAGTATCAGCGACAGGGGCATGAAGCAGATGGGTCCATGCATTGGCTGGGCTGGGGGTACTACCCGTTCCCTTTCAGCAGAAGCAGGCGCCTAAGTCAGCCCAGCAGCCTCATCTGACTCTACTTATCACTGGAGTCATGTGGTGAAGGAAAAGGGTATCTGAAGATCATGGTACGGCATCTCCACGGTCAGGAATGCTCGAGATGTTCCCATACAGTAAAGCTAGCGTGCTTTACTGAATTACACTAATTCTTAAAGGGAAAAGAAAATCCGTGACTGGTCAGTTTTTTCTTGGAGTATGCTCACAGCCCTTTTTCTGTCATACATGCATGCAATTTCATTACATAGGCATAAGTAATGGCAGAAAACGCACTTTAAAGCTCTCCGTTCAAACAGCCACACTGTAAGTGCTTGCAGCACACAAAAAGTGCCCCACGACTTACCTGCTGAATCACATCTCTTCCAACGAGTAGAAAATTATATTTGGTCCACAGATAAGAAGTACTGGTGAAATATTTTGGTCTATAATTGTATCCAATGAGGAATTCAAGAAAGATCCTCTATTCCTTAGAACATTCAGTGATCAGGGAAAGTAAATAGTGTAATAAATTATTAGTTCAGGATGTGTAACTGCAAATAAAATATTGTACTAACTATAATTGTAAGACATGATTATGTCATCATAAACGATGTATGCATGAGCTCTCAGATCACCCAGCTGTATAAATCTGATCTGTATCAGGCCTGAGCACTGCATCACTTTTCTGTTAAGTTTGTTAGACACCAAGCTATGCAGTTTATGCTAACAGTATGCTAGTTGTGAAAGGGCAAGTAAGACTTGATCTAAGTAAAATCATAGAATCCCAGACTGGTTGGGGTTGAAAGGCACCTTAAAGCTCATCCATTTCCAGCCCCTGCCACAAGTAGAGACCACAGAATGGTGTGGACAGAGAGTACCTGATTCAGTGAGAATCCTGCCAGTGAAAACTTACCCTCCCAACAGATGGCTGAACAACAGAGACCATGAGAATGATCTGTATTTTGTGTCACAAAGCTGTGACATGTTTGATCTGGTAGTAGCACCTCCAACCCCAGATTTACTACAATGGGAAACCACAGCCTGGGTATACTGGGGAGGTCTCCAAACCCTGCGTAGCAGGAACCAACTGTGTCATTTTTAGAGGGAAAAAGTGGTTAAAGTAGCAAACAGCTGCTTTGTGCTCACCAGAGGATCCAGAACTCCATTCTTATAAACCATCTTCATCAAACCAACAGGCTGTGCTGTATTCTTTGGACTTTAACAAACACTATACATTTTATGTCTTACTGAATATAATGTAAAGAAACTGTAGAGCATGTGGCTGATATAATTGCTTAATACCAAAGTGCTTAAAGAAGCCAATTTTGAAGATGATGGAAGAGCATACATTTAATTTATAGTCATAGTGAAAGGATTTAGCTCTCTTATTTCTTCATGACAAAACCTACAAAACTTTTCTCATGCCAAATGTAGGGGAAAGGTTTGACTCCAACAGAAGCAGTAAATTCAGTACAAAGTTTCTTCTAAATCAGAGATATCAGATAGCTTTTCCAACTTGTGACTGACTTCAGTCAGCATTTCATGCAGTCAAGTGACAGAAGCTGGTCACAGCACTTCACGGGTAATGAGCCGAAGAGGACACGAGCGATGCCACTTCCAGCCAGAGATGCCTGCCTGACCTGATAACCACAGCAGAGCAAACGGCAGGCGATATAATTAGGGGCCCTCTAATTTGCCTGGTGTCAAAAATGCCAAACCCCAAATTCCATGGTTTCTTCTCTAAGCACACAGTAGAACTAGTCAAAACAGCTATAAATACATTTTCCCTGTATCTGCACATTCCATAAATAGTACAAATATAATTTTACAGCAGTAGCTGAGACTTGAATAGTGGGATTATCTGCTTGGATTCAGGTGCTTATATAGTTTAACTTCCACTGTTAGAGTCTGAGTTTGGAAAAGATTATGGAATATAAATAATTTCATACTTTTACAACAACATCACATGCAACAGGGTGCTTACTTCTTCATGGACAGGCTGACATGTGCTAGCAGCAAAAAAACTCATCCTGCTTCCACTGAAATCAGAGATCATGTGGTCCATGCCTTGGAGGAAAGGGTTACAGGACCCTCTTTCATATACTTTTAAAGGGACATTTTTTTCTGGTAGGTTTTTTTTTTGCCTTTATTTCTTGAGAAATGAATTCATTATTATATTGTTTGTGTTACTCCTTTGTAAGTAGTTGTACCAGGTTAGGGCTTTTCATGTATTGAGTAACCAGAGCAATTAATTCTACATCGGATTGTGTTATAGAATCATAGAATCACAGAATAGTTTGGGTTAGAAGGGACCTTCAAAGGTCATCTAGTCTAACCCCCCTGCAATGAGTAGGGACATCTGTGTCCTGTGTGATTTCATAAGCACATGCTGAGCTGGAGACAGTAAATACTGGGTGTCCAAAGGGTGAGCATATGCCACAGAGTTGCCAGATCTTTCTGAAGAAATAAAGGGGAGACAGTAAGGGCAGAGGGAGCAGCAGATCCTTCATTCCCTTTGGGAAACCCTGTAAATCCCCAGTGCTTCTAAGGCTGTGGAGCACCAGCATGTTTCAGTGACCAAAGGGAATTAGAGGAAAGATCTGTCCATTCGCTGGCCAGGTGTTGACTCCAAGGTAGTAGCTGGTGGAGAAGGACAGTGGCTGGATGTGCATGAACTTGTCCATTATGGCTGGATGTTTGTCCATTGTGGACATTTTCTTTTGTATTAGGATGGGATATTGTCAGCTAACTTGATCAGCTTTCACAAATACAACTTGGTGATTACCCTCTGAAGACATCAATCCCGTAACTATTCACTTTGGTAGGAGCTGGATAAACTTTCTTCTGATGTTTTATAACATCCATTTTTCTCTCTTCTGTCAACCCCTAGTTAATGCTAAATTGAAGTTACATAGAAGAGGACAAAATCTGTTGTGTAAGAGAAACTCTGCTTTTTCAGGGACTTAGCGATGAGACCACAAGTCCAGATGCTGGGAGACTGGGGTTAGGTTTGTGTACAAGGGTTGAATTGATGACATCCATTTCTAAGCTGTTTTGGAATTCCTTGGTATCAAACGCAAGTTCAGTTTTAACGAAGACAGTGGACCACAGGTGGAGCTTGAAGGAACAGAGAGCCGGTATGAAAACCAGGCGAGCTGGGCTTTGGTCCTGCAGAGCACACACAGGGGAATGTGCTGCAGGCAGTGGGTTGCCTCTATCCCAGCAATAGCCATTGGCCCAGGCAGCTTATCCTGCCCAAGGCATTCATTGCAGTTTTGTGTTCTACTAGATATCTCGTAGAATCATGGAATGATTTGGCTTGGAAGGGACCTTAAAGGGGAATTTAGGCAAGAAAATGACATTAGTTGAGTTTGAATTTTGCTAGAGGGAGAGCAAATATATCCCCCCCAGAAGCACAATGTCTGTATGGGCTCTGAAAACATGGGCAGGGATTTGATTTCCCACCAAAAGGACAGACACAGATAGCCTGGGAGGGGTTATACATGTGTACATATATATATATAAAAAAATGTGTTCTATATGGATAATATAATGTAATAATATAATATGCCTTGTGTTATACATAAATAATATATATGTGCATTTATATTATTTTTTGTATATATAACATATATAACCCCCTTCTGAGTTATCTCTCTCTGTCCTTTGGGTGAGAAATAATATTATCTATATACTCTAATATATGGCATTCACGACTAAAATATATGTTACATATATTATATGTTACATTATATGTAACACATTTTACCTGTGGCTGCCCCATCCCTGGCAGTGTTCAAGGCCAGGCTGGACAGGACTTGGAGCAACCTGGTCTAGTGGAAGGTGTCCCTGCCCATGGCAGGGGCTTGGAACTGAATGAGCTTAAAGGTCCTTTCCAACCCAAACCCTTTTACGATTATATATATATATATATGTAACACAAGGTGCATTTCAGTGTGGAGCCCAGAGCCTCACGGCGAGCAAGGGGGAGGGAGGGAGGGTTGCAGCCTCCCGGGCAGCAGCGAGCCCCAGGCGGGGCTCCCGCGGGGGTTTTCGTGGTAATGGGGTGCAGAAGACCGGGGTCGGGGTCAGGGCCAGCCGTGATCTGCGGTCCCCGGTATCCCAGCGCACTCCTCCGGCACTGCCGCCGCACGGCGCCCGGCGGCCCTCCCCCAGAAGCCGAGCTGGAGGTGCGGGAAGCCACTGGAGGCGAGTTGCAGGGAAGGACGTGCGGGGCAGCGCCGGAATACGGCCGGGGACACCGCCAGGATACCGCCAGGATACCGCCAGGATACCGCCAGGATACTGCCAGGACACTGCCGGGATACCTCCGGAACAGCGCTGGGCCGGCAGAGAGCCCGCCCGCTGATTGGCGAGTCCCGGCGGCAGGCTCAGCCAATGGGGTGGCGTGTCCATTCATGAAAGCCGCGGTGGCTCCGTGCGCCTGTCCCCGCGGTGGCTGGGCGGGGGGCCCCGGGAGCCGTATTGGTCTGCGTGCTGAAGATCAACCTCTGCCTTCTGCAGCGGGTGCTGCCATGAAATCATCTTTCCGTGCTGATTGAAATCATCTGTTTTCAGCTCTCTGACAAATTAATTGAGCTTTCCTCCGACTCAGGGGCCTGGTGACTTCTGAAGCAGATTGTGTCTACATGCCGTCTCCCAGACAAGCACAATTTAATTTGCTAGGCTTTAAAGGAACTGTATGTTTCCAGAAAGGCAATGAAAGAAGCACTTGTTCTGGTGATAGCGCTTCAACTTTTACAAATATGGCACAAGGGTTGAAGCTTATAAAATGTGGATTTTCCTGCAACCGATAACCAGATCCAAAATGTGTCAGGCCCTGAGATGCACAGTACTGGTAATGTTGCAGGCTCTGAGTTGCTTTCTTTCAAATATATTAAAAGAATTCTCCTCAAGTAACTGTGAGAGAGCTGAGCTCTCTCCGTTCTCAGGGATGGGACAGTGCTGAGCCTGTGCCCATTTGCTGTGCTGATAAAATATCTCCTGGTTACGGATGTGTTCCAGTTCAATTTCATTTCATAGGGCTAAGCAGGAGTTGCAAAGTTCATCTAGAGTCCAAGCCTCCCAACCCCCAAGTCCTGCTCTGCACCCAGGGTTGTGGTTTAGGCCCACTACTGGCATGGCTTGTTCCAGCATTCTTTTCATCTATCCTTGAGGACTTCTAAAACTTAGAATCATAGAATGGTTTGGGTTGGAAGGGACCTTAAAACTCATCCGGTTCCAATCCCCTGCTGTGGGCAGGGACACCTTCCACTAGACCAGGTTGCTCCAAGCCCCACCCAACCTGGCCTTGAACACTGCCAGGGAGCAACTTCTGCCTAATATCTAACTTATATCTAATTTATATCCTTATATCTTTCAAACGTAATTAAACAATTTCTGCTTTCAGGTACCCGAATGTTGCTGTCTGTGATTGTCCCCTGGGTAGATCCAGTATTTGACAAGTGGCTCGATGTAGTAAGAAGGTAGCTGTGCCCAGCCTGAAGACCAATGAAGGAGCACAAAAGGTGCTAGCTGCCTGCTGTGCTCAGCTCAGTCTGTATGTATACCCTGCATTTTTCAGTTATACCTGTTAATTTTCCCTATTTAGAAAAGCACCAAAGCACATCATTAACTCTGTTGACTTGTGCCCTTGTTCACTGGGGTAGATTTAAGCACATTCTCAAATTTAAGTACATGTTTACGTGGTCTGCTGAACACTTACTGAAGGAATCTGCTGGTTTGTGGCCTAGCTGAGTGTTTCTTCCATTTTTTCACCTCCCTCCTCCATTCTAAAATCCAAATGATTTGTAAGCATGAATTAACTTATCTTTGAAAGTCTTCTGGGAAATCAGGGGTTTTGTATTTATTGTTGGTCCTTCATTTACTTAAAATGTAAGAGATATCAAAAGAATTTTAGGAGGCTATTGGGAATCAAACCCAAATTCTGTCCCATGCAGCAGGGACAGGACCTCAACCAGCTCTAACTGACTGGGGAACTTTTATCATGGGCTGACACTCAACTGCTTCTACTTCCTTATCCTCTAATTTGCAGGTGCTACTTTAAAAAGTCAAGCAGAGAGCCCAGAGTTAATCAAAAGTCTGTATTTCATTGAAGGGTTAGAGAAGAATTAAAACATAGATACTAAAATTGTAATAATAGGTAGCTGAAATTTCAACAGAAAACCTCAGACCCAAACACTCCCAAATGCCAGAGAAATATGTAAGTGAATCCAGAGCGAATCCAGACTCACACACTATGATTTGGCCAGACCACCTTCCCTTTACCCTCCCAGTTCTGGCTGCATCTGAACCTTTCAGTCAACATCTTCATTGCACTAAATTTTTCAGTCTGTTGGCAGAGCTGAGCTTTGCACCTGGCACCTATTTTTAATTCAATTACATTCCCATTCCAAGGACTGTCACTTGGAAGAACTCCTCCTTTGATTTCTAACTGCAGAAAATTCAGCTAAAAAAGACTCTCATCAAAGCTTTAGTAGCGGATGAATTTAAAGCTGTTCTGTGTTACTTCTACACTGTCCAAGATCCGAGTACAACCACAGTTTTTCAACCTGTGCCTACCCTCAGGGTTGCTGCTGCTCTCTAGAAAACAGGAAAAAATGGCAGGAAAACATTGTAGTTGAATGACACGTTTTAGGCTGCTGAGTAGTTTGCAATCTGCTTGCATGGTAACGTTAGTAATGATATTCAGTGCCTTTGCTTAAGATTTTTTGCATTTATTCTGCAAGCCTAAAGAGGTCTGTCCAAAACAGAGCTCAAGATTGGAATCTGCAGCTGTTCAAACTTTTTACTATCCAGCCACAATAGTTACTAAGGCACATTGAAAACTTTCCATGTTGTGAGTGTACTATTAACATTTTAGGCTTCTGGAACAACATGAAAAACAGTTGCTGTTTCATGCATTTTTGGGAATATCATGGAAAGGGATCTGGACCATCCATTCCCATACAGTATTTCCATTTTATGCAGTGTTATGAAATAATAGTGCACTGGGTGCATGTAACCCAGCTATGGATTTTCAGACTTTCATTCTATGGTGACGAGTATCAGGTAAAGGAGATTTTGTGTCTTTTTCAGTCAAAACTCCCCAAATTCTCCTTCCAGACCTTTACAGTCTTACTTGAAGAAGCAGCAAAATACGTAAAGGAAAGGCCATCAGGTTGCTTTGCAGTTCTGGGATAATGATGGGGAGTCATTCTTGTGCCCTAGATGAAGGTTGCTGCTGAGTTATCTTGAAGGTTTAAATGTGCATCTCCATAATGTTTTATGTTAATATCAAGTTATAATGTGAGGGAAAGTATACTGAAATAGAGAAGATTTTCTTGTGTTGGTCTATAATAATCTTTAAGTCCTTCAGCAGATTTCGTTCGCTGATATTTAAGAATACCTTTCAGTTTACTTCCAAAAGGCCTGTGATTTTTATTCTGTGTTCATACAAATTATATATATTATGCAAGAACAATAAAGCATACCATACAATTCTCTTTGACCACATAAGTACAGTTTAGTGTCAACTTTTAATACAGTGAGAAGTATAGGTATGCAATAAATATGCAGGTAGCCACTAGATATGACCCAAATATCACCCAACAGTATCAGCTCAGAACAGTACAGAACATGAAACAAAAGGGAGTTCACCTCTCCTATTTATATGAGTGAGTGATAAAGGATGCTTTTTCTTTCTCTTTGTGAAAAACTTCTTCCTAAGAGCTCATCTCTATCTCCCCTCTGTCAGTTTAAAGCCATTCCCCCCTCGTTCTGTCCCTGCAGGTCCTTGTCCAAAGCCCTTACTCCAGGTTTCTTGTAGTCCCTTTAGGCACTGGAAGCTGCTCTAAGCTCTGCCCTGAGCCTTCTCTTCTTTAGGCTGAACAAGCCCAGCTCTCTCAGCCTGTCTCCAGAGCAGAGTTGCTCCAGCTCTCACAATATCCCTGTGGCCTCCTCTGGACTTGCTCTAGCAGCTCCATGTCTCATTTGTGTTGTTGCATCCCAAACTAAGAAGTCAGAGAACGTAAAGTTTTTGTCAGAACTTTCATTCCTGCCTGTCTTCTAACAAACAGTTTATCTGTTCATCTTTCTTCAATTCTAGGATCTAGCTGAACTTGCCTCTTATTTTCCCCCTCCCAGTAGTTAATTAGATTTGATGTGTCTCCCTGGCTGAGATTGATAGCAGAACTGTGGGATACTGAGTCAGGATCAACTTGCAGGTAGAAGCAAGAGAGGAGCAGGCTGGCAACCTGATTGCCTGTGCAGTACCATATGGCCTAGGGAGGTAGGAAGCAACACATGTGAAGCTGACTCCAAACTGTCTTCTTCCTTGGCACAAAGCAGGAAGAGAAATCTGTGCTGGACAAAGCACAAGAGCAGACATCTGGGAGTGGAGCCACTCCATCTGAAGAGCACAACAGTGAAGTCCTTGATGATAACCAAGGTATTTTACAACAATAATTACTTTGAACTGTGAACCATGCTTCACAATATCTGTGCAGTTGTGAGGGAGTAAGGAATGAAGCAGATTTTGTAGCTATAAAAGAAATGTTTTCTGTCATGCTTGTACAGGTTGTCAGTGCAGAACTTGGTCCCATTATATTAGAGAGCATATGGAACCAACTATTACAGTTCTTTTCTTCTATCCGTATGTGCCTTTAGCTTTCCAAAGCACCAGAAGAAGAAAACCAGACCCAATCTGTTTTACCTTTATCTTTATGGAATAGTCCCCTCAACTTCAATTATTCAAGAGTGAGGCAAGTATCCTACATTCCTGGCAAAAAAAAAAAATAAAAAAACAAAACAAAGGATTGAAAGTACTCGGGATTATTCCTTCTGACATTGGTATATCTGTAGCAAAACTTCACATTTTTAACCTAAACTGAGCAAAGTTTTAGGGTGCCAGTCAGATAACAAGGGAAACTTGTCCTGGCTTTGAAGCTGAATTTCTCTTCATCTGTGTTCATTCCCCTTTAAATTTGGTTTTCTTGCAAATGGGGCATGTTCAGGAAGGCAAAGTGTTGATTAGCAGCCAACACTTATTTAATAATGGAACAAAATTAGTTTTGCAGTGAAGGAGAATTCACTTCAGGAAGAAACGGGAGTAACTTATGAAGGTTACATCAACCAAACAGGAAATGGAAACAGTCCCATGTGCTTTAAGGTACTTTTGATTGCACTGCCAAGGGTGTAAATAGCCAAACAGCTTTTGCTGGCCTGAGCCATTGTTTGCTTTCCTCTTCTAACTGCTCCTAAGTGTCCACTCCTGCCTGGATATTCCCTTTCCATCTGGATCAAGCCACTGAGCTGCCTCATTGTGCCTTCAGGGCAAACATGGCTGGGGGAGAATTGCTAGCAGCTGCATTGCTAACAGCAGCTTAGTCATTCCTGCCACCAAGAACCACTGTCTGAGAGAGCCAGAAAATTATTTGCAATGTGTATGTGTTTACAAACAATTGCTAGACAGATTTTGTCTGCACAAAGCATTTGTCAAACAATTTTGAGCAAGGAAATAAATTCAAGTAGATGCTCTTTTGAGCAAGGAAGATATAGGCGCAGGTTTGAGTGTTGTGTAATATGACTAATAATACTGCTGTAAGATTAAATGAAGGCAGTGCAATTAGAAGATGTAGCGGGGTTGGGGTTTTTTTTTGTTTCTTCTCATGATGGATTATGTCAGTTAAACATTTTAGGAAACAGAAGTCACTTCTCTATAGCAACTTACCAGCAGTGCTCACAGCTAAACTGCAGATCGTCGATGTTTGAATGTGTACTGATACCAGCCTTGAATGAATTACTTTCAGAAGCAGCACTACGTAAATGTGTCTGAAGAAAATAAGAACTGAGGCAGCAAGAATGTCCTTTTTTATTGTAATTTCCAAATGTTTGGCAGACTCTCCTCTGACCACTGTATTCCATTTCTGTGCACCCCTGTAATTCCCAGTTCTGGCCAGGAGCAGAAGAAGAAGTAATAAAATACCACAAGAAAAGCTATTCTTGTGATATTTCCGGTGCTACTGGATACAGCACCAACAGGAAATCTCATGAGAAAGACTGTTCTTTCCCAGTTTCCAGGCCCAGTTTGGAAACCCAAGTGGCTTGATTGAAATAAAGAACAAATAAGCATCAGCCAGCTTGGGTGGACGAAACTCCTTCTCCCAGCATCTCTGATCCAGTCCTCCTTACTCCCAAGGTGCATAAGCCATGGTCATCACAGAGAAGACACAGAGAATCCTTTGTGGTCAGCTCAAAATAGTCTGAAAATGCCCTGCATTTCCATCCAGTTATCAAACGTGAAACTGGGAGACATGCAGCCTTCTCTCCTAAAATGCACTCACCTTAGTCGAGAGTCCGCCGTGCTCCAGGATTTCAGCCTCACTACCTCCACACATAAGTGCCTGATAATGACGATTTGCAGCAAGGAGGCAGTCCCACTCCCACTTCAGCCTGCATGTATGTGCTCCAGCAGGATTCCCAAGGGGCTGAGATGGTGGAAACGGAAAAGGGATCAGAAAAAAGTGGGAAAACTACCAATCTCAGGGCTGATGCAGGAGCAGCCCGCAGAAACCATCACAGCATAAAACAGTAAAACCCCACTAGTCCCAGGGGCATTCTTATGGTTCTCATCTTTCCTTTCCTGCTATTCCTCCCATCTCTTGTTGCTTTTGTATATCATGTACTGTAAGCAGGATGGTGAAGGAGCTGTACCTGAAATGTTAGGTTTAGGATCATAATTCAGTCAGTTTGGCCATTCGCTTACAATTTGTAATACCATTGCTAAGTTCAGGAATTACCATCTATGGATCAGTCCTCAGCCTACAGAAAGGGGACCTTTCCTTTGACTTCTCAGGGTAGCGAATCAGGTCCACAGTGATCTGCAGATCTTAGGACTTCCCTGAAATATTTTGCAGAAGCTCTGCTTGCTGATGGACACACATGCTGTCATAGATGATGACTCAAATGTAAACCCTTCCTGAAGTGTCACTCTCAAGAACAAATACTTTCCCTCTTGGTAACTGACACAATATTTCTGGCTCTCCAGCTACAATACTAGATTGCATTTGCAGTGTCACTTTGGCAGTTAAAAAACATTGTCATAGTCATCTGCTTCAACACCAAGTGTCTAGTCCAACTCCCTGTTTTCCTGACATGCAGCCTAGATGAATGTTTCTAGTGATCTTTGATACTCCGGACATTTGGAGCTGGAATGTAACCACTTAAACCTGTTGGGTTTGTCACATTTGGATTTTCTACATAAGGCTCTGTTAATACAAACGGGGCTGTTTATAATATTCATCAGACAGTGGAAGAAATTCCTCTGATGTCTGTATAATGCAGCAAGCAGACTCCTTGATTATTAACATACTGATTGTGTACTCTTATTTCAGATGTTAGCTCAGCACTGGGGAAAGGGAGCTGGGGGAATAAAAGATTCAAGACGCATGACATGTTTGGGATTTGGTCTGTGAAGCTGGAAAACATATTTACACAGTTAGATCGTGTTTTTATGTCATTCTTTCCTTTTATGTCATTTTTGGAGAAGCCGCTGAATTTTCAGTTCCTACCCAAATCAAGCCACACCTCAGAGCACTGGAGCAATCATTGTAGGAGAGAGAACGGAAGCAACATGTCCCCATCCTTTCTTAATCCTTTCCTTGATGTACGCATTAACGTTGGCGCAGCGACTGTCTGATGCATCTCATCCCTCCTGCAGCACTTCCTTAAACTCAGCATTTACAGACAGGCTTAACTTCCAGCTCAGAGGCTGGGACACTCAAACATTCCTCCAGTGTGCTTTCCCAGCCCCAGCTCCCATTTGTGGTTGCCAGATAGAGCAACCTCTCCCACCACGTGCAGCTAAAGCAGATCTTGGTAGCCAGCCCTCTCTGAAAGCTGCAGAGTAAGGAATCCTTCATTGTTTGATGGTGCAAGAAAATAGTCCTTTGCATATCAGCCACAGCACTCAACATGCTTCATATTCTTCAGTCAGCAATTACCTTGGGGGGGGAGGGGGGGATCAGTTCCTGCATCTTTTCACCAGTTACTTGCCCATTTACAATACTTTCATGTATTGATAAGGCCTTTTTGATGCCTTAGTCAGAAAATACAGCAGATACTATTTGCATTACTCAGTGGTTTACTCCCTTGGGTGTTAGGTCTTCTTTTAATTTACTGTTTGTTATTTCTGAGAAAGAACTTTCACTTTTGGTTAGTTTCAGAGCCCACCCTGGATGTCCCCTTGATGGGCTGAAGTGTATTAGGTATGACATTAACTAGCATTAATATGGAAATTTAGAATCCCAATGGAACTTGTGCTGTTGCCCAACAATGAGTCATTGTCCTTTTTCTCTTTTTAGCCAGCAGCAGATTCAGAAGCTGTGAGACAGTTTCCTGCAGATAAGAGAGAAATCGAAGGGAAACCTGGCAAAAAGATGATGGTCAAGCTGCAAGATATCATTTCCTCTAAAGCCCCTACATACTAATTAACCATTCCAAGCATATTTTCAACAGCATTTAGGGATTTCCTCATCAAAATTAACTTCCTCCCATGTTATCTTCATTTTTGACATCCAGTGTCACAGCCTGATATGAGACTCAGGGTTAAAAATTCCTAGTATTGGGTTGTGTATGTGTGTATATATATGCACAAGCGTGCACGCACACACAGTCACCTGACTGAAGCTCTGCCAGTATTACTTTGGAATTTTAATGCCTGATCCAAAGTCCTCTGTAGTCAGCAGGAGATTATCTGTTAACTTCAATAGTAGCAGGATCAAGCCTCTGTCCTTCTGCATCCAGATTTTTTCATTTATGCCTTATGACTTGTTTATAACAAACTACAGATGGGCTTGAGTCATAAAGTTTGGAGTATTCGGCTTAGAGGTTTTGCTTTGGGCCCATCCCTTTAATGTACTGGTTATTCCAGACCTGCCTTTTAAAAGGAAAATGTTGTCAGAATGAAAGTGTATGTGCAATAAACAAACTTCTCATTTCCTTTCCCTTCAATTTTTCTCCTCTTTTGAAGCTGATGTCTTAACTGGACAATTAGTTTTACCACTGACATTGGATGCAAACTTGTCATACCTGATTTGCAATCTTTTCTGTTTCAAGTGCTATCAATTATTTTCTAACTAGATGCTCCTGTGGGATCAGCTGTCACTAAGAGCAAATTTGAACACAATGGGTTGCTTCCTATTTCCAAAAGGATCTGAAGATTGTCAAAGCTTGACAGGCAGCTCCAGTTTGAAGATGAAACAGATAAGTTAGGTTTCCCTGTTAGGTGCTTTTGAACACAAGTAGATAAATAAAGGAAGTATTGTTTCTAAAGAAGGCATGTCATTTATAGCGCAGATTCAGCCTTAATAAGAACAAACTGCAGTTGCTTTAACCACACGGTCAAATACATTTGCACTGCAGAGGCAATAAAATACTTAGGAGTCTTTGCAAATATTTCCGCAGACCCTGCACTTCCAAATTTTGTTGTTTTTTTTTTTCTCCTCTCTTTTTAAATGAGAGACTGAGTAAACTATTAAGAAAGTCAGTTGATGGTAATGTAACTGCTAGGTAGATCAAATAAATGAGGTGTTGATTTTATCACCAAATTCAACGACGGACAGTTAGAAGTTAAAATTATGTAGCTTTGTTTTTGAAGATGCTTTATATACTGTATGCCTTGGTAATTGTGTGTGCTGCACATGGGGGTGGAGTGCAGATCATTTTAGGCATATCATAATTGAGAAGTGGTGCAACTTTGATGCCTAAGGGAGCAGTAGCTTAGTTTTGTGGAGTGCCACTTTTGTTTCACCGTGGAAAGGTGCCTCTGAAGCATGCCTTTGTCCAAAGATATGTGAGAGTATCATTGAATTTGCACTTTAAAAAGATTTTAAAAAGGATTATTTTGGGAGATGACACTAGATTAATAGTCCCAAGGTCTGGAGTGTTCCAGCTGTCCACAGGAGGGACTCACTGTGTATACTGGAAACACTCCATACTTAGTTCCATCCTTTTCTGTTGGCAGTCAGTCTTGACCGTTTGGTTGGTGGTGGATGTGGAAACAAAGATACCGTCAGGTGCCAGGATGTTTGGCTGAGTCTGTTGTATGCCTTCACCCACTACATAGAGCTTAAAGAGTTTCTCATTTGCAACACAAGGCAAAACCCTTAATTATTCAGGTGAGTGATCAAACACCCAGTGACTTCAAGAATTAGTTAATATGTCTGCTTTTGGTATAAGCGTCTTGCTGAATGAGAGTTGATACGGTGCATAGCAGGTCCTGAGTGTTTAGGTGCATGTGTAGAAACTGGCTGAAAGAGTACTTTTCCTCCTGCTAGAACATGAAACAATCATAAGAGAAAATAAGCAAGGAGGATGTGACACCTTGGGTTTGCCATTTGTTGTCAATGTGCGATTTTAAGCTTTAATAGTTTAAAAATTTTCAATGAAGAACAGCATCAAGGAAGATAAAACTTCATGCAGAATCATTACAGTTGGGAAAACACCGAGCAATGGTAAATATCCTTAGACAAGAGAAGTGTTGTACAGCCTGAGTGTATCTGCCCGATGTTGATGGATTGTCCCCAGAGTGGATCGAAAGGAGGGATTTTAGCCACAAAGGCAGTTCATGCTATCTACCAATAGAGAGAAGCAATGTTATTAGCACTTGCAAAATTATAGGGCTCCATTGCCACACTTTCACAATCACCAAATTAGAATCAGGTGTTAATTAGCACTTGTGTTTGGCAAGCTCAGTTTATTGAGAACATTTACTTTGGTCAGACTTCTGATTATTTTGGCTCTGAAACCTGGTTTATATTGATTTAATCATTAGAATACTCTCTTCTAAGGCTTTCAAATGATGCAATTAAGCGCAAATACTACATCTCCTGCATAGCAACAATTATGACAAATCCATTAGACAGCAGTAAGTGCAATTTTTTACCATATAACAGGGAGTCATTCTGTAGGAAAGCATATGCTGAATATTAAAATGATGGTATTTTTGCTTGCCCATTTCCATACTTGTACATTGTAATTGTTGCATATCTTCGTATGATGCTAGGTATCTTTTCTGAGTTTCTAAATGAAAAATACAGTATTTATTGTATGTGTACATGACAGCCCATGCCCAATTTGTAACTTTTACAAAGAAATCACAATCTTCTGATTGCATCCAGAAAGTAAATAGAGGCTTTGGCACAAATGTAATACAAAAACATGCTGGCATCTACAAGAATTACTCACCCATTCTTAAGACATTAATTCCTAAATAAGATATTTAGGTTATTTTCTTTTATAAGCTGTTCATCTACTTAACTGTGTGTATTCTACTTTACAACAGCTTTGTGGCAGCTCAAGGATTTCAGACAACTTGTTTACACAGTTTTGTCACCTGCGTGATCATGCCATCTGGAACAATTTCCTAACAATATCAAACTACATATTTTAGTTACCTTCTCTGTTTCTGATGATCGGGATGGGGTAAATAAGTAACAGTAAATAAACAATGATGCTTTATCTGCACTTAAAAAAAAGCTTCCTCCTGCTGGATATGGTTGTGGGGAATAATTGAGTGTAGTCAAGGTTTTTTTCTGAGTTGGCTCAAACAGCTGATTCAGCAGTGAAATTAATAATGCTTTTATTTCTAAAGCTTGTCAGGATTGTGCATCGTTCATTGTTACACTTCACTGACACTTTTGACTCAGTCAGGAAAGCCTTTTGTAGTCTTTCTCACCTTGAGTAGTACCTTACTCTACAAGCATCACCAGTGCTTCTAACAGACCTACTGCCCCACTGGAGCTAAAGTGTCAGGATCCAGCACTCTGTACTTTTTTATAATTTCATTCCCATATGACTGAAGAAAAACACCCTGACAAAGGAAGTCATTTCTCTAAAGAAGGCCAAACCTTTTTCTTCCTCTTTTCCTTGCATAGCATTACAATGGTGATCAGACGAGTCATCTGCCAGATTTTATGAATCGGTGCTCATGTTGTGGATCCATTAGGGGTTTGTGCTTCTCTTGACAATGAAGTTGGAGGGAGTAACAAGGAGGCAACTGCTTAGATCAAGTGGCAGTGTCTGTCCGCTCCTAAGCCTGTAGCCAGAATAAACAGTGTGTCTTTACAGTCATTCTAGCGAATGACATTACAAAAATGGGATGTTTACACTAATGACTTAGTCAAATACATCTGGAACCTTTTTCCCCAAAGAAATGAAGCTGATGTAATAACACAACACAGTCTCCTCATTATGTAAATCACAAGGCAGAAAGCTGAGGACATTTTTTTAAAGAAAACTGAGGAAAGCTGAATATTTGCAAAAGTAATTTCCCGGTGTTACCCCATATGAGATCTTGCAGATGGCAGGAAGGAAGAGGAAAAGCAGCAAGCCCCCTAGCTTCCAATTTTCTTCTCACAATAAGATTTTACACCACTAAGAACCTGGAGTTTTCTGCTCTTTTTTCTGGTTAAGTGGCATCTGCATTCCTCATAGCCATAGGCTGCAGTGTGCATAATATTGCCTTAGTCCACTGGCTTAAACACAGGTCAATGTAAAACGTACAACCACATTTCCACACATTTGCAGACATCCATATCAATACACAGGATAGAGGCTCAAGTACTACTGTAGTTGAAGGCTGTGAGACGTAGGTATGTTTTGCACCTTCGAATCCTACAACCTTCATTTCATCACGAGACACTAAGACTAAATGAAAATTTTCTCCCTAGCTATGTGCAGATTCACTTGCATAAAGAGAATGTTCCTGTACTGAAAGGCACCATCACCTGCAGATCCATGGTACTTCTTTTGTAAACCTTATTGCTAGGCTTGGCTGATAAGGTACTTCAATATTTTCACCTCTGATGAGCCTGATCAACAGGGTCAGTGTTTCCACTTGCATAGATCTTGATGCTTGACTGTTTGTGTGGATTGCAATGAAAGAGTCAGTCGAGAAGGGCATTGGCGCTTTCAGGTATACAGCAGGGGCTTTCAGATTAGCTATAACATAGACCAAGTTAGAACCTTAAAGAAACAATGCTCTGCTGAAGACAGCAAAGTCCTTCTTCCCCTGCACGCAAAATCCTTTCTCTGTATTGATGGGATCTGGGTTCAAGCAAGAACTTATTATTTCTGAAATATGGAATCCATTTGTTCCTGGAACACATGTCCTTTTTATGCCCTGGTTCATAAGCTGGTTGCAAAGCTACAAATTTGCTATAAAATTCCTTTTAAGGTGCAGTGCTGCTAGAAATTTGTAGAATAATAGGGATCTTTTCATCCTTTGTATTTAAACATGCAATTTGCTTTAACAGGATCTGATCAACCATTAAATCCCACTCTGTGTTTTATGTGTTTAACAAAAAACACACTTGCACAAGTAAAATAGACTGCATGCAAGACTACAATATACCTATTTATGTTCAACATATAACGAGGTCTCACAGAGCTACTTTCGTCCTGAGGGGTTTAACAGCTCATGTGTCCGGCAAGCTAGGGACCAGGTTAGGAAAGCTAAGGCCCAGTTAGAATTAAAGTTGGTTAGGGATGTTAAGGATAACAGGAAGGGATTCTATGGGTACATTGCAAATAAAAGACAGACTAGGGACAATGTGGGCCCCCTCCAGAAGTTATGGGGAGAACTGGTTACCCTGGATTTGGAGAAGGCTGAGGTTCTTAATGACTTCTTTGCCTCAGTCTTCACTGGCAAATGCTCCGACCACACCACTCAAGTCTCGGAAGGCAGATGCAGGGACTGTGAGAATGAAGACCTTAGGCACACTGTGGAGAGGATCTGGTTCGAGATCATCTTAAGAACCTGAATGTGCACAAGTCCATGGGACCGGATGAAATCCATCCAAGGGTCCTGAAGGAGCTGGTGAATGAAGTTGCTAAGCCACTGTCCACCATATTTGAAAAATCATGGCAGTCAGGTGAAGTTCCTGAGGACTGGAAAAAGGGAAATATAACCCCTATTTTCAAGAATGGGAAAATGGATGAGCCAGGGAATTACAGACCAGTCAGTCTCACCTCTGTGCCTGGCAAAATCTTGGAGTGGATTCTCCTGGAAGGCATGCTGAGGCACATGAAAACCAACAAGGTGGTTGGTGACAGCCAGCATGGCTTCACTAAGGGGAAATCCTGCCTGACCAATCTGGTGGCCTTCTATGATGGGCTATGGAACTGATGGACAGGGATAGAGCAGCTGATGTCATCTACCTGGACTTGTGCAAAGCGTTTGACACTGTCTCACATGACATCCTTGTCTCTAAGTTGGAGAGACATCAATTTGATAGGTGGACCACTCAGCGGATAAAGAACTGGCTGGATGGCGGCACGCAAAGAGTTGTGGTCAATGGCTCAATGTCCAGCTGGAGACCACTAATGAGTGGTGTTCCTCAGGAACTGGTGTTGGGACCGGTCTTGTTCAACATCTTTGTGGGTGACATGGACAGTGGGATTGAGTGCGCCCTCAGCAAGTTTGCCAATGACACCAAGCTGTGTGGTTCGGTCGACACATTGGAGGGAAGGAATGCCATCCAGAGGGACCTTGACACGCTTGTGAGGTGGGCCGATGCCAACCTGATGAAGTTTAAGCATGCCAAGTGCAAGGTCCTACATCTGGGTTGGAGCAATGCCAGGCACAGCTACAGGTTGGGCGGGGAGAAGATTCAGAGCAGCCCTGCGGAGAAGGACTTGGGGGTGTGGGTTGATGAAAAAATGAACATGAAGCCGGCAGTGTGCGCTTGCAGCCCAGAAAGCCAACCGTATCCTGGGCTGCATCAAAAGGAGTGTGACCAGCAGGTCGAGGGAGGTGATCCTGCCCCTCTACTCTGCTCTCGTGAGACCTCACTTGGAGTATTGTGTGCAGTTCTGGTGTCCTCAACATAAAAAGGACATGGAACTGTTGGAACAAGTCCAGAGGAGGGCCACGAAGATGATCAGGGGACTGGAGCACCTCTCGTATGAAGATAGGCTGAGAAAGTGGGGGCTGTTCAGCCTGGAGAACAGAAGGCTGTGTGGAGACCTCATAGCAGCATTCCAGTATCTGAAGGGGGCCTATAGGGATGCTGGAGAGGGACTGTTCATTAGAGACTGTAGTGGGAGGACAAGGGGTAATGGGTTTAAACTTAAACAGGGGAAGTTTGTATTGGACATAAGGAAGAAATTCTTTACTGTGAGAGTGGTGAGGCCCTGGAATGGGTTGCCCAGGGAAGTTGTGAATGTTGCATCCCTGGAGGTGTTCAAGGCTGGGTTGGACAGAGCCTTGGGAGACATGGTTTAGTGTGAGGTGTCCCTGGGCGTGGCAGGAGGGTTGGAACTAGATGATCTTAAGGTCCTTTCCAACCCTAACTATTCTGTGATTCTATGATTCTATGATTCAAAACCATCAATGGAAGGTCTAACCTTTTGGAAGAAAAGCTGCAGTACAGGGCACTGCTAGCATAACGTGTTTGTTAGGGCATTGTGTTGGTAGTCCCAAAGTGGGGGTTCAGCTCCTGCAAGAGGGAAGCTCCTTCACAGTACTTCAGTCAAAATGCATCTGGATGATCATAGAATCACAGACTGGTTGGGGTCGGAAAGGACCTTGAGATCATCTAGTTCCAACCCCTGCATGAGCAGAGACACCTCACACTAGACCATGATCCACTCCAGTCATCGTCTGTCCAAGAATGCCAGCATTCTGTGACAAGTTCTGCTTTTGTTAAATAATGCCCTGTGGAAGAGCCAGTTCAAGGGGTCTCACTCTTTGCTGAAATGCTTACAGGGTATGAATCGAATCTTTACCGTGAGGGAAGTTTTAAAGTCCAGAAAGTTTTAAAGTCCAGGAGAGGATGCTAGCTTTTAAAAAACATTTGCAGACCAGGTTGGATGGGGCTCAGAGCAACCTGGTCTAGTGGAAGGTGTCCCTGCCTGTGGCAGCAGGGTGGAACTGGATGAGCTTTAAGGTCCTTTCCAACCCAAACCATTCTAGGATTCTGTGAGCATGTAAAGTTGAATGTCTCTAATGTTACTAATGTAACATGGAGAAGAAAAAAGTTCTTAGTGTTCAAGGTTTCTCTGAAAGAAGTGCAATAAAATTGCATATTGACTGACTCTTTTTTAAAATTTATTATTAGCCAGAGAATTACAAGGTTTGCCATTTTTTTCACAAAGAGGAAGATGCAATTTTTCTTATAGTCCTGTTTGCTTACCTAAGCAGCGATTAAGCAAGAAGGGAGACTATTTTGGCTCGTGGTTCAAAGGCCTTTTCAAAAATCAACTCAGCTAACCAGTCTGTACATATGGATTGGAGGCCCTCTGGTTTCAATTGTCAGATCCTGTGAAGTTATTTACAGAGTACCAGGAGGACACCATAAATATAAACATTGGTGGAAAAAACAAGAAATTAATTGAAAAAGATACTTTAAAGAAATTTTCAGACTTGGAAGTAAGAACTGATAACTTATTTGATATCTTGGCCTTTGTATTTCTCTAGGAGTTATGTTTTCCTTGATGTCATTCATATTTTGAAGATTCTTCTCATGCAATATATTTGTTGTATCAAGCCAAAGGTGAAAATTTGAAAGACTTAATAAAAATTAAGAACCACATTTTGATAACATTTCCATCCTTTTGAGTAGTGGATGCTATTTACTAAAGGTTTCTTCCTTTCAAGGAAAAGCAGGGTTTAATTATTTTTTGTCTTTGAAATATTTTGCGGCAGTGAACACCCCAACCTTTCCTATCAGTTCAATGGATATAGAATCATAGAATGACAGAATGGTTTGCGTTGGAAAGGACCTTAAAATCATCTAGTTCCAAACCTGGCATGGGCAGGACTGCAACTCATTGGTCATTGCTGTTTTTAAGATAACAATAGTTAAACCCCCCAAACTCTTGGGTTTTTACATATATATATATATATATATAATGGTAAGGATTGTATCTGTGTAACCAGTTTTAAGAGAATATTTTACTATGATTATCATGAAAAATAGCACATAGCACGTTTGGCTTGTTCTTTTACAAATCCCAAATCTTTTGGCTGACTAAATGACCCCAAGACCTCGAAAACATACTGTGATCTGTCTAATTGAGTGCATTGATGTCTGCTGGAAAACAGATGTGATCAACTGCTGGCATCTGTGAAGCTGACAGAAAATGTAGCATGGTTTTTTCAGGAAAACTTTATCAGTAACTCTACCTCCTTCCAAGGCATAGATGTAATCCATAAATAAAGGAGTTTCCATTTGATGAGAAGGAGGAAATTCTATCTTAGTCAGTGACAAGGAAAGTGAAATGTGGTCACCCAGAATTCCTGCAATTCAAAGTCAGATCATGCCCACTTTAATTATGGTGATGTATGTTCCCGTTCAACTTTAATAGGGCTGCTTGTACGACTAAAGGATCTCAATTGCAAGGGTCACATTTGCTTTGCTTTTTTCATCTATAGTTTAAAGCTAGAAATCCTTCAGAAAGGACAAGGATCCTTTGAGAAAGCCATCTGTTCTCCTGAGTGCCTCCCCCAGAAAAGATTAGCACAAACCCAGGGTGGTCAGTTTGAGTATGTCACCGAAAGTTGGGAGAAAAATTCCTCAATATTAATGTAGCATTAAGAAGCAGGCATTATTTATTACAGTCACAGATAGACTCCCAGATAGCAGCTGAGTGCCAGGGGAAATAGACTGGCCTCACAGTGTCTTAGGCTGTGGGACAAAGCAAAGCCAAAGCACAGAGTGCTTTTGGAGAGGACTGGATTAGTGTTAAGATTGGATGGCAGAAACCTCCACATGCCCTCAAGGAAACCAGTGACAGCAGGTAGATCAGTCAAGGATGTCACTGTAACAACTGTTACATTTTCATGTTGTTTTAGCTTTAATTTCACCACAGGTTTTTCAACCCCAGTGGAATATTAGAAAGCAAAAATTTCACATAGCAAGGGAAGGTGCTTTCAGGAACACAGATCTACAAAACCTTGGGAAGTAGATTCATGATTAACTTGCCAGTGGTCACTGCAGTACTGGTGAGGATGGAGGCTGCACATGCTAGTAATTTTGATTAGTGGAGGATTTGGTACTGTTGAGAAGTTTAAAGAGTTTTGGTTTTGTTACAAGCTCTTTAGGCTCTGGATGGATTGAGATAGTCTGAGGCTTTGGCAATCAGTGATGGGTTTGCACTTGGACCTCACCTCACCTTTATCTGTATAAGGTAAAGTTATCCACACAAAATCTATCTTCTGTGTTGATGTCTCTTTGGAAAACAGTGTGTTTTAACCAACTGCTCTTCATCTTTGTGCAGGGTGAGGTGTGTCTTGGAGAGCTCAGCCCCAAAGCAGTGAGATGGAGGCCATGCTGGTGATTCCTGCCGACCCTGGGAACAACCAGGCTGCATCTGTTCCAGGAAGCATTTCAGCCCATTAAGAGGACTGGTGCACCTTGACATCCCAGATGTCCATGAAACTGTTAAGGTAGGTAACATTGCCCCCTTTGGAAGCTATCAGGAGAACTGGCTACCCTGGATTTGGAGAAGGCTGAGGTTCTTGATGACTTCTTTGCCTCAGTCTTCACTGGCAAATGCTCTGACCACACCACTCAAGTCTTGGAAGGCAAATGCAGGGCCTGTGAGAACGAAGACCTTGGGCACACTGTGGAGAGGATCTGGTTCAAGACCATCTTAAGAACCTGAATGTGCACAATCCATGGGACCGGATGAAATCCATCCGCGGGTCCTGAAGGAGCTGGTGAATGAAGTTGCTAAGCCACTTGTCCATCATATTTGAAAAATCATGGCAGTCAGGTGAAGTTCCTGAGGACTGGAAAAAGGGAAATATAACCCCTATTTTTAAGAATGGGAAAATGGATGAGCCAGGGAACTACAGACCAGTCAGTCTCACCTCTGTGCCTGGCAAAAACTTGGAGTGGATTCTCCTGGAAGGCATGCTGAGGCACATGAAAACCAACAAGGTGGTTGGTGACAGCCAGCATGGCTTCACTAAGGGGAAATCCTGCCTGACCAATCTGGTGGCCTTCTATGATGGGGCTACGGAACTGATGGACGGGGATAGAGCAGCTGATGTCATCTACCTGGACTTGTGCAAAGCGTTTGACACTGTCCTGCATGACATCCTTCTCTCTAAGTTGGAGAGACATCAATTTGATAGGTGGACCACTCAGTGGATAAAGAACTGGCTGGATGGCGGCACGCAAAGAGTTGTGGTCAATGGCTCAATGTCCAGCTGGAGACCACTAATGAGTGGTGTCCCTCAGGGATTGGTGTTGGGACCGGTCTTGTTCAACATCTTTGTGGGTGACATGGACAGTGGGATTGAGTGCGCCCTCAGCAAGTTTGCCAATGACACCAAACTGTGTAGTTCGGTCGATACATTGGAGTGGAGGAATGCCATCCAGAGGGACCTTGACACGCTTGTGAGGTGGGCTGATGCCAACCTGATGAAGTTTAACCATGCCAAGTGCAAGGTCCTACACCTGGGTCGGAGCAATGCCAGGCACAGCTACAGATTGGGCGGGGAGGAGATTGAGAGCAGCCCTGCGGAGAAGGACTTGGGGGTGTGGGTTGATGAAAAAATGAACATGAGCTGGCAGTGTGCGCTTGCAGCCCAGAAAGCCAACCGTATCCTGGGCTGCATCAAAAGGAGTGTGACCAGCAGGTCGAGGGAGGTGATCCTGCCCCTCTACTCTGCTCTCGTGAGACCTCACTTGGAGTATTGTGTGCAGTTCTGGTGTCCTCAACACAAAAAGGACATGGAACTGTTGGAACAAGTGCAGAGGAGGGCCACGAGGATGATGAGGGGACTGGAGCACCTCTCGTATGAAGATAGGGTGAGAAAGTTGGGGCTGTTCAGCCTGTAGAGAAGAAGGCTGTGTGGAGACCTCATAGCAGCATTCCAGTATCTGAAGGGGGCCTATAGGGATGCTGGGGAGGGACTGTTCATTAGAGACTGTAGTGGGAGGACAAGGGGTAATGGTTTCAAACTTAAACAGGGGAAGTTTGTATTGGACATAAGGAAGAAATTCTTTACTGTGAGAGTGGTGAGGCCCTGGAATGGGCTGCCCAGGGAAGTTGTGAATGCTCCCTCGCTGGTGGTGTTCAAGGCTGGGTTGGACAGAGCCTTGGGAGACATGGTTTAGTGTGAGGTGTCCCTGGGCGTGGCAGGGGGTTTGGAACTAGGTGATCTTAAGGTCCTTTCCAACCCTAACTATTCTACGATTCTATGATTCTAACATTTTCAGGCATTACTTACCTGTGAGGCTTAAGGCATGTCTTACTTTTATGTGAAAATTGGACTCCTCATGCCAGCATGTGGCTTTGGGAGCTTTGGTAATAATCAGGGACCTATCATGCATATGCTTTGATCTTGTTACTTTTTAATACGAAAGTCTTGCAGATATCTATTATACAGACATATAGTGTTTCACTATAGATTTATAATTACTTTTATTCACAGTAATAATGTTAATAATCAAATTGAAATCAAAGGCCAATAAAAATTTTATTTTGGACTATCATTCTTGGCCATCTCCAAGCTCGTTAGGAAGAAATTAATAATTATTATGATAAATCAATAAACTAATACTGTATCTTTTCAGAGAACACATGCTCTTAGTTTCCATGCAAACTGCTTCTGCAGCTGACATTTGTTTATGAAGCCAAATCCATACCTCAGACCAGAGGGAATGTGTCTATTCTTGTTCCTGAGAAAAAAAGTAGACAAGAGCTATTTCTAGTGGCCCTGCAGGTCTAGTGTGGGTGGCTGAGAAGTCTGAATCAAAGTCCGCCCTTTCAAAACTGAATCCAGTGGTACGAATTTTGAGCAGGGCTCACAGACTTAAACCCATAAGGGAGGAAATTGAGACACTTTGTGATGAAACAGGCAGCTTCTCTGCGTCTTGGAATGAGAATTATCTTCAAGAAATGGGAAAAGCAGTAAATAAGAAACTAACTCAGTAGAATGAATCTATATATTAGAAGACACTAGGAAAAATGTCCTGGGTTGTTTTCTTCAAAACATTTTGATAGACTTCTGGTAAACTAGGAAACACAAAGAAAAAGGCTGTCAGCATAGGCCAGCAAACAAACAATAAATGCTGGCAGATGTGTGGAATGCTCATTCTCTTATTTTTATTTATGAAGTTATACAATAAAACATCCAGCCAGTGTATGTGACTGTGATATGGGGGAGGAGAGAATGAGGGAAGGTATAGAAGAACGTTAAAGAATTTTGAACCTGGATACTTAATTCTAGGTCTCTAAATCTGTATTTCTTATACAATTAATTTGAGAGGTGCTTCTACATCTCAGAACTCCTCCCCCCTCCAAATCATTTAAGGTTGAATTGTCTTTTTAAGATGATGTGATCCAGTGTTCTTTATTCAGTGAAGGGAAGCACCTATAAACCATTTCTTTTTTGAATGGCTCTATTTCTGGATTCTTGTTTCCCATAGATAAGATCTGAAATACTTTCTCATGAGCATCAGAGGATGCAGGAGTAGAGGGTATGCTGTGTTTTCTAAAAGGCAGTCAAGCAATAAACACTGATACATCTTAACACTAAAAATGAAAGCATTTCAAGAGCATATCCAGTCTGCAAAGAAAGAGGAAGAAGCTGGTAGATATTTCATTTCCTATCAAACACTAGCCATTCTTAAATTGTTGAACAATGGAAACCGCATGCAGTGGTAGCGCCTGGACTTCGAGTGAACCATAGCATTCCATAAACTTGCAGAGCTAGGCATAAAGTGCTACTACTGGGAGGCTGCATCACCAAGTATCTGCTCACTTAAACCCCAGGGCAGAAGAGAAATTTTCATGGAGCTTATAGTGATTTATCATGGGAAGCATAGGCTTTTTCATAGACATTGTTCTCAGTGACAGTGTAAAGAAAGAGAGCACTAAATCTCTTCTCATCATAACTAATGATTAAGTCAGCAGCTTTTTGGCGAATACAGAATGCCCTTCTACAAAAAACAAAGTATTCTATTGTGATGTATTACATTTAAAAACCCCATAAGTATCCCATAAGGCTATTACAATATTTTAAACTAGATCTTCCCTCTTTGTCACCATATTGAAATAAATGGAATGTGTCAGACTGAGTAATGCTCTTTCAATAAGTTTTTAGGATCTCGCTTAGAAGTTTGGCAAAATGTAAAGAAACAAGGAAAACTTTCTCAGGATCCTCTATGGCCTGAATGAAAGATCGGTCCATTAAGGAGAAAAGCTTATGCTGATGCTGACACTAATAAATGGGACCGGGAAAGATATTTCTGCCTAGTTTGGGCTACCTTGCTCCAAGTCTGCTGCCTCAAGTTGCCCTGTGAAATAAATCAGCCAGCTGAAGATGATTCATTACATTACAAAGTTCCCATCAATATAATGGGGAAATCAGTTTTGTGTAAGTGTTCAAATGTGAGCCCAGCCTTAGCTATCAGGAGTGAAAGGGACAGCAGCAGCTGAAAAATGAACTCCCCTGCACCCACTGTTCAGTCCTGGATTTGAACTGTGATTCTAGAAATGCCTCTTCTTTCAAAGTGCATTACTGTTATTCAGTCTGGATGCTGAACTTGCTTTAGCATCATGCGTTGTTTAGAAGAAAATACCATGATTTTGTTTGGCTGTTCCTTCTGCAGTGATTTCAGATGCAATCTCAGCCCTGTTGAAGCCAGATATCACCAGGGCCAGGCTTTTACTCTCTTTTGACCCTTGAGGCAAATATTTAGAAGGTGGACATTCAGAGTTACATCTCACTTGGATTTTAAGGTTCTCTTATAGGGAGTATAAATACATTTTCTTTTAGAGATACGCTCCCTAAATATTCCCTAAAATATTTTACACATCAAAACGCTTCAAAAAATATCTCCTCGGTGCTCCTCAGATGGAAAAATCTGCAATGGGAAAGAACTGTGTCTAATCATTAACCATTGATGATGTTAAGACTTGAGGTCTCCATTGGTCCCCATGTTACAAGTGCTGTATTTTAACACCATCCATCTTTCATTCTTTAGGAAATAAATAGATTAAGGAGAATCCATTTTCAAGAGGTTCTTCTTTTGTGACGCTGATCTTACAGTGTGTTCTTATATTAGCCATTTGAAACATTTCTGAAATGCTTGGAAATCTTGCCTTGTAAGTCCTTTTTTATATCTGTGTAACATAGTCTTTCTGAGTAGCACATCTGGAATCCTAGCCACAATTCACAGAATTTATGGTTAAGTGGGCCCTTCTCAGACTTAAGAATCTTCCAATTTTCCTCCCCCTTCCATCCCCCTTTGCTTCACAAAGGTCCTAGTCAAGAGTGGGATAGAAGGAAATCCCATTAAAGCCTAATAGTGCTGCTCCTTTCCAGAGGGAGTCACTACAAAGTAATTTATTTCTCCAGCATGCAACTGGAGGTACTCATTTGTCAAAAGTTCGTGCATGCTGGTGCTGTGGCCTTCGTTATCCCGGGAACAAGGGACCCAAAAAGTCTATTCCTGCTACCAGGCTAGCCTTGTTTGTTCCTTCCTTACTCCAACATCACATACAAGTCCACAGGAGGTAGGTGGCTGTGCTTATAGCTGGAATTTGGATAGTATGTATAAGGCATAAAAAGTCGCAATTCTGCTGCCTTCCCATAGTAGCACCAGTAAGAGGCTCTGGGCAGAGTACAGCTATCATCTCCTGAGCCATGGGCAGCTCTAATTTTCAAACATACTTTCCTTCTACCCCCCTCTCCTCCTGCTTTTCTCTATTGCTATGTCTTTCCCATCAAGAGAATTCACCCTCAAGTTCAGATCACACACACAGGAGATGCAGTGGAGAATCAGCCCTTTGTGAGTGTGTGAAGGATGCTTTCCTTGACCTGTCAGAGAATATATTTTGCTTGATGAGAAAGAATGCTATCCAAATTCCTCCCTACTGCAAGCGGGCTGCTAGAAGTGGATTTACATTAGGGATGAACATGGCCTACTCCAGCTGGCAGAAGGTCTCCTGAGCAGATGACACTGTTTACAATGTATTGGCTGCTTTTACTGCTCTGTTAAGTGATGGTAGGTGTTTCTACCAAACAATGCAAATACAAAGTAATTTGTTTGTGAGGGCCTAATTCTGAAGCTCTTATTTGGTGTTTACAAAAGTTAAATTCAGCATTTACTCAGCTAACTTCCACTTGAGTTCAAAAGGAGTTTGCCATGGTCAGGACAAGAAGAGGACTGTAGGAGTGTGCTGTTTGTTTTAGGCCACAGCACAAAGATGCTTTATGTTAAAAACATATACTGAAGAAAATGGAGGCACACACAATTACTGCCTATATGCATGCGGCACTATGTGTGTGCACACGAACACAATTGCACACTAATCTAATCAATACATTCATTTCTGATTAGAACATAATTACACATCCCAGGAGGCTGGAACAGAAAAGTCCCATTAACCCCTCATGCCCTTTTCAGCTTTCCTCTGCCTTTCCATCTAACAGACTTCTGTGTCACTCCACTCATTAGCAGTTACTGTCTATGACATTGTCACATAAATAAGGATGTCGACCTGTCAGAATGGGTCACCCAATTCAAGGGTGATGATAAATATCTGTCCCTATGAATTAGGCTAAAGACACCAGAGTACAGGACAGCTACTGTTGATTATTGGATAGTTAATGTATAGAGGACAAAAGGTGCTGAGGCCCGGTCACTTTTTGGATCATTAATATGGATTTAGGCCTATTGTTGATAAAAAAAGAAGCATGTACACACATAAAACTAGGCTAGCAAGAACATGCAACTTTGATTTGGGAGAGGATGCATAGATAGTGGGGAGATTCACGGTGTGGAAGGTGTGGCTTTTACGTCAACTTGATGCTTTTCATAAGCAAACAAAATCTCTGGAGGTCAGGCTGAAAACAGATTGTGTTCCCCCATGCTTGCAAATGCATGTAATAGGAAGTAAAAGGTACAGTGGATGCCTTTAACTAAGCAGAAATGACTCCAGGAAGGGGAATATGCAGAAAAGCAGTATTCTTCAGGAGTAGCTTGAGAGCTGCTGCTGAGGCTCATCGCATGGTTTGCACTGAAAACCACCTGTTATTGCCAAGACTCTCAGGATACCCTGCTTTATTTTCAAAACACCCTCTCTTACTTTCATAGGGAAAGGACTGGAGGGTATCACCAACCCAAATTCATTCATTTAGTAATTTCTATCTTTCCGCATTAGTGACAGGTTTTTCCTTGCAGGTAGAACTGAAGTGTGGTGCAACACATAGCTTTGATTTTAATAGCAGATAATGTAAAAATATCAAGGCAGTTTGTAGACAGAAGCTCTTGCCATTCTAAATAAGATCAAATTAAGACCCTTTTCCACAAGAGTCAATGCTGTAACTTGCTGAAAATGCTAAGTGCTGGGCAGGAACATCCTTTACAATTTCTTTATCTACAAGTCGAATCACAGCACCCACAACTTTCCTGGAATTCAGTGTCCCACAGGATCAGACTGTCATACCAATGTCAAGAATTTATTACAATGACTTGCTTTGAAGGGCAGATCCAGTCTGGAAGGGAGCTAAATATCCTGTAAAGCAGTCAGTGTAAGTACACCATGTCTTTGTAGAGTGAGGCCCTTCAGTTAGTTTTACTAACTATTGAATTATTATTATTGAATTCCATGATTCTATGGTTCTATGATTATAGCTTTGCCACTGAGCTGCAAGAGACGTGGCTGTAGCATTTTCCTGCAGCAAGGTTCTGCCAGGTGATGATATCAGCCCATGTGCCAATCCAGTAGTACAAGGTAGCTGTACCTCACTCCATGTTTCCCTCTTTCTAATTTCCTATACCCTCAGGGAGCAACTGTTGCAAGGAGTATCCCTGTTTTACTGGCCCATCAACCTGTGGAAAAGTTCTGCTAGTTATTGTAGCCAGAAGTCTCAGTCTCACTGGGGGTGCCAATGACCAAGTCTGCTCAAGTTTGCTGAGACAACACACCAGTCCTGAATTGCTGATTTGAGTCGGGACGGTGAGTCCTGGCTTCCTGGAGAACGTTTACAGGTTCAGCTATGCAAAGCTGGAAAAAGAAAGTGCAGGCTGATCAGAAGTAGTGATACCTACAGCTTCTGAATTTCTCTTGCTGGAATAAGACTTTGTTCCAGCTCTTTGGAAAAGTGTATTTGTGTTGAATTAGTGTTGGCACACAGGAAATCTGAGCAAATGTAGTTTTTGAGCTCAATGGGGTCTTGCTTTTCATTTGTCAAAGACATAGCTTACTAAAAGGTATGAGCGAGGGAAGGAGCAGGAAGAAACAAGCCAGAATGTTGTCCCATAAAAGGAACACTAAAAAACATGGGAGAAAGGCACAGTCTACTCACTGGGTAAAGCACCTACTTGCATCTTCAGGTTCAAATTTTGGAGTGTGGAGCTGTTGTTTCCCCGTTCCAGAGGCCTTTGGATTTCAGTGGTAGAGAAAATGGAAGTTTTCAAACCCTCTGTGATGAGAGGTGGTCTAATGTACTGCAGTCACGCATACCATTTTATTTAACTGTAGTAGATCCTACTACTTTGTGATTATTATTTGTAAGATTCATACTCCTCCATTAAATCAATTTTTAGAATTAATTTTCCAGAACAGATTTGTCTGTATATGAACCTGCGGTGTGTTTCTGCTGGAGTATACAATATTTTCTCTGCAGAATGAAGCCTTTGGGGTCTGAAAGTTATAAAAAATGGAAAAAGTCAGCCTTTTTACCTTTTTGTATCATTATGGCAATTAAAATTTGAAGATGCTTTGATCTGGGATTTCCCAATGTGTTTTCTAATATGTGTTGGAGGTGTGATGATAAAGGAAAAACAAGGTTATTGCATATTTGGAAGTGCACAATGTAGTAAGTTTGCTGTTTCTTAAAGGCACAGTGTTCTGTATGATATCATCAGATATTCTTACATACCAACACCTATTCCATTATAATAACAGATTTGATAGTCTATGGCAAATATGTAAAAGCCATAATTCAGAAAAATACAGTTATTCCCTAAGTATTTCACAGGACCAGTGTGACTTTATTAGCCTGATACCTATCAGAAAGCAGGAGCAACGATGTCAAAATATAAGTTAAAAAATGAAACTATACTTCTTTCCCTTTTAAGGTTGATTGTAAAAAGCCCTTGTGCATACACACACTACATTTATAGGAATAACTCCTAACACCCTCTAAAAATGTCTAATCATAATATCTCAAATATGTGGCCAATATAGATGGGATTATTTTGCAGCAGTGGGTTAAGCATATTGCTGGCAAAGAACTCTAGGACACACTGATATAAATTCACAGAAATAGGGCTTGCTAATGCAGTAAATGACGACAGCTGCTGTGGCTGCTGAACTAAAAAGGAGCTCTGTCCAAAAATAATGAGTATTTCCCATTGCACTGCAGAAGCGCATGCTTTGCACATGGGAGTTTGGGTCATAACTCAGTCAGCCCTATGTAGTATCCCCCCATTTAGTGCATGGTAACATTAAGATGCACTAATTAGAGGTCTGAAGTTTATTGTGTGCATAGTCAGTGTGAGAATTCCAGCAAGCAGTCCCTGGTATCCAGGTCCTTAGTTCAGCTGTGGGGCAGGAGCAGCCCCTGGCCATGCCTGGCTCATCCCAGACTGCAGGAAGCAGGAGCACTCTTGCCCTAGACTGGCAGGGCAAGGAATCCATTTGGTTTCTTGTTGCAGCCCCCTAACAATCTGCCTGTTTGTGCTGGTGGTTTTTGTGCTGTGACTACCTTTCCAACAGGAACTGTGCTGAGATCACTGGCTTATTCCAGTCTAGCCACTGAAAGGCTGCCTGTTTATTAAAACCATACTCTGTGTGAAATGCATCTTTGTCTGTGAAATGGCATGGCCATTACATAAGGAGTTTGTGATTTATGGTCATCAGATAGTGTGTTTGCGTAGGCAAAGCCGTAGGCCGCGGAGGATCAGGGTTTGTTAGCCTGAGGCTGTCCATCTCCAGGTACTTTCATACTTGCTTGCTTTGTTGAAACACAATAATTGATAGGACTTAGCTTCTTGAAGAGTGAAAGGCACTATTTCTATCGCTGTGCAAGTCCAATCCAGCAGCTACAGCATAAAAAGTGTCAGAAGCCTCTGAAGCACCTGTCAGAGTGATGTGGAAATCTACCTGGGTTACCTCTAAAGCTTGAGTATTGGTAGCAATCTAACTGTGGTAACATGGAGCACCATGGACATAAATCTACCCAACTGAGAAGTGCTTGAGGCTGTGGTTCCACAAACATTTCTCTCTGTGCCAATTTTTGGCTCTAGCAGGTCATGCTGCCACTGCCACAGGCTGTTTGAGGCAGCCCCTACACTGTCCTCTTTGTCTTGCTTGGAGGGGTGGCAGAAGCATGGGAGCAAGCAGCAGCAAGGCACGGTGGGCATCCTTGGCCTGGAGAAATGTGTGTGTAACCATAACCCGAAGGGCGGGGTGAATAAGTTATGTGGAAACCTGTGACTATGTCATTCTGGAAAAGAGGCTTTAGGCTCTTTTGAAAAGGTTACCCATTGCTAGTAGGGACTAAATGTCTTTAAGAAAAAGCAAGAGGCCATTTAGTCTATTCCTTTACATGTGTGGCATCATGTATAAAAGAAATCACCAGCACAGCTGTTGTTAGCTGGAAGAAGTGAACTTCCTCAGCAAGTAATTGGTAGCTGTAAGGTTTCCTCTGCCCTCTCTGAAGGGGCTCCTGGTGTTCATCTAGTCAGTGGCAAGTACAGGTAGCTGTTGATCTGTGCCAAGAACCTCCCTCTTCTGTTACCAGGACTAAGCCTATTTCTTGGATTCTAAGGTAACATTTCGTAAGTGTTGGAGCTGAAGCAAAACATGAAAAAGTGAGTGTCTGTTACAGGGAGTAAGGAAAGAGGTTCATTGTATTTGTTGTACCAGCTTAACAGAATATTCTAGTGGTGAAGCCTTCCTCACTCATTTGATTGGTCTAGTAGAAGGTGTCCTTGCCTGTAGCGGGCAGTTGAAACTGAATGAGCTTTAAGGTCCCTTCCAACCCAAACCAGCCTGTGGTTCTATGATTCTATGACTGTGTGTTGTCAAAGGGTGTGTGCAATGAATGAAAGCAGCAAACGAAGATAAATTCTTGTGAGTAAATTATCCACCATTAATTATGCAACAGCTCCCTACCAGTGAAGTTACAAATACTAGTATACATTAGCATGCATGTTACCAGCGTCATATCAGCGGATGTTATTAAGGTGTGATGCAGTAAATTCATCATAGAATCCTAGAATGGTTTGGGTTGTAAGGGACCTTAAAGCTCTTCCAGTTCCAACCTTCTGCCACAGGGAAGGACTTCTTCCTCTAGACCAGGTTGTTCCGGCCCTGCCCAGCCTGGCCTCGAACACTGCTAGGAATGGGGCAGCCACAGCTTCTCTGGGCAATCTGTGCCAGGGCCTCACCACCCTCACAGGGAAGAGCTTCTGCCTAAAATCTCATCTCAATCTCTCCTCTGTCAGGTTAAAGCCATTCCCCCTTGTTCTGTCCCTACAGACTCTTGTCCAAAACCCTTATCCAGGTTTCTTGTAGCCCCTTTTGGAACTGGAATCTGCTCTGTTGTCTCCCCAGAGCCTTCTCTTCTCCAGGGTGAACAATGTCTCCAGCCAAGTGGGCCCCATGCTGTGAGCTCATCAGCTGTCATGTGCTAACTCAATGCTGCACGGAGTGCCGTTATAGTGTGGGTTGGGGGCACTGCTGGTAAGTGCCATGCTTGCATCTGAATCTGTCTTAAACTCAATATTAGTGGACACTGTAGGTGCTTACTCCAGTAGCAGTCTTGCTATCAACTTCTGCTGCTGCTGTGACAATTTTCCATCATTTTTCCAAAAGTGTATGTGATAATTAATGACTACGTTTCCGGTGGAAGCAGACAAGTGCTGCAAGGTGGATCTCACATCTAACTGTATAGGGCAGGTGTGCAGCCAGGAAACAGAGGAATGTGGTATTCCCCAGCATCAGGCAATCCTCATTTTTGGCTGAGGCTATGGGAAGTGCAATGTGAAAGGGGTAAAGACAAGTGAGAAGAAAGGGAATCAGCAGGCATGTCCTGGAGCTGTGGTAAAGACAGAGTGAGGACAGAATGACTGATTCTCACTGTAGAAAATGCGTGTGATAGAAGCAAAGCACATCAGCAACTAGAAAATAAGCGAAACCAGAATCTGAGAAATGACCCTTTTCCAGACTATAGAGCCAAGTTCAGATTCTTTCAGGAGCTGATTCCATTTACATTGATGAGAGGAGAAAATTCTTGCTCACGCTGAAATAAGTGATTTCCATTGCTGAATTATGGGTTTATGCACTCCAACATATGGCTCGTGTCCCCCTGACCCCACCAGAAACACAGTTGCACAACTTCTGTCATAGCTGGCTTGCTGTGTTGGATTGGCAGGATTTCCAGGTTTGGGATAGAAAATTTCTGCTCCATGATCCCACCTTTTTTTCAGCCCTTCTGGTACATACAGAATGCCATCCCTTCCCTGCACGCATAGCACACCATGAGTGAAATTCTCACTAATGTAACAAAGAACAGATCCGCCCCTTAGAATCATAGAATGGGTTGGAAGGAAACTTCAAAGGACTTGGGTTTCTCTGTGTTAGTTTTCATGGATAGAGCATCCAGCTTTTGGCAGCAGGTAGGATATACGGGCTTGCATTCATCATGCACATGGGCTTGTATCCTCTTGTATGAACTTAGTTAAACAGCAGCATTTTAGATTTAGCTTAACTGTCTGTAACACCTTAAACTCAACTCTTTCACAAGAGTGGTGTACAGCTCCATCCATTAACATCCTTCTGAACTACTGCAGGAATTCTTGAAACAAAAGACATTTTTAAAATTAGTGAAGAATCATAACCCAGTTATTAAATAAAAGCATCATGAATTCAAACTTTACTAATATTTACTAATATTTCTGTATACCTCCTCTGTAGAGCCAGATATGTACACATGCACACACACACATGCACAGATTTGTATGAAGACAGAGAGTTGAGCTTGTTCAGCCTGGAGAAAAGAAGGTGCCAGGGAGACCTTAGAGCAGCTCCCCGCACCTAAAGAGGCTACCTGGAAGCTGGAAAGGGGCTTTGGACAAGGGCCTGTAGGGGCAGAACAAAAGGGAATGGCTTTAACCTGACAGAGGGGAGATTGAGATGAGATCTGAGGACGAAGTTCTTCCCTGTGAAGCTGCTGAGGTGCTGGCACAGGTTGCCCAGAGAAGCTGTTGCTGCCCCATCCCTGGCAATGTTCAAGGCCAGGTTGGACGGGGCTTGGAGCAACCTGCAGTAGTGGAAGGTGTCCCTGAATGTGGCTGGGGCTGGAGCTGGATGAGCTTTAAGGTCCCTTTCAATCCAAATCAGTCTGGAATTCTATGATGATTCTATATGTATGTGTGTGTGTGTGTATATACACACAGGTGCGCGTGTTCCATATATATACACACGTATGTTTGCCCTGAATGCATATGAAATGACGGCATGTCTGTGCAATATTCTCTGAACTGTTTTGGAGTTCATCAGTGGTATGGCATTACTGATGATTTATTTGTGTTACTGAAGTGCCTACAGAACCTAACTAAAGCTAGTATCCAGCTGTGTTGACCGGTGTTCAAATGGTCCCTACTTTGATGCAAATACTTTAGAGAAGAGGTGAAGAGAAAGAAAGATGTACGAACTACAAAGCAGACTCGTGGTTTAGCTAGAAATAAGTTTTAATGTCCTGACTAATACCTTCTGATTCTCCCTGGCTTCATGTATTGCAGTGTGATGAATCATGTATCAGTAACAGAATTTGTCTGAATTAACATTATCACAGGTTGCTCTTATGCTCAGCCCTGTGGGGCTCCAAGCATTTGATGGCAGCCTTCAGAAACTCCTGCTGTCCTGGATTTCAGAGTCCTCACACTGAATTTACTTCGCTTGTGCTGTGATTAGATCAGTCTGTCACCAGGCATTGACCTCAGCCCTCAGTCCAAGGTCCCTCTGAAGTTTCAAAGACGTGAGTTGCGGTTTATTCCCATTATTCCTCATTTTCACATGCTTGTTCCCATCCAGGTTCCTGAAGAAGCTTCAAGAGGAAGTGCCAGAAACTTATTAGGGCAAGATGTTGTCCTTTTACTCCCTGAGGAGGTCTGGTGAGATTATAAAGACAGCAACATTCTCCTGCAGAAGGCTGAGTGATGAAGGAGGCAGACAAGATGGAAAAGTTAATAGGAAGAAGGAAAAGTGTAAAAGAGGTATAGTGCATGGGAACATTAAAGTGACCTTTAAATGATTATTTTTATTGCATTTATACTTTTCATCACTTCTTGATGATTCACAATGGAAGCTTGAAAGAGTTCACGGCTTTATTTTTTTAAATATATTTGTTGTTGTTGTTGTTTTGTATCTCAAGATTTTTGTGTACACAAAATTATTGCCAACACATCTAAATTAGTTTAGAGTGATTTTGATACATTAATATGTGATCCCTCTCCTACAGACACCCAAAGCCTTATCAGCATCTGGGAGACACACTTCAATCGATGCACTCATTTTCAATAGCTCTAGTTTCTGTCCATATAAATACTCAAAGTGGCAAAGCTCTTGCTGGCAGGCAGGCTCTTAAAATGCCAGGAAGATAGAGATGAGGGAAGGGAGAGAGAGTGGAATTTTACAGCCAATACTTGCATGTGCTAAATAAAAAAAAAAGGGGGGGGGGGGGGAGGATTTATTTCCCTGCCTCAATTCCCTTTGCAGGTACCTTTAAAGGAAAATATTTTTTTAATGCACATGTATTAAATGTGCTCGTGTTCAGTTATGATTGTTGTTTAATGAATAGGATATTCATTACATTTAAGTACATTGAACTCAGAGAAACAGCTGGAAAAATATTTTAAGCGTTCATTATACACAAGTGAAGAAGCAAGTGTATATGTGTATGTGTTTATGTGCATGTGCACGTTTATTAAACACCATTATCTAAGAGAGGGCCCTTACAAGGACATATATGCATGATGGATTTAAAATAACAGAGTAAGAGGTCAAAATAAATCCAAAGATCAAACAGAAACAGACTAGAAGAGAAAATAGGAACAAACTGAGAGGAAGTTATGCTAAAATTTGGCTATATGCCATACTAGTTATTCACATTTCCAGATCAAGAGAAAAACCAATTTTGTTATTTCCTCTTTTACTCTTTCATGGAAACCAGATACACCTCAACTCAAGGTGATGTTTAAACATGCGCTTAACTTTAAGCATATAAGTAACCTTAGTGAAGTTGGTTTGCTGAGCATTCAGAAAAGCCGCAATTAATAAAGACATTGCTGTAGTTGAAAAGGTCAACAAGTTCTAGGTTAGTAGAGAGGGGAAAATAACTATTGCATTTATGCATATTTAATTATGTAGGTGAAGAAGAGGAAGCTTGTAGCAATACGCATAAGTAAGAAGCTTAAAATTGCAGAAGAATAAGGGAAGCATGAGAACAGGCAGATCTGTATTCACCAGGCTCAGTTTTTAATATATTAAGCAGAAAACCTGAACAATGCTAATCTTTTTCACTAGCTGAAGACAGTATAACAATCAGGCAAAGGGGATAGAACTGGCTTTATTTCAGAAAAAAAATTCATATTGTGTAATGAGTATAGGGATCATTAAATGTTTTCCTTTCCAATAATAGCTTTATTTAATAAAGTTCCAACAGCAGCTTATTAAACACAAACTACTGAAATCAGAGCTAAGATATTCATATTCTGTATAACTTTTATAGAATCCCAGACTGTTTTTGGTTAGAAGGGACCTTAAAGCTCATACAGTTCCAACCCCCTGCCGCTGGCAGGGACACCTTCCTCTAGACCAGGTTGCTCCAAGCCCCGTCCAACCTGGCCTTGAACACTGCCAGGGATGGGGTAGCCCCAGCTTCTCTGGGCAACCTGTGCCAGCACCTCAGCACCCTCACAGGGAAGAACTTCTTAAGACCTAACCTGAACTTTCTCTGTTTAAGTATAAACCATCACCCCTTTTATTTGTTTGTTTGCTTGATATATTCATTTATCTGTACCCAGGAATTCTAAAGGAGCTCAGTGGTTTTCTGGACTAGTAGTGCAATAGGTATCAACTAGGCATAGGCCTCCACAAACACTAAGTGGCAGACGCCATGTATGATTATATTAAAACTAAGTTGTCAAATAGGGATTTAAAATGTGTGATCTTTCTGCACTTCCCTAGAATAACGTGGTGAGAACTAATGTAGGTTCTGTATTGCTGCAAATTTTGAAAGCAGAGAACAGATGTTCTGACAAATAGATGTACCACAAAAACTAGTTGCTGCTAATGGCTCAGGGAGAACTGATTAGCAAATAGTATTATTTTACATGTATACACGTTATTACTTTATTACCCTAATACCTTCTGATTTTCAACTAACTGTTATTCTGTCAATAGCACAGTGAGAGGAGGTTTGGCTACTTTTAGATCCTGATAGCAGGATTCTTACTGGAGATAAGTAGCAAAACCTCCTTGAACCCCAGAGATCACTATTTTAATGAATAATCAAAAGGCTGTTGTGTCCAGAGGATGCTATGCTTGAGCTTATGTGGAATGTCAAAGCTGAGATTGATACTGGACTAGTCTTTACATATCAGTGGAGGCAGCTACCAAAAGAAAATCATTTAATTGCTTTTTTGTTGTTTTTCTCAACTGCACCATCCCTTTTTCATGGTAACAATCATAATATGTAGATTACTGATATTCCTTCACTTGCAAACTTCAGTGAGGCTGAAGGTATTTACATTTGGTCAGACATTCAAGGGCTAAAATATTTTTCTCCTTTGTGCTAAAAGGGAGATTGAGCCAAAAGCTGATGGTATCTTCTTTGGTCCTTCCCAAATCTGATAATCTAAACGAGGAATAGATGATGTTTCTCAATTCCTTGCTCACTTCCTTGAATGAAATAGTATTGATTTATAAGCTGCTGAAATATTTAAGTATTGTATGGAGACATTGGAAGAATGGGGATCAGACTGTGTAGGTAGAGAGCTATAAAATGTGCTTTTTACTGGTTTAGTTGCATGAATTCAGGTTTCTAAATAGGCTGCTGTTTTCCTCTGGAGAAAGAAAGAAAAGCAAATACATTATTATAAGGAGATAAATTTAAAGCTGCAACAGCAGAGAAAATAAATCTTGGCATTAACTTAGTGGCATCTTTACTGATTCTGTGAATTTGGGCTCAAAAGAGAATGTTTAGAAAATTAGAGCTTTCCTTTGTATCTGCATTGCCAGACTGGGTATAGATTGCCAGATACATTCAATGGCTCTTTAAAAAGCTGTATGTGAATTTAGACGGCTCACAGCATGTCGGTTCTTAATTTTCCTCAGAATCTACTGTCTGTCGGAAATTCATAGGAGTTAAAAAACCCGCAAGTAACCCAGAGATTCAGTGGAAGAATAACAGTTGGCTGCTTGAGCCTCTAATTGCTCAGTGTCCTTGGAAAGAACAAATACAGAGCCATATCATTCGATATCTTGAGCCCTAACCTGCAATAATCCATACTCTTTAATCCTTCATAGATCTGTTGATATGTCATCACAATTTATTTTAAAATGATATTCTTTCGTACTAACCTCATTCCTAATCATTCCTATTAATGGTAGCATTAGAGTGAATTAGGGCATTATTTGCCTCATGAGTGGCACTTAAGGACTTGCAAGTAAGTGTGTATCAGAGAAGACAGCATTAAATGTGAATGACACATACAGTATGAAAAATGGAAGAGACCAATATTAAACTTTTAATAGAAATAACTTGCAGCAAAACTTTCCCACAGGCAACAGAACTGTGGTATTTTTGGCTGGTTGAGGCCAATGTATGTTAAGAATAGCATTCACTGCAGTGGGAAAATACACAATTTCTATTACGGGGCAGTCAGAATAAGAACATACTGATGATACACTGGTATAAAATATGTAATTGTCTAGCATGCAAAAGAATAAATCACATAAACTGTTTACAGTAGGAATTGTGAAAGGACAATGACACGTTGTCTTCTTTGTGTAGCAAGGATAAAGTTTGGCTTATAAAAATGCAAAATCTAATTCATGGTGTTTATGTGATGCTTCCTGCAACAAGACTCTGATAAGATTTTTTTTTTCTTTCTAATAAATTAGGTCATATATTAGCTTGGTTAAAATGACAGTTAGAACTGGATAAAATTAGAAAGATGTTAGCTTGGATAACATCTTGTGTTTCTTCATGATGTATCTTTAGTGTAAAATTATACAAAATAGTCCTCCTTTCCCATGCAACTGCAGCTAACAGCAATTTCATTTCCAGAACCATCCCTGGATTGGAACTCATGGGGTGCAAAATTCATCACCCTACCAGAAGTGAAGCCAGGCACTTTCAGAGCTATGCATGGAGTGATTATTCTTATTACGGAACTACTAGTCCATAAGATTAATAATTATTAATAATGCAGAGAACAAAGACTTTGCGTGTCCTCATCTCTCATCACATGTAAAACTAGTTTTAATTGATAAGCCCTGTCTGTTCCATGTGCTCTTTTTGTATCTCTAGAAGTTGTAAAAATAGGGTGAAATCAATATTTGTTATCTGTCCTCCTTGGTAGCAAAGAAAGACCTAAGCTTCAGGATTAGTGGGCAGTTATGAAGAGGATTTCTTTGTGATACAAATCTGTATTAATTGATTTTTCTTGATGTGGATTAATTGCGGTTCTTTATTAGGAATAATATCACAAATAAACTATAGGCAAGTATAGATTGCTAAGCCTAGATTTCAACTGAATGAGGCTAATCAATATCTAAGCCTGTAATTTAAAGCAATTCATTAAAGCCTAAGGAAAAGCTATGTGAGAAATGTCTCATCTGGAGCCTTACAGGAGTTTTTCCCTAAATGGAATAAATACATTTGTAATATATAGTTATTGCAGATTAAGCTTGCTCAAATGCTTTTCACTTGCCATCTATTTTGCTGAGAGTGAGGAGAAACACCTCTGTTGTGGTATCAACATCCTGATGGGCAAGAGCCCCCCTCCGTGTTCATCATCAGGCTTTCAGTCCAGGAGGACAGCTGTTATGTGGTGCAACACCTCAAGTTGCTTTTCACCATTTTGGGACTGAAAGTGTTAGTCTTCTCATTTTAATGTAACATTATTCACTCACTGTGGTTTCTGATTGCCTACACTAAACAAGAGAAGTCTACTTCAGTTTTGGCCAATGTGTTTAAGCACAAATGACAGCCATAGAGCACAGCCTACAAACTACTGCTCTGCCAACAGGTAGGGAGGAGTGTTTCCTATGGGAACACCAGTCTCTGGCCCCAGCCTGAGAGGAAGGGGAAAGGAATTCTTCCTTGAGGAAAGGATTGCCCAGCTAGGGCCCCTCCTGGCTATGCCTTCTGCTGGGAACTTGCAAGCTGCCTTTGAGTGCCAGTTCTTCATTATCACCCCCGTACCTTTGTGCTGGCTTTGGGAGTGCTCAGTACCCAACTGGGACCCTTGGAATTACCTGTGCCTAAAACGCAGACTCACATAGGACTAATTTTCATCAGCATTGTATAGTAGATACATTTTGTGTCTTGTCTATTTTACATGTAATTAGACAGTAGATCACATACGACTCGAGGTTGAAGTTAGCCAAGAGTTGCAAAAAATACCAGGAGAGCTTAGTGCTTGTGTTAATTTACATTTTTCATGTACAGCCATACAACATGTGTGGTGACGTACCATGGCTTTAGACAGAGGTTGGGTATTTATAACAACTTACAAGCTGTTCAGTCTCTGACTGGACTCATAACCCTTGCTCTCAGTTCAGCCAAATGTATAGTTCAGGTTCTGATCTTAAGCATCCATTTGAATTTAAATACATGAGCAAACCTTATTAAAATTGCTACTAATAACCAGCCTTCAGGAAATTGTTTTAGTGACCTTTAATGAGTGTGCATTATGCAAAACGAATTCCAGGGTTCTGTGACTTAAGAGCTTTCACAATATAAGCTGTATCATAAAAGAAGGGAAGTGGCTGTAGCACTTAATTAATATGATTGCTATAACACTTGAGACAGATCCTAGGTTTAGAAGCACTAAATGTAAAGCCTGGGACAGGTAAAACACCTAAGTCAGTGTAACAACAACAAAAAAAAAGATTCATTTCAAAATAATATTATAATGACTGTATTCTGAAAATACTCTTACATATTAGCATATGATCATCCTGGACACGTGTGTGGATAAGACAGAAACACTCTTCAAGAATGTACCAGTAGTTCTGCCTAGTTCAAATTGTAGCACTTACCAAATTCCTGAACTTCTTTGAAGTTACAGAGGAGATCTGTTTGCCTTAGTAGTTTCATGAATGTTGCACTTAGAATGTTTCCTTTGTTTTGCTTAAGAAATTTGGGTTTAGAGTCAGAAATTCTGAATTTCTATATATTTATATATAAGTCCCAGCTTTCAGTGTGGCTACAGCAGGGATAAACACACATAGTTTCTGCTGGAAAAATGACCATGACTGTCTTTACAGTGGCATAAGCCAGGCAAAACATTCTGTCAGCTCTCCAGTGTGCATGTACTGTTCACCAGTGCTGGTACCGCTCTAAGCTTTGTCCTTTTTTCCCTTTGCCTAGGCTAGTATCTGCCCTCTGGATACTACCTTGACTTCCAGTGCTGCAGCCTCCATGCTCCTCCTGTGGAGATAATAGACTTGACTTTCACTGTGAAGATACCATAGGCTGTTAACTCACATGCAGTAAAGATAACCTAACCAGGTATTCAACTTGGTTAAATGACTTGACTTTGACTTCTGATTCTTATGAAAGTAGTTTGTCCTTGTCCTTGTATTGTTTTGACAGCTGAATTATCTAAAGCTGACCTAGCTAACTGCCTCTTCCAGGCAATACTTAGCATGATTTGGGACCGATTTTCTGCGTACTAGTAGTCCCTTTACACTACTCTATGGGAAATATTTATACTAAGTATATTTAATTGCTATAGAAATAATGGCCTACAGAGGACAGACATTTATTGCTTTTTCTCAGTCATTTATATCTCTTAGACCCTTTCTCAATCCCATGCTGCTTCCATGGCAGCATCATAAATCGAAGCCTAAATCTGAAGATGTCTGGAAATGGTAGGGCACAAATGCATCCAGGATGGACTGCTCTTGCATTTGACAGCTAGCAAAGCCAAGAGAATAAACATCATAATACGTAGGTGTGCCCTGTATCTGGCTTAGATTATCTGGAGGCCATCTGAATAAACTCTCAGCTGACACAGGAAGCCCTGGGACTAGATCTTTCACATGCCTTTGACTGTTGCTTTTCAATTGTTTTAATTTTTCACTGACACCATCACATGTTCATTGATGTTCCATTTTGGCCTTGACTGTGCCAGATCCACCCAGAGAAGTCAGAAGCCAAGAACAAATTTGGCCTAAGTTACGAATGGGCTTTCCTTGAGGCATTATTATATATAAGGTCCTGTAGTAAGATGCAGATAGTGCTGAGGTTTTGTAGAAGTGGTCTTAAGACAGGGTGCTTCAAGTTCATCAGGCTTCTTGAGCAGGTAGACATAGTATAAGCGCACATGTACACACCCCCTCAATCAAGAATACCAACAACAGATGTATTACTGTGAAAATGCACTAAAAGGTGTCTGTATTTTTTCTTTATTTCCAAACTAGAAAACTGTCACAGCTGACTACACAGGGAGAGATTTTGCTCATTTTCTAGTCTCTGATGTTAGCCTGGTAGTGCAAAGGAAACATAGAACCACAAAAAAGGTGGCATGGTGTAGCAACATAGCAAGTTCAGCTCCCTTTCCTCTCCTATTCTCTCCCCTCCCCTCCCCTCCCCTCCCCTCCCCTCCCCTCTCCTCCCCTCCCCTCCCCTCCCCTCCCCTCCCCTCTCCTCTCCTCTCCTCCCCTCTCCTCCCCTCCCCTCCCCTCCCCTCCCCTCTCCTCCCCTCTCCTCTCCTCCCCTCCCCTCCCCTCCCCTCCCCTCCCCTCCCCTCCCCTCCCCTCCCCTCTCCCCTCCTCTCCCCTCCCCTCCCCTCCCCTCCCCTCCCCTCCCCTCCCCTCCCCTCCCCTCCCCTCCCCTCCCCTCCCCTCCCCTCCCCTCCTCTCCTCTCCTCTCCTCTCCTCTCCTCTCCTCTCCTCTCCTCTCCTCTCCTTGTCATCTGACCAAAACTCCTTATTCTTTGGGAACAAGACAGGGAGTTGGGATGAGTGTTAAGAAGGTTGGACTTTCTCAATCATACATGTGCTCTGTCCATTTCAAGTTTGGGACTGGTTGTCAAGGAAAGCAAGCTTATATCCACCCATCTATTTTTCTTGTGCAAAATATTTCAATTGCACAGTTTGGCACTCAGCATTAAAATCATAGTTTAGCGAGGAAAGGCTGTTCTGGAATGGTCAAACAGAGAAAGTAATCCATGTATTTGCATTTTTGTGCTATTAGCGGTTCCACATTCAGAACAGCTTTCTGGTCTGAGGAGGGGTTTGCAGGGTAACTGCATTTTTGTAGGTTTCCTTTGAAACAGAAACAAAACAGAAAAAGCAGCAGCAAACCACAATTTTAAAAATAGGATGCTCTAAGATGCCTCCTGAAAGTCACAGGCTGTCCTTATATCCTTCAATTTTTGGAATTCTTCAGGAATGAGGACAGAGTCAGTTGTCAACAGAGTGCTGTTCACAGAAATGGGGCAGGGAAATGAAAGAAGGCTCGCTATTGTTTGTTGATCTGGTGCAGGCTGCAAGAATGCCTTGGGAATGCAGTGCCTGCATGGTAGGCAGAGAGAGAGTGCTTTGTGCAGAGACACTGAGGCAGAATGTCAATCATATAAATAACTCTTATATCATTTTTTTATCTTGATCATTGCTATTACACTCCTTCAACTGCAGTCCATAACGATCCTTAGTTATCCTTTTGCTGGAACATAGAATCCTAGAATGGTTTGCGTTGGAAGGGGCCTTTAAGCTCAACAGGTTCCAACCCCCTGAGATGGGCAGGGACACCTTCCACTGGACCAGGTTGCTCCAAGCCCCGTCCAACCTGGCCTTGAACGCTGCCAGGGATGGGGCAACCACAGCTTCTCCGGGCAACCTGTGCCAGCGCCTCAGCACCCTCACAGGGAAAAACTTCCACCTAAATCTCCCTTCTGTCAACTGATGTCCAATGGAAGCTGTCCAAATAGTGCATGCAGGGGGGCTGACCTACCGTGAAGTGGGGAACAGTGCATCATACCTCCATGCCTTCTGCTTTGTACGACTTTCTGACGTAGTCTTGATCATAATCTATGAGTAGGCAACATACAACCACCCTGCTCTGCTGCCACTTAGAAGCAGCATTGTTTTTGCTAAAAGCCAGATATCTTTACCATTCCTCGTAAGAACATACATGGTTTGAAATATTCATAATTGGAAAAGGAAAATATTGGCTAATGGAAAGCTCCACACTAAGGTAAATGTAAAAACACATGCTTTATCTCACAATGGTTAACATTGTGTCTGGGTGCAATGTTTTAAGAGCACTGTTATGAAATTCCTCAAAACCCTGCACAAAATAGAGACAACGTGCCTGAAAAGGGTGCATTAGTGATTAAAATAATCTTCCTCTTTAAGCAAATTATCGCTCCAAACAGAAGCTTGCAGGGCTGAGAGTAACATGCCTGTTAGGACCTGAATTCAATTGACCTCCTCTGAAGTCTCGCTTCTCATGGCTCGGTGTTACTTTGTGATGCTCAAGGCAGATCCGCCACTGAGGTAACACGTCCCTGGTTTGCTCCCCAGGAATGGGAGGAGATCACATACTGAGAAGACCCACCCTGCTGGGAGGGGTCGAGCCAGTATTTCATTTAGCCTATACCATGTGCTGTGGAGCAATCATAAGGGATCTGCTTCAGTGGAGTCATAGAATCATAGAATCAACAGGGTTGGAAAAGACCTTTAAGATCATCAAGTCCAACTGTTCCCCAGCACTGCCAAGGCCACCACTAAACCATGGCACTGAGGGCCTCATCTGCACAGCTCGTGAACACTTCCAGGTTAAGCCCACCCAATCTTCTGCCAAATTAATTTTAACCCTGTGTGGTTTTGGGAGAGCAGTGGACCATCTAGCTGAATAACAGTGATATTCATGAAAGGGAAGACAGCATGGACAAGAGAAAGAGGCAGTGAGAAGCTTGGAGAAAGCAGGGTCGCTTGTGCTTCAGCTCCATCTCAAGACAGCACCCACCTCTGAGCCTCAGCACCTGCTCCAGCACATGGTAGCTTCAGCTTGTCATCCTGATTCCCATCTGTCTCCTTTGTGGCATCATTTATCCCCCATACCTTCTACATTATTTTTCACACTGTACCTCATGTTTGAGAAGGCCTTCTTAAGAGAGACTTAGGGATGTGGATTTCAGGGCAAATCCTATTCTTTCACCACAGTTCATTCAGTTTAGTGAATAAACCATGGGCCATATCAAAACCTCTGTTTGTTTAAATCAGTGGAGCTCTCATCAGCTCCGTAGGGCCACGCTGACTTGTACCAGCTGAAGATTTAGTTCACACCCTCAGATTTCATCTTTGTTTTTATAGCAACTGTAGCTGTATGGCACTTAATAACAGCATGTTATTATGATGGAGTTTCCATGATCCACTTCAGGAATTCAAAATGCACATAACCAATTGTACTAACCGCTTAAATGCTTTGCTAAAAATCATATTGATTGCAGAAGCAAATCTCATTTTTGTGCAAAAATGCTGTTTATTTGGCCAAAAGTGGCAATTTCCAAAGTGACAAGAACACAGGAGCCTATAGGGTGGATGTACCCCTGTGAATCGCTCATAGCTAAAGAAAGATGTATTGTTTCACAAGATTTGGAAATATGTTTTTCAGACTAACCCATGAAAAATATTCAGTTTCATTCTGGAGGATAAAAACCTTCCGAGAAAAAATTTACATCTGTTCTATTTTGGTTACAAAAAAAATACTTTATCTTTTTTATTTTCCCCATTTAAACACAATTCAGAATATTTTAATATGAAATCCTGCAAGATCTTACTGAAAATATCTTGTTTCAGTTCCTTGGGGAAGGGAAGACAGTTGTTTCTTCTGCATTTGCTTCATGGCGTGAGGGCGTAAAGAGGAAAATTTCTTCTAACAGCACTAATTTGGTCAAAAACTATTTTAAAAGGAAACATGATTTGACCAAGATAGTGGCCAACTCTTGATTTAGATGTTTTAGCATTTATTAGCACTATACAAAGCAAACACTCCAGTTGGGGTTCCAAACTACAACAACCAAAAATCTCTGATGACTAACACTTCCTGGCTGCGCTTCATGCTGGCTCAGAAAGAACAAGACTACTTTTTGTCTAAGCCTGTACTAATGTTATATAAAAGGTTGTGAAAAAGGTCGTGTAGGTCCATCCACAACCATCCATCTTTTGCATATATGCTTGTGGTGGTTTTTGCTGGTGCCTTTGGGGAGAGTTAATCTAATGTTTAATTAAATCGTGTAGCTTTAGTCGAAGCATACTTCTCTAGCTGACCATTTTTTGTGCAGGGATTTGCTGCAGTCCCAAAAGAAGGATGAATAATGTTTCCTATTTTCACCACAGAGTGATCTGGTCAGGCATAGTGTCAGTGGACATTGCTACTGGCTTCCAGGGAGAAAAGCCACCCGTGGTACACTCTGTCCCTGCCACATGTGGCAGGAGGGGGTCCTGCTGGTGAGCAGAGCATGTGATGGCAAGCTGGGATGCCCCGATAGTGGATCAAGCTGTGTCTCTGGGCCACTTAGGTAGTCATTAATTAAAATGAAGGTGATAATACCCCTATCTCTTTAAGGTCCCTTCCACCCGTAACTATTCTATGATTCTATGTTATGAAAGTCATTTCTGTGTATTTAGGAGGCTCTTTGATCCTCAAATGAAACTGTCAGATGACCACAAATCAAAAATAACAGCTCAAAGTAGATGCAGGACTACTACATCTGATTTTCTGTAGGACTCTGGTGCCCACCAAGCCATCAATTCAGAAGCATCCTGTAAACTCATCAATAAATAAAGACTGAGAAAGATCTACATGAAAATCCACTCTTTGCTCAGAAGATGTTCTGTCTTCCCATTCCTTCTCCCTCCTTCCATCCGAATAGATTTTTCCTTAATCCCTGCTAGCACCCACCCTCATCCAGTGTTCCTCCCTCACTCTTCATTAAGCTCCATATAACATATTTCCAGCCAACACCGACTGGAAATGTAATAGCCCCAGCTGCACTGCCAGCAGCACTCTGCTGGCCTCAGCTGCTGTTATGATCCAGCTCCCCCGGTTTCTTTTCCACACTGGCGGAAGGCTGGATATGATGGTAGGCTCCATTCACACCAGCTATACCCAGAGCTCAGGAGGCTGGAAGAGAGGCCTGGAAGGAGTGGACTAGGTCAGAGTTTCCCCCACCTCTGAATTGATCTCAACATCCTGTGATGAAATACCTTCCCTCCTCCTTGCCACAGCACCCTCCCATGGATGCTCACAACCCAGTATTCTATGGGGAATTGCACTTGGTAATAAGCCATCTGTTCAGAAGAATTCAGCTACCAGCGGGTATCCTTATAATGATCAGATTTTCAGATGGGTTCAGCATTTTACATGTATTTGCCAGATACTCTCTTGAAAAGTTTGGTTCTAGTGGCCAGAAAGACAAAAAGTTATGAATGGAATAAATAACTGTATAACTTGTTCAGACAGTCACCATCCTGTCCAAAGGGCCAATTCCCATGTGTACTGCAACATCCCATGAAAAAGTCACTGATGCTTAATGAAACTTTATTTTTAATATACATATCAGTCTTACATAGCTATTTTTCCTCATTGCAGTCTGTCATTTGTTTGCTATTTGGACATTAAAAGATGGTACCTGCATTTGAAGAACTCATCTTTGATCTTTACACTGTTCACATCTAACAGTTTTGTGGTTCTCTTCAGTCTTTATACTCAAATCCTGTGTTCAGTTCTGGGCTCTTCACTACAAGAGAGACATTGAGGTGCTGGAGTGGGTCCAGAGAAGGGCAACAGGGCTGGTGAAGGGCCTGGAGCGCAAGTGTGATGGGGAATGGCTGAAGGAAACAGGGGGTTTAGTCTGGAGAAGAGAAGGCTCAAGGGGGACCTTATCGCTCTCTACAGCTACCTGAAAGGAGGATGGAGCCAGGAGGTGGCTGGCCTCTGCTCCCAAGCAACAAGTGACAGGGCAAGAGGAAATGATCTCAAGCTGCAAGAGGGAATGTTTAGATTGGATATTAGGAACAGTTTCTTCATGGAGTGGGTGTTCAGGCATTGGAACAGCCTGCCCGGGGCAGTCACCATCCCTGGAAGTGTTCACAGACCATGTAGATGAGGCCCTTAGTGCCATGGTTTAGTGGTGGCCTTGCAGTGCCGGGGAATGGTTGGACTTGATGATCTTAAAGGACTTTTCCAATCCAGATGACTCTGCGATTCTATGTTTCAGCTAACTGAAAGTTTCTGTAGGCTCCCTTCCTGACTCCCCCTCAGTTTTCCTTCTCTTCTTCGGTTGGACTTTTGGTTAGATGGATTATTCTCAAATCAGAAACTTAGCAGAGTGGTATTAGCCGAACAGGAATTGAATTTCTGCTTTCAGAACCTGCATGGATCAGGCAGGGCTGCACTCCTGGGAGGAGGGAAGGAACACTCCTACCCTCAGCTGGGAAATGAGGCGGATTCAGCCTCATGGGACCTGCCTCTAAACCACAGATCCCCTCAACCAGAGAAGCCTCTGGACATACATCGTGGGACTGCCTTAATCCTTTGGCACCCCAGAACATGCTCAGGATGCTCTAGCAGTGGGTTGTGCTACATCTTAGGTACAGTTCTGTGGTGTGTGCCCCTTTCTTGATACAAAGAAGTTGCTATAAAATGACTGCTCTGTTCTAAAACATTGCTGGCAAATTCTCATGAACATGGGAAAGAAACAAGAGTGTTGAGAGCTCTGGGTATCATTGAAATATTTAAATATTATGTATGGTGATGCCTGTAATTCAACATTTGCTGTGGTAAACACAGCAGAAATGACTGTAGCATAATGTTATTCCATATTCTAAGCCAGATTCTTGAGGATTTTGTTATTTATATCACAAGTGGCTGGGAGAAATAATTTTAGGAAGGCTCATACCATGTATTTTCTTTTCAAGTTGGCAAAATATCTTTAAGAAATCAGTGGCTGGGGACTCTTCTGTGTGGCTAAAGATTTATTTTTAACCTCTTGGTGTGCCAAAATCAGGAACAATTATTAATCTGTCCTGAAACTGCTGATACAACCTGCTAGCAACAGATGGTGCACATGAAAAGCCAGAAGTGGCCATTTTTAATATTCAATAGATTAAAAAAACTTAGTTTTTTAATCTTATCTAACCTCTTGTGACCGAGGGTCTAAGATATTGACTTAAAGACAATATCAATAGCTTTGATTTGAACCTGGATCAACCAGAGAATTGGATCTTCTGAGATACTGTGCGCCTCTAAATGATGCTTCATATTCCTCATCTCTGTTGACCTCGGTGATGCAGGTTCTGTATGGCTGCACTCCAGGGGTTCTTGTTCAGGTCTGAACTTGTAGGATAGTTAAGAACCAACTCCTGTCAATGCCTACTGATGGAAAAGTATTACATTATTAGATATTATCTCATCCTTGCTGTATTTATACAGCTCAGCTACAAAATCAGGAAGTATTGCCAAGCATCATTTGGCTACAGCTGGCACAAGCACACAGACACACAGAGAGAACAGAACAAAAACCCCCCAAGCTGCAAGCCTGCTTTATTTTGTGATCAGTTAAGGATAGGAGTCGTGCAGTCTGTGGTGACACTGTGCTCCCAGTGAGACTTGGTTTAGCCCAGTGTGCCACTGACTGTCAGCAGCAGCAGGAACACAGAAATTCCCAGCTTCCTATAAAAGTTGGATCTAAAGCACAGACCGAACCGAACCTCACCTCTGGGAATGGCGGTATCTGAATTTCAGGTGTGGGATTGCTTGTAATTTCCGGTAACATTTCTGCAGCCCAGGTTTATTGGTGGGAAACAAGGCAGGAGGGACTCAAAACCCCACCAGCAGCTTATCTGTAAGGGCAGTGTTATTAACAAGGGCAGGTGAGAAGTAGCCTGATGTTTTTGCCCAAATCATTTCTAGATCAGGTGTCCTGTCGCTTTGTACTTGCCAAGCAAATGCAGCAGAAGTGGACAGATTACAAACTCAGCATACCTGACTCTGGGACAGACAAAACCTCTTGCAAACCAAGCGCTGCAATTTGAGAAGCTGTTACTTTCTGTCTTTTTAATGCCTTTATTAATGCTGGTCTCACAGACCCCATGTCCGAGCAGGCCAGCAGCTCCTCATCCACAGGTCCCCATTCTGATCCCAGCCTCCCTCCTGCAGTTGTGCTGCTCTCCTCAGGCATGGCCCCTCCAGCCCTTTCCGCCTCTGTGTCCACACACAGCAACCACTGATCACGGTCAGGCGGTCCCCTGACAACACAGCATGTGGGAAAGCTCTTTCAGGGTGAGCAGCAGCCTGTTCAGAGCTCAGCCAGAGAGGAAAGGCCGAAGTGTCATGGGAGAGCATGGGGAGGATGCTGAAGTTTCCTGATGAGGGGAAAATGAGTTCTCCCCTATGGGCTTTTCTTTGGAGGCTCTAAAAGTGATGTTTCTGAATTGTCTTAGTGAAAGAACAGGAAGAAAAGAAAAAAAAAAAGCCACATTAAAAACTAGCCAGCTAGAAAGACGCAACTTTAATCTAGTACATTATCCAGCCATGGCAGGTATGCTGTGAAACAGGGGATGCTGGGAGGCACCAGGAAAGGTGCACTTCAATATCAAATCATCTCAGACGGCAAAATTCAGCCCAACACAGTGAGACAAACACCTGAGGAATGAGGGCACAGCTAAATAACCACTGATGTGTCTATCAGCCTCAGCTGTTGCTGACAGCAAGGGCCCCAGCATCCCTGTCCTAGCGAGTTCATTCCAAACCTGCTTGGACGCATTCCTGTGTAACCTGCTCTCAGTGGCCCTGCCTTGGCAGGGGGTTGTACTGGATGATCTCCAGAGGTCCCTTCAAACCCTAATGGTTCTGTGATTCCTGCTGTGGGGAGCCTGGAGGGATCTGATCCAGTGGTGAACAGGGATCACGCTGCTGACAATATTGCTCTTGGGGAGAGCACTGGTTTACCAAATGGTAGTTAACACAAGATTGAGAGACTAGAGGTGTGGAGGGAGTTTACGGAGAGGCAGCGAGGTGTAAGAGGATTATGCATTTTGTTGGCATTGGGGATTTCTGCTTGAATGAAGGATCCATATAACCATGGCCTGAGAGGGTTCATCTAATGGTCTGAGTAGCAGCAAAGTATTCTTCATTTTTACCTGGGGATGAGAGATGGATTCCCTTCTTAGCTTTGGGTAAGTCTGGCTTGGTCTGAAAATTGGGTTGTGATTATTTGGGTTTCTGGTAACTTCATTTATAACAGAAAATATTGCAGGTTGGACAGAGCCTTGGGTGACATGGTCAGTAAAAGGTGTCCCTGCCTGTGGCAGGGGGTTGGAACTGGATGATCTTAACGTCTTTTCCAACCCTAACCAGTCTGTGATTCTATGATTCTGTGATTCTGTGATTCTATGAAATGTCTGCCTGTGAAAGCAGCTTTCTGCCAGGCTCTCAGGTGCACTCCTAAGTGTTCTGTAGTGTAAAATATTCCAGTAATTCCAGATACCCAGGGTGCATGCTGCCAGGCAGGACACATGGAGTTGAAGGATGCTGAACACTGAGAATATAAACCAGAAGTCTTCTGCACACAGAAACCCACATTTGCGTTTATAAAAGAAGTTTATTCTTGCTCAGGTAGTATTTTGCCAGCATCAGTATGCAGAAATACTGGGTCAGTTGTTAAAATGGTGCATCTGAACTAGGACAATAACCATAACTTGCAAATTCTACTTGATCTGTTGGGTACAAGCGTGGGAATTGGAACACATAGGGGCAACCACTTCAAATCCTGAGATGGAAGAAGGGAAGCAAACTACAGTCAAAAAATATCTCTCCATAATTCCTAAGTTCTCCAAGGTCTAAGGCAGCTTGGGATCTCTTGCACACCTTTCTGTAGTAACAAAGTGTTTTAATGGGATTTCATGTATGTGGAATGACAGTCCCATTTCCCATTATGGGCAAAATGTTTATCCATTCTTTTTCACACACTCAAATTGTGTACTTGTAGAGTATTTATTAGAGAATCTCGACACAGCATGCCCTAACTGTAGAATACAGATGGGTTTATTCATGTTTTGCAGTTTATAAGAGGGGTTTCATGTACCACTCCTAGCCCATGACAAAGCCAAGTGCAACCACAGCACCATTATGAATACAATTGATGCTACAGTAAATGGGCTCTGTTGGCAAAAAAAAAGACAACTGTTTCTTGCTGCTGTAAAATGTTCAGGAAATATACTTGGCAGTTGAGAATAATGTCCTTTGCAGGATATTTGTTTACTTTTTGCAGTAATATGTATTTCTGTAAGTGTTAATAAGCCTATTTCCAACTGACAAAGAAATTACCTCTGTAGTTTTTATCAGTGAAATATGGTTAGTTATCCAACAATTTGCTTCTTTGACATAGCCTCCACTTGCTATAATGAGGAATAAACCAAGAGTGTATCTCAAGAAATACATGGTTAGAAATAATGCTTTTATGTTTTCCATATTTTGTTATTTTTGCCTCAAATCATAGCTCAGTTCAGCACGATCTGACATGGCTGAAGTACTGAAACCCCCACTCCTGCAAAACAGTGTTTATTATAGAAACCACAAACTTAACCTAACCTAGAGCAGCTTTCCCAGCAGTGATATAATTACAGTAGTTATTATTGCAATAAACCAGATGTTCCTGAGCCGGAATGAAAGTGCTTCCCCCTGCACTACATTTGTTACTTTGCCTCTTTTCAAGTTTCGTATCAGCTGTTCAGAAAGCTCTTTTTCGGTTGAGTGTCACTTACAGATTCTTGCTGTGCAAGACTTCTAGTGTAAAAGAATGAAATACTGGCAGGATCCAAATTTTTGTAGCTTTCCTTAAAACCTCAAACATGACAGTTATCAATGTCACTAATTCTTGCTCTGGTTTAAAGACATTTTTTTGTCCTTTAAGATACTTTTATTTGGCTAAAAAACCTACTTTGAAAAACCTACTTACGCTTGAGATTGAATGAGTACATTGTTCTGTATGAAAACAAATGTTCCACTCCTAGAAGATCAATGAGTTTTCCACAGACTTCAGTAAAGTCATCATTTTACCCCAGCATTTTGAGCAACTCAGTTGTTAGGCACAATTGGTAGCTTTGGAGAACAGCATATTTTAACCACTGTATCAGCTGTGGTTGCAACTGTGAACCACGGCCAACCATTCAACCTGGACCCCAAATATCTATCATTACTTAAACATTACACAACTTGCAATTTTAACAGTGTCTCGGTCATTTCTCCTTCTTAGTAGCTGGTGCAATGCTGTGTTTTTGACTCTCAGCCTGAGAACAACACTGATAACACCGATGTTTTTAGTTGTTAAGAATCATAGAATCACAGAATAGTTAGGGCTGGAAAGGACCTTAAGATCATCTAGTTCCAAGCCCCCTGCCATGTGCAGGGACACCTCACACTAAACCATGCCATCCAAGGCTCTGTCCAACCTGGCCTTGAGCACTGCCAGGGATGGAGCGTTCACAACTTACTGGGCAACCCATTCCACTGCCTCACCACCCTCACAGTAAAGAACTTCTTCTTTATATCCAATCTAAACTTCCCCTGTTTAACACAAATCTAATATATTTCAGCCCAATCAAATCCTAACTCTAAAACTATGTTGCCAACAAAGCAATGGGCTGTGTTTAAACTACTAAGACCTTAGACATGAAAGTTTTTGTATATATTTTATGTGTACAAAAAAAAATGTCTAGAAACAAGGAATATGAAAAGTCAAGAAGTTAGAAGATGGCTTTGTTGTCATGTAATGGTACAGTAAAGAAGCATGTACTTGGCTTTGGGTTTGGTTTACTTACATGTAAGCTCTCATGAAAACAGGGTAACAGTAAGAATGAAATATCAACCCTCTGAAAATGTCATGGCAATCTTGGAAGAAACTTTTGTCAAGTTCAGTTATACACACTGCTTATTTTTCTAATGGTAAACTCTTAGGCAACCCATCCTTGTGGTAAGTGCCATGTAACAGGGAGACAAACCAAGGAGGAATTCACCCACCCCGTGAGCTGCTAAATTTACACTTCGTAAAATATAAGTGTTTCTTATAGAAAGAATGTACATGACTCTGAAACACGGTCCAATTTTTCACTGATGTGGTAGGAGATGCAGACGTTGTTGGCCTGATATTACAGAAATCTTTGAAAATGGGCCATCAAAATAGCTGAGGAAACCCAAGAGGCACCCACACGTTTGGAAGCAGATTATAAGACAGCTCGGTTGCCCTGCCACCACCAGCTCCCTGCTTTCAAAAGACACGGTATCAATTTCACATATTTTTTCTTTCCTAATTGGAATGCGTCAGAGCTGAAATACATTAATAACAAGGACCCATGTCCAGGAAGCCTCAACGTCTTTCCTATCACAGAAGCTGGGAGGCCCCTGTGCTTCCTCCCCTTGGTCGTGACATGGCCAGTGAATAATTTCACCACCCACACTTCATTCATTCTTCCCTCTCCTCACCCACTCAGCATTACAGCTGTGTAAAGCATCCGTTACAAACCCTGGAGCCATCTGAAACCTACCTTTGTAATTCTGTTATGTGCTTCTGTTGTCCTTTAAACCCAGTCGGCAAATCAGCCGCACAGCTCTCACTCACTCCCCTCCTTCTCGCCCCCTCCCGGAGGGATGGGGAGGAGAATAGAAATAATGTAACTCCCACGGGTTAGGATAAGAACAGTCCAGTAACTAAGGTATAACACAAACCACTGCTGCTACCACCAAAAATAATAATGATAAGGGAAATAGCAAGGGAAGAGAATACAACCGCTCACCACCCGCCGACCGATACCCAGCCCGACCGAGCAGTGATCTAACCCTTCCGGGTAACTGTCCCCAGTTTATATACTGGGCATGACATGCTGTGGTATGGAATACCTCTTTGGTCAGTTTGGGTCAGGTGTCCTGCCTCTGCTTCCTCCTGGCTTCCCCTCCTCCCTGGCAGAGCATGAGACTCAGAAAGTCCTTGGTCAGAGTAAACATTACTGAACAGTAACTGAAAACCATTGGTATTATCAGTGCGGTTCCCAGGCTGAAAGTCAAAAACACAGCACTGCACTAGCTACTAAGAAGGAGAAAAATGACTGCTACTGCTGAACCCAGGACAGCTTCACACACAGCTGGGGTTGGTTGGGCTTCTGGTAAATTGATTTGTGAGACCATGGACCTCAGCTTCATGCAAATTCAGGCCCAGGTGAAGGTGCATGATTTATGGGTTGCAGTTTGAAAATTGCTGGAAAAGTTTCAGATCACTGTGTCAGGCTTCGCTGTAGAGGTCTCTGTCATAGTCATGGAAATCAAAAAGGAATAGTGGATAGTACACTGCAAAAGGGAGAAATAACAGTAGTCAGATCTCAAATGTGCTACATGAACTGCAAACAGTTCCTGGCCTAAAGGACCCGGGGGGGGGGGGGAAGAGTTCTTTTTAACTCTTTAACACTTTCTTGCTTCAAAGTGTAACTAACTCATAAAGTTTTCATTACATTCTTTCATTTAGCACATACGCATGCCACTAGCATCTCAATTAGACAAGTGCTCATGCCAGGAGCCACCATAATGGTGCTCTCAGACCGGAAGCAGAGAGGAACACCCAGACTACAACATTCAGATTCAAAGCTCCATTTTCTGTAATCAAAATGAGGGGTTTATTTAGATGGTGATAAAAGTCTGAATTTGCAGAGTTTGGATTTGGATCCTTTCAGCCAGCCCCATTAGCAAAATTAAACAGAATATTGCTAAATGGAGAGTAGGTTACACCAGCCTGACTGAGTGATGCCTTCCTCAGTCAGTTTTCACAACTGTCACAATTTGCTCTAAAAATATTGACCAAATTATAGATACACAAGTTTTTTAAAAAGAGTGATTTAGGAAACAGGATTCAGTAGAAAAGGCTGTGTGGCTTCTTAGTATTCAAAAAAGCTAATTACACATTCTAATTTTCACAGGAAGCCCGGACTATGTAAGGCAGAAGTACCAAACATGACCCTTAACATCTTAACTCATAAGAAAAGAACTTATGGATTTCAGTTTGTAGTATGACAACTTTTTATCTGCAAAACAATCTTTTCCTTTTTTATTCTGAATGAATCCATGCACATTATAAACACCTCACCAGATTCTGCTTCCTGCTGACACCAAAACAAGTGAAAGCCAGAGGAATGGGTATTAGTGGGTGGCAAAATTTGATTTGTCATTACATTACTTCAGTTATTGTTTGAATCCTGTAATGTGCCCATTTATCAAAAATGCCTTCAAGACAAGTGGGGAAAAAGGCTTGAAAAGTTTATAGAAATCCTGAAAATGGCTTGAGGTGGAGTTGTCTTGGACTCCAGGGGCACGAGATTATGGGGAGCAAAGGTAGACACAAGCAGTGTAAGTAGCTGTACCTGAGCTTGTCACCATGGTGGGAAGCACAGCTGGGCTGCAATTCATGGTCTTCTAAATGTCTAAGATGGATAGGTAAGATGAAGAATCACAGCCTCCAGGGTCTGGTTCTTCCCATCAGCTATGAGGGGAAATGCAAGTGACCAGCTGATGTGTAGGTAAATGTCTGTCTCCCGCCATGTTAGGGGAGGTGAGCTCCACTCCCAGTGCCAGCACCCTCTGCAGCGCAGAATTTGGTGGAACAGGAGGAGAGACAGGATGAAGATGCAGTGCTATAGAGGTCAGTGCTTTATCCTGTTCTGCTTCCTTGATCATTAAGTAGTATGTAAAGGTCTGGCATAGAAACATCAACAGTAAACAAGACTAGGAGAGGTACTCAGTGAAGAAAAGAGCCACAAAAGTGACGCAGAAGCAGTCTAGGATTGCAACATTGGAACCTCAGAGTGTGTTTACAACAGGCTTTAATCACCACCTTTGCTGTGTCCGTTTGTTACTCTCATTTGATCAGCCGCATCTTACATCGATATCAAGATATTGTAGGGTCATACCCAGGAAATACAGCAGGGAAGGTTTTGTATCACATATATGTGGATGGCTGTGAATCAAGGAAACAATTGCTTGTAAATAAACGATGTGAGACTGGAGAAGTGATAATATAATGAATGATTTGAGAGCAAAGCCCCATCCCCTTGGAATTGATTTCAGAAGGGTAAAGAGCAGTGCTGCTAACAGTGCTGCTCTGAGGGGTCGACTGGCATTTCCACTGCATGATCTTATTCTTAGTATTGGTATCTCTGCCGTTTCAAGTCATGCTGAGCTGTAACTTAGTGCGAAAGATGCTGAAATGATGGGATTTCTCTCTCCCCTCTCTCTGTAGCACGAAAAAAGAAAATAAAATTTACATTTCATGAACTATTTGCCAAACCTCACATTATAAACATCTTGTTTTTAAATGGATGGATTATAAAAAGGAAGACAAAAGGAGACAAACAAATTCAATATTTAAAATATTTGGTCAACATACAGTTCTTCCTTTCCACAATATTTTTTTTCGTTAAACCATGAGAAATACATTACAAGTGTCATCTAACAATAATCCTACCCGAAAGATACAGGCAGTTAGTAACAAATGCTCAAGTAAATGTATCTGTTCCAGAAAGAGGTGTCATAAAAAATGTTAGAAGCAAAATTTACTACCTCTGCAGGCAGTGATAGCATTTCCATTGCCTCCAGCTGGAGGAGGACGTGGTTCCTAGGAAGTTCACTGCAGAGATGATTATCTTTATATCAGCAAGTCTAGGAGCAAGGGCTGCATAGCCTTCTAAATGAATGCTGAAGGGAATAAAGTGCTATAAATCCCTGTTTCTGCAATAATAAGGACTCTGGCCCCAGTTGCAATATATAGAACTAAAGTACAGTTTATATAAGTTTGAAAATCCTAACAACATCTCTGAGTATCCACATCTGCAGTCCTACCACAGGTAATCTTCCAAGGCTCTTGTTACAACTGTGGCTTAAATAAGCAGTCCAGGGCCTGCTTCAGTGTTTGTTATCAGATTGGTCAAATATTTCACTTAACATTTATTAACTAAAGAAGGTCTCAGACTCTTTGTTTTGGCTATAAACAGAACTCACCAAGTTCACTGCTGGTAACCTTCAAGTAAAGACTGAATTATCTGAGAATTTTCAAATCACATCTTTAGCCTGTGACTTTCAGTTCATATAAAAACAGACCCATAAGGACTTCCTTAACTTGGCTTTGGTTTGGCCGAATGAGCAACCAGTCTTTCAAAACTCTCTAATGGTTAAAGGTAGTGGCAAGACATCATTTCAAGAATATAGGTGAACAAATTTGTTGATTCTTCTTTCTCTCTTGTGTGTTTTACTCACAATTTTTTATTACTCATGACAATTACAATTGTGCATGGGACTGAAGATATGTCTGTCCACTTTTAAACCACTACTAAGTCAAGCATCCTGACTCACATAATGGGAGGATTCCTTGTTTATGTTCCCAAGGTCTTTCCAGCAAACCTGGGACTGAAAACCCTCTCCCCAAGCTCCTCCCAAAGCTGTGCACCAGGGTGCCTGCAGACTGCCTCCCTCTCCTCCCAGTCTGTTCCTGAGCTCCATCTCTGCTGCTCAGTCTGCTCCCTCTCTTCTCCACATGCATCCCTGCCCAAAACAAACTCAACCAGGCTCCCCACCCAGATCTTTCACATTCCTGAGCAACCTTACGTTTGCCTTTGTTTCGGGCAGAGACGTGGGCTGAACTGTCTTCTGGAGCCCAGAAGAGAAAGGCGGTGGTTACACTTACCAGTTTCAACAAGGCTTAACCCAACCTCAACCTGTAACAAAACCTTCAGTCAGGATGTAACCACTTCACAACTCTGTGTGTGTGCGTGTTTGTGGTACGCAGAAAGGAATTTGAAGATGAAATGGCCATTTTTCCCCAAATTTCCAGCTGGACAGGAGCTACTATCAGAACCAGGTCTTAGGCAGTTCAGTTCATTTGAGAGCTGCATGTAGGAAAAATATGTAATTCATAGCATTTTGTTTCTGTTGGGAGTAGAGATACTCATACCTTTCTGGTTTCTACTTCAGACATCAGGGTACATGGCAGATGTAGAGGCAGCCCCAGCTTTTTCATTGTGAGCTGACATCATCTGAGCACCAGTTTGGGAGCCAGGGAGGGCATACTGTGTGTAAGGTCTGGGCATTTAACAGGTCTTCCAGGCTGGAGCTAGCCTCCACTGGATGCAGAAGAGCCTCAGGAGTCTGCCCATTTCCAAGCTCACAAGCCAGCCAGTGTTAGCAAGCCTCTGCCTTCCTGCGACCATGGGGTTCAGAATGGTTGAGTCACCTGTGGGGGGATCTCTCTACTGGTGCTTTGCCACTTGCTTGTTGAACTTGTGTGTGTCACATCTGTCAGTCCCAAATAGTGCTAATGTTGATGTTCTTAGTAAGACAGTGTTTTATCTCCTGAGGAGGCTCATCCATAGGATGATCAGTTGTCACTTGGCAGGAGGAGTTCTCCGAAGCGGCGTAGTGGCCATTGGCAATGAAGGGTAATGGGAAGAAGACATTCTGTAACATGGCATCTTTTTGCAGACAGACTTTATGTTAAGGTGGGTTGTCACACAGAACCAAACTTAATCCTTTTTAAATTCTCCTTATAGCATATCAAGGTCAGAATTATAAATTCTGAAATAAATCACCAGGTATAATTAAAAGGAATAATGCCAGTTGTATTTTCCAGGAGTTTCAGTACTTGAAATGTGGTCTCTGTACTCAACGGACTTCTCACAGATAAGCAAGATGGTATCTTTGTGAGCTGATAGTAACCTGTTTGTTACAGTTCCTTTGTTTTTACCACTAGCTTGAAATACATACCATTATTAAGCATTGTATATGGCATAACAACCGAGTTAACTCTTTTGTTTTGTTTTGTTTTGTTTTTCCAGTGGTATGTTCAACAGAGCTTTAGAAGTATTTCCAAAAGAAATTTCCAACCTTTATTTACCCTTTGTAGATAAATTCACTTTGCTTTCTTCATACTCTTTCTGTGGTCAATTTCTAGCAGTCACTCCCAGTTCACTGATGCCACTTTCACAGGAATAGAGGGTTTTCTCTATATGTCACAGAATATTTCGAAAATCAGAATGTCTTTAATCTTTCTCACATAACTTTGCAACACAAAACTCATTCTGAGAGATGAAGTATTTCCATCAAGTAAAGACAACAAAATAAACTGCAGTACAAAAGTAGCACATAATCTTCCTCTTAAAGAAGCAGCATCTTCCTATTTAATTGAACGTTTAATTAAATTTAGAATTTTATTTTCTAAATAACCAAGTTAAATAAAAAATCCAGAAGTTTAATGACAAGAAAAAAGTTGTGGTTTTAGTATGGTTAACCAGAATATATGTATTGTAGCAGCACAGGCAATTACTGCAACTATCAACCTGCAGTGCTTACCTAACAAAAATGCTGCAAAGTTAAAGCATTGGCTTTGTGACAGAACATGCATAAAGTACAGTAAATAGTAATACATGTACAGAAATGTTTAATTCTTTCAATTTCAGAGGTTTATCAAGTCCAGCATATAACGTTGGGCTGGAAAAAGGATAAAGAAACTTAGCAGATAGAGAATGTTTTCCTGACAGTATCCCAAATCATATTAATAAACTGGGATACTTTTGTTTTGTTTTGGTCTTTTTTCTATTTTCCATTAAAGGTGTAGGGGAAAAAATAATAGAGAGTTTGCCTTTTACCTCATTATTTGGTGGTCCTTCCTTGAAACTTTCCAAACCAAAGCCATTTCTTGCATCTGGTTGGAACAAAGATCTTTAAGACATTCGACTAATTCAAATCAGATGTAAAAATGTAAGCTACACTATATGAAATTCAAGAACAATATAGTTACAGGGTTAGAAAAGTCTGCAATATGGCACCTCTTTTAATCAATAACAGCCTCAGTTCCAGTTGGTCTGTAAATACAAGACTATAATTAAGAATGATCTACAGCATTAATTATTTCAATACCCAGTGTAGCAAATTACCAGATTAGTGACACTTTTCATCTATAATATTAGTAACGATTTCTTATCCCTTTACTCTAGATGAAGTCCGCAGCAATACGGTCTGTATTAGATTGTAGTTCCAATGGAAAATATCGAAGATCACTAATATCAATAAGTACTTCCTTATCTCAGCAATTTGGAACTGCTTGTATTGACTTCTGTTACATTCCAGCAGTTGTGCTTATAACCCAAATGGTAGTAATTAATTTCCATTAACTAAGTCATGACTCTACCTAATTTAAATTATTTCCAATAACTATTCAATTAATGCCTGTTATCTACATTTAATTTCCATTGATTCCAAAAGCTACTGTTGAGGTTAATTGCTGCCGTAAAACCATAGGTGTCATTGGGGTCTAATCCCAGCGGGCAGCCACGGGGCCTGAGTTCTCTCCTCCTGTCAAGCAGTAGGGAGCAGTGCTACACAATCTGCCATGCACATCAATGCTAAAAATGCAATCAGCTGCAGCTGGAGCTGACCAGAAAACAGTCTTTACCTCATCCACAAGTGAGTGCTCTTCTGGAATACCATTTCAGTTGGACAGAAAATTTTCTAAAGATTTCCTTAGGCTTAGCCTGTGAAAATTAATGTGACCTACCGCAGACTGTCCAAAGTAACGCAGTACTGTGGCTTGGTCCACTTCAGTTAAAAAATGTCTTCTGATAAAGACAAGTTCTAGACCAAGAGGAAAATCAGTACAACCTCTTTAATGTTTCTTTTCCTTATTATAATTTTGTCCATGCAAATACTCTGGCTGACCAAGGTTAAAAAAACAACAACCTTCTCTGTAGGACCGTTTCAGATATTTTTGGATATTCTGGGTTCTTAGCAACACTTAAAACTCATTGGGATTAGATCACCATGCTAAGATATCATTAGGTATTTTACAGTTACAGTCAGACTCTCCAAACCTGCCAATTCATGAAGACAAAACTTGTGTGATGATCTAGACTCGTGTTCATTTTGAAGAGAGAAGCCGAGAAATCACCTTGCTGAAAATTAAATGTCACTACAGTTTTGTAACGCCATTTTGCATTGCAATTTTTCTCCGATTTTCCATATCATTTCAAATTGAGATCTAGATTAAAAATTTTTCTTTTATTCAAAGGAATAATGTTGATTGGCCAACAATTATTTGTTGGTCATGCTTTGTAATAGTTTTCTGGATTGTTTTAATGCTTTCATTGGGAGTGGAAATAAAAACCATATGACATTCACTGAGAAGGAAAAGTCCAAAACTCACTGGGCTTTGGTTAGGACATTTTGTCGTTACGCTTCTCTTTCTGACTGTGTCCAATGTCTTATCCATAAAGGCCCTCCAAGCTGGTCCTGTACAAAAGCTCCCACACATCCCACATTGCAGTATGGTCAAACCTCATGTCCAGTATGAAATGACAGCGGGATATGAATTTCCTCAAATTTTATTATAGCCTGATGTTCTGTAGCAGTTCTGCATTCACACAGAAAATATAATACATGGTCATTATCTACGTTTGGGGCTGGAGAAACATAAATTACCAGTGGACCTAAGATTCCCAAAATTAGAAGACTATTGGGTAGCTATCATTCCATCTGCATTGCCCAATGCACTCTACAGAAGGTTCAGCTCTGCCCTGGCTTTGACTGCATCACTGCAGCCACATCTCAAAGTGACAAAGTCTTGGGTAATAGTTACTAACTTTGCACCTGAAAGAAAAGTGATACCCCTAAGAACTAAACTCAGATGCTGCAGGCTGTGGGCTACAGGTTAAGAGGTAAGAGCTGAGCCTTCTGGCAACCCTGACTTGCAAACCTGCATAACAAGGAGCCAATGCCACACCCTGTAGAGGGCTGATGCTGTCAAGAGCTGATACAAAGAACTCTACAAAGGAAATCATTTGCAGTGAACAAAAAGAAGGAATTTTATTTGCCTTAGAGAACTTATCTCCTGAAACCTTATCTATTAACTATTTACACAGACATCAGTGGTGATAGATATTATCAGTACTTCCTTTTGATTGCTTCTCTTTCATGCCAACATTACCTCTGACTGGTCACGCCTGTGCCTCTCCAGCTAGTCCTCACTCAAGATCTACACATCCTTCACATACAGCAGAGTGAAGATTTCTCTTTCGTTTTCCTGATGGTACAGCTAAGTCTCACCTTATACACAAAAGCCTGGGGAAGAGTATATTGGAGAAGTGGAACAAAATGAAAACAAAAATATGATAGATTAAAGGAAAGTCAGTTTGATGTCACAATTATGACTTGCACTAGTTGGTGAAACTCATCCTGTGCTCTGACATGGCATAGAAAAGCCACGTTTCTAAGATCTCAAGGATTCAACATGCATAGCATTCCTATTAGTATTTGCATGTCTCAAGCCCATTTTCCCGAATAATTTAACTTTGAAATCACAGACTATGGCCAGTGTTTTGTTACACAGCAAAAGATAAGACATACATGTTTTTCTTTTACTTCCATTTTCAGAGTTCCTCAGGTCCTCTGGATATTCAGATTGCCCTGATAAAATAACCATTTTGCTCTGCAACCTCCAGAGGTTTTATCCTCAAGAGTTAGACCCTCAGTTATAAAATCTGCAGCTTTTCATGCTCTGCAACCTGGAACCAAAAGCCAAGGATTAGTTAAGTACCGTGGCTGGTTTAGGAACAGTTGCAAGTTCTTGCAATGCCACAGCTTATGCTGTTTTCCTTTCAGACTCCAATTACCCTGGAAGCCCTGCCCAGTTGGGCAGATGCTCTCAGGAGATAAGCAGCAGCATGAAAAAAAACTTATACCATTGTACAACAAACTTGACATCTAATCTACAGCTTACGGTTGTAACACACCCAGCAGAATTAAACTAATCAGCCACTGCAGTCCATGCATCCCTCCCAACGCTTTCCAGTGGTATTCCAGACAGCCCCAATTTGCTGTAACTAAAGACGCTCCATCTGCATGTTTTTCAGTTTTGTGGATGCAGACATCCACTCAGCCCTGGACAATAACCTCAGATGACAGTGGCATCTCCCAGCCAGATTCCTCCAGCAAGGGAACTTCTGGTGTAGAGCTCTTGCAGGAATTTGGTCATACATGTGGTGTCCCACTACTGAGCGTTATCAAGCCTCAGGTGCCTTTGAGCATGTGCCTTCAAAGCTGGGATATTTTAAAGCAGGGGGAAAAGGTTGTATTTATTGTGTTTAAGTACTTTTGGAGCTAGGCATTAGCTGAGTGAGGGTTTTCAGGGTTTAGTTTTAGTTTAAAGAAACAGTACTTGAATTTGACTTCTGTACCAACTTCTGTTCCTAAATCTGTTTTCTAACCTAGCCCTCAGTGACTAAGGTGTCCGAAAGAGTGGCAGAGACTTAAAACAACCACCTTTGGTAATTCTCTAAATTCCTAAATTAAAAGCACTCCTCTGAGACACATAAATGGTTTGTCTGTTTCACATTGACCAGAAAATCAAGACCAAAGTCCAAGAAAAAAATGACATATCAAAACATCAGCTGAAACAGAAGGTTCCAGCTGTTTCAAATGCCACTAAACCACAATGATTATTGCTAACATAAATAAAGCAAAATCTTAATCCAGCTTTATCAAGAAGTTACTAACCATAGTTCTCTGTTCTTCCAGTACTTTTATAAGAAAGCACATTTTCAGAAGTAAGGAGAAGGATGGTATATTAGTCACCACTTTCTCTTGTACTGTAAAAACCCCCAAACACCTCTGAACTTGGTCAGTTCATACAAAGTAGGAAAAAAGCTGTCAAGCCATCCTCTGAAGTATGTCCTTGCTAAGTGGCTTGAGTTGTGGAGGGTTTTTTGATTGGATCACTTGGTTTGTGACCACTACGAATTATAACAGTTGCAACAGCTTTCAGTTGCTAAACCAAAAGAATGGCTGGAATTTTTTAAATCTTTACAGCTTCAATACCGGGCTCAGGCTGACGTTTTGTACTTTAAAAGCTATCTTTAAGCAACTAAATAGGTGACAAAGCACTCCAGAATCTGGCAAGACAGAGTAAAAAGAAATCAAAGCCTGGAAATGCGGAGCCACTGCACTTTTGTTACACTCCATGATTGTGGTGAAGGGTTTGGGTTGCTTCATTTGCAGACTTGTGGCTCCCTTCATTCCAGTAACAAAAAATGCCAATAGCATGCCTAAATTAAACCCAGCATCTTGCTCATTCTATTTAGGGCAGCTTTTCCTGTGCCCCACCACATCTTCGATCACAATGCCAGTTCTCTCATATCTGTGTAAACTTCCCTCCAGAACAGAAGATAACTTTCAAGGTTTGTTCAGTGAGTAATTATTTTGTTAGCCAAGTGATCACGCACAGTTCCTCTTTCATTTATTTCTTCTGACCATGAAGTTACTGAGAGAACCCTAATTCTAGCTTTTTACAATACAGTGTGGTAAGTGGGGGAGGAAAAACATTGAAGTTTGATGCTCATGTGTTACTGTAATTCCTTAGCATTCCAATGCTCATTATTAATGACTAAAGGAAAACATTTTTAAGGACACCAAAGAGAATGTCTGAAGCAGGACATGGCACAGGGAAACCTGAGCTATCTGGAAGTGAGTTCACTCTTACTGAAGCAGTGGAACCACAGAGCTAGGGCTGTTGAGGTCCAGCAGTGTGCTGCCTGGATAAAGATGTTCTGCTTTTGGGATCCAGTGGGATCTCTTCATGGCAGTTAATGAATGCTGTTTTAAATCACAGTAAATTTCACCAGGACTTGTGCTTCTACACCTTTTAGGTGATTTTAAACTCTTGCCTGTTGTTGTTTACTGAACAACTCTGTAGAGTCTGTAATATTCCAGTAACTATCAGGAACTCCTTGGAACTGGCATGGGGAGAAGTTAACAGGGTGCAAAGATTTGAAAATGCAAAAATTACATTTTTGTTGGACCTGCAGAGAGATTTAGGATTATATGTTTCTATTTGAGAAGTGGGGATGACTGAGCACTGACAAAGGTTGCCCAGAGAGGCTGTGGATTCTCCATCCTTGGAGATACTCACGAGCTGTCTAGACATATCCTGGGGAACCTGCTGTAGATTGCCCTGCCTAAGCAGGGAGGTTGGACAAAATGACATCCAGATGTCCCATCCAGCCTCATCCTTTCTGTGAATCTGTGAGAAATACCAGAGTTCCGCTATTTATTTAAAAAGGATGTGTCACTGGTAGTTCCAGGTCTAAAAATCAAGTTTCTGTACAGTCAGGTAGTGACTATAGACAAGGTACTCAGGCAGCAGAGTGATGAGCACAACAGGGCTGAATTGAAATGAAGCAAAAAGGAAAGGTTCCAGCAGCTCTGTCACCACTTTACCAACATAAATTTTTCCTTTGGGGTCCTGTGCTAATTTGTCTTTCCCCTACCATAAGCTACCTGGTAGATTCACTGTTAAAGTGTATGGAAGGCTGGCTGAACAGCTGGAACACATTGTCTCTATTTCCCCTTTCTAAAATACAATCTCTTGACCTTAGTAAGTGTATTTCACTGTTTTCCTATTGCAAGCAGCCTACACAGAATCATAGAATAGTTAGGGATGTAAAGGACCTTAAGATCATCTAGTTATGTTTGAATGGTAAGGTAGCTTGTAGAGAAAAATATCTCTTCTAATTGCTCTGCAAACTATATTGTTCTTTAATATGAACACAACAATGAAGTCGTGTTCATAAACTTACTGTCACCAATACAAATAATTACAAAACCATAAGAAAATAAATGTACACAATGACCAAAAGTATAAACTCACCATTACTGAATAGCACTTCATAACTGTGGCTCCGAATTATTACTGCCTCACCAACACAGCCACAATGTCCAGCTTCATCAAATCCTCCACTTTACAAGTTAAAGGAATTGGATAATTAAGAGAGCCAATGTTTAGTGCACAAAGTAAAACCACCAGTTTCACTACAGCATGGGAATGAACCCGCATTTTAAACCCTGGTAACATTTCCACTCCCTGACGTGCATGATCTCTACCTCCTTGCTCTCTATCCATTTGAAGCTGTGTGTGTTGAGAACATAGAAGCTGGGCAGCTGCTTTGCTCTCCACAACAGCCTCAGATGCTCTGCCAAAAACTTCATGCCTCCATTAGAGAATCTTCAGGACTGGGACATTGGCTTCAGAACCTACCTGCAAAACACTTTATTGCTAACAGTAAGTAGAAAATTGTGGATTAACAGTAGAAATCTTGGTGAATAAAAAAGAAACAAAACCATGGCACATGGAGGTCTTGTGCTAGGACCTGTCCGGCAGGGCTTGTTACAGAGAGGGGCTAAGATGTCAGTGGCTGTTCCCAGAAGTTCTTCACTATGGCATCTCCTGTGCTGCAGGGAGAGGAGCAGGCCTTGACGGAGCAGCAGCTGTGCTTATCTCTGAAGGTCTGGCAGAGGGGAGATAACCAGAATTACAGGCCTGACCCCACCGAGGTCACCCGTGCCCCCCAGCCCTCTCTGCTAGCCTAGAGAAAGGAGGCAAAGAGCAGGAATGCAGCTAGAATACGGGGGGGGGGGGGGGGGGGGGCTGGGGGGGGGGGTGGTGATGGGGTGATACAGCTTCCCGTTTTCGCAGGGGGTTGCATGTGAGTGTTTGCACCTCTCTGAGATCTAAGCACTGCTCATGCATCCCTGTGGCTGGGCAGGCTGGGCATGAAATGTTCTCCTAGTAGAAAACAGGTGAGGGAGGAGGAGAGAGGATATTCCTTTTTAATTCCATTCTTCCAAGTCTTCCATCATCTTTCTGTTGTCACCCTCATGGACTGTTCCAGATTTTAGTTCATGATCATGGCTTGGCAGCCAACAGTGCTCTGGGCCTCTGAGGATTGCCATTAGCTGTCCTTTCCTCTGAGCAACGCTGCCACTGCCGTCCCAGTAACTGAAGATAGATCCTCCCTTTCCTTTGTATTTTCTTTCCATGTGCCAAGAGATACCTGTTATAACTCCTAAAATATGTTGGCTGTATAGCATTCCCTGATTGTCTTCATGTTGTTGTATTAACTCTATAAATAGGACAAAACCACACCTATATAGATGATGTAAGAGAATTACATGTATATGTTTTGCTCTGAACAGCATCTCCAGAAGGAACAGCTGCTGATACTTTGCTGGTTTCATTTTCCTTGTAACGTTTTCTCATTTCCCAACACAAGGTTTTTTGCACTGTATGCAGATGGCCAGGTGTTATTATCATTCCACCCACATGCCCCAGCCCAGGAACGGTCCTGCTTCCGGCAAAATTCAATCTTTTCTCATCTCTCAACCCATGTTCATCTTTTTATTGGTTTTTAATTAATCTACGGTTAGCTAAAGTTCCTGTCATAAATCAATTATTTCCTTTCAATTCTTGTTAAAGATTTTTCCTTTTCCTAGATTTGCAGAGCGTTGCTCAGGAGCTGCTAACAGCACACTTTTCTCTCATTATCAAATCAGAGAGGAATGGACTCAATGAAGCATAAAACATAAACCCAGCACTGAGGACCTTCAGGCCTAAAGGCTTTTCTATCTGCCCTGGACATGCTACAAATGAAAACATGGGATTTTGCCACTTTGAAAGCTAAAGGCCAGATCCTCTCTTGGTGTAAAGCACCACAGCTTGGTTTTGGGATGCAAGCAAGGTGTCCTGATTTACACTGATTATTTATTACTTATCTTACATCCTGATTTATCACTATATATTTGGCACTATGTATTCCTAAATGCAAGTTTTCCATAACTTTTTATTTTGGCAAGGAGTATATTGAGTTCTTCAGGGGATGCTCTCATTGTGGATGTCTCTTTGTGCCTTTCTGAGCCACTGTGCTCAGCAGCTCTTGGCACTATTATTGAATAAAGTTCTAAGCATCATGGGGTTAAATTTATAAGCCATTATCAAAGAGAAAACAGTCTTAAAAATCCCAAAATTTCATAATTGTGTTTATTTTAAAAAGGTGAACAAATGACAAAAAAGTGAGTGATGAGCATACCTATTTGCTCTCTTAAGAGGAAACTCACTATTTAGTCAAGGAAGGAAAATCAAGCTATAACACTTTTTAGGGTGGTTTATCAGGGTGCCCATGGGCACAGCAAGATCTGTGAACTGCATACACCAGAACTGGGCCCAGTTACAGCATTCTTTATGGCTTAAGCCCATGTTCACTGTGCATGTGTATTATACTAAACTTTTTCCTTCTCCTTTTCTCTGGTTACCCTTCTGTGCATTTTGGTCTCCATTTTCAGAAAACTGAATGCACAGTTCCTGCAATTATGCATGTAATCAATTAGCTATTTAGGTATACAACTACTGTGACCAGGTATGCAAATCTCCAAGCATCTTTTGCAATTTTTCAATAACTTAGCCTTTTGTCATTTATACATCCACTTTTGTTCAAAACACTAAGTTCATGGAAATTTACCTCATTTGAAACATATGTGTAGATACATATGAACTGCCCAAAAGTGTCACAAAGAGAAAGGATAACCTTGTTGTCAAGGCAGGAGAGCGTGAAATCTGGTTTCCATTCTGAGTTCTGCCACACATTTCCTATGTAACCTTGGGCAAGTCATGAACTGTAACGTATCTCAGAGTAGCTGACCTACATGTAAAGCAAACAGAGCCATCCTTGCTTTGCAAGGTTATTGAGACATTTCGTTTGTTAGTGTATATGAAAAGCATTGAAAGAAGTAAGTGGAAGGTGCTAGAGAAGTATAAGCTATCAGTAATGGTATTATATATAGTCACAGTAATAAACATGACAGATATTAGATGATCTGTACTCAGTTGTAAAACTGTGAGTAAAGGGACAAAAATAGCTATTGAGAAGGGAGAAAAGGGAGCAGCAAACAAATTCAAGCAGGGTGATGAATGAGAACCAAACAGGAATGGTGAGCATGAGCAGGCATATGAATAATTAACCTCTCTATGGCAACTTTTACTATCCAATGTGGTCTTGTCCTTTTACTAAGGGCCACGGTGTCAGAAACATTTGAAAAGAACTGAGCTGGTTAATATGGCACTACCCACCTCACAGTCTGTCCGATGGGCATGAACTATTCTTCATTTTTCAGGATAATCCTAACAGCGATACTCATGACAAAGCTGGTGGAGAACATTGTGTTATTGAAGCAATTCACATAGCTCTCAAAACACATAGCAATTCACATGTTCAGTTAAAAAAAAATACTAATGTTTGGGGGTATGGCCTTAAGGGAGCCCTATAAATCATTATGTATTCTGACTCCAGCTCCTTTTAAATATTAGCTAATTTTGTAGCTGATCTATATATGGCATTCACATTACTCACATCATCAGGAGTCTAGAGCAGACTAATTGCGGTATGTGGCCCAAATTTATGACTGAATACAGCAAAATGTTCAGCATCCCAACTGGGATAAAATGGTACAACTTGGGCCCCATGTAGCAAATTTCCATTTTTATTAACAAGCTCTTTCCTCCTGAGAAATTAAGCAAAGCTTTTGAAAGCATGTTAAAGATTAAACATCATTAAAGAGAGAAAATATTATTAAATAAATTAAAGATTGTATCTCTTTGCCTCAGCAGAACAAATTGATGAGTTCGTCATGTGTGATATTCCTTGGGATGATTTCAAAATCAGAATTAAAAATTAACATAAAGAAAATTCTGGTACAGTGACGTTTCTGAGCTTCAGGCAAATAAACCTTCATATATACCCCTAAAGGCAATGGTCGCCCTGTGAGTCTGAGGACAGCGGAGCCTCCTGCTTCATTGCATTCACCTTCAGTGCTGTTCTGGTCCTTCAAAGCAGCATCCTGCACGGAAAAAGCACATTGATTACCACTAACAGCTTGCAAATGAGGAAGCTGTGATTAGCCACGGTGAGCTCCTGCAGCATGCCAGCCTCCTGAGTCCCCTGGAATTCATCCCTGTTTGAATCAGAGCATGTCTTTTGGAAACAGATATCATCTTGATTTAAAATATTCCAGTAAGGGAAAATATACTGTAAACTTTGGGACATTATTTCAACGGCTAATTAAACTCAAAAATCAGTGATGATCAGAATGGAGCTTCACAGGGGTCCTTATCACCTACAGAGGAGCCCAGATGTACTATTTTTATATGTGAATTGCACCTGTATGGCATTAAGAATTTTTAATTACTGGCTGCAATACAAAAATGTTGACTAAAAACCTGGCCAGCAGAATGATTAGAAGAATTATTATTCCCTTCCACATCTTGTGAAGTGTTTATTGAACCTATTAGACATAATCTGAAAAATGGAGATAACAGACATGTGCTGTGGAAGTGGTTCCATGACACTTTAGCTGGTCTTCATTAGCCTAGCTGAGCAAAGTCAGTGGAAAAAAACAGGCACTTCTGACATGATTCACTGGCTGTTAGGCGTATACCTACCTTACATTTAGATGGATGAATCACATTTGTAGTATGTGTGGCAGTTAAGAAAATTTGGGCTGTGGCCCTAGCTCTTAGCAACCAAGAGAAGGCCAGATGAAACAGTTCTACCTGATGGGAAATGATCAACAAGACAGCAGGGTGGAGGGAGTCAATCTTCAGCTCAGAGCCACGGTGCTCCAGTGCAATCGCTGGTGGCTGCAGTGCTGCAGGGAAGCGTGCTGAAGCTAGCAGCACTAGCAAGTACTGACTCCGGAAAGAAGCAGATTTGTCCAGCAAAAATGTTGGAGCCAAGGTCCCAGCCTCCATGCTTCCAGTGTTTTAGGGATTTTACTTGGGACCAGAAGTTGTCTAGTTCCACTGGCATGTAAGTTAGGCTCACTCCTGGAGCTGGAATGGACCTCATGGTTTGGATGGATCTGAAAGGAATCAAGTCCATGTGCTCTGCAATGTGAACCAAAGCACAGCAAGAGGAACAACCAGGAAATTCACTGCAGAGGCAAATTCCAGGTGCACACTAGAATAGTGTAGAGACATTCCTTTGTGACAATAACTGCATGGAGCTGTGCGCAACACTTGAGGCTAGATTAGTGGTCATTATCTTCTGCATCATAGGCCATAAGCTGCTAGATGTTACATATCCCAGGAGCCAAAGCAAGTAGTCTGCTGCTTTTTCTGTCTTGATATGTGTGGTTGCTGACTCCTGGCAAGTACAGGTAGTAAGTTCAGAACTCCAGTGCTCGCTGGCTTTGGATCAAAGTGCTCAGCGAGCTACTCTAACACCCAGTGCCTCTAGTGAGGTGTCTGCCTAGATTTCAAACTATGGTTTAGAACCTGCATTATGAGCAAGCATTTAATTGTCTGTGTTTCATTCTATCCTGAATCCCTGATCAAGTTTATAGATCAGATTGGCTTGGTCAAAACCATATGTTCGGCAAATCTAGGCACTGCAGTCCTTTCTTCATTCATAGCACAACATAAATACCAACTTCCCTCTCTGCTTGTGCTTTTGTGACTTTACAGGCTTTAGCAGTGTATGTCACTTTACACTTTGATCTTGAACAGAATTTCTTCCAGCACTAATAGAGGTAAAACTGGGGAAATAAAGTTCCTTAAACTGCAAGTTCTTTAAAGGAGAAGTCTGCCTTTCATTTTTCTGTAAGTGTCGTACTCTATAGAGCTAATAATAATAAATAATACAGAGTTACACAGGTGGAAACTTAAAAAAGAAGAGGTCAGATGAGAAACACAGCTTTCGTCAATGTCTGGGGTCATCACTGGAATGCTAAGCGATCTTTTTATTTGTAGAAGACTCAGTAATTGTAGGAGGAATATTGTCTACCTCCTTCTTCACTCTCCAAAGAAATTACCTAACAGTTTCCAATTGAGATGGCTCTCAAAAGAATTTGGTTTTGATTCAGCCACCATCTCAGAATAAGGAAAAATATTTTACGTTGTAACTTTCAGTAGTTGTCTAATGCCAGGTGAAATTCACACCATTCCTCTACTAACATATGCTTCTTAAATTTTCTCTCCTTTTGATATACATCTAATAAAATAAATAGGTGAAAATAATAATCTGCTGTACTTCTAACCCAAGATCCAAAAAGTTCCTTAAGAAACTGGATTTAGTTTCCAGACATGGAAGCTGAGGCAGAGGGAGCTCTCGGGCTTTGGCTGGGATCACACAAGCCAGCAATTGACCTGGGATTAAAACCCAGGTGTGCTGTTCAATTTCCACATACCATCCTCTAACCAATACTACCACCCAATTCTTCTCTTTTCAGCTACACCTGATTTCTAGCAGTGCTGGGAAAGTGTTATTTTCGTGCAAGGTTCCGAAGCAAAGCAAGTTGCCTTCCTTAAATCTGTTGAATTTTGAAATGCTGCATTATTTTGCTTTTAGGCATGAGAAAATGTTTATTCCATCTGTCAGCTCCTATCACAGAAATTATACTTTGATAAATCTCAGTTCTTATGATATCCGCTGTCAAAAGATGGGGACATTAAGAAGATGGAAAATGTGGTTTGAAATGGAAAAAAAGCTCTGTTATTCAACTGACAAATACAACTGAGGGAGATGTTCTTTCCCTGATGAGGCTTTTTAAATGTGAGTTGTTAACTTGAGAGTGGCTTGTTGGTGTAGGCATGCAAAAGTCATACTCAGAGTAGTTGTCTGACCTAAGTAGGAAGGGGCTGTTCCCTTTAACAGGCAAGGCCCAGCTCCAAAGAAGTGATAATAGAGATGCCATTGACAACAAGGATGCACGCAGAAGCCACAGAGATTCCTCCTTTTGTCTCCAGGCCCATCACAAGGGCCAGGGATCTTTCACACACAGAAAGAAACAATTGCTGAGAGCTTGAAGGAAGCTCAGTTGAGTCCCAGACAGTGTAAAAGTGTAAACTATGAACCTTTTTGTTCATACAGAATAAAAATACACTGGTTGCAAGTCTCCACATATGTGAATATCAAGTTTGGGGGATTTTTAAAACAGAAATAGGGAAAATCTTTCTCTGCTTCCTCCCACAAAATGCTGCAGATCCCAACTGTCAAGTTATAACTTTTTTGTTCGATCTAAAATACATCTATATTTTTCTCCTTCCCAATTAGATAATCTTTATATTTTATCCACCTCAGGTCTAGCTGCATCACTTTGACCTCTCTGTGAGGCCTGGGTAAATCCTGAAGATGCTGGGCCACAATTCTTAAGAAGGAAACTTCAAGTTCTTTCCGCTTCACTTCCCCTTCACATGTCTGAGGCAGTTAACGTTGCTGCCCCATAGTCTGCATGGCAGGAGCTGTGTGCTAGCTGTGGCACCTATTGTCTGCATTTTTCCTCTCGTTAGTCTCCTTGACCTTTTATTGTCTTACTCCTGCAGTGTCAGGTCAGACTTAGTGTAGGTCTCCCTTCACTAAGGACCCCTTTCCTTTCGTGGATCACTAAGCAGGACAATTGCTCTATCCATCTTTTCAGGGTCGATTGTCAGCCCCCCCACCCCCCCCACCCCGAGCTGAGAAAGGTTTGATTCACTGGGAAACCATTTTGGTCAAAGGGAAACCTGACTATGTGTCCTTTTAGGAACTCTGTCTTTATCACTGACTTTTTTATCTGGGATATGAAGAGGATTCAGGAGATCAAAAGGTTTGGGAGTACATGGGTTTGACCACATTTTTCCTGAAAATAATGGGAAACCTCCACTGAAAAATGAGCTCCGTTACAATGGGCAAACAAGAAGGAAAGCCACATAGTGTTCCCAGAGCATTCTGAATCATCAGACCTTCAATAGCTTCCATAGAGAAGGGAAAAAGTAAACAGAAAATGTAAATGGAATGTAATAATTAATGGATCTAAAGAAACAGACTCATTTGATTTGCACATAATTGGAGCCTTAAAAGAGAAAAGTTAAGTAAAAAGAAATCGATGGAGCAGATGGAGAAGGCTGAAGATTGGAAGTTCAGTGTGGCTGAGTACACGATGGACATGTGCGGTTACTCAGAACTAGTAGCTCGCCTCACCTTTACAACTGAATTTACATTCAACAGCCCCATGCATTTTCCAGTAACGTTACAGAGATATTGCTGGGGCACCACAGTGGAATTGTGTTGGGTTTTAAGGCCCTGACTTTGTCAGTATTCAGCCAGATTCTTCCTAATGCCTTGAGGGCTTCTTCCTGCATTGAAACCCTGACCATTATTTACTATTACAAGGCCTTATGTAAGATAATCATGAAACTTGAGTTGACTAACTTCCAAGGAAGTTAACCTTCAGCAGCCATTCCCATTTGGCAATTTCTTGAAACAGAGATGTAGATGCTTCTTCAGGTACACAAATTTCAAATCATTTGGTTCAGGGGCCTAACAAAAAACAGGAAGAATGATGATGTCTTTTTTTCCTGTAATCTGACTAGAAACCTTTTACCTACTGGCATGCCGGAATGCTTTTTTAAATGAACGAACATTTCAATCTTCCTTCAACTAGCCATTACCTCTGCACTGAGTCAGCTCAAGCCTTTGCAAAACCAGAGCTGAATATTGCTGTGTAAGGGTAAAAGAGAGGAAAGGGACTAGTCTTGGGGTGGGAGGAAAGCAAAGAGGGGAATTTGGATGTAAAGTCTTGGAGAGCTGGACTTGTATTCCTGCTATCAATAAGATGAAAGGAAAAAAAATGTAAGCAGAAGCCTCAACTTTTTTATTTGACTTAGTCAGAAACAAGAGGGAGCCAGGCTGTTTTGCCTTCCTCCAGGAACCTACTTTTCCTAGGTGTTAACTGAACCTTTCCTTGCTCTTTTAATGCTTTTAACGCTTTTAACATTGATAATTAAGGATTCTGCTTTGGAAAGTACCCCAGTTTAGGCAGTAAACCTCAGTACATCCTTACCTGAGTCGAAGAGTCAACTGGACATAGTGAGCACCTCTGCCCTGTTTTTTGGATGAGGAGCTACACTGGCTTCAAACAAGGTCAAACTTTTAGATTAATCATTTCTTCTCCAGTAAGAAGAGAAAAAAAAAAGCCTCTTTCAGAAATAGAAAACTCAGATTAAAAGAGGAAGTCTTTCCAGCCATGAAGAGTAAAAAGTGATACCATCCACATCTCTGATGTTTCAGGTAAAGTGTAGAATTGAATGAGATGTGAACCGTTCCTGTTTTCTACAGTGAAAGTGTTAAACCGGATGTTTCTTGGTTGGAAAACAGACATAATCCTTGTGATACTTTCTTTAAGTACGATAAGGAGAATTATTTTTTTTCTTTACTGTCATATATTGTCACTGAACAATTGTTGAAGGAACGAAAATATCTACAGAAACTTCTGTGCCACCTTAATTTGCTCCTGCCATTTGACTTCCCAGTGTCATCTCATCACTTAATGTCAGAAGCATTACTTTCTTGTCCACATTACCAAGACCAAGTGTCCCACATACTAAATATGCTTGCAATTACATATAAGAGGAAGGGAAAAAGTGATCCAAGCATCTCCTGTACTGTAGAAACACCTGAATATTGTTTCAGTTGAATTGTGTCTGACTTGTTGACTACGTTCCCCTCCAAAACAGTCCTTAGTCCTGATCCTTAATGAAATACCATTTTTTTGTTAATGATTCTGAGTTTTATGTACCCTTTCAGCTTGATTAAGAGAGCTTTTCTGGATAGGTTTAAGGACGTAACCACCTCAGATTCTGAGCATGCAGCAATGCCACCAGCTTTCACCTGGCATTGTACTACAGAAGTTACTCTCTCACTTTCTGATGATTCTAAGGGAGGGACCTGATCCCGAGCTTGCAACTGTGGTACATCTTGAATGGTTAAAAAAGTCTGGTCAAGACCCTCCTCAGAGGAAATACCTTTAAGAGAGAATGAGGAATTGTTTTCCATTTCCCTGGTGCCTAACAATAAAGCTGTTGATAGAGGTTTCCCTCTGGATCCCTCTAGGTTCTTTGCCACCCACCTCTAATATTACTCCTGCAGCTGACCTGTTGAGAGACCATTGTATGTGAGGATTCCTAATATGCTCTGGGCAAAACCATAGAATCAAAGAATCATAGAATAATTCATAGAAAGGACCTCAAAATCATCTAATTTCAACCCCCTGCCATGGGCTGGGACACCTTCCACTAGACCAGGCTGCTCAAGCCCTGTCCAGACTGGCCTTCGACACTGCCAGGCATGGGGCGGCCACAGCTTCTCTGGGTAGCCTGTGCCAGGGCTTCACCATTCTCACATTAAAGAACTCCTTCCTTATATCTAGCCTAAACTTCCCCTGTTTAATAAACCCATCACCCCTTGTCCTGTCACTACAGTCCCTGATGAAGAGTCCCTCTCCAGCATCCTTGTAGGCCCCTTCAGATACTGGAAGGCTGCTATGAGGTCTCCACACAGCCTTTGCTTCTCCAGTCTCAACAGCCCCAATTTTCTCAGCCTATCTTCATACTCGAGGTGCTCCAGTCCCCTGATCATCCTCGTGGATTCCCCTGGACTTTCTCCACCAGCTCCATGGCCTTCTTATGTTGAGGACACCAGAACTTCACACAGTGCGGCAAGTGGGGTTTCACAAGAGCAGAGTAAACTGTTTCAAATCTTAGCCTGCATTAAATGGCAGCCCCCAGGTAAATTATGTGTACATCTTCTAATTGTCCTACATTTGTCACATTTCCTTCATTTTTTGGAAGATCCCATATTGCTCACTACCCTATGAGTTTCACAGCATAGCTAATAGAGAATTAGATTGAGAATTTAACTTAGCACAATTCATTTGTCCCACATAATTTGGAAGGTCTCATATGTCCTTCTCTGTAAGCAGATTGGTGAGGGCAGGACCTCCCAGCAAAGTAATGGTAAAAGGAGGAGGGTCACCTCTTCCATTAGCACATCTCAATTTGGAAGAGGATGATTTACTGTCCCCACCCCAAGCTCCTATTGAAATGAACAATCCCATTCCTCACAAAGGACTGGTAGCTCTGCTGCATATTTAACTGGAATGGTAATATGGCTAGTTGCACAGTTGAAGACGTAAGAATTATCATATAATTGAGCTAATTGCTTCCAGAGGGAAAGAAACAGAAAGAAGCTCCAAAAAGGTATTTGAAAATCAGGCCTTTTTTACCTCCAAATAATACTGTTCGTAGAGCTTTCAATGTCCGGTGGAATATAAATTATTAATTATTATTTATTATAAGCATGTACATTTTCTGTTTTCTGTTAAAGCTTTTCTCCCATCTATTGGGTCATGCTAATAGCTTCCATAATTAAATGTAGTACATACAGGTGACTAAAATGACTGTGTATTCTGAGGAATTAGTTGCAGTTAGTAACTAACTATTGATGTTGTATTCAACGTTGCATTTTTCTAGTCTTGAGACACTAAGTGCAAAACTGTATTAACTCTTTTGTGATAGCTGGACCAGTAGCTGGTTAAAGTCAAAGGAAAGATTCCCGTTAACTTCACCGGTCTGTGAATCAAGCCCTTGATATATATAAAAAGCCCCTGGAAGCAAAGTTTTATTTTTTAATGTATTGTCTCATTTGTTGAATAGCATGGCTTACTGCCTAGTGTTATAGCAGTGCACAATGACTATTCTTCCCACCCATTCTCCTCTTCTTTCTTCATTAATCAGTGATGGGTCAAATTCAAATGTTTTGGAAGTTCTGCCTGGTTTTGATGTGATGGTACATAAAAATACCTACCAAATAGTTATTAGGGTACTTGGTGTGGCTGCATTTGTCCTGGGGAAACTTCTCCCTCCTCTCTGAGAGCAGCAGCACATTTTGTGGGAAGGTTGGCAGCTCTACAAGGTCTTCTTTGAGGCAGGCTCCACTCCCTCTGCTCCAGTGGTACATCCATCATTTTTTGGTTTTCCTTTCCAAAATGCTTTTCACAAAAGTCACTTCCTTGTTTCACATTACTCCATGCTTTGTGAATTCAGACTGAAACATGCTGTGAAACAGATCCGTATCTGGTGTAAATAAGCATCATCCTGTTGCTGATTTCAGCAGCAGAATGATGGTGATTTTTGGAGCTACAAATTCTGTAACCGTGGAGAGAGAATCTTGCCCATGAACTTTCTATGCAAAGGGACAGTTTTGGTGGAATAAAAAAGGATTCATGTGTTTTGGGAAGAGATGTTAGCAGGAACAGCAAATGGAAAATCCCACCTACACAAGGAGGTGTTTTGCTTCACGGATATTAACATCTCTGTTCTGCCTAATATGATAATTCTGGATGATTTTTTTCTTTTTTTGCTGTGACAAGCCTCATATTGTTCACTTCTGGGTACTAGAAATTGGTGCCAAGCAAAAACAGGACCAGGCTGCTAACTGTAGAAGTGAGCTCAATTAGTATCATAAACTAACCCCATATAAATGTCTCTTTTGCACTCCCATTCCTTATATAACTCACCATCCCAAGCACCTTTTGAAAAAGTGGCTTAAAGTTTATTCAGGGATGCATTTGGTTAGATTTACAGTATTTGTCACTTGTTGGCCAAGAGTGACATAAGAGATTTCATTGTGCTGCTTTTAACGTGGTGACACTGCCTTTAATTTAGCGTAAGTGATTATATATGTTTGACTGTCAAATCACTGTATGTAGCTTTTGCGGTTGTGGGCTTGTTTTATCTAAGAATTCTGCTGAACCTCTTCCAAACCAGAGCTCTCATGTGTATAATTATATTGTATTTTCATTATATAAACTTTATTTTTAAGACTGAAAACATATGAAATGATTATGGAAATGTGCATTCTATAAAACACCACCATGTATTTGTGGGAAAAGAAGTTTATAACAGAAACCAAATGTTGTCATTAATATATAGGTACAAGACTCATCCATGTGACCCATAAAACTAATGATGGAAGAGAGGGATCTGAAAAAGCATGCAATTGCTCTTCAGATTGAAAGATATTCGTAGCACCCTTCCTATGCATTAAATAGCACCTACTTGATACTCTGTGGAAGTAGATGTTATAGCCTGCTGTTGAACAGTATTTGTAGATCCAAGTTAGGTGCTTCCAAAATACCTTTCAAAGTGGCACTTCAAAAAATAATAATTACTTCATTAATATGCTTGTTTGGCGCAAATACAGCTCTGTTAGAGACCTATTTTGTTGTGAGACAGCTATTTTGGTGGTTTGCCCTAAAACTGTACACTGGGATGATGTCCTTAGATTAATTTCATTGTCTTCTGTCACAACCCAATGAGGACCTAATTCCATTTTGAATAGGTGCCACAGGGACCGACATTCTAAAAGATCTGCAAGAGAACATTGTTTAAGGCAGAATCAAATATTATATCCAACAGCAAGATCTGGCTGGGAGGGATAAACTGTGCAAGTTCCGAGGAAGCTGTCATCACAGTCATGTCCACTGTCCATATTCATTCATAGATTTTTTGTATTAACAAGGCTGTTAAGCATTGTGCCTATGTTATAAATGGGGAACTGAATCACCATGTAAATTAAGCAATTTACCAAGAACATACTAAGCATGTCCACATAATTTAGCATTTGAATCCAATTCTTCTTTTGCACCCTTACTCCACTTCCCTAATAAACTGTCCTTTATTTCAAATATCTTTGGTAGCTCCCTATGTAATCCAAGTTTTTTTCCTCTCTGCCTCATTAATTTTTGCTTCATTAATAGGGACTCTTTAAAAAAAAATTCACAAATGAAATAAAGACTCTAAAGGGGATGCCATGAAAGCAAGCCATTGCTTATGTATATATATATATATATGCACGTACATAGCACAGAGAGCAAGAGATACACGCATTCATACACAGAGCAAACTAGTGGATACCTCCATCATCAGAACAATCTATGAGTCATCTAAGATAAATGCTAACTCTTTCAAGGCAATCCTACACAATAGATCAATAAACAATATCTTCACTTGGCAGCTGGGAATTCAGACCCAGTCATTTGCAAGCTAAAAAATAGGTCAAGGAATAATGGTGATAATTTGCCTTATCGCCAAGCAGTGTGTGTGACCATCGTCATCTGTAAACTACTGACAAGCCCACTCATGTGGGCTGATTCTTCTGTAGGTGTGAGAGCATAGAAGTCCTTTATGTTACAGCGCTGTAAACCTGAGTGGAAAATCAGGGCCAGAGTTTAAAAAATCCATCTATGCATAACTTAGAAGTTAAGATATAACAAACTTTCAAAAAGATAACAAATGCAGAAAAATACCTGAGTCGTTCCTAGTCACCAGAGAAGTCACCTTCAGATAGTTTTGCAGCTTTATGTAGCAAATTCCTGCACAGCATTCTCGAAGTCCACAGCCTGAGTCACAATAAGGTGAACTGCTCTGGGGCAGCCTGGAAGCTGATGAATCTCTGTCGAGCAGTATGTATGTTTTCATAATCTTCACTTTAAGGTATGTCCATTGAACATCTAAGCTTACGACCATTGGATAAGGGTGCAGATGGAATGTGATTTCGGCATTTGGAAACACTCTGTGATTAATCTCTTCTTTAAGTGTGTTTATGTTGGAGGGACTTTACATGCAGGCTGTCTCCTCAATGGCATGCTAAACTCTGTGCTCCAAAGAGAAGAGTGCAAGAGGCGAGGTGGTGTGGAAGGGTGGAGAAGAGGGATCCAAAAGGACAGAAAAGCTGTAAAATACATTTCTTTAGAAACACTGAAAAGGAATTTAAAAGGTTTGAAAAGCCATTTAAAGGAAGAATATTAAACTCTGATAATTTATCCAAACTCACCACATATAATTAAACATTTAGGGGTCTAGAGTCACAAAACAAGAGATGGTGGTTTCCACTATCTCCACAATGAATTTAATTTGCCAATACATAATGGGCTTAAACACTGACATCTCTCAAAATGTTTTCAGATGACTTTTGTAGATTTTCAAAGCTCTACTAATTTCACCCTTCGCTCATTCCACATCTCCATGTGTGTCCTGTCACTGGTGTCATTTAAAATTTGTCTTTTGCAGTCTCAGCACTGGTTTTTGGTATTAGGGAGGAATTTCCAAGCATACTGTATTTTAGCGTGGCATTTAGGCTTGCCTTCCATTGTGTGTGTATTTCCACTGAAGACAATTGGTTCACATTAGGTATTCTGCAGACCCAGTATTGAGTTTCTTACCATTTCTGGAGAGCAGAGATAGTAGAGCTAGAAACCTAACAACTGGTTTGAAGTCAACACAGAATTATCCTCAGCTTTTCTCCCAAACTTATGTAAACAACTTCCCCACTCCCAAAATAACTTGCAAAGTATCTTTCCTCCTCCTCATACTTGTATATTCCTTTGCACTTCCTGATCTTGGCAGGGATATTTCAGAAAGAGCTATTACAATGGCGTTTCCACTCTGAAAGAGGAAACACTGGATGGGAGGAGTTATGAAAGGAACAGAGGAAGCAAAGCTGTTTTCATACCATCTCAAGCTGCACTTTTATAGCAGAGGTGGAAATGTGTCTGGGTGAAGCATGCCACTGAGCCATAGGAGCCCCATCGCTGCACAGCACAAGGCCAAAAGTGAATACGCATAAACCAGAGCATGTGTGGCTCCTTGCATCATTCAGCACAGCTGACGCTGACAGGCAGCTCTAAAATGTTGAACAAACTGAATGAATCAAGGTCAGGCAAGAGTCAGCAGCAAGCTTCCCTCCCTCCGCAATTCACTGATACATGAAAGGTACTGACTAGATGGCTCTTTAGTGCAGCGTTGTGCAGAGCAGTCATACAGTAGAAGCTGCCCTGTCACATGTTTGTTAGCAATCCAAGATTTTAATTCTGAACTTTTCCATGAAACCAATAGCTATATTTTCTGGCTCTGGCCTGCCTGAGTACTTGGCCAGGGCTACGGGAATGAAATGTCAAATCAGGCTGTCTATGAACTGAGATTGCTTTCATGCATCTCCACCTGCTGGCTGGCATTTCACTAATTGCAATAGACCCAAGAGATGACAGTGTGCTTCCCAAGGTAACGAGCTTCCATGGAAAATGAACTCCGTTGCACAAGAAGATAAGCAAATAAGCCTGATGGGAAAGATTATTTTCCAGCTCGATAAAGAGCAACATCCTACATAGCAGCTGACAGGTAGAAGGACACTGAGATTTTTCAATTCAAGCTTTTAAACTTCTGAACCCTCAGTTGAGAAGACAAGCAGTAAGAAAGATAGAATCATAGAATCATAGAATAGTTAGGATTGGAAAGGACCTTAAGACCATGAAGTCCCAACCTCCCTGCCATGGGCAGGGACAACTCCCACTAAACCTCGTCTCCCAAGGCTCTGTCCAACCTGGCCTTGAACACTGCCAGGGATGGAGCATCCACAACTTCCCTGGGAAACCCATTCCAGTGCCTCACCACCCTCACAGTAAAGAATTTCTTCCTCATATCCAATCTAAACTTCCCCTGTTTGCCACTTTACCCCTTGTCCTATCACTACAGTCCCTAATGAAGAATCCCTCCCCAGCATCCTTATAAGCCCCCTTCAGGTACTGGAAGGCTGCTAGGAGGTCTCCACACAGCTTTCTCTTCTCCAGGCGAAGAGCACCAACTTTCTCAGTCTATCTTCACACAGGAGGTGCTCCAGCCCCCTGATCATCCTCGTGGCCCTCCTCTGCACTTGTTCTAACAGTTCCATGTTTTTTTTTTATGTTGAGGACACCAGAACTGCACACAATACTCCAAGTGAGGTCTCACGAGAGCAGAGTAGAGGGGCAGGATCACCTCCCTCGACCTGCTGGTCACACTCCTTTTGATGCAGCCCAGGATACGGTTGGCTTTCTGGGCTGCAAGCGCACAATGCCGGCTCATGTTCATTTTCTCATCGACCAACACCCCCAAGTCCTTCTCCGCAGGGCTGCTCTGAATCTCTTCCCTGCCCAACCTGTAGCTGTGCCTGGGATTGCTCTGACCCAGGTGGAGGACCTTGCACTTGGCATGGTTAAACTTCATCAGGTTGGCATCAGCCCACCTCACAAGCGTGTCAAGGTCCCTCTGGATGGCATTCCTTCCCTCCAATGTATCAATCAAACCACACAGCTTGGTGTCATCGGCAAACTTGCTGAGGGCGCACTCAATCCCACTGTCCATGTCACCCACAAAGATGTTGAACAAGACCGGTCCCAACACCGATCCCTGGGGGACACCACTCGTTACTGGTCTCCAGCTGGACACTGAGCCATTGACCACAACTCTTTGCGTGCGGCCATCCAGCCAGTTCTTTATCCGCCGAGTGGTCCACCTATCAAATTGATGTCTCTCCAACTTAGAGAGAAGGATGTCATGTGGGACAGCGTCAAAACACTTTGCACATGTCCAGGTAGATGACATCAGCTGCTCTATCCCTGTCCATCAGTTCCATAGCCCATCATAGAAGGCCACCAGATTGGTCAGGCAGGATTTCCCCTTAGTGAAGCCATGCTGGCTGTCACCAACCACCTTGTTGGTTTTCATGTGCCTCAGCATGCCTTCCAGGAGAATCCACTCCGAGATTTTGCCAGGCACAGAGGTGAGACTGACTGGTCTGTAGTTCCCCGGCTCATCCATTTTCCCCTTCTTGAAAATGGGGGTTATATTTCCCTTTTTCCAGTCATCGGGAACTTCACCTGACTGCCATGAGTTTTCAAATATGATGGACAGTGGCTTAGCAACTTCATTCACCAGCTCCTTCAGGACCTGTGGATGGATTTCATCAGGTCCCATGGATTTGTACATGTTCAGGTTCTTAAGATGATCTCGAACCAGATCCTCTCCTACAGTGGGCCCAAGGTCTTCATTTTCACAGTCCCTACATCTGCCTTACAAGACTTGGGGGGTGTGGTTGGAGCATTTGCCAGTGAAGACTGAGGCAAAGAAGTCGTTAAAGAACTGGAGCCTTCTCCAAATCCAGGGTAGCCAGTTCTCCTGACAGCTTCCGGAGAGGGCCCATGTTGTCCCTAGTCTGCCTTTTATTTGCAATGTACCTATAGAATCCCTTCCTGTTATCTTTCACATCCCTAGCCAAGTTTAATTCTAACTGGGCCTTAGCTTTCCTAACCTCGTCCCTAGCTTCCTGGACAACATCCCTGTATTCTTCCCAGGCCGCCTGTCCTTGCTCCCACCAAGATTTTTGGAAGGAATTCAGAAACTGTGGAAACATTGGAGTTTTATTTCACTACCAAAACCAGATGCTAAGAATGCTCTCATTGACACAGTGAAAGAGGGAAATGGTTTATTAATATGTGGAAGCATGAGCATTCTGGGGCCCACAGCTTTATTTCTGTGTGGTTAGAAAAGCAGTTACTTAGCAAATGCAGGCAAGCAGCTGTTTCAAATGGAAAGGAATAGAAATGATTAATGACTTCTATGCTTTAAAGAAATGAACCCACAGGATTTCTTTCTTCTACTGTGCTGTCCCACTTGGCCATTTCTGTCATGTGCCCCGGGACTTTCTTTGGAAGTTTTCAATGGTCTGTCATGAACTACTCTTTAGAAACTTACTGGACCAGATCTGGAGCCAGACAGATGCCAGCTGTGGATTTGACCCACTTGTACATACATTTACAGGCTCTGAGCACAGATTATCAGCACTTGATATTCCATGAACTTTGTACTGCAACAGCAACAGTATATCTTGTTCTCAGGCACTGAAGGGATGAGCACAGTAGTAAATACTATTTAGAGTAGGATCAGTATTATCTTTTTCCTTTTGTAGCCGCATTTTATTCAGGCTATATTATACAATATAGAAGGCTTGGGGCACTCTGAGGAACTGAAACAATACGAGGAACAAACCCTTCCTCTGTTAGCCATGTCAGATATCAATACAGATTATCAGTATTTTATCAGCTTCTGCACTTCCAGCAATTGCTTATTTTTATCCTGCCCAAACTCCTAATTCTATCATCTGTTTCTCACGTACGCTTTCGTTTAGGTTTTTAGGTTTTCCCTGCATAGCATTGGAGGGTGGGAAAGGTTAAAAAGAGGATGAGGAAGAGAAAGAGGGATATGGAGAAAAGAAGAAGGAAGGCTATACAAAACACAGACAACATTTTCTCTGAACTGTTCACAGTGAATTATCCAGCCAGTTTTATTAAAGTAGCATTTACCAGGGAGAGTAAATTCTCCTCTGACTTGACTTCACAAAATTAATTTGAAATTACTTCTATTCAAAAGGGTACATAATTTGATCCACTGAAGGTTCTTTTGCTGTGTTTCTGACGATGTGAACTCAAAACCATCAAGTAATTTTGGAGAGTTTAATACATCCTGAATGTGTCTAACACCTTAGCTAAGCACAGCCATCCAGCTAAAGAGAGTTCTCCTACATTACTTCAAGACACAGAAGGACTGGAAGATGATATTTCCTTTTCTACAAGTATATTGCTCTCAAGTCATCATTTCAACACAGGAAGTTATCCGCGACCTGGGGCTACAATGTGCACTTGGACACAATTAGCCTGCTGCCTGATGACATTTAAGAATCAACCACATAAAACTTTCTTACAAAGTTGTCAAAAAGGCTCAACTGATTATTTTGACTAAGCCTATTTAAAAATACATGAATAAACTGATGCAAAATGAGAGCAACTTTTGCACATTTGAAATGCATGCTTCCTTTATATTCCTTAGAATAAGACCAGCTCAAACGCATAGTGTTTCTATATCTCTCTGTAGATCTGCATCAGGCACTCAGCTGAATTAGTACTGATGCCATTCGAAGCTCAAAGCATGAGGATGAGCATTACATGTCAGTGCACAAAATCACACATGGAGGTATAAATTCAGCTCTATGTTCAGCCCACTTTACTGAAAGCAGAAGTTGGTCCCATAGCCTAAATCTTCTTTCACAGGCTATTTTTGAAACTGATATAACTAAGGCAGGAAATGTGAGTATGTGTGTCTGTCTGTGCTGCTCAACACCATATGAAGGCCAGATCTATTTTGTGAAGTTGACTCTTATTCCTTTTTTTGTTGGTTTTGTTTTGTTTTGTTTTTTATTGCAAGATACTTCCTGAAAGCTTCTCCTTGGTAACCCTGGAGAGTATAGTAACAAGTACTGAGGTTTTATTCACACCTGGATCGTCTAGCTGATGTGCACATGGACGAATTCCTCTGTTTTTCCTGACCCCTTTTATCTTTCAGGCCAGTGCATCACATAAGTATTTAGCATGTGCTCTCATTTGACGCTATCTCAGTTAACATAGTATTTTACTATCATAATATAAATTCTTTTAAAATAGTGCTCAGTTGGAGGTCTCTATGTAGTACAATGAAGGTCTCTATGTAATACAATATTTCTGCTCAGCTGTCCATCCATGAAAAAACATATTTTAAAAAAAAACAAGGCTGTGAATTTTCTATTTTTTTTCCCAAAGCATGTTAATGCTGAGCAGAATGTCAGGAAGTTGAACAGCCACGTGCATTATCTGCAAATAGATCATACATCAGTTGGTGTTCTCAGGCCCTTCACTGATAGAGTTGCACTATCAGTAATGAAATACTCATTTTGAACACTTCACTATGAAGTGAAGGCTGAGAAAGTTGGGGCTGTTTAGCCTGGAGAAGAGAAAGCTGTGTGGAAACCTTGTAGCAGCCTTCCAGTATCAGAAGGGAGGCTATAGGAACGCTGGGAGGGACTCTTCATTAGGGACTGTGGTGAGAGGACAAGGGGTAATGGGTTCAAACTTAAACAGGGGAAGTTTAGATTGGATATGAGGAAGAAATTCTTTACTGTGAGGGTGGCGAGGCACTGGAATGGGTTTCCCAGGGAAGTTGCGAATGCTCCATCCCTGGCAGAGTTCAAGGCTGGGCTGGACATAGCCTTGGATGGCATGGTTTAGTGGGAGGTGTCCCTGCCCATGGCAGGGGGGGTAGAACTAGATGATCTTAAGGTCCTTTCCAATCCTAACTATTCTATGATTCTATGAATACCCTTCTTAGTGTTCCTGTTTTGGCAAGAGAATTATTGCCTGCAAATCCTTTGCCAGTCACTGAGTATAATAAACTATTACTATGGAAAATAAAAGTCAGTGGGAAACTGATTATCTGAGAGGCAATTCAGAAGTGTCCAGGGAGCTGTACATTAGCCTGGCAGCAACTACATCTTATTGAATGAAAGACTATGAAAATTAATCAAGGGAATCAGCATGATACAACAATTGCTGTAGGAAAGAAACTGTATAAAGCTGTCCAATAGTTTGTGCATTGCTCTTGGTGTTAAAAGATGCCTGATAAGATAGGCAGCCACGTATACCTCTGCAAAGTGACTGGCAAGCCATTATAAAGGGGTGGCTATGAGGTGACTGTTATAGCGAAACGCCAGATGATGCTACAGCAGCCCCTGCCTCACTTGGGCCACTGAGGTGTCAAAGGCAGCAAAACACCCTTTCCCAGGTTAGCGACACCTTGGTTCTGGCAAAGACCCTTATCCCTCTTCTTTCTATTCTGCAAGCTGAGGCTTGTACGCACAAGGAAGAGAAGTCAGCTTTAGTCTAGCAGCACAAATACTGAAGCAACTTACTTCTGGCTGGAACAAGGAGGAACCGTGGAAGGAATTGCAGCTCTCTGAGTCATACTTCCTCCTTGGAGTTTCTTTTGGAGTAGTGCAGCTCTGCACCATCCCTTAGGCTGACTCTAGAATTAAGCTTGTCCATCTTCTTATCCACAAAGTGATAAGGCAAGACAGTAAGGCAGTAGATTATCATAGCCTCAAATCTCCCGATTGCAGCTCTAAGTATAGCCAAATCTGTTTCTGGACACAGTACAACTATTTAGCTCCCAGCCCTTCAAACAACATACATGAAAAAAACAAAAACAAAAACCAAAATACCCCAGGTTCTCTAACCGAGAATCTGTATGTGGAGCCATGTTAAGCACATTCTGATCTCCAGCCAGAAAGTGAAAAATTCCCAACCGCCACACCTATCCAGGGTGTGACTAGAGACTATCAACTAGTTTATATTTGCACTTTGATATATAGCACATGCTTAACATCATATGGTGTATCCTTGGAAAAAAAATAGCAACAAGTTTCAACATAGAAATTGTGTTAGTTTAGGAGGCCAGAATAAATAAGAGCCAATGACTTGTAGAATGACTTGAGGTAGCATATAAGATTTCATCTTAAAAAATAACATGAAGGCAGTGCACTGTAGATGAAACACATAACAAAAAAACATTCCAAACTTCTCATTTGAGAAAAGATTACGAATAAAATAGGCTTGGGCATGCCAAGTGTAAAATCTTTGATATGGAAATGCAGTAATGGTTAAATGAAACGGGCTGAAAATCTATTTATCAACAGTCTGTAATGCCTAGTTGGATCATCTCATGAGAAAAGCAAGTAAGGAGTAGTAGGAGAATATACGCACACTGTTAAAAAGTTTACACACCTCCTGCTTTCATACCTCAAGATATAGTCCTTCATCTTAACTAGAGATTTAGAGAAGTTAAAAAGCTGCTATGAAAGCACACCTCAAATGATTACGGAAACATGCCCTGAAACCCAGACTTTCAGGAGTCATCTTGTATGTTCAGCCTGAGAAATACCAAAGGGACCTGGTCTCTAGACTGTGAAAAGGAGCCCCCGTAAGCATCATGGATTGATATTTCCGAACAGTACTACTCATCTTTGGAAACCTCAGCCCAGGCTGAGGGTACTCCATGAGGTATGTATTCATGGAAATGCTGCTGTGAGAAAGACCACCAGATTGTGCTCTTTGTGACACTGCCCAACTTCAATGAGTTCCATGCATCCAGCTAAATGCAGAATTTGGGCTGTTGCTATTACCTCGATTCATTTCTCTTTTTATTCACACTAGCCTTCTATTACATTATTGCCAATGGGCATGTAAGTCATGCCTGCGCGCTACAAGTGAATCACAAATGCCAGTGCCATGGAAATTAAAATTCTTGACCTGCTCACATTTTTCTCTTTGATGTCAGTCTGAATAGGCATTTTTGACTGGAACACATTTTTAATTTTGAGACCTGGCAAGACAACCACAATGTTTTCTGCAAGGAAGTTCATCGAAGAATTCTTTGTTGTTCTTCCCAAATTACTTTCCTAAAGAAAGAGTGTCAGCAAATAGCATTACAGAAGGCCCAGATCATATTTCCAGTGCTCAAATGCAGGAAATAGAAAAATCAGTTACTGTGTTCCTGTTCACCCAGCAAATACCCAGTCTGAATTGTATCAGCCTGAGCAAGTTGCAAAATTACCATTAATTTGACACAGAGCTGAAAACGGAAAATAGTTTTCATTCAGTGGAAGATATTTTCATTACTGAGGACTTCACAGTGGAAATCTGGATTCAGGGTTATCGTGCAATCCATGGGGCAGCAGCGTGCTTTAGGAACTCTGGGAATGTGGGAGAGGCGAACTGAGACGAAGGCCCCTAACTCCAATCCTGCACTCAGGGCCCAGGCCTGAGCACTGAATAGATCTTCTGGGAACCAGAGCTCTGGTCTCTTCCATGCTACCTGCTCACTGCTATAGATCAGGGCGTGCTTGTGACTGGCAAAAGGCTAGGAAATTTGCAAGGGATCCAGGGCGAATATAAGATTTCCACTTGAAATCATGCAATGTTTTGCTCAATGTTTTGAAGAGATGTTTGTTTTGAAATCTACAGCTTCCCATCTCACTGTTGCTGACCTGTTTAAAATAATAAAACCAGAAAGCTTTACAAGATGAATGATGCTTGGGGCAGCGATCAAAACCTCACTTGTGTTTCTAGAGGCTCTTTCAATGCTTGGAAACCTGGTTCTTGTACTCATCAAACACAAAGGACACTTTTTCTCACATTCTCAAACAGGAGACTTCAAAAAGAGGGATGTCCAGGTCACCTATTATGTCGTTAATCTTCATTTCAGTTCACAATATGGTTCTTAAAGCTGCAGGGTTTCAGGTAAATAAATATTCTAGAATATTTAATAAGTATCTATTCAAATTATACATTCATGCTGTCTGAAGGAAGATTTTGTTTCAGATGTGGCTTTCTGGGAAAAATTATTGTTTCATATACTGTTCTGTAATTTGTTATTTAGGCCTTTCCTAGAACTTTCAATCTGCAAAGAGGCAGCAAATAATTTTATGGCTGGGAAGATGGCACAGATGTTGACTTGTGGGACTTCCAGATGGACTCAAGGACTCACATAAAGTCACATTTTATAGCTAAGCTGATGGAAAAGGAAGCTTTGATTACCAAATCATTACAAGTAACTCCATAGTTAAGATTACAAGAAGACCAGGGTATTTACTTTGAGACATGTTTCAAACCTCCTCAAATCCACAAGCAGAGTTGATTGACTACAAAATGAATCTATCAAAGCCTGGAACACAAATTTGAGGTTGTTTGGTAAAGATGTAGGAACAGTACTTTTGAAACCTCATGATTTTCAGTTTTCTTCTAAGCTATTTTTTTCTGCAGAGAAAGGGAGAAAGAAACTTTGAAACTATGCACTAGTTACATTCCTGCACTGCTTTTCCGCAGATAGAATATAAAACTCTAGATGAATTTAAAGCCAGCACCATTTTACCCTTGCTTTTGAAAGAACCAAGGTTGACAGAAAGTAGAGAAAGGCTAAAGCAAGCATCTTGGATTTAGGTCTGTAAGGCTTGAAGATGCCACTGCAGGGTGTCTTTTTAAAAACAGACTCCAGCCACCTTGCACTGTACACCCTGCATTTCTGATTTGGGGTTTCACTTTCCAGAAGATAGTAGGAGTTAACAAGCAGCACAGTTTCTGCTTCTATAGATGCAACTACAGAACTCAGAGGAAACTAACCAAGAAAGGCTAAAGGTGACGAAAGTAACGTAGCAAAGTATTTGCTACATAAGTTTTTGAGACTTATTTCCAGAAGACGAAGCTATAACTGTCAGTTGTTTTGACCTAAAAGAATGGGCTATTTCTGGATGCATTTGCAGTGCTTAGTATGGACAGCTCTCAGTCTCAGATGCACAATCGTATTACAAAAACAATTAACTGAGAATGTGTATTTGTCTAGTTAATTGTAATAGCTTAAATCAGGATAACGGATCTAATTTTAGCTTTGTGTAAGTCAGTTCATACTCGTCGACTGGTCTGTTCTTTCTAAGCATATTGCTTGTGACAACATTAATTCACAAGCAGGATGTCAACATGCACATGGTGATTTCTATTGTTTGTTTTTTTTTTCCAGTGAAATGTGCAGGTGATGATGCCTTACTGCCTGGACGACAACTGACTTAAAACGTACTTTAAATATACCTGATGAATACCAATTTGTGACGATGTACAAGAATATAATACAACTAAACTTCAGAAAGAGTGCCTTCATTACTAAAAGGTATGTTGAACGTGTCCTGAGTCACCTTCACAGAGGCATCCTCCTATGCCTTATCTCTCTCTCACAATGCCTTTATCTTACTGGCACAAAAACATATTTTGTTTTCCTGGAGAAAATTGTGTCAAAGTGTACAATAACAATGGAGCACCCAACAAGGCCAAGCAGAATTATTTCTTTGGTGACAAGGAACATAGTGATTTTGAAGATCCTTCCTGTGACTGCTGAGCACTTTCTCTCAAGTCCCGAGCATCCTCATACTCAGTTTTCATACCTTAAGATGCACTTAGCACCTCATAGTTTTCAATCCTGCAATAATATATGGATCTCTTCTGCTTAGTTCAGAAGGATCACCAAAGTGTTTAATTAGAGAGTGCTACTGTTTTCCAGAATGCTGTCTGGTATGCTGAAAGAATACAGCAACTAATCTTTGTGAGTAAATTACTGCTACGTTTAACAGAAGATTTATCACATGGTTCTCAGTAGCATCCCAGCTTGGTGCTGCATCAAACTTACCATTTCTTTATTGAATAATTCAATAACATTTCCTCTCCAGCAGTGTTCATCAACCTAAAGTCCCACAGAGACATCAGAAGTCTTTAATGCAGGTTTTCAGAGCAAATGAAACCTTTTTTCGGTGTGGTTGCCTTTGTAATAACAGTCTTCTTATTTGTTGGATACTTACGTAACGTAAGATGAAAAGACATTTTATAGCCTTCTGGCAAGAGGACTTAAAATTAACAGCATACCTGTGGCTGCCCTAAGCCAGGGAGGGAGTCATTTTCAGGCCATGGGAAAACTGCAGTTTTGCATCCTTTGCTTCTTCTGACTTGCTGGTATTCAGTATTTCCATAGACTTGTTTTTCATTAAAGCATTATCATCATGCACAAGAAGAAAAAATTAACTAATTGATTCTGATGAAAGAACAAGAGACCAAGGTGGTAAGTGATAACTGTCCCCCATCAGCATTTCCCCAAAGAATGTGGTGGTATAACTTATTCTTTCATTTAATGTTTTCATGCCTGGCTAGGCTCTCACATTGCACACACTCAGTTGGCTCTCCATGCAAACACTATTAGCTGTATGATAATCTCTGGCAGCAGAACCAAAAAGATGCAGTGCACATCTTGAGGTACCAATCTTCAGCCTCCAGGTAGCTTTATGGGCCATATCCTGCCAACCATCTACAGGCAGGCAGATTCCCACTGAATTTAAAGGGTGTTTTACAAAACAATCAATGGCCCTTCACACTGACTCCCTTTCAATATGCAAAAAGGAAAACCACAAAAAGATAATGATCTGGGTTTTGATCTCACCCATACTGGGCTGAGAGAAGGGTAATCCCATTGACTTTAGCTGATTTATTTCATCAGTCAAAAGACTTTCACAGGCTTTGGGCTAGGCCTTTAAACAATGTAAACTTGATCAGAACCAAGCCCAATCATTCATGCCCATTCTTGCTTTGAATATTTGTCTTCCGTAGCAGGTTTTCATCTGGAACCCTATTGACCTCAGCACAAAGTTTTGGTATTTAAAATTGACAACTATTTTCAAACAAGGTAATTACTCTCCATTATAAATGCAGAATGCTTTTAATCCTTGAAGAAGCATGCTTGGAAGTAGTTTCCTACTCATCCCCATTGATTACCTACAAACAAACAAACATATACCTCACTGCTCCAGTCCCCACAATAATGCAGCTCCTAAAGACATGCGTGAGCTGGTCTGCTCGGATATTGCTGGCTGCAGCATGGAGCATAGTGTGACCAGCAAAACCACCCAGGCCCCTGGGTAAATAAATACCTGGGATACTAGCCTGTCCTGAGCATTCTGCTGCTGCAGTCAGGCTGCTGTCAAATACTTGTGCTAGCTAGTTGGGAGGCAGGTCTGGGGAGCTGGCTACGTGAGCTGCCATCACCACAAGGTAGATAAAGACAGGGTTCATCAAGGTGGTTGCATCCAATTCCAGCTACGTCCCAGGGCTTTCAGAGCCAGTGGAAGAGCCCAATGGGGTAAGCAGAGCAAGGTTTTTGCTCTTCTTGCTCCAGCCACTGGAGGTAAGGGATGTGGCTGCCAGCAGAGCACCAACAGGACAGCTTAGGTGACGGGTATGTCAGGCCCTCAGCTATGATCCTGCCTGGAAAAATAACTCTGGTTTCACAAAAGCCCTGAGAGATGTGTAATGACCCCAGGCGGCCAAGACCCCAGTTTCATGGCTCGGGGAGGTGTGCAGTTAGTTGGTATATTGCATCTACTGGCAATTAGAAAGACTAATGCTAATACTGTCTCACATGACATCCTTCTCTCTAAGTTGGAGAGACATCAATTTGATAGGTGGACCACTCAGTGGATAAAGAACTGGCTGGATGATCGCACGCAAAGAGTAGTGCTCAGTGGCTCAGTGTCCAGCTGGAGACCAGTAATGAGTGGTGTCCCCCAGGGATCGGTGTTGGGACCGGTCTTGTTCAACATCTTTGTGGGTGACATGGACAGTGGGATTGAGTGCGCCCTCAGCAAGTTTGCCGATGACACCAAGCTGTGTGGTTCGGTTGATACGTTGGAGGGAAGGAATGCCATCCAGAGGGACCTTGACACGCTTGTGAGGTGGGCTGATGCCAACCTGATGAAGTTTAACCATGCTAAGTACAAGGTCCTACACCTGGGTCGGAGCAATCCCAGGCACAGCTACAGGTTGGGCGGGGAGGAGATTCAGAGCAGCCCTGAGGAGAAGGACTTGGGGGTGTGGGTTGATGAGAAAATGAACATGAGCCGGCAGTGTGCGCTTGCAGCCCAGAAAGCCAACCGTATCCTGGGCTGCATCAAAAGGAACGTGACCAGCAGGTCGAGGGAGGTGATCCTGCCCCTTTACTCTGCTCTCGTGAGACCTCACTTGGAGTATTGTGTGCAGTTCTGGTGTCCTCAACATAAAAAGGACATGGAACTGTTGGAACAAGTGCAGAGGAGGGCCACGAGGATGATGAGGGGACTGGAGCACCTCCCGTATGAAGATAGGCTGAGAAAGTTGGTGCTGTTCATCCTGGAGAAGAGAAGGCTGCGTGGAGACCTCATAGCAGCCTTCCAATACCTGAAGGGGGCCTATAGGGATGCTGGGGAGGGACTCTTCATTAGGGACTGTGGTGAGAGGACAAGGGGTAATGGGTTCAAACTTAAACAGGGGAAGTTTAGATTGGATCTGAGGAAGAAATTCTTTACTGTGAGGGTGGTGAGGCCCTGGAATGGGTTGCCCAGGGAAGTTGTGACTGCTCCATCCCTGGCGGCGTTCAAGGTGGGGTTGGACATAGCCTTGGATGGCATGGTTTAGTGGGAGGTGTCCCTGCCCATGGCAGGGGGGTTGGAACTCGATGATCTTGAGGTCCTTTCCAACCCTTACTATTCTATGATTCTATGATTCTACTACCACATTAGACATGCTAATACTCCTTTGCTTCTTCAGCCTTTGGGTTGCTTGAACTTCTTCTCTCAGCAGTAACAGTTACCCACAATACTAGAGATGGCAGTGATATTAGATCAGAAAATGACTCATTATTGAACTAGCCCCGTCAAGCAAGATAAATACAATTTAGTTGTTAGCTAATCTGTTTTTGTTTGTGTTCTTAATTCATCCAAGACACTGATTACATTGCAGTCTGTCATGCTAGCATTAAGTATATGTTGTTACAATGCTCTTTGCTTTGTAAAGCAAACATTTATGAATACAATAGCTGTATTTGTCTGTCAATATTAGATCACTGCTGACATACCGTGCATCAGCACTCTGTGTCATAACGTGTAGAATAATATTTTGGGTTTCCAGGAGTCAAATGTGGGAAGGCAGTATTTAACTTAACAGCATTTAAGCAACTACAAGTCTCATCTAAGATACCCTTTTGCTATCTGTCATCTTCATCTGCCATCCTTCTTCCATTTCCGTGACCTAAGTTTTGTGGCTTGATACTGTGTTGAATCAGCTTTGGACTTTAGCCTAAGAAGGAAGGCAACAGGGGCTGCTTTAAGAGGCCTTGAAGGATGCTTTTGCACCTCCATGCTGAACTTTTATCAATGCAAGCAGCTCCTGGGGTGCTCAGCACCTCCTAAATTCTCCTCCTAAAAGAATTCAGGCTTTGCATTTCAGTTACTTGTTCCCATTGTACTTCCTTTCACTCAGTTTTTAGTTTTGTTTAGCACTTAGGTAGCCTTTGGGAAGGCTATTTATGTAAATTTAAAATTTTCATGAAAAAGAAAGTGGTTTGCAATTAGAAAGAGAGGAAACCATTGATCTTGATAATAGAGAGAGACTTTCCAACTTGCCTGGTTGGCAAATCCATTACCAATTGCTGAACTTTCCAAAACAGTAAATAGGCAAAGGTGCATGGTAAAAAGGAGGTGAAATGCATCATAAAACATGCTATATTTCTCTATTTGAATTTAATGCCAAGTAAATTGGCGTACCAGATATGGCATTTATCAACTGTCACATTTTATGAAGTCTCTACAGACTCAAGCAAAAGATCTTGCTACGATCACTTCATGATAAAGTTTTTTTCTGAGAATCAGAGAGTGATAACTGATTATTTTGTGTAGGCTGAGAAAAAAATGTGTGGCTTTGCAAAGTTCCATCATATGTACAACAGGACTTCAATACTTAAGATTTCTGATTGTTTTCCTAAACCTGACCACAATATTATGCAGGCAGAACTGAAACAAAAAATATTAACAATGAATTTATGATACTTTGGAACCCAGCCAGCTGTGGGCATCTTTCAGGAGAGGCATGAACACACACTTACTGTCCATCACTATGTTTGCCTTCCACTGGAATCCTTTAGGTCTTTTGTTTTATTTACACTGATTGCAAGAAATTCTTGCAGAGCCCACTGGTTAATCCTGCTATGTTAAACAAGCTGTTAAGTGATGTGGGAAACCATTGCAAAGATACTTGCTGAGGCTGATGCACTACACTATGTCTATAACCTCCTTGCATCTGATAGTACTATCATTTGGTATGGGCTGTGTGGGAGCCTGTAGCTCCTATCAGTCTGACTTGATGCTTCATACCACATTTCTCATGCTGATGATTCTGTCTCCCAGATTTAACACATACGCGAGACAAGGCTCAGAAGATGGGATGAAAATGAGTGAAGTAACTTCTATTCTCCCTCCTGAGTACATAAAGCTGCATTGTAATGCTTGTCAGGTACATTTTACATTTTGAGACAATAGTTTATTTTTCTCATCTATAGCATAAGATGTTATCATCATTATCCTTACTATTATTACATGATATCATTTAAACTAGTCCAAAATTGCATACCTGTATGCAATTCCATCTCTTTCTTGATCAGCTGAGCCAAACAGATAACTATGCCATGAGTAAAGCCAGGGCCTCAAGCTGGTTGGGCCCCATCAGCTTGGAAGTGAAGGCAGTAGAGAGCGTTTCTCAAGAAGAGATGTTTGCGAATAAGAGCATGTTAGCTATGTTAACTTCTCTCATCAGAGGAGAGAATATACAGCCTGAGTTGAGGATTTGGCTTTCCTAGTAAGAAGATGCACTGGAACATATGAGACCTGTGTCTGACTGGCTTTTCCAGCCAGCTCCACTGGACTGAGGACTGGAAGTGCGATGACTCTGTGGATTCCTGAGAGCTCCAGGGAAATGAATCCAACATAGAGGATGGTAACACTGTGATATAAATGAAACCAACATGTATTTTCACCTACATTTTTGCTTCCACTGAAATTGTTTCAACTGTGGAAACATCAGCAAGGAATTATATGACCTTACTTCCCCTGGGGTGGGAACAGTAAGGGGAAATCAATGCATGACCTTTTATAATGGCTGGAGTTGATGATCTTAAAGGTCTTTTCCAACCTAAATGATTCTATGATTCTATAAAATCACACCAGCAGCTCCATGGTCAGGAGATAACAAAGGAAAAACATACCAAAGTCCCTGTTCTTTGGCACTTACAAACTTAATTAAAGGGTAATGTAATCAAGCTGCTGATTAATCATAAACTTTTTTATCAATGCAGAATGATAGATTTTCCCGCCAAAGCCTCCAGCTCACATTTTGCTATCACTCTGGCTTCAGCAAGTGCGTGCACTCAATCACAGAATCATAGAATCATAGAATAGTAAGGGTTGGAAAGGACCTCAAGATCATCGAGTTCCAACCCCCCTGCCATGGGCAGGGACACCTCCCACTAAACCATGCCATCCAAGGCTATGTCCAACCCCACCTTGAACGCCGCCAGGGATGGAGCAGTCACAACTTCCCTGGGCAACCCATTCCAGGGCCCCACCACCCTCACAGTAAAGAATTTCTTCCTCAGATCCAATCTAAACCTCCCCTGTTTAAGTTTAAACCCATTACCCCTTGTCCTCTCACCACAGTCCCTAATGAAGAGTCCCTCCCCAGCATCCCTATAGGCCCCCTTCAGGTATTGGAAGGCTGCTATGAGGTCTCCACGCAGCCTTCTCTTCTCCAGGATGAACAGCCCCAATTTTCTCAGCCTATCTTCATACAAGAGGTGCTCCAGTCCCCTGATCATCCTCGTGGCCCTCCTCTGCACTTGTTCCAACAGTTCCATGTCCTTTTTATGTTGAGGACACCAGAACTGCACACAATACTCCAAGTGAGGTCTCACGAGAGCAGAGTAGAGGGGCAGGATCACCTCCCTCGACCTGCTGGTCACACTCCTTTTGATGCAGCCCAGAATACGGTTGGCCTTCTGGGCTGCAAGTGCACACTGCCGGCTCATGTTCATTTTTTCATCAACCCACACCCCCAAGTCCTTCTCCTCAGGGCTGCTCTCAATCTCCTCCCCGCCCAATCCGTAGCTGTGCCTGGGATTGCTCCGACCCAGGTGGAGGACTTTGCATTTAGCATGGTTAAACTTCATCAGGTTGGCATCATCCTTCCACACTTGCCCAACATGTGTCTAAAACAGATTTGTGGGAGCGTGTGGAATTACACCAGGATAAAATCAGCCCCAGGACATAATCACAAGGCATGAGGATCCTTCCTTAAAATCCTGATACCTACAGAGAGTCAAATAAATGGATCTGAATGCATATTCCTATTGGGTGATAAGAAATTCTTATGGCACGAGTAGTGCATTGCTTTGTAGATAAACTACATGTTGCTTAAGGGCATTACATTTATAATCCCTCAGGCAAGGGTGTGCATTATCCCTGTTTCCAACAGTACAGGGTGGCAAGAAAGACATCAGGAGGGAAAGCCTACCTCATCCTGCTGGATAATGCTGTTACTAAAACAAGAGGGAAATGGAGGGGTGCTAGTTTGCCACAGCTAGCAGGAATAAAAAGGCTAAGAGTTTACATAGATTCCTCTGAAAGGAAACCAACAGCCTAGGAACAGAATTCCTATAGGATTCCTTGCACCACTGCAACAAACCCACCACAAAGCTAAGACAGTCTGTATGTGAACATAAACAAAGTCAAACTTCGCAGCAAATAAAGCCTTGGGGGGAGGGAAATACCTCCAACTTCAAGTATACGCTGTTCTACCAGGGTCTCTCTGTAATAAACTCCCACACTGTAGCGCTAAACCTTAATGGTCTGTGAAAGTTATTATGGGATGTTTCTAGCATTCAATTGCATTCTGACAGGAGTTTTTGATGTGTATTACAGGAGAATACTGTTAAGCTAATAATATTTATACTAAATCTTTGTAATATAATAGCTTCAAATAATTTGAACAAGGCACAACTTGAAACATAGATAGAGAAAGACAAAACTTTTAATGATGTTATTTTCCTATTGCTTCCCAAGTCCATCTGTTAGAGCTGCTAAAGGTCAAGGGCAATCATTTCTTTTTTCTACAGGCTGAACTGTGGAAAAGATACTTGACTTCCCAGGTTCTACTTCTGCACTTTTTTATTTCCAGGGACAGCCTCTTCAGGCAGCATCAATTTGTCATTTTCTTTTCAAGACATGCCTGGTGTAAGACATGTCTGAAATAGAATTCCTTATTTCTGCTACTGACGACAGCTTAAATTATAAAAAGGAATTTTATAGTTCTGTTCAGATTTCTCATGTTAACATTATTTTCCTTCCTGCATTTCATTCAGTTTTGGTAGCAGAAGGAGCCTTATTAGTCATTTTTTCCTTCTATTCATTAGAACTAATTCTACTCTGTTTGCCTTTGATGAGCAGTTAGAAGAAAAGGAAATAAAAACACAGGTAGTAAATTCTCTGAAATTCACCAACTGCATATACTTCAAGAAAAACTGAATGTCCATCCTGAAGTTGTCCAGAGTGGCCCTTTAAGCTGGAAAAAGGGGCAGATTTTTTCAAACTTTCCCAGAGAATAGCAGTGACCTTGGAGATCAGATAACCCATGGTATACAGGAGTTCAAATATGTCATCAAGACTTTATTTGATGTTCCTTGGCCTACTTGCTCTGAACAGGCTAATTTCACCACTCCCCAAAAACCCTCACAACAGGACTGTACAACCAGAACCAATGTCAGCAAAGCAGAGCTGGGTGCATGGGAGGTACAAGGATAAATGAGACACTGTGTGGAAGGCTGGATTTTTGCTGAGTGACTCTAATCTGATAGGTATGATATATTAAAACTAATGGAAACATTTGATTAAAAATACACTAGATCTTTGAACAGAGTCTTATTACAAAGATGTCACAGGCAGGCAGCCAAGTGCTTCGCTACAGCACAAGTGACCATGATAGAAACCCACAGGCCCCAGTTGTCCTCCTTCCATGGAAACCTTGCCAGAAGGATACCTGGGCTCCTCACACTTCTAAATGTTTGCACTGAGAGACCAAGATCTGTTATTACCACCCTTAAAAATAGAGTCATCATCTCCTCAAGCCCATGACTTCCTGATGCATGTCCAAGAAGCCTTAACCTTCCCAAGAGATCACCTGCCTTTGTGTCAGGTTCTCTGAAAAGCCTTCAACCTCTAAGGTTTTATTCCAGAAATATATCAGTGAGTTTGTCAGGAGACAGTGTTGTCCTCCTGCTTGTAGCAAAAACTTGACAGATGGCCAAAGAGAAGTGGTGAACCCCCAGTCTCTCTGTGGTTGGCTTCAGTGAGGCTGAGAGGCTATCAGTGATGCTGGTGTGCCTACAGGATCTTCTGCATCCCACCATAAGGGGTGAGCATTTCACAGCATTCTGCCCCTTCTCACTTGCTTTGCAGCCAGCTTGATTTTGGCAATGTATTTGCTTTGCTTTTCCCCTACCCTTAATTATCACTGAAAACCCATAAGCTCAAGAAGTGCACTCCAGTCAGCATGAGAACTGCTCCCTTCAATTCTTTCTCCAATGGGCTGCAGCTTGTGAAACCAAATTGGGACTGCATGTACAAAAACCCACTTCAGTGTATCTCCATTGATTTTTAGTATTAACTAAGACTTTTACTTGTATTTTTATGACAGAGAAATACTTTTTAAAGTTGTTGAGGAACTAGCATTTGGTGTCAACAAACTGCATTTGTTTTACTCCAGCATAAGCCACTTCAGGGAAGTAAACCAGGAGAATCATAGAATCACAGAATAGTTAGGGTTGGAAAGGACCTTATGATCATCCAGTTCCAACCCTCTGCCATGGGCAGGAACACCTCACACTAGACCATGTCACCCAAAACTCTGTCTAACCTAGCCCTGGACACTGCTAGGGATGGGGCATTTATCACTTCTCCGGGCAACCTGTTCCAGTGCCTTACCACCCTCACAGGGAAGAACTTCTTCCTTATATCTATCCTGAACTTATCCTGTTTAAGACTAATCACTTGCAGCAATAGCTACTGTCTAGACTGGTTTAGCTGTAACTTTAAACTGTACCCTTATGCTCCAGTTCAGCAATATATTTAAACATATTTAATTTTTAAGCATATGAGTAATTCTGGTGTACTTACTTATTTAAATTTAGGTATGCTTAAGTCTTTTCCTGAATCAGCTTCTAAACTGTTCACAATCTGGCCTCATTTCCACTGATGCAAATCATTGTGCTACATCATTTCATTACTCCAGAAGTAGGAAAAATATTCTTGGTATTCCTTGAGAAAGTTTCCGGCTTTTATACTAGCATTTTGCTGAGATTCAGCTTCTTTAACCAGCCTGAATTCAAAGACAAAGCTGGGATTTCATTAAATACTTTGGTTGTGAACAAAATTTGCTCAAACTATGCATAGGTTTTAAGAGAAGAGATAATATGGAGGCATAGCTTTATCATGCATTTCAAGCAGAAACTGAGCTATTCCCCTTTTCCAGATCCTCCCTTTCCCAGCACGGTGTTCTGGGAAATACCTGTGCATTTCAAGACAGACACACTCACACTATGATACCCAGGCATGTGACATCAGCTAGTGCCTGGTGGAGACTTCTGTGTGTATTTTGGGTTGGAAAGGAGCATTAAGATTTATCTTGTCTTTTCTTCAGGTGTTTGAAGTGTTGGATCTGCATGCCCCACCATTTTGCAGTTGACTTGCCCTGTCGGATGAGCTCATCTAACTTTACTGTGTTCATCCAGACACCATCTTAGCCCGACGCAATCCCGAGTATGGAATCCCATGACAGCATCCTCTGAAATTTTAGCTGCATGAGAAAGACCTTCCTGACATAGTTAAGCAAATGGAGGTTTTACACTTGTTGACCGAGCCTTACAATCTCCTGAATGACTGGGGATCCTATCAACAGGCAACAGCAGACTACACACTTGGGTAAAGCCACTTCAGTCCCAAGCTGGGAATCAAGAAGTGGTAAAGGAAAAAGTGAATTCAGAATGGAATGACATCATATTGTCAATTTTGATTGTTCTTGACTTTAAAAGTGGACGCTGATCTTGCTACAAGCTCTAGGCTCTTCATAGGCCAAGATAATGTCAAGACCACAGAAAATGGGAAACAAAGCATCTCTGATGTAGCTGTTAATCAAAACTGACATTCATGTTTCATTTTGACTTTTTTACTTTAATTCCTCCGAAATGCAATACACATTCAGAAAGATGATTTCTCTTTTTCCTTTTTCAATTTCCCCAAGAAGCATCCAGTTCAGGCAGTTTAAGGTTATAAATCTGACCAATTTAGAAAAGGATGTGAACACAAATGAAACTTAGCCAACAAAAGAAATTCAATTGAGTTAAATAGGAGGCTATTAGCATACCTTACATTCTCTTCTGTCACTAGCTGTAGCTCCTGTGGAGAGTGAGTCAGGTAAGAATTAACCAGAGGGGACAAAACAGCTACTGATGATGTTATGCACTATTTGAGACACAGCAAAAAGAATATAGAATAAATAGTATGCAAAGGTGTAACTCTAGGATTATGCATTTCCCCGAAGATATGTTATTCATTTTTAATCAAACTGAGCTGCACTGCACCTAAATAAAAACATGCTGTTTGCCACAAGCAGTTCAAACTAGCTATAAATATTTCTGAAGAGTTCATTAACTATAACCTCATCTTTCAAGGTTTTTAGTTCTTCACTTCCTTTACTGATTTACGGAAACAAGTAGATGAGATTCCCCAAAGCTTGTCACACTGCATCAGTATTTATATTTTTGCCCATCTAGTATAACTGCTCTAGTATAACTGCTCCAGATTCAAAATCGTAGCAACCCTGGATCCACTCATTTGGCACAAACATAAAAGTGCATACACACATAGGGCAAAAGGGGATAGAAAATCCAGGCAATATAAGCTTATTTGATTGTAGTCATTAGTGTTATACATTACAGGTTCAATCCTGCTCCCTTTGATGTCAATGGTAATACTCCCATTGAATTCATGTGCTCTGAAAAATGCCTGAGTTTTGCAAATTTACCATTTTGTCATCTATGCTTCAGGTAAAAGTCATAATCCAGTGGTTTAGACTTGGTTTTGAGCCAAATGATTTTTATGAAAGGTTCAAGGAATGCATACTTCTCCTTCAGAGAGGTGCCAATCCACTTGACAACCAAGCAGTAAAACAGTTGCGGTTTTCAAAATTGTCTGAGGGATGCAAACATCTTACAGATGACTACAGCAATCTCAGCGTCTAGGGTCTCCCTGCAGCAAACAGCAAGGCCTTCTCTTATTGGAGGCATGACGGTGCCTGCCTGCGTAGGAAGATTTGGGAAAGTAATTTGCAGAACACTAGAAGCAAAGGATCATTCATGCTACTGAACAGCAGCTCTTTCAGTGAAGCACCCTAAATCCTAATAATTTACATTATCCAGTCCACCAATTTTAAGTGAAGCAGGTTTCTTTCTCTCCTCCTCCTCACCTTCTCTCAGCCCCTAGCGGAGAAACTTGCACAGTGAAATATGCTAGGTAGTAAGAGCCAAATTATACTGGTCATTATGATTGTTCAACCAAATGTATTCTCAACAGCAATAATCAAGGAGTTCTAAAACAAGGCAGATGAGCCTCCCAAAAATGTGACTTCATGTTAAGTCGACAGGAAGAATGAAAGAACATGGAAATAATTTAGGTGGGTGTCAGATGTTGAGAGGACATTGACTTTGAAAGCCTCTCTCTCTGTTGCACGTTAACACACCAAGAACTGGGACCCTGAAGATCTCCTTGATTTGGAGATCTACAGGGTAGCCAAGCACCTGATTTACTGAAAGAATGCCCCTAGAACTGTCACTGGCTTAAACTAGACTTAAGAAGCTTTGAGCACCCCTAAAAATCTGGCCCCAGAGGTTATTTGTACTGCTTGACCTCGGGAGCATGTTGCAAAGATGCAGTGAGCAGATTTACCATTTTGAGACAGGTGGAGAAAGAGTGGAGAAGGCAGTGGACTAAAACCAGTGTGTGGCTGGATAAACTCAGATCTGGGTCTGGAAGAGCTGAAGAACAGGTGGTGGAGATGATGATCAAAAATGTGGCAAATTCTTATTTGTATTTGGATCATAGAGTCCAAAAATATGCTTCCATCATCACAGCTTTTAGTACACAGAAAAGAGCACAGGGACACATGTTGATCTCTGCAGGTACCTCTCTCTGGAGCCAGCATGTTTAGCCAGGAAGTGAATTTGCCCCATGGAGCTACCCCACCAGCCCAGCCTAACTGATAGCCTGGATCATGACTAGTAATACTAGCAGAGGGAGATAAATGAAATTGAAGAAGACGACACTCAAGACATTCCTGAAATAGCTTTTCTGCAGCGTATGTCATACGTACTGATTTACTGGCACGGGATTTACGCAAGGTACTCCACAAAATTTGATTAGGGCTTTGACATTAAGGAATAACCCAGTGTAGGGATCCTTCCAGTAAACTCTCTATTCACTGGCCCCAAGCACATCAGCCATCTGCCCCATCGACGGCTGCTGACTTCAGTGGGAACAGAACTGAACCTGTAAGTCATCACAAAACATCTCCCTATGCTGTTTGGTTTACAACACCGGTGAAGAGAGAGGTGAAAAATAGTAACGCCGTGCTTCAGAAACTACTATCAATAGCTAATTCAGGGACAAACTTCTAATGGGATTTATAATGTGCCTTCAACTCGTCTTGCAATACTATGAAGAGGAAGTGTCAGTTTGGGAAACAGAAAAAATGTTCCTTTTCCACCTTGCAAATCAAGTTTAAATGCTCTATGTGGCTAAGATGTGTTTTTTCATAGGTCACAAACCTGTATCAAACACCAATGTCTACGTTGCTCATTTTCATGCTTTATGTATTACCAAACCATACTGTCAACAAAGGTTTCTGGGTTAACAGTGCGTAGCAAAACAGAAACTGTAGCTGCTGGTTTTAAAATCGAAATATTTTCCACTGAAACATTTTCACTTTGAGAATTTTGGTGCATAAAGATATTGGCTATCCACCTTCAGACTGTCTGCCAGGCTTCCTATGGCGCCTCCCCTTCCACCAGCTTGTTTCTAGCATGGCTGATCATGAGGATTCCCTTGATGAAGAAAGAAACAAAACCAGCCCTTGCTTCCTTCCATTTTCTTCCTGTCTTTAGCCTATTTGCCTCCCTTCTCCACTTTCTTACCTCCACTGCCAAGGCTCAACATGGGCTAATGTCCATCAGGTCGGGAAGGTGGCTGCAGTCTGTCCCTGCCTGTCCTGTCCCACAGCGATACCTTGTCACCCCAGGACACCCCAGCCAGCCTGCCCTGGCTCTGCAACAGGCTTACTGCCCCTTCATACCACTCAGGCTCACACCTCTGCCTCTCTGTAGTGATGTTCCCCCCCCAGAAATCCTCCCTGAGCTCTGCTGCTTCACCTCCCGCCCTGCACAGGCAAAATGGCAGCTGCGCACACAGGCCGCGCATGGCAGCCACTATTTTGCCTGCTGTCATGGTCAGCACTGGCTGGAAACCAGGGCACTGCTCCACAGCCCTGACACTCCTTTACGTGGACCCACTTCTCCAGCAGCACTGTAGAGCTCTTCATCCATCATCAGTCATTCGCCCAAGGGAGGAAGCCCGGAGAACACTTCAGACACATTCAGGCCCAAGGGGAAAACATGATGGAGACCACACCACCACAGTTGTTCTCCTCAGCTAGGCTCTTACCTCCTCACTACGTCTGCCCTGCCAGGGCACCTCATGCATCCTTAGTAAGACACTGCCCCTCTCATCCCCAGTCGTTCCTGCAAGAACATAGAATCATTTGGATTGGAAAAGACCTTTAAGATCACCAAGTCCAACCGTTCCCCAGCACTGCCAAGGCCACCACTAAACCATAGCACTGAGGGCTTTGTCTACATTGGTTTGTGAACACTTCAGGGTCAGGGACTGCACCACAGCCCCGGGCAGGCTGTTCCAATGCCTGAACACCCTCTCGGGAAGAAATCTTTCCTAATGCCCTGTCTAAACCTCTCCTGGTGCAGCTTGAGGCCGTTTCCTCTGGTCCTGTCACTTGTTTCTTGGGAGCAGAGGCCAGCCACCTCCGGGCTCCATCCTCCTCTCACGTAGTTGTAGGGGGCGACAAGGTCCGTCCCCCCCCCCCCAGCCTTCCCCTCTCCAGACGAAACCCCACAGCTCCCTCAGCCGTTCCTCATCACACTTGTGCTCCAGGCTCTTCACCAGCTCCTTTGCCCTTCTCTGGACCCGCTCCAGCACCTCAACGTCTCTCTTGCAGTGAGGGGCCCAGAACCAAACACAGGATTCGAGGTGCAGCCTCCTCAGTGCTCTGTACTGGGGAACAACCACTGCCCTGGTCCCACTGGCCACACTGGTGCTAACAGAGGCCAGGGCGCCGTTGGCTTTCCCGGCTGCCTGGGCACACGCAGGCTCATGTTCGCTCCCCGTTGCGCGGCTCTTCGTAACATTACGGCTGCCGCGCGGAGGCGGCATGCGAGGAATGCGCGCTCCCGCGGCGGGTGTCGCGCGCGCCCGGTGGTGCGGGATGACGTCATGAGAAGAGGCCGGTCGCGGGCGCCGCGGGGAGCGGAGCGGAGGCTAGGCAGGAAGGAAGCGCTGTCGGAAGCCTCCGGGGCCAGAGCGGCGGTGGCGGCTGCAGCTCGCCCCCGGGAGCGCGCCTGGCAGCGGGGCAGGAGGCAGCACGCCCGTTCAGCACTCACCCGTGGGGCAGGCGGGAGGGGAGCAGGGCATGCACGCCCGAGTGCTGAGCCGGTAACGGGCGGCTCAGGCAGGGCACCCAGCGGGCCGGGCAGGTGCGGCGCCGCCACCGCGGCAAGCTCGTGGCCGGCCCGAGGGCTGAGGCGGTTGTGCCAGTTCCCTTGTGTGTCAGTGGGACCGGGCGAGCCCTGCGCCGAGATCTGCCTGGTCCGCCTGGTAACAGCCCGGCGCCGCCATTGGCTCCCGCGAACGGCCTCTTCCTGCGGCCGCGCCGCCCCTGCCGCCCGCCGGGGGCTCCCAAGGCCAGCGCAGCTCCTCCGGTGCCGGCACCGCCCGCCGCTGCCCTGCGCGACGCCGGGGGTCTTTATGAATGAAACGCCGGCCTCCTGCTGGAGGGGACCCGCCGCCGAGCCCACCCCAACCGGGAGGGCGAGGATACTCTGTGGGGCTGGGAGAGGGGATTCCGAGCTTCTGCTGCGCTCGGGCAGCTCGGCAACGTGGCTGGGAGCACACGCTGGGAGACAAACCGCTGTCATCATGCAGTGGAGTGGGACTGGCACCCCCGAACCAGCTGTTCCCCAGAGAGGTGCTGGAGGTCGATTTGGGGAAGTCCATTAAACAAGATCCCTGGTCTGGCCAAATGCCAGGACTGCAGGATGTGGCGTGTTTCTTCATTAAGAATTAAAACCTCCTTGGCCAACTGAAGTTGTGAGGACAGCAGTGTGTCCTTGTGTGTCAAGCAGAGGGACACAGGCAGCAGATGGAGAAACTGTCCAGAGTTGCATGAGGGCAGCCGAGATCCTCTGACCTGTGATGTCCTCCTGACAGGAAGGCAAAATGGAGACAAGTGATTAAGTGAGCAGGTAAACTAGGACAGATGGGCACACATCTCACACAAAGAAATTATGTGGACACACAACTGTGATCCCTTTGGCATTGCTTTCCCCACAGGTCACACGGGAGAGATGCTGGAAGTGTTCAAGGCCAGGTCGGAAGGGGCTTGGAGCAACCTGGTCTAATGGAAGATTGTCCCTGCCTGTGGCAGGGAGTTGGAACTGGATGAGCTTTAAGGCCCCTTGCAACCCAAACCACTCTGTGACTCCATGATGACTCTATGGCATGTCTGCCATGGCATGTCATGGCCTCCCTGTCCAGGAGACACTTCCAATGCTGCTGTGAGTGCCCACATGATGCTGAAGCACAGATGCCAAGGTGAAGCCAAGTGCTTGAGTCTGGAGGGGCAGGCTGGCAGCGCGTACTCCAGGCTGTGGCCTTCCACCTCAGTGCAGGACGAGTTGTTCCTCCCATGCCCTGGTGCCTTGGCTTCACCTCCAGTATCCCCCTGCAGGCCCCTGTCAGACCCTTGGAAAGTGGCAAGTTCGGAAGAGACTCATTGTTTCACTGGAAACAAGGCAAAGCAAAGTGTTTCCAGGTACCAGCAGCTCCAGCAGGGAACAGGAGATTTTTAAGGCGGGGTATTGCTGCATGTCACCCGTGGACATGCTGTTGGATGAGGCCCCAGCAGGCTCCCTTGGCTGCTGGCACCTCCCTCCCTCCTTCCCTCCCTGGTTCATCTCCCTTCAGAGGCCGGAGGAAGCTCTGGCCACCATTTTGCTGCTCTGCTGGGGTCTTCTCTCCGAGCAGTGGTAGGGGCTGGGTGCTGTGTGTGTCCTGCTGGGATCAGCTGGTGCCCCATCCCCTGCCACCTCTGTGTGTACCCCTTCTGCAGGATAAAACCTTTAAAGTGAAAGACTTTAAAAAAATCAGGAAGATAAGAAAAAGCACCATTTTGATGGGGAGGGGGAGACCCCAGTCATTCTTTTACAATTCTGGCATGCAGCAAAACCATCCAGGCTGGGAAAAAGTAGGGGTGAGGAAATGGGAGCAAGCTTTTTCCCTTGGGATCAACTGCTAAGGCCGGGAGTTAAGGTTAGGAGCGTGCAGGTATGTGTCAGTGACAATAATAAATAGAATAATAATAGGCTATAAGGGACAGGGTGCTGCCCGGCTCCCCCTGCCTGGTGCCCCCAGTAATATCCTAAGCCGGTCTCCTTGTATCCACATCCCTGTGTGCCTGTGTGTGGCCTGGTCCCATTCATCATCTGGCTCCCACTACAGAACCGGCTCCGTTTTTAAAGTTATGCATGATACACTGAAGAGACAATTTGGGTTTCCCCCACCTCTCCCTCGCCCTTGAAGCGAGCAAGCCCTCACCTCATTTGCATCGAACCCTGCTCGTTATAAGCGAAGCAAAGGGGGAGGACTTGAAGCCTATGGGATGGCTTTAGGGCTCTGCCCCTTGCTTTTGGCTCTCTTTCTCATTCTCTCCCGTGCTTTGATCTCTGCTTAACAACAGTAACGTCACGGGGACCATACTGGAGAGTTTTGTTGGAAGTTAGGAAGTTTTGCAGCCTCCAGAGGGCTGTAGCGGCAGTAGCAGAAGCAGCATCCAAGGGAACTCCTGGAAGGGGAAGAGAAGAGCGAGCGAGGAGCGCCTGCCTCAGCCGTGCTGCAGAGAACTGACTCGGGACGACGGAGGCGGCCATGGAACATCAGCTGCTGTGCTGCGAGGTGGAGACCATCCGACGAGCCTACCACGATGCCAACCTCCTCAATGACAGGGTGCTGCAGACGATGCTGAAGGCGGAGGAAACCTGCTCGCCCTCCGTCTCCTACTTCAAGTGCGTGCAGAAAGAAATCTTGCCATATATGAGGAAAATAGTTGCCACTTGGATGTTGGAGGTTCGTATCTTGCGGGGATTTCCCTTTGCAAGCTTCGGCACCCAGATGAATTAAACCGGAGAGTTGCTCCCCCATCTCCTTGCCTTCACCCCCATAACCATTAATCCCCTCCTCCCAGATTAGTTCCCCGGCTTCGGAGCCGCCGCTATTGCCGGTTCTTTATCCCTGCCGCGGAGGGGAGGCGGACGTCCCCCCCAGCTCCACGCTACACCGGGCCGGGAGTCGGGGGTGCTCTGGGACCTTTTCCAGCCGTCGGGGCGAGGCAGTCCCGGTGTGGGGGATCGCGGGGAGCGGCCGGGCCGGCGGCACCCCCGGCCCTGGTGCCCCCGGGGGAACTTTTGCCAGCTCCTTTTATTGGGGGGAGGGGGAGGATATATTTTATTTTAAATTAATACCCTTGTACACGTATGCAAGCTGCTGCCCGTGCCAGTATTATGCGCCATCTTTGTTCTTTTATTTGCAAAGCAAAAGTGTTTATTAATCGAAAAAAAACCCCAACCCTCACCCCGAAGAAAGTCCCGGGGGAGACCGAGCCGAGGGTGGGAGCTGCGGGGGGCAGCGGGCCCCTGGGGACCCCGCTGGGGCTGCGGGCACCGGGACCGGCCGGAGGGGCTCCGGCGGTGCTTTTGGGGGAGCTGCAGGGTGCAAGTTTCTTTGTTCAGCACGAAGAGCGGCTGTGAAGCTGCAGTCACCCCTCAAAGACACGCTTGTGCCGCGGTGTCCGGGCTGCAGGGTCGCCGGGGAAAAGCGAGTTGGAAAGGACCACGTCCCATGGTGCGAGGCCCCCGGGGGGTGTCCCTTCGGGAGCTCTAGGAGCTGGGCTACATTTTCGTGCCTTTTGGGAAGCTCTGCGAGCCCGGGATCTATTTTTAATTAATTTTTGAAGGCGCAGCACCCTGCCTTTGCGATGGGAAATGTCGCGCCCGGCTGTGCTGCAGGGCGAGGGAGAGAGGCGGTGGGTTTCACTTCGGGGGGGCTTCGTGGAGCCCCCCAGCAGCACCCCGTCCCCGGGGCTCGGTAAAGGACCCCCGCCGCTTCATTTTCAGCTTTTTTCGAGAGCTCGAATTATTTTTTAAATATTTTTAAATATTTTTTGAAAAGATGACGTCTGGGGAAATGAGGCTGGACGCCACCTTTGTGTCTCGAACGGAGGGGGGGGGGGAAATCGGCAGCACAACGGCAAAGCAGATGACAAAAATCAAAGCAAAATAAGTCAATCCTGGGGAGCAAGGCCCGGCTCTGTACCCTGTTCCCAGGAGTGGAGGGTCGCGTTTTCCTCAGCTTTTTTCTTCCCTTTTTCAAACTGGGTTCTAGGGGCTGGAAAGATGGGGGCAGATCTTCCCCTCTTCGACACCCCCCCGCCTTTTTTAATACCACGAATCGTCTGCTTTTTTTCTAACGCCGCATTTCTCCCCACTTTGTCACTCGTGACTTTCATTTTTTTTGGTGCCTCTGTTTCCCTTTTCTTTACCCGTTTTCCCCCAGCAGCATTTCCCCCCTAGTCCATTTCCCCCCTAGTCTCTTTCAGCCTTGCCCTGCAAAGCCTGGGGGGTGAGGGGAGGGGGAAGCCTGTTTCGCCTCTATTAAATTATTCCTAAACGATTTCTGTCTCTCCTTCCAGGTTTGTGAGGAGCAGAAGTGCGAAGAGGAAGTTTTCCCCTTGGCTATGAATTATTTGGACAGGTTTTTGTCTTTTGAACCCCTCAAGAAAAGTCGGTTGCAATTGCTCGGAGCTACCTGCATGTTTGTGGCTTCAAAAATGAAGGAAACTATTCCTCTGACCGCGGAAAAACTGTGCATTTATACAGATAACTCCATCAGGCCCGACGAATTACTGGTAATTTCACGTTTAATCATCTCAGGAAAGGAAAAAAAAAAAAAAAAGGAAAAAAAAAGAAATAATAAACAAAAACACGTAAAAAAAAACCCAAAATCGAACTCGCCGTTTGGGAACCCCCTACCCCCGGTGAGGGCGGTCTCTCTGCAACGGGGCTGCCGCCTGCGGGCGGCAGCCGCTCCCCGCGGCCTCGGAAGCTGTAGCCCCGTAAGGGGCACGGGGCCAGGCGCGAGATGTGGATGTGGATGAGGCCCGGGATCGGGATGGGGATCGGGACGGGGATCGGGACGGACCCGGCGCTCCCCGGCCGCGGCCCCCGGACGGCAGCGGCTGGGCGGAGCGCGGGCGCCCCCTGGCGGCCCCGCGGTGGCGCAGCGGCAGTAGCGTCCCGGTGACCTCCCCCCAGCGCCTGCACCCCCTGCCCGAGCAGGGGCTCCCCGCAGTGGGTTCCCCTCAGTCCCGCCGTAGTTGTGGCTTTTGCCCTCCCATTCCGCTGCCTTCGCGCCGCCGGGGAAGCGGACTCGGCCGAGAGCCGGGGCCCAGCAGCGAGCAGTGCTTGGCCGGGTGCATGTGCGCAGAGCTAACCACGTTTTCCCTTCTCCTTCCTCTTCTTCATCCCCTCATCCCTCCTTCTTGTCTTTGCAGCAAATGGAGCTGCTTCTGGTGAATAAGCTGAAATGGAATCTGGCTGCAATGACCCCCCACGATTTCATTGAACATTTCCTTATTAAAATGCCTCTGGCAGAGGACACCAAGCAGATCATCCGTAAACATGCTCAGACTTTTGTGGCTCTGTGCGCTACAGGTATGAGCCCTGCAAGTTAAGCAAACCATGTTGCTTTCCCCAGCATGCACCCTACCCCCTGGTTTGTACAGTTTCCTATGCCTGTGACCTAAAGTGAGATGTGGGGAGGTAGTTTAAGCTCCGGTTATTGCCCTTTGCTTGTAGAACGTGGATTATTTTGCAGAGGTAAGTTTGCTTTGGAAAAGATAGTTTGCTTCTGAGCAGAGCGCATGTTGCTGTTGAGGCAGGAGGAGTCCCCCTCCTCTTTGTGGCTTAGCTGTGGAGTTGTGGCAGGATTCCTTCGCCTCTGTAGACTGGGTTGTATGTGGGAGCTGCACGGGGAATCCCTCCTCGCATAGGTTTGTTCTTAAGACGAAGTGTTAAAAGCAGAGGGAGATTTTATGCTTGTAAGTAGCTCTGCATAGGGGGGTTTAAAACTTCCCTCTTCGAGCTGCCTGTTGGCTCTCCCGTCTTCCTCCTTGGTTGCTGGTGGGTTGGAGGAAGACCACGCAGCACTAAGGCTTTGCTGGCACAGCACCGAGCCGCTGCCATCTGCACCCTGCTGACCGCGTGCTGCACTGAAGCCATGTGCAGGCCTCCAGAGATGCTGGGTAGGGAGGTATTCACACTTGAAAACCTTGGTGGAACCTGTGTGATGGCATGGCTTAATGTCACGTAGTTTTATTTTCCAGAGGTGGATTTGGTATATAAAAAGATGGAAGAAAGATTGCAGGCACTCAGAAGAAAAGTTTTTATTGCACAGAATCTGCTCTATTGCAAGGCCTAAAGATAGAACGATCGAGTCATAAAAAAATACATAAACACTGGCATTGCTCTTCATCTTGGGCCTAACACCAGCCCAAAGGGCAGTCTGTAAGTTAAGACTGCTTGGAATAATACTTGGTGTTGGAAGCACCACAGCCTTCAGACAGCTTCACACTAACAGCAACAGCATTTTTGGAATGTCAGACCTAACTCTCTGTTCCAGATCCCACCCAAAGCTTCCTCTGCTGTTAGCTAAAAAGAGCAGCTACCCAGACTCTCCTTTGGATATGGGGATGTTTAACCTAGGTTGTTCTGCTGGCAATGACAGGGATGAAAACAAGAGTAGTTCAAAGGTTAGAGACTTGCTAAGAGTCCAGTACTTTGATCTACTGTCGGTGTTGTTATGTTTCTTTTAGGAAGCACATCCAGAGCCTTTATTTAACACTGCTACACACCACAGCTGGAGAATGGATCAGTAAATGAGAACCATGTTCTGGGAGTTTTACTTAGCTTCTTAAGCAACCCCACAGCGCTGAGCTCACCAGAACTGGGGCCCTCTTCAGTTCCCTACGGAAGCTGGGGTATTGCCTGGGGAAAAAGCATTCAGGAAGGCTGCCAGTAGGCTCTGTTTCTATTGTCCTTTCTGGATGTTGGGATTTTCTTGCGCCTTTTGCTTTCCTCATGGCTTCTTTGTTGGCTAGTGAAGATCACATGTGGCTTAAGTAGCACCTGGACTTTGCTTTGCCTGTTACTGGGTTGTGTTGTATTTCCCCTTGCCAAAATGAACCTAGATGGACTGCAAACTGCCTGGATGCTGTGGGGCCCAATCCAAAGTCCACTGGAAACACAGACACTCGCTTAAGTGGCCTCAGGGGCAAGTACAGTATATACTTTGCATGAAGTTCAGCCTGCTGTAAATGAGAGGGTCTCCTAAGAAGAGCTGGCAAAATAATGCTTGCTTAGAAAATGAAAGTCGGCTTCAGAAGGTGAAGGCTGTGGAAGTGTTGCTCAGATGTGCGTATATGTGTTTGCTCCAGAAAGAGGAGGTTACGCTGCAAGGTGAAGTTAAAGGGGAATTCCTTCTAAGCTCCCTCTTCAGTTGTCTGGCTGGTAGAAGTGGATTTGTTTGATTTGGTTTAGTTGTGGAAAAAAAAAAAAGAAAAAGAAAAATTCCATTTTCACCAAAGGATGTCTTTGTGCTGTGGTAGGTTCAGCGAAAAAGCAAAGGGAAGAAGAAGAAAAAAAATTACCAGGGGTTGTTTGAAGTTAACACATAATTGAGCTTAATGAATGGGGCTTTGGCATGGCCGAGCAAGGCAGGGAGAGCTCAAAAGGAAGCAGGCCTCTTTTGGCCCAAGTTAAGACCAGTGTTGAGGGAGAACTGCAGCTCTATAGAAGCATAACAATGAATAGCAACAAATATTGGAGCTTCAGCATTTCATTATGGTCCTCTGGTTATCAAAACATACTAGGTTCCTTTTATACTACTATTATTGCTATTATTATTGTTGTTGCTTTCCTCCTCTGGGATGGAGAAAGAAAGATCCCCCCTTTGAAATGAACGTGTTACAGTTCTCTTATTCTCCGGCCTTAATAAAATTGGAAGTCTCAAGGTATGTGACCAGTTGGAACCTGTTGCATCTTGCAGCAAGTGATTTATGTTCACAGTTTTGATTTGCCTCAATGAAAAGATTTTCATTCATAGCCCCCAGCTCTCCAGACGGATGGAATTGCTGCTCCATTTAAAAAGGAAAAGGGGTGACTCGCCTTGTTAGGAATTTTTTTTAAAGCGCTGCAGCGCCTATATGCCTGCTTTGTCCTCCCTTCAGGGTGGCTGGCATTCTTCTCTCTCCTCCCCCTCCCCTCTCTCTCCCTCTCTCTCTTTTTAACAACGCTGAAGTTGTTTATTCTTTTTGGATGAAGTCTCAGATAGGCTACTGGGGATGTGTGCTTCAATTGATGGGGCCCCCTACCCCATTGTGGCTGTGTCAGGTCTAATTCATCTCACCGAAGCCCCCTTGTTCCTGAGCGCTCAATAGCGCAAGATGAGGCGATGAAGGCTGACAATGATGCCACACTCTTCACTTGGGGGCATCCAATTACAGGAGAGAGGGGCCCCCTGATTAATATGCTGAAATTAGTGGCCTCTGCCACAAATAATTCCTTGTTGAGTTGCAACAAAAAGGCAGTCCATGCTGCTTGTCTGGAGTGGTTATAGGGACAGACACAAACTGGTCATTTAAACTTCATTATCACTTTTCCACCTTGGAAAGAATGAGGGTGTGACTACGAATTCAGGTTCTTGTTTACTGCGTCACTTAAAAGAAGGATGCAAATACTAATCCCAAACAGGATCCTGTCAGGACAGACTTATTAAACCAACGCATTTTGGTCCTGTTCTGTTTGTGGAGCTCACTAAGTAAATGTCGTGAACACACTGCCACCCTACTACCTCTGTGAACAGCGCAAGCTCAGCGGAACTAATGCTTGCCTACTGAAATCCCTTATGCCTGAGGCCTACATGCAACTGTGTGTTGTATTTCAGTGAGGGGACTGGCTTTGCAATGTGTGTAGTGTCAGTAAGTAGTCTGGACTACTTAGATTTTTGGGAGTGACGGAACCACTTGCTAGAAGATGGGTCTATTTCTTTATATCCACCCGGCAATGGACAGATTAGGAAAAGGGGATAAATTAAATTCATTTCAAGCATAAATGAGGCTATTTCAGATCAAGTTTGCCTTTCTGCTGGCAGGGCATCTCAAGTTTGGAGACAGTTCATCATACCGGTTTAATTTTGAAGGTTTGCAGCGTGTGGGGTAAAATGCCCCTTTGAAGGTAGGTATTGGTCAGGGCTACAATGGAGTGTCAGAGGTACCTGAATAGATTCAGAAAGGGGACTTTCACAGAGTCCCAAAGTCTTTTAAGTTTCACTTGCAAAACATTTACACAAAAGTTATTTTATCATAATAAAGGAGATGCATGATTTAATACTTAAACTGTTCCACTGAGCCCTCTAAGCTGTTCCTTTGATTTTACTCAAGGGTTTGACAGATGGGTTATATTTTTTCAACCCAGAGGAAGCTGTATCCTGATAAAAGCTGAAGGAATGTATCTCAGGTTCTGGTGTAAAATACGGCATTTCCTTTTCTTCCTCACAAAATCAGACGTTTGCTTGTGCCACTTGCTTTCCTTTGTTTCTGATTCTCCTCCAAGGTGTACACTGCCCTGGATCAAATGCACTCATGTTCATCAGAAAGAGTCTTGGCATTAAAATGTGAATTATTCTTATTTAAAAAAAAAACAACCAACACCAAACCAACAAAGCAAAACAAAAACCCAAATGAAAAACATGCTAAATGGCACAGATAGCCCCTTAAGGAATCATGGGAGTGGCTTTGTGGAGAGACCTACAGCAATGCAGTCTGGAAGGGGGCCCAGCCTCTTGTCAGCATGGTGTCACATCAGAATGTAATTGATTGTCCGCCAATTCTTGGGACCCCCATCACTTAGTTATGCCACATTTACATTAAATCCCTGTTGCCAGGATGGATGGCAGCCACTGACAAGAGACTAGCATGAGACAAAGCACTTTGAAGATGAAACCTTAATTTAAATATGGATTATCTGCCTCCTGACAGGGTTAAGCGGTCTTTCTCTTCCTTTCTTTTTTGTGGATGTTGTTCATTAAAGCTATATTCCTTTGACTGTCAGTGCAAAGGTTTCTGCTTTAAAAGGCCTGAGCACTTATTATTAGAGTTCACCTAGGATCCCGTCACGCACAATGCAAACAGGTTTTCTTGGATGTCTAGTGCCACTGACCCTAGTGGCATTATTCACATGAGCAAAGTATTTTAACATTTGAAGAACAGGGGCCCTGCTTATGATAAAAGTCCCTCAGAGTGATGAATGGCCTCCCATGCTCAGTGCTAGGAATGGCTATTCGCTGAAGTACAGTTGCTCCTGTGGATAAGTGTTTACAGGTTTGGACCTGTAACAGGAGTGGGAGGCATCTTTCTGCTCCCAGTTTTCCCTGCCTCCTTGGATGCAATACTTGGCAGCTGAAGCCCTGCTGGTAGCAGGGTGTATGTGTACAGGCAGGTTTCTAAAGCAGTCATTTCAGTCTTTGTTTTTCTCTTCATACAGATATTAAATTTATTTCAAACCCACCTTCCATGATCGCAGCTGGCAGTGTGGTAGCAGCTGTGCAAGGCCTGCATCTGGGGAACACTAACACTTTCCTCTCCTATCAATGCCTCACACACTTCCTATCACAAGTTATCAAATGTGATCCGGTAAGTAATTCTTTCTCTCAATTGATCTCCTGCCTTAAGAGTTTAAGAATTAATATAGTAGCTGATCTGACATAAATCTTGATCAAAGTCAAACTCAAACTAGGGAGTGTTGAACATGTTCTCTCACATCCATCCTAGTTATTTAGCTGTCATTTATAGCCATTAATAATCTGTGATTATGCTGTTGCAGTTCACTGATAGGAATGCCACGTCCAGTTCAGATGTTTGTAAGAGAGGTGTAAAGGACAAAGCAAAGGAAAAACTGTGTATCTATTTTGGACATTGGAGAGGCTGGGTTTGGTTGCAGGTAATTAAACCAGGAGTCTGTGTAAAACAAAACTTTGAAAGCAAGACCACGAGAAATAGTGAGACCTCGAGGTATCTCTGAGCTTATCTTCTACAATTCTTGAGGCCTTTTATTGTGCCAAGTGGTGTGAAAAAGCCCTTCTTGAAAGAGTTCTAATGATCTAATTTGGTTTATTACATGCTAGACCTGCACAGTAGCTGGCATTGAATTCCTTTTTCGAAACAAATGTTTGTCCCACGACTTTCTGACAAGGTAGATGGTCCTCACAGGACTCTCATTTTGCCCTGCAGCTTCCAGGAGATGCACATCAGTAACTAGTGAGCAATAAACCTTTCATGAGTGAATAGGCCAGGAAGGGAGCCTACAAGGAAGACCTAAAGTCAATGATCCATGTCATAATGGTGTGTGAAGTTGGGGCAGAGTTGAGCTTTGTTTTGTAACAATGCGGAAGACCAATAAATAGATGCTGTAAAAAGGTTCTTGTGAGGTCTCCCAAGCACTGGACAATGAGTCAAAATAAAGACAAGTCTGTGGTTAGCAGCAGAATCTTTGAGATGCTCTTCAATTATTTTACAAGTTAATAATCTAAAGCATAGAGAACTGTAATAGTCCAGACACTGCGAAATTAGGTTTGTATAACTGGACTCTGTTGACAGGATTGAGTGATTTCTGGAAAGATGAATCATAATTAATGACTCACAAAAGACTATTTAACTTCTGATAGAGAGTGTGAAACAGTTGCTGACAAACATGATTTCTCAGTATATTATTTTGATAACCTTAACAGTGCCTCGGTATTGAGGGTGTTATTTTTGCCATTTATCTTACTGCAGCTAAAGTAATATAGATGCAGTGGTGAAATGTTAAATACTGTAAGAACTGCAAATGCTGCAACAAAATGCTGCTCTGTTTGGTATTATATGTTTAATACATAATGCTTCTAGTCAGTTTGTAGATATTTCAGTGTATGGTTGGCTACTATCCAGCACCAGCTATCTGAAGCAAGTACTGAGGAAAAATGCTAGGCTTGCTATCTGTCCTGACAGTATCAATTCAAATAACTTTATTTAATCATTCCTGATACAGAGCACTGAAGTAGATTGTCACATCTTGGATAAAACCAGCATGTCCTTATGTGACTTGACTTAGTTGATGACAGAGCTCTTTTAAAAGAAAACAAAGTATTTTTAGCAAGAAAGGAGAATTCTTTTTTTTTTTTCTTTTTTTATTGTCCAGTCATTGCAAGGCCACAATCTGTATAACCTGAACTTAAAGTTAACAGCATGAAAAGAAGTAACTCCCCTCCATCTTTCATTGCTAAATGTATTAGAGCAGCTGGAGTTACAAGTGTTTTCATAGACTGCTACAGAAAATAAGCATCATTAAATGATACGTATGTATCACTGTGCTTGTAACTGAACAAGGGAGCAGCTTCTTTAACTACCATGGCTTTGAATAGAGAAATCTGCTTGGTTTCATACAGAGCATGAGTCGCCTGAATAGAGAATTTTCCTTAAGATGTGCCTGTGTAATCCATGGTATCAAATGCTCTCCTATTATCTTACTTCACTAGCATGTAGATGAAGTTTATTACTCCATTGTGATGGTTCTCCTTGTGCAAACGAAGAGGCTTTATATTAAGTTGTCTTGAAATACTAAGAGCATGCATTATAAGATGGCTAACATTCTCTCTGATTATCTGTCAGTTAGAACAGCTGGTCTGTTGGATTTCAGGTTATAAATTACACTTTTTTTACCTTTAGTTTCAAAGACATCAGAATCTAAAGTAAAATGAGTATCACCTGATTGGAATTCCTTTGTGGTTCATGTTTATGTTGGTAGGAGTCCAGTTTCCCATTTTGCCTTTGATCAGGGGTAATTAGAAGTCAGATAATCACAATTAGAAGTCTTGGGCTGTCTTCCATCATTCTATTCTTGACCCCATCATCCAAAGAAACTGAATTTTACCTGACATTCACTTCCAGGCCAGAAATTTGCTAAACTAGATTAGATTGGGTTTCCATGCTGTCTGTTAGTACACTGGAATTCGTCTCCTGCCTGCCCCTACTCACAGGCACCTTCAACCATGTGCTTGTTTCCAGAGCGGGTCAGGGAGTAACAAAGGATTCCCAAGTAGCTCCTTTTTTGTTGTTGTTTCCTTCCTTCACTATCTGGCCCTGGAGTCTGATCATGGCTTCTGTGTGTGTTAAAGGTATTTGACCACATCAGTTAAGCTAGTAAGTCTTTTTATTTTTCACAGAGGAGCTTAATTAATCCAGGAAGGGTTTATGACCTTGAACAAACTGTGGGCATTGAGAATTTGGGCAGTGAAGCCGAAAAGTTGTTGGGAGAAGTTATCAGAGTAATGCACAAGGTTTGGATTTGCTTTTCTGTGTTCAGAAGTACTGAGAATGAAAAAAGCTTTGGTGAGGTCGTTCACAGGGAATTCTATAGTTTTCTGCTATTTTTGCTAGCTCCAATACATTTCTGTAGACAAACTATCCATCATAGAATCATAGAATGGTTAGGGTTGGAAAGGACCGTAAGATCATCTAGTCATCTGAATAAGAAATGAACAGAAATGCCTAAAACATAAAATAATTATTGTTTGTTCAACTGTAGCTTTAAACAGTCTCTTCATCATAAATTGTAGAGATTATGTTTTAAAAAAATAATTTACAACATGCTGTACTCTGAGAATCTCACAGCAAAAAAAAAAGGTGGCAAAAAAATACCTTTAGTTACACAGGCTTGAGTAATTATCCACGATTGGAATCCAGAGGGAGAATAATTTCTAGAAATGCTTTTGAATGGTTTTAGTTTTCAGAGCTCAAACATGTTATATACAAATGGTTAAGATTAAAAAACCAAACCCAACCAAACAGAAAACCCCCAACAAATAATCCATGCCCCTTTCCCCTCCAATAAAAAGCCTACAAGGATATGTGTTGCTCTGAAAATATAAATTGGCTTTCGATTTGGAATGCTGAACATGCCACCTTGTTAAAACAGAATTACCCTCCAAAGTGCCTCGATCTGTAAACCCCAGCATACCTAAACCTGTACTCCTGTACTATTACATCCAATTCCAAGTGTGACTGAGGTATGTGGTACAGGACATGCAAGGAGGAGCCTTACAGTCAGGATTGATCTGTCATACCTTGAGAAGGGGTGAAAGGACTTCACAGAGATCTTATTGTGAAGGCCAGAGGTATGTAGGAGCCGAAGGCATGATGACTTTAGGATATGAGGCATTTCTTTTTGTCATTTAAAACGCTGTGTGTCTCTGTCAAGAGGAAATATTACACTAGGGTTTAAACCAGAAAAGGTCATAGGTTATGTGTTTTCAGTGAGCTGTAACTGATGGTCTGATCTGCTTAGAGGTAGGATTAACCTCCCTCTCTCTCAGAAAGGACTTGCAGAGAATTGTTCGCTTGGGTTCCTAATCTTATTTTACCCCAAATGCCATGTGCCCTTATTGGTGGCAGAGGAGATTCTTGTGGTAGTGGAATCACTGAAAAGCTGGTAGATCACACAAGAAGCCTCTGAATGAAGGCAGAATTGAAACTGGGAAATAAAGAAAACAGCAGGCAGGTCACCCTCTCAGGAAAACAACATTCATTCTCAGTCATGCACATCCTAACACTTTTGACGGCAATTTATCATGGAAGACTGGGTTCACTGCAAGGGCTAACAGAAGTCATAGGTTAAAGCAGAAAAGGCAATCCTGAAAGGAAACTTCAAAGTCCTTAATACACAGAGCTAAATTTGTTGGGGAAAAGCTCAGGATGTCTGTTAAAAAGATAGGAGTAAACAGCATGCTGAAGGCATTCTGGCAAAACATCTTGTGATTGTTTTGCCTATTTAAGGCACCATTTCCATGTCACTGCAATGGACATACACGGCTCTGAAGAATGCAACCAGAACTTGCAGAAGGTTGGGAGAGGTTGAGCTAACAGGCCTTCTCCAGTTGTAACTCATGTGGATTGATAAATAGAATTGGGTATAAATACGGTATTATTTAATGCCTGGGGAAGTTACTTTTCCCCACCATAGTGCTTGTCCTGGTGCTTTATGCTTTTAATTCACACTGATGACTGACTGTGTGAGTGGTGAGGGCCTTGGACCCTCCCGAACACTCACTAAGACTGTGGGTACATTCTGTTTAGAGAAAATCCATGTGAAGCAAGGGAAGGAGATCTCACCCTGGCTGAGATTTCAAGGTGAATGCAATAGCAAACGAAAGCTTGACAGCACTTTGTAATGCATGGTTAGGAAGGTGTGTTTAGTGATGCTTCTGATAAATCTCCCCAGTTTGGGGTCAAACAGTCCAGGACATTTTTCTGTTCAGATGCTTCCTGAGTTAGAAATCAGGTTGCTAACTTGAGCTGCCCACTGCTGGACACAGCAGCAGTTGGCAGGCAACTTTGGTGGGCATGTATATCTAAATACATGTATATCTTAGCACTTCTAGCTAAGAACTTTGTATTATCAGAACTCAGCCTGGAAAATTCACTGTTTATGACCATCACTTCTAGTAGACTGTACTGGAAAAATGTTTCTGTGACCCAACTCTGTGTCCAGCTCAGTTTCATGTCTTTGCAGTGCTACTCATTTAATTTTGATTGATTCACACTGCTGTCCAGTCAGACTGTTCCTCTTTTTTTTCAAAAGGTATAAAAACCAGAGGTAAAAGATACTATGAATGGGCCTTTACAGGACTGCTGTGTTAATAGCACAGGCACGGTCCTGCCTGGGTTAGTTACTACATGTATCACTAGTGGAGCGTGCAAAACATTCAGCTGCAGACCAGTGGTTGAGACTAACAGCAGAAGGGCAGAGGACCATGTATGGAGATGCTCACCTAGGCCACTAAATAGGAGAGGGCAAGAGTTAGTTGATGAAGTAAAGATCCAGGCTAACATCCTGCAGAAAATGGGGTAGCTTGTCCAGTCCTTTTGCTAATCTTGTTCTTCCCAGACTCCTTTCAGTCTGCTGTCCTCCCAGATAACTTGGTTATATTTCTCTTGCTTTTTTGAGAAACGGTATTTGTTCTGTGATCTTACTGTTTTTCTAAAGGACTCTGGATCTTTTTCTGCTTCCATTTAATCTTCTGTAGGATTGTTTACGAGCCTGCCAAGAACAGATTGAGTCCCTCCTTGAATCCAGTCTACGTCAGGCACAGCAGCACAACGTATCTTCAGAAACAAAGACTGTAGAGGATGAAGCAGACCTTTCCTGCACACCTACTGATGTGCGAGATGTGAACATTTAAGAGGACTTCTAAAGGGTTTGCTTGGCCAGGAAAAGCAGACAAAGAAAGGGCATCTGAGAAGGAATCAGCATCAGGATCTTCCCCCCAGAAACCCTTTTCTCCAGGACATTTTTATACCAGAAGGGAAAACCAGTCTTGTTATATTTTTTCTTGCTCTGTCTCCCTTCCATCTGTGACTTCAAACAAACAAATAAACAAAAAATACCCCAAAAACTGTCTTAAAAAAAAAAAAAAAAGAAAAAAAAAAGTATTTGCATTACCCACAGGGGTTTGTGCTACAGAAATAGAGGATTTTATACAATAATAATCAACTAGTTTTTATATAAAGTGTTCTTGTCTGTATGTTGTAAAAATAGGCATTAACACACAAAATGTCTCCAGGGGAGGTATTAGATTTGATTTCTTACATATAAAACAAACTAGCCAACCATTTTTAAAGTAGAAGAGGGTTGTTTTTTTTTTTTTTCTCTGATAGTAAATGAAATACTTTTTTTTTTCCTTTAAAAAACATAGCTTTAACGCAGTTCTAGGCTTTTCTGTATCTTGCTTGCTTATGCATTTAGTCACTTTATAATTCATCTGTAAATGTTTATTTCCTTAGGTTGTTTTTTTTTATCATCCTCTTCACCTTATAAATGGTTAACGTAACCCATAAGTTAGTATATGTTAGTATGCAGCATTATTGTATGTTAATCTTTTTTTTTGTGCCTGTGGATTGCCTGTGCATACGGCATTTGTAGGGTTCTAGCTTAGCATTGTTGGAAAAGGCCAATGTACTACTCATACAGTACTCTATTATAAAGAGAAACCGAAATAGTGACATAATATATTCTATTTTTGTAATCTTCCTATTTTTGTAGTTACCTGTGTAAAAATGCTGGTCTGACCCCACAGATATTCAGCCTAATGATGGTCAGGTTCAATCCACAGTTCAGTCTTTTATTTTGTTGTTGTTTGTTTGTAATATTCTAAAACCATTCCATTCAAAGCACTTTCAGTCCATTAGATATAGGAAATTCTTTTATTGTATGGGAAATATTTTTTTTCTTTTTTAATGGAATGGTTTGGAAATATATAAGTGCTTGTTCGCAAACTTGGAATTGCAAAGCAAGTGCATTTAACTATGGTGTTAGAGGAGAGGTGATATTTTTTTTCCGAAGGTTGTGTTCCAGTAAGAGAAATTGCATTCACAAATTGCCAGGAGATATCTTCCTATCCTTTTCTATAGAAAAGTTGAAGTTTAGAATCCTTTGGTGCCAACTCATCTTTATAAAATTAGGGGGCCTTAAAGGTTCACATATAGGACACATAGTTTTAGGGACTGTCACTAGATGTTTTACAACTGAAGGTTTTTAAACACTAAAATATATAATTTATAGTTAAGGCTAAAAAAAAGAATATTTATTGCAGAGGATGTTCATTAAGGCCAGTATGATTTATAAATTAATGCAATTGCCCCTTTTTGTTTTTGAAAGAAAGAATCTTTCTCCCCTTGACCTTGCAGTTCTATAACAGAGCTTATTAAAGAAGAAAGGACGTGCTTCAAAGGGCAAACTCAAAACAAAGCAGTCTGCTTGGCCCCTTCCTATCCATGTTCAAAAGCAGTCTAATCAAGCAACAAAACGCCATAGTCAAGAGATATGAGAATTGGAGTACTTGAAAGAAGGTTTTTATTCCAGTGTATGTGCCCCTTTTGTTTTGTTTTTATTTAGCTACAAATAGAAAATTTGCACATCTTGGCTATGTATCATTATTATTTTAGAAAGTAGCTGAAGGGACGTGGACATAGCTGTTGAAGTTGATGCTCGAGGAGAATGTGATGGTGAAATGTATGTGAGAAAACTGCCGCTGAGGTGTTGATTGTAAAAAAAAAAAAAAAAAACCAACAAAATGACAAAAAAAAAAAAAGAAAAAAGAAAAAAAACCTTAAAAATTAAACAGAAGAAAAAAAAAAGGAGCGGATGCTCCATTTTTATTGAGCTGCTATGGATAAATTCCCAGCATGGTTTGAAAAAAAAAAAATTAACATTGCTTTTCTATATCTTTGTCATTGTGTTTTGCTGCTATTTTGTGGATCAGTTTGGGTTTTTTTTTGTTATACAATGTCATATACTGCCATGTTATAGGTTTTAATTTTCTCATAGAAAATTATATTATTGACATCACTTTTTTTTGGTAGATTTTTTTTTTATGTGATCAATTTTTACTTAATGTGATTACTGCTCTATTCCAAAAAAGGTTCCTGTTTCACAATACCTCATACTTCAGTTAACCATGTCTAGACCAGGTTTTAATGTTTGTACACAGTGCCTCATAGTTCTACTGCAGACGGAAATGCATCGAATGGGTCTCGCGATTTGCAACTAGGTTGCGTTAACTTAAAACCAGCAGACATTTCAGAACATCAAGTAATGTCATGTTGTTGTAATGCATTTTGTAAAGCTGGATTCTTTTTTGTCTGATCTGGGGTTTATTATAGTAGTTTGAAGCTGTGTTATTAGCCACACTGATATATGAAAGGTGCATTATAACTCTTGTATGCCACCTGATGTGGTTTCCCAGCGGTTGGAACGCATCATCTGGTATGATAGGTTATCTTCTGGAACTCTAAGTATTGTGTGTTTAATCTGTTATGATACACTAGGGTTTTTTTAATTTGTTTGTTTTGTTTTGTTTTTTTTTAATTATAGCATAATGCTAATTTAAAAAGCCTGTAAATCTCATAAATAAGCCAGCTAACAGAGCTGTATGCTGAAGAATAATCTAGCTGTTGCCTGTATGCTGCTAAACCAAAACAGAATTAGAACTCATTCTGAGGCAAATGCAGTTAAGATCCTACATAGTGCATAAAGCATTGCAATGCTACTAGCAGTCGCAGGACCCAGGAGGACTGGATACATTCTGTCCAAATTTCAGGAACATTTCTAACTGCTTACCTCATGAAACACTTCTGTTTGTGGCATCTCTGTGTCTCTGAACCAAACATGATTATTGAGTTAGTGCTTGTTGGTTATAATTATGTGTTACACTGAGTTGCAGTGTGTACTGCAAACTTCTTTAATAAAATATTGTATGTACTAAAGGCCAAATCCAGATTAAGTGGGTTCATGCGCCAACAGAGATGCTTTATTTGTCACATTATTATAACAATCTGTAGTAAGCAAGCAATTCAGATTTGTACGTTTTTATATTGTACTTATTGGCATCACTGGTCTGAAATGCACATTTTCACCAACAGACCTGTAACAGACAAGTTTCCAGCGAAAAAAACTAAAATCTAGAAATAAAATTGGTAAAACCCAATGTCTGCTTCTTGTCTTTTTTATTTTTATTATTTTATTTTACTTTTACATTGCCTTCATGAATGCTGAATGGCAGTAACCACCTGATGCAGTGAGTAAACCACATGACATTTTCTGGTTTTGACTCTATGCTTTAATAGTTGCAATGCTGACGACCTTTTGTTGTTATTTTAGGAAACCTATAGGTTTTTTTTGGCAATGGGTAGGTGACTACTTGTCACAGTGATGCATGTTTTTAAAGCAGCAAAGTATTTTTTTGCTGAAGACTTTATTTTAAACATAAACTTGAAGTAAAATACCATTTGGTGGTTCTTGTCAATAAAAGGTAAAACAGAGTAGATGAAGGATAATACAGAATACTTGTTTGTATTTATTTATCAGTGTAAGGTTTTGTGTCTTAGATACCTTTACAGAAGACTGCAGCAGTGAGGTTAACTTGCCTTTTCCATCCCTTCTCCTCATGCACAGCTTTTGTATCTTGCTATTTTATCACTAAGATAACAAGGAATAAGCCTGAAAATGTAAAAGCTTACTAAAAATACATAAAGAAGAAATGGACCTAGAAGGGCAGAAATTATGTATGATTATAAAATCATAGACTCAACCAGATTCGAAAGACCTTTAAGATCACCAAGTCCAACCATTCCCCCAGCACTGCCAAGTCCACCACTAAACCATGGCACTGAGGGCCTCATCTACACAATGAAAAATAACCTGTCTCTATTCACATTCCAAAATATCTCTGAAAACTGGGGATGCGCATCGTCAATTATTACCAAAGCAGGACACAGCAGGAACAGCTTACTCTTAGTAGAGATGGTCAGGCTTCTAACCTATGGATTTGACTATTTACCCTGTATTTCTGCCTTAAAAAACACCAAAAAAATCTATGTAAAGCATCAAATGTTGTGTGTCCTATGACAAATTAGTAATCTAGTATCTGCCTCCTGAGTTTCCCACTGACTAAACTTCACAGTCTTTGCAGTAAGTACAGTAAAGGAAATGAAAAATGAAACTCTTGAGCTAACACCTAACGTTAATCACAGCCCAGTGCAAAATAAGTTTGTCTCAGTGCAGTTACCAACAGATGGGAAACCACCTGCATCAGAAGACTCCCAGCTGAGTTTGTATTAGATAGACAGTTCCCAGTCATTTCAGACAGAAACCTGAACCATGCAGCTTGCTGTGAAATCACAGATTGGGTAAGTAAAGTAATATCAGTACGTAGTGGGAGCTGCTTTTTTCCATTCAAAAGGGGTAAGGCGCCTCAATACGGGCAAGTTACACTGGTAGGCCACTGAGGAAGATCTGTATAGCACCGAAAGATGATGTGAACTAGATTCAAAGTAATTTTAAATACAGATCATGCCAAAGCTTGAACTGGACCCTGTCAAAACCAACTAATTTTTTCCACACAGATCCTTTATCAGTTTTCTGCAAAATTTCAGCCTACTTCGAAGACGACAAAAAAAGGCTCACTTTTGTATCACTGGTGGCTAACTCCTCTGATTTTAAATGCTTGAAAATTGAGGTTTTCTCCATTTAGGACAAAACCAATTTTGCTGATAAAAACCAATATGATTCAGTGAGAAATTTAAACCTGTATATTGTTGAACATAATGGGTCTTGCCTTTCTTATCCATTTTATAAACTCCATTCAAGCAACTGAAGTGTTCTGTGAGTTCAGAAGGTTTAAGCCCACATAGTCAGCTCTGTTATTTACATTTTCTGTGTCCCAAACATCATCTCTAAATGTGATTACTAAATTTGAATGTTGGGTGAATTATGCCAGTATTACTCACATTGCAAAGGGCAGGAAGACAAGAATGCAGCAAGACAAACAATTTACTATAGGCTGTGAAAAAATAGGCATGCTCAGCTAGGCTATACTGTAGCTTATTAAAGGGAAAACTACTGTCTTTTCTTACATCAGATTGAGATGTTTGCACAGAAAAACCTCAAAAAGACCTCCCCAAAACCTCCTCAATTCCACTGCTGAATTCCAACAAGCTCGGACCTTTTTGAACACTTCAATTCACATACTCTTTATTAAAAGAATAAAAAAGATCAGTTAAATGTAAACACTTGAAATCCACTTACTTTCAAGTGTATCTGGCATTTTAAGTGATAGAAAACTCTAGAAGATAGAGCAGAAAGTGAAGCTTTGAACTATTATTTCAAAGAAGTCATAGGAATGACCCAGGCATGTGGGCTAGATACTCTGATAAAGATTCCTGGCAACATCATTGAAAAGCTACAATGGGACAAAAGCAGTAAAGCTGCAAATTATGACATTTTAATGAATTCCTGCCAGCATCATCTTACGGGAAATACATCTCTTCAGAAAACATGGTATTTTTACAATCCCACAAATGTAACTGATAATAGCAATTCTATTGGCATGGCAAACACGGATTCCTATCTGGCTTTTTGACTGAGTTCCACCCAATATTCCAATCAAATGATAAGAAAGGGATCATATTATCAAATGATAATGATAATGTGAGACTTGCTAGACTTCTCATTTTGTTCTTTAAGGTCAAGAAGCACAAATTTAGAAGCAAGGCACAAGTTATCCTTTTGTTTCGTTAATGCGATAGCCACTTAAGAGGGAAAATGGAAATAGGTTCTTGATGATCCTATCAGCATCTGCAGAACCCTACTTAGATCTGTCATACTTTATGCCTGCATGAAGAATATACATTAAAATGTCTCATATTTCAGGAAAGTCACTGAGGATTCAGAGCCATCATTTTCTTGAGGGCTTTTATCTGAAGAGGGAATTATTACCAGAAAAACTGTGCTTACAGCAAAGGGGGAATAAGGAACATGGGCAGCGTATCTTCACTCTGCAGGGGCCCTGTTGATGCAGAAGCACGACTCACAGTGTATGGCAAACAGATCTGCTCCTGGGGTACACACCACCACTTCTACTGAACTCTTGAAGATGTTTTTAATGTGGTCTTCAAAGCATCCATTCCTTCACAGAACAGCCCCAAGCTTTTAGAGAGCAGTCACTACCAAACACACACAAAGGTTAAAGCAGCTTTTTACTTGTCTCGCGTTGCCTCTCTGGACACAGGAGGCTGTGTTTAGTAGCTGCTAGATGTCTTCCCTCTAACACAGAATGAAATAAATAAATAAATCCGTGTGGTTTTCATCTCTCACTTTACAGCTTATGTTACTTATTTATAATAATATCATTGACGAACTACAACAATTAGTGTTTATTTCAGATTAAAATGAAAACCCCATGTAGTGATCCATCTCAAAAGCAGAATACCCGTTTGTCGTCTCCCACGCTAGTGGCCAGTCACAGTACAATCTTCCCTGCCAACATGTCTGTCAAGGGGTGAAGCCTACCTGAAAGCCAAAGACTGCCTAGTCAAGGGAGACCTTGACTACATCTGCTCAGCTCTGGCTAATGTGGCATGAACTGGGAAACAAAGAAGTAAAACAAGAACCTCACTAGGCAACTGTTGCTAAATTCACACTCCATAACACATTTGGGGTGGGTGAGCACAGGGCAATAGGAACCTCCTCCCCACCAGTAACTGGCCTTGGATATGGAAAGAGAATGGCCTGGGACTGCTTGTAAATATATAAATAAAGCTGTAACTGGCTAAAAGGGTGCTACCCTCAGGGCTGGAGAGAGCTCCAGGTACAGATCTTCAATATAACCATACAATCACAGAATCAACTGGGTCAGAAAAGACCTTTAAGATCATCAAATCCAACTGTTTCCCCAGCACTGCCAAGGCCACCACTAAACCATGTCACTAATCAAAGCAACACCACATGCACAGGACAGGACCTGACATGCCAACTAGCTGGAGCAAGAGTCCTCTTCTCCTGGGTTCATGGGATGAAGGTCTAGGGCTTTGACTTGTTCATTTAGTGTGTGGATTACAGAACGTAAATTGGTATCCACTCACCATTTCCAACCTGCTAAGTAAATCAATTTTAGATGATATGTTGCCAAGTGTGGTTTTGTTACTCCATCCATCCCACCCCCTGTGACACTTTTCTGAATCCACCATCAAGCTATATTCCATTAAAAGCCTGGTCTCCTATGACAGCTAACATGCAACCCACCATAAGGATGTTATATGTAACATAAGCACCAGTCTTCAAGGAGCTGGGTTGAGATGGGCAAGTTATTTAACAAGGATGGCTAAACTACCACTAGAGCATTACGACAATGCACCTGAGCCAGCACCGAACAAGTGACCCAGTGTCCCAAGTCACTACTCTGATGGCAAATTGTGAAACGGACAATTGAGCTTTTTGATGTTTTATTTCTCCTTTTATTAGATTTTATCACTATAGTTTGTTTGAATACAGGGTATAATTTTTCAAGAGCTTTTTGCTCCTGGAACACCTGCAGGCCATAGTTCTTTATGTTTCACTGCTTTAAATATGAAAACAAGATCTTCAGCAAATGTATATTTTTATATATAGCCATGTTCTTTTTATATGCACAGGCATAACATCATCCCAAGATTTCCAGGAGGCATCAGCAATTATTTACTCAAAAGTAAACATCATTTCTTGCAAACATAACACATTTATTTCATAGTTTTGACTCAATAGCTGTTTCTGTCATTCACTATGACCACTTCGTTTCTTTGAGACAATAAATCTACCAGCTACATATTAATTCAGGTTTCCCTTTTTATGGAGACCCTTGGACTGCAAAGGATCAGGAAGGTTCCTTTCTTATGGACAACACCTTTCCAATGTAAGTGAAAGCCTTCACCTTCCTTCGCTTGTGCATGAGAGTACTCAACAGAGGTGCAGAGTCAAACAAGTACATGCAAAGCCTCATGTTTGTGGAAACACAAGGGTGCTCTCATCCTCAAAACAACCTTCTAATATACCTAAATACAGCCCTCCTTGTAAACCTGCTTAAAGTGCCTACAGGGATCCTCTTCCACTTCTCCTATGTTTCTGCTGAAGGAGAATTTCAGGCAAATCACAAGCCAAAGATCCTTGAAAAGTCTCCTCCACATTTTTCCCTAACACAATTTGTTTCTTTCTCAGGACTTTGAGAAATTAAGATGCTACTGTATTTTTGTTAACTTGTCCTCATTTCATTGCATAAGAGAACTTAAAAGAAGAGCAAGACATAATGAGCCAGATCCTCATCTCAACGTGTGGTTCTAACAAGGTACCTATGGTGAAGCAGGTTTATGAACTCCTAAACTATGCTCAGATCATTCTCCATCTTATTCAGGTGTTCTGGATATGACACATAAAATGGTGCCCAAAGTCGATGCGGTTTTAGATTTACAGTGCACTTGACTATTTGCACCATGACCAAGGTTTCCTCAAGAAGCAAATACACTGCAGATGTAACCTCTAGCTCTCTTCAAAAGTGACATTCTATTCTATCAGTTCTTAGTCTCAAATAATAATTTGGGGGTTTACTTGGATTTCAGAAACTGTCAAGTGCTTATTAACAATAACCTCTGTATGTGTGAAAGGCAAAAGGGGTCTCAAAACCTCAATGTCTGCACATACATTGAAAATAATAAAAAAAAAAGAAGCCAGTTTAGAGAACAATGTAGGCATGTGTTTTTAAACTACTGTTCATGCAGTCTGGTCAGGACTGTGTGACACAGTATACAGTGTTTTGTCATCCAAGGAATGTCTTTGATCAAGAGTTTATGCAAGAAGGAAAAAAAAGCCATGAAACCCTAATCCGTTCCCACAGTCCAGTAAACATGAGCTGGACAAGCAGTGGACAATAGAAGTAAAGCTTGCTGCTAGAAAAATAGCTGCAACTAAAAAAATTAAAGGGTTGCTGACTCATAGTTCCTACTATCAAGAAAGATACCATGCAGTATTGTTCAGAATCCTGAAGATGCTAAACATTAAGAATTTTAATTACTATTATGTTGAGATAAAGCAGCAAAATATGCTGCTAAAAATAAAAAAAAATAAAATGAAAGAAAGTGACAAATACTGATGTTGATTCCATCTAGTGCAGCCTTGCGATGCAGAGACTGAATAATCAATGTTTCTGCCTAAGCATTTGGCTAAAAAAACCCACTAACTTTATAATAAACAAATATCAATTAAATCCATTCAGTCAGTGTGCCATTATTTCAGATGCTACCCATCCAAATTCTGTATGACTACAATCAATCCTTCTAACTTTCTTAAGACAAAAGCTATACCCTGTTTCTTATTCAGAAATCTGTAGGCAATTTTGCCATGCCAAAACCAGGTACACAGAATACCATATTATTGGTCAATTACATGTGGATACGGAATATAATAACTAAAAAGAACAATTAATAATACTAGAACAATTAAAAAATTGTATAGCAAGTCACTTGAGAATCAACTGGCACTTACTATAGCTGATTTTATTTTACTTTTGAAGGGGGACTTATTACTTTGTCTTAATAAAGACTTCCAAAGTCTCCTATGTTGGCTGTTTTGGATAATCTTAGTGACCATGATTCCTTCCACATAGTATTACATCATTTGGTAGGCCTATCTGCATTTTCAGAAGTTGCAAAGTACTTGAATCTTAGGACAAAAAATGCTGCAAGTATGTAATGATTATACTTGGGGAATAAACAGTCCTGTGATTAATGTATGAGTATTCACAATGTGATGCCAAAGAGAGATTCAAGTTCGCTACAAGTGCCAGGCACAGCTACAGGTTGGGCGGGGAGGAGAATCAGAGCAGCCCTGCAGAGAAGGACTTGGGGGTGTTGGTCGACGGGAAAATTAACATGAGCCGGCAGTGTGCGCTTGCAGCCCAGAAAGCCAACCGTATCCTGGGCTGCATCAAAAGGAGCGTGACCAGCAGGTCGACGGAGGTGCTCCTGCCCCTCTACTCTGCTCTCGTGAGACCTCACTTGGAGTATTGTGTGCAGTTCTGGTGTCCTCAACATAAAAAGGACATGGAACTGTTAGAACAAGTGCAGAGGAGGGCCACGAGGATGATCAGGGGACTGGAGCACCTCCCGTATGAAGATAGGCTGAGAAAATTGGGGCTGTTCAGCCTGGAGAAGAGAAGGCTGTGTGGAGACCTCATAGCAGCCTTCCAGTACCTGAAGGGGGCCTATAGGGATGCTGGGGAGGGTCTCTACATGAGGGACTGTGGTGAGAGGACAAGGGGTAACGGGTTTAAACTTAAACAGGGGAAGTTCAGATTGGATCTGAGGAAGAAATTCTTTACTGTGAGGGTGGTGAGGCCCTGGAATGGGTTGCCCAAGGAAGTTGTGAATGCTTCATCCCTGGCGGCGTTCAAGGTGGGGTTGGACATAGCCTTGGATGGCATGGTTTAGTGGAAGGTGTCCCTGCCCATGGCAGGGGGGTTGGAACTCGATGATCTTGAGGTCCTTTCCAACCCTAACTATTCTATGATTCTATGATTCTATGATAATATCATCAGCATTCCCTTTCTGCATAAAACAATGCTGAGTAACCACAGGACATTATAAAAAAACCCAAACACAAACATTCAAACAAGCCACCCACTTTCATTTGAGAGCAAAACTAGAAAAGAATCTAAGATTACTAGATCAGATCTTGAAACAGAAGGCTGTATCTAATAAAATACACAGCTTTGGCAGACTTCTGACAGACAGATCTCCCGCTGTTCCAATATAAGAAGTTGTATTTACAGCCAAAGCACAAATAAGCATTCATAGATACAACATAGGGCTCAAACTCTCTCTTCCATCTCCTGAAAATCCAAAGCCCACATAAATTTTAGAAACAAATCTACTGAAAAACTGAACCTCCTAATTTTATCTCAACAGAATCTATTTAAAAATAATCAATAAAAATGTGCTACCTTTCTAGAACTTCTAAGTGCATTGACCAAAACGTGTACTATACTCACCAAAAATAATCCTGCTTACCCAGGGTATTTAAACCAATCTATATTTTTCTTTCTCTAAATGGCATTTATCCATAAAGCCAGCAACATGAGTACAAGTTTGCACAGGTTCTATGTGTATCCTAGAACACACATATTTCATACCTTAATAGCAATTCTTCCAGGCTGCAATGACTTCAGTAGCCCAACAGCAATCAGCTCTGTACCCATCTTTTAACACAATTCTGTATTTCCCACTTTCAGATGAGAGAATTATGATCATAAAGAAACAAAACAAGCTAAAACACAGCCCAGGCAAGAAATGTTCAACGTTTCAAACATTCCTCCCTACCTACTGAGCAGTATCTAGAGGTGGTAAACACAGCGACAGATATTTAAGTCTTAGCAACTTTTAGAACATTTTAACTGTTCTTAACAGATCAAGTACTTCTGCATAATTCCAAACCTGTTTGATGACATAGCACAAAGCAACAATCCCTATATCATACCTTATTAATAACCAATATTATAATCTACAAGATTGCATTGTTTCCCTTTTCTACCCAGTCTTTACTTAAGTTTCACAGTTGAGCACTCAAACCAGGAAAAGTCTGAATGAATGTGGTCCACAGAAGCTTTATTCAGCCTCTCTGTGCACAGATCTTCCGATAGGGTCTTTAATTACCTAAAGTAATTAAAGATTCCAGCAGAGTCCCCACCATTCAAGACGAGAGGATGGATAAGCAGGGTGTGGAACTACCAAAGCTATTTCTAAGAATTTGTTTCATTTGTTACAGATTTTAGGAAGATGTTGACATAACAGAACAGAAATGATATCATAAGCTTCTATCTCACAAAACTGAATACTGGGTTTTGAAATTTTGATGCATTTTTGTTTATTTCCCCATTAGCATTCTAGTTGGCTTAAGCACATCCCTTTCACAGGTGTTTGATAACTCTACTGTTCCTCATTTTCTAGGTGAGTGGTCTGACAAACACAAGCAAAAAATACCAACATGCAAAAAAGCTCAGTACTCGGCCACTCTTGATATTGGCAAGAACCACGTTCTGAAGTATTTAACTACTCAAAATGCAAAATTACTTGGAATGAGCCACAGCAGACACTTCATACAGGTTAAGGCAAATCAACAGTCTTGACATAACCTGGGCTTTAACTCCTTAGCTGTAAATAAGGTATAAAAATACCCCTCCAGTATGCTATGAAGACTCCACTGCTACAGCCCTGAACACCACAGAAAACCCCACAATTGGTTGCAGAAGGATTTTAAAAACTGGCACCAAACAAAGTACACAACTACATACCCAACATAAATTTTAACCATACCTCCTTTAATAAACACCTTCAGGCCTATACAAGACATGAAACACAAGATACTCAGACTTGTGGAAGAAGAGACTCCATCAGTATGGACACACATACGGAGCCAAATTAAAGACCTCATAGGCAACCCTAAACCTGGCTCATCCCAGTTTGAAATCCTGGTTGCTACAATCTTCATAGGTAAATACATGTATCTATATATCTATTCAGATAATTTATTCTAATAATATTAATTTGATATAAATAAAATTAAATTATTTACTATCAAACCCATTTTCAAAGGAACTGTCATTGACTGCTTCATCTGCAAAGATTTTTTCTCTCCTTAGTCGAATAAAAATGATTTCGTTTTCAATACACTCTCTAGAGTAACACTTCAAAGATAACTTACACATCACAGACTTCCACTAATTAAATGCTTCACAGATGTTTTGAGCTCTCACATCCCTTCCCTTGCTTTTACACAAATTATTGTAAACCATGTACAAAGATTCCAAAACAGGCTGCAATTTAAAACATGAATTACTTGTACTATTTACTTTGTACTATCACGCAGAACAACATAACTGCCTTTTTAAAATCAGGATCTAGGGGGAGTTTATTTAAAACAGAATTCATGGACTTCAGAAAAAAAAAAGCCAAGCTAATCACAGATGAGTATCTAGCACCTTTTGTTAATTTGAAATAAAACAGGTTTAATTTGCAAAAACAAACTGGTTTGTGAATGCAGAGACATCTCTTCCAAAACTGGATTTCTCTGAAGTGATTATAAATTCAAATTAGCTTTCTTTTCTCTAGTATGTGATTTTTTTGGTTTGTGCCTGTCTGTTTACTGATATCACAGGCCATGCTATTTTATTTTGCTTCTATTTTCACGCACTTGCAGTTTGGTGCTTGTTCTGATTCCCAGTGGTTTAGCTGCATAACAATTAAAAGCCAACTATACTCAAACTGCCCGAAGTGATCATCAGTGGTGTCACTCATTTCCCTTCCACGGTCTCAAATAAGGAAACAAGCTACAAATGAGTCTTACCTCAGGAGAGCAAGTCACCACATAATTAGAAGAGCTGTATCACGTATACATATGTTCTGTACTCTCTATTTTAGCAACTTTTATCTAGAGAAATATTTGTGAACTTCTACATTCTTACACAATACAATGACCTCCTCCACTAGATGGCTCTGACACTCCTTATGTGTATCACAGCTGGTGGAACATTTGCAGATGTAAAACAACTAAAGTAAGAACACCAGCAACCAGTTATCAAGAAAAGTCACTAAGGAAATGGCTTACTTACATACTTAGGCAACAGACAAAAAAGAAGAGATTGTTTTGACATAGGTTGACACAAATGCACACAACTCCCTTCTTACATTCAGCAGAATTATCTTCAGAGTCCAAAATCAAAAACTTTCAGCAGAATGCATGTGCTTTATATCCCAGATGTGACTACACAGTGACAAACTAAAAATTCAAGTTATTTTCTTGTATAATAAAAAAGCTGTACAAGTAAATCAGAGCTGAAGTCTAGATGGCACAGAGCAGCACAGGTCAAGGATACAGCTATATTAAAACATTCTGTTCACCTGAGATACTCTACCCTGCATACAGCTTCTGATAGCCATGGGACTCAAATCTGTCTTTACGAACCTACACTATGCTGTGTAGACTTAGCCAGCATAAACAACAACTGATGAAAGGTCTTCTAGAACTCATCATATCTTGCAAATGGTATGCAAAGACATCCAGCAACCTAAAGTATCTTTCAAGCAAAATAATTGACTGTGCTTCTCTTTAACATAGTTGAATACATTTAGCTGACAGCATCCTTTTTTTTCTTTTTTTTTTTAATAAGACTAACAAGTACATATTCGAGACTGGAAAATAAGAAGCTATTCCTTGATAAAAGGTACTGATATATACAGAAAAATCAGTATCAACTTTTCTATAGTCATGTTTCTCTCACTGATCACTCGTATTGCTTGCTGTTTGGGTTTTGGGGGGTTTGGGAGGGTTTTTCCATGTTCTGACCTGCAGCTACTTTACGAGCAGGTATCTTAATCTTTCTTTTTCCCATTCTGACTTCCTTTGTCATTCTATCCTTTACTCACAATGACTCTTACTGCAAAGTTTGCAAGCAACTGATTATATTTTACTTCACCCACAGTATCTACACATTGTGTAAACTGCATGATCTGCATACACAGATTTTTAACCAACACACACTCTTTAAATAAGGAAACATTGCAAATGTGTACATTTTCTTTTTGACGAATTAAACCTTTCAGTGAAAGGCTAGTTAAATCAATTATTTCTATTTAACAGTGTTTCAGTGCTCCCAAGTAAAACCTGGAGATAATAAACGTTAAGTGACATATAGGAAGTCCTCTGGCAAGTTCAATGGTTTTCCCTTTCCCCTTTAATACTTAGCACTCCTCCGCTACTGTGATTTTGTTTAAAGTAAGAGTAGATAAACGCTTCTCCAGTTATCTGTTCTTTTAATGTTTCTTCTTTGGTCATCCATGTTTACCTTCATCTGTCATACTCAAAATGTAAGGGAAGAGCTTTCAGTACCGATTCTAAAATCAGACTGAACATTTAGCATTGAACAAACCTAAAAAAGAATACACAAAAGTGTTTCAAAAGAGTCTCTTTTCCAAGAAGAATATTCAACAAAATTCCCAGTTTCTCCATTTCTCTTCCTCTGGTCCTACTTGTAATTCATTGTCAAATAATAGTTACAACTTTTCCGTTTAAAAGATATTTTTCTTTTATTTTGCATTTGTTATCAGTTTGGGAATTTTCAACTATCACGTATTTTCACTTAATTCACTTCAAGTGTTTTACTATGACTGCAAAAGGAGAACAAGAATTGCTCTGTGCTAATACTGTAGTCTTGAGCAGGTTTAAAGACTAAAAATTCCCAGATATTAATATCACTGTTCTAAAATAACAATTTAATCCTACAAACCTGTTTAAATTTTCCTCTGATTTTTTCCAGATCTTCTTGCAGCTTATCATAAGTAGGGTCTTCATATGGGAATTTCTGAATCATCCTTATTAAGGAATCCAGAGCCCTTATCTTTTTGCTATAAAAGATCAAAACAGAAAATACAATGAGCATACTGCAGAAAATCTTCTAATCCATCAATATGAAAATTATACCAATACTTATATATAATTCAGTGTGTAGGACCCAGCCCTCCATCCTTCTTTACTTCAACTTCCATCCTTCTCCACTTCAACTTCTCCCATTTAGCTCACTGAGAGTGTGTATTTGATAGATATTTAAGCTGTAATCAGAAATTCAGCTGTAGCACAACTGACGAAGTCAAACTTTCCCTCTTAACTGCTAGAAGTTGAGAAATACTCAAGAATTTTCAGAAATATTGATTAGATGACAGAGCAAACTAAGGAAATCTATAAAAAGCTCACCAGAACACATCAAAACAGCTGACATATGGTGGCAATTGTCAGATAAATTAATCAACACTGGATAGGAAAAATATACAAAGAAAAGAATGAAAGTCATACAAAAATGTAGCTTGAAAGGGACAGCTGAAGCCATCTCGTCTACCTTTTACAGAAGCTGGCCTAACTTCAAAGTTAGATAAGGCTGCTCAGGGCTATCTCCAAGCAGATTCTGAAAAGCTACAAACATGGAGCTTCTAGAGTCTCTCTGGACATATTGTCCCAGGGCTCAGCTGCTTGGACTGGAAAGGGCCTTCTCCTTATGCCCCATGAGAACATGTTTCAAATGGTGAAAGTTGCCTATTGTCCTTTTACTGTACACCTCTGCAAGGAACATGCCTCCACCTTACCTAGAATTTCCCCTTCTGTGGTACCACTAGGTATCTCCCTTGTCTTCTTTTCTGCAGGCTGACGAAACCAAGGTTCCTTATCCTCTTTTCAGTATCACATGCTCCAGCAAATTATACCACCCTAGGACCCTCTGCTCCCCTTTCTTCTAGTTTTTCAACATTTCTTTTGTATTGAGGAAGAGGCAAAGCTGGACACCATAATTTGAAGCACTATTAAAGAACAGTAATTATTTTTTTTTAACCTTACTTGTTCTTTTCATCTGTGCATTTCTGGAGCAGACACTGCCACGTCAGGGCAAACCCAAGGTAGAAGCCAATCTGAATGTCAGGAGGGAAAATACACATATGTGGTATAAACAGTGTGCATATATACAGAATATATACTCAAACAGAAATAAAGCACTACAGTGTACCCCTATCTTCAGGAAACAAATCACTGTATACACTGGATTCCTGTTTCTATGCTAGGAAGTTCAATAAATTAGGGTGGAATAAATGAAGGCTACCTGTGTTATAGATACTGAAAACTTGCAAGGATCTTTTCAGTAACACAGGATAATAAATGATAAACTTGGTAGTGTTCAATAATCCCTGGCAGTGTTCAGGGACAGGTTGGAGAGGGCTTGGGGCAACCTGGTCTAGTGGAAGGTGTCCCTGCCTATAGCAGGGGGTTGGAACTGGATGAACTTGAAGATCCTTTCCAACCCAAACCAGTCTCTGATTCTGTGAAACCCGGACATACAAGACAAGTTTAGGCAGCTCACCACCACTCTCCAGTCCTTTAATTTCTAGGAAGGCTTACCAATTCAGTGTGTGTGCCAACACACAGGACTGACTTCCATGTTCTAAACAATAACAGTGCCTCAACCAATCAACTCTCCCACTACTAGAAATAACAAAAAGTGTAACAGAGACACCAGAACTGCCCCTTCATGGTTCTCCATCCAACATTCCATGTTTTTCCCTAATAGTAAGCCACAGGAGACAGTACAGGAGTGCCTTCAGCCACAGTTTTGGGTTACAGAAATAACCGTACAGTCCATCTTAATTTTTTTCTGAGCAATCTTGTCTGTATTTGTTTCTTCTTTATCCTCCCTCTCAAAACAAAATATAATCAAAATCCCATCTAGAAAGTAAGTTCAGAAAACATAAACTCACCTATTTAACTGTTCAAATCAAAACACCACCTTCAAACTAGTTTTATGGGGCCTCTTGGACACATACAAAGCAATGTGACATAGCAGGTGTCAGACTATCAAAATATGGAACTTTGTCTAACAGTTTCTGCAGTACAGTAATTTTCTAGTGACAAACCCATTGTGATTCTGAAGTATTTTCCCATTTACCTCAGACCCAATCTTGGCACCAAGGAGTGATCCGTATCTCCTTCCCTCAGCAACTCCAACATGGCTGCCTTCAGCATACCCCTGCTGATACCCTTCACCATGAAACCTGTGAAGGCAGAAGGACAACTTTTTTATCAGTCACTTTCATATCAAAGTCACACTGTACACAAGCAACTGGCAGGAACAAAACCATGCAACCCCCCCCCCCAAAAAAAAAAAAAAAAAAACAAAAACAAAAAAAACCAAAACAAAACAAAACAAACAAAAAAAAAAAAAAAAAAACCACCTCCAAAATGCAACTACCCATATTCAGATACATAATATTGGTTTAAATTAAGATTCAATTACACATTCTGTGTTGTTTCCAAACATGTTTATAACAATTTGCCAAGAACAATACACTCCACAATGCAGATCAGCACTTTCACCAAAATAACACTGCAAACTACAAGCTCTCAACGCTGGTTCAAGTTTCCACATGGTGGAAGAGCCCAGATTGCACAGGTCGGTCACTCAGCAACAGCAACAAGGAGAATTTTGGCCTAGGAGTGCAGGTAGTGGGGACGTGGTGGCACTGAAATGCCACACACTTGTGGGGAGCTCAACTTCTACCCCTTGGCACTGAATGGGCTCCATATGCAAATGCAGAACCAGGAGGCTGGCTTGACTTGATGATCATGAAGGTCTTTTCCAACCCAGTTGATTCTATGATTCTAATTTTCCCCACCCTTCTCCTTCCTCACCCCCTCCCTGGACTCATTATGGAATCACAGAATCAATCAGGTTGGAAAAGACCTTTAAGACCACCAAGCCCAACCGTTCCCCAACACTGCAAAGGCCACCACTAAACCATGCCACTGAGGGCTTTGTCTACATGGTTTGTGAACACTTCCATGGACAGTAACTCCACCACAGTCCCAGGCAGCCTGTTCCAATGCCTGAACACTCTCTCGGGAAGAATTTGCTCCTAATAGCCAGTTTAAACCTCCCCTGGTGCAGCTTGAGGCCAATTCCTCTTGTCCTGTCACTTGTTTCTTGGAAGCAGAGGCCAGCCATCTCCTGGCTTCATCCTCCTTTCACATAGTTGTAGAGAGCAGTAAGGCCCCCCCCGAGCCTTCACTTCTCCAGACTAAACCCCCCAGTTCCCTCAGCCGTTCCTCATCACACTTGTGCTCCAGGCACTTCACCAGCTCCGCTACCCTTCTCTGGACCCGCTCCAGCACCTCAATGTCTCTCTTGCAGTGAGGGGCCCAGAACCGAATATAGGATTCAAGGTGCAGCCCCACCAGTGCCGAGCTAAAGCCCTGACCTCATTGCTGTTACCGCCCTTCAGCCCTCATTTTTCTCTTCTCAACTCCTACCGCCGGCTGCGGACATCAAGAACTAGGACTAGGACTAGGCCCAGGCCTAGCCCCGGGGGTCCCCTCCCTCCCGCTCCGCCGACCGTTACCCGCAGCAGCTCCGCCGGCCTCCCAACGTCCCTGGGCCCCAGCCAGGGTACCCCGACCCACCGCACCTCTCCTCGGCCATCACGATCTCCTCAAACATGTCGCGACGCACCGTCGCAGTCGCCATCACACCACCACTACCCGCGGCCTCTGGGCATGCCGGGAAACGACGGCGAGCCGGAGGGCCGACGGCTGCTAAACGCGCGGGCGCGTAAACCGCCCCCACCGCTGGGCGCGGCGAACGGAGGGGGCGTGGCCTGAGCACGTTCTGACCATGCCTCCTTCCGTCTGGCCCGCCCCAGTAAACGGCGGCGCGGCGGCAGGGGGCGCCCGAGCGCCACCGCAGAGGCGGGGCCGGGGATGCGGAGGGTGCTGGCGAAGATGCGCTTCCATTCTCCTCTCCGGCTGCGGCTCAAGCCAATGTGGCGTTGCTCTGAGGTAGTTCTGAGTTTCAAGTCGTGTATTTTCGATGTATAGACCCCCAAATGCATATCTTTTTGATTTAAATACCTGAATCAAGCTTCAGCATGCTTTTCAGATGGCTCTGTTACGCGTATTTGGTGTTATGAATCCACACTGGTAACAGGAATCGTTTATACTCATTTATAAGCATATATTTTCATGTTAACTCACTGTTGTATTACATCCTTTAATGAAAATGTGGCTTTAGGCACACCGAAGCCAATCCCAGTAGGGGTACAGCAGGTCTGTTACCTTCCAAACCAAGCACAGGAGAGAAGAGAATTTGAAAACACAACTTTAAAATCCAGAGGAGGGTCTAAACAGAAAAACTGCATTAGAGTGAAAGTAAAGTCGTGCTACTAAAGGTTTAGCTAACTAGATAAACAGTCACAGAATCCCAGACTGGTTTGGGTTGAAGCTCACCCAGTTCCAACCCGCTGACACAGGCAGGGACACCTTCCACTAGACCAGGTTGCTCCAAGCCCTGTCCAACCTGGCCTTGAACACTGCCAGGGATGAGGCAGACACAGCTTCTCTGGGCAACCTGTGCCAGCACCTCGCCATCCTCACAGGGAAGCACTTTCTTACATCTAACCTGAACTCCCCCTGTTTCAGTTTAAACCCATTGTCCCTTGTCCTATCAATGCCAGTTCCTTAAAAATGCCCCACCACAGCAGGCTGTCCTGACTTATGTGGAGTGACTGTAGTGAGCTGCCCAATGTGGTTTCTGCATCAATTTAAAGTGTAGATATCACATAAAAACACTGAAGGTTTGTTAGGTGTGAATACTAACCTGCTTTACAACAACACAATCACAAAGATACACTGTTCAATGAGGTCAGTGGGAATATCAGGTGTCCCGAAGGCTTCCTCTAAGCTAATAGCTGCAGCTTAGATCTTGCTTTGGATGTTAATGGAGAAAAAGGAAAAAAAAAAAAAAAAAGTTCTTTGACCTCAGTAGACTGTGGGATTGATGGAAAATGCTGAAAATATGCATTATGCTGCCCAAAAGGAGGTTTGGTTTCCACAACATTTTGGGGGAAAGAAAGTATAGTTCTTGCATTTATTGTTCTCTATTCGTACACAAAGTACTTTGTCAGGGTAGAAAGAATAGTCCTAAATTTTCCACGAACATCGTTTCGGTGCTTTGAGCAGAGGTAAAGTTGATATTATGGCTCTTGAATAAAGGATTTATAGCTTTTTACACTTCTCCAGTGTGGAAATGAAGATGCTTGAATCTCCTTGTCTACAGCCTTCCCACTATTCTAACACCTTGTATTTGCACATCATAGCTTCTGAGACTTCACAAGGGGACAGTTGACACCTGACCTTTAAAAACCTTTTAGGGCTGTAAAAATGTACTGTTGCAAATGAAAGCACTGCAATTGTCCTGCTGGCTTTGAGAAATGACTATCAGCTGGGAGGTATATGGTGAAAGGTGGAGCTGGTGTTTACATTCCCACAGAACCAAAGGCAGTGGTGTGTCGAGGTTTTGTACGCCAAGTTCCTGACCAAGTCAGGTGCCTGACGGTAGGGAAAGCATTTTCCAGTAATCCTTCCACCTCAAAATGTGACCTTTCCAGATTTTATAAGCAAAGCAGCAAGGTTTGGTCAGAACTTGGATGGGAAATCTCCAAGGAAAACTAAAGTGCTCCAGGAGGCAGTGTGGGTAATTTAGCTCATGGCATCTTCCCTCTGTCTGAACAAATATTGAAGCAACCTCTAACTATGCTGTTGCAGTAAGAAATGTGCTTCTGGGAGAAGATGCAAATCCAGAGTTGTCAGCAAATAGTTACTGGAGAGCTCAAAATGCTGTTAAAAAATGTAATGTCGCTCGTCTTTGTGCTCTTGAGCCATATTCAGGAACAACGATGTTACATCTACTGAAAAGATTGCTCTCTGGTTAAATTAAACAGTTTACCCTCTATTTGCTATGTTTTCCATCAAAACTGTTTGGTTCCTTTTCAGCAGAAAATTAAAAGTGAACCATTGTTGACCAAACATTAAAAGTACATATTTATTTTATTTTGTTTTCTGGTCTTCACTTCTTAAAAAAAAAAAAAAAAAAAAAAAAAAAGTCTTGAGAGGTATCTAATATTCAAAGAGGATATAGTGTCTGATCAAAACTGGGAATGAAAACCAGAAACCAGAATGTCCCAGGCCTGAAGTCTTTGAAATTAACCAAATTCGTGTGGCTGGATGGCAGCATGCAACGAGTTGTGGTCAATGGCTCAGTGTCCAGATAGAGACCAATAATGAGTGGTGTCCCCCAGGGATCGGTGTTGGGACCGGTCTTGTTCAACATCTTTGTGGGTGACATGGACAGTGGGATTGAGTGTGCCCTCAGCAAGTTTGCCGATGACACCAAGCTGTGTGGTTCGGTTGATACATTGGAGGGAAGGAATGCCATCCAGAGGGACCTTGACACGCTTGTGAGGTGGGCTGATGCCAACCTGATGAAGTTTAACCATGCCAAGTGCAAGGTCCTACACCTGGGTTGGAGTAATCCCAGGCACAGCTACAGATTGGGTGGGGAGGAGATTCAGAGCAGCCCTGTGGAGAAGGACTTGGGGGTGTGGGTTGATGAAAAAATGAACGTGAGCCGGCAGTGTGCGCTTGCAGCCCAGAAGGCCAACCGTATCCTGGGCTGCATCAAAAGGAGTGTGACCAGCAGGTCGAGGGAGGTGATCCTGCCCCTTTACTCTGCTCTCGTGAGACCTCACTTGGAGTATTGTGTGCAGTTCTGGTGTCCTCAGCATAAAAAGGACATGGAACTGTTGGAACAAGTGCAGAGGAGGGCCACGAGGATGATGAGGGGACTGGAGCACCTCCCGTATGAAGATAGACTGAGAAAACTGGGGCTGTTCAGCCTGGAGAAGAGAAGGCTGTGTGGAGACCTCATAGCAGCCTTCCAATACCTGAAGGGGGCCTATAGGGATGCTGGGGAGGGACTCTTCATTAGGGTCTGTAGTGATGGGACAAGGGGTAATAGGTTCAAACTCAAACAGGGGAAGTTTTGATTGGATCTGAGGAAGAAATTCTTTACTGTTTGGGTGGTGAGGCAATGGAATGGGTTGCCCAGTGAAGCTGTGGATGCTCCATCCCTGGCAGTGTTCAAGCCCATGTTGGACATAGCCTTGGATGGCATGGTTCAGTGGGAGGTGTCCCTGGGCGTGGCAGGTGGGTTGGAACTCGATGATCTTAAGGTCCTTTCCAACCCTAACTATTCTATGATTCTATGATTCTAACTTGAAAATCAGGACTACATCTCCCAGTACATGAGGGGCAGGAACCCTCCGGATGTGTGGCAATGGCTCAGCTGAAAGGAAATTGGGAAACACCGCAAGAGGTGTTTTCCAGCCAAGATATCTGTAATTCCTGTGACTCACAGAATTTCCAAACAGAAAGCAACATCTTTTTCAGATAAAAATCACCAGTTTTTTCCCTGGCTGACTGTGGTTCCCATTTGTAAAAGGAAGCAGCCTTTCATGTACAGGATTTTTTTTGCATTTTGCAGGTGAATTTTGCACAGCTGAAGAGAAAACAGAGAAAGCACACCTGGCAGGGAATTTTTCCATCTCCTCAAGGAATAGCCTCCTCTGAGCAGCTGGGGCTTAGTGCTGTTTTCTGTGTCAGGCACCTCGAAGGCTGTGTGAATACCATGGCAGGGTTTAATGACATAAATGGAATATGAAAGGGATATTTTATAGAATAGATGCAAATCCACAGTTGAGGATGTCTACAGGCAGCATGCACCAGCCTCAATCTATAAGTACCTGAAAGGACGTTGTAGTGAGGTGGGCGTTGGTCTCTTCTCTGAAGTGACAAGTGATAGGATGAGAGGAAATAGCCTCAAGCTGTGCCAGGAGAGGTTTAGACTAGATGTTAGGAAAAAATCCTTCTCCAAAAGGGTGGTCAAGCATTGGAACAGGATGCCCAGGGCAGTGGTGGAGTCAGAATCCCAGGAGGTACTTAAAAGATGTGTAGATGTGGTGCTTAGGGACATGGGTTTTTTTTTGTGGTGGACTTGCCAGTGTTAGGTTAACAGTTGGACTAATGATCTTACAGGTCTTTTCTAACCTATATGATTCTATGAATCTGTTCTATGATTGAACAAGGAAGAATCGAAGGACACACACACTTAAAGCTGAACTCATTTGTTGTATCAAGAGAATAATAGATTAGAACTAAATGGACCGACCTTCACATATCCCAAGGTCAAAAATCAACAAGCTGTTTCCAAAACCCTCCTGTAACAGAGATTCTTTTCTTAGACTTGCTGTATCACATGGAGCTCATCAGTAACTGGCAGCAGAAAGACAGACTTGAATTCCAGCCTTGGCATCAACTGCCTAGCTTTGGGAAAACCCCTTTGTCTCTGCTGTCCCTGTCTGTTATGGCTCAACTACGCCACCTTCACAGGGACTCCATCTTCACATGGAATGGAGCCAGATGTCGCAGTTTCCTGAAGCTCCTTCAAGCCTCTAGACTAAAGGAGTGACAAGAGACTCAGCGAGGTTTCTGTGTTGAAGATGATTTTCTTTTTATTGCAAATGTACACGTGACACTACTGATGATGCACAGAAATTTAAAAGGCTATTGTTTGCTAAAATTGCATTATTACAAAAGTCCACAAAATCTGTTACAACTAAAAAACCCACCTTCAGGAGAATATAAATAGAATTTTGAGCATAAATAACAGTAACAAAATAAACAGATGTATGTATTCAATAAATTAATTATAAATATTGCATTGGCAATGAAGTGCTAGGTCAGAAGAACACCAGTATTTCCAGTCGAGCTTGGTTTTCTTTTCATAGAAATCTCTATTATAAATGAACCTTTGGAAACTAGTAGAATCTCCAAACCCTTGTTTCACTTTGCTTTTTGTTTCTTTTTTTCTTTGGTTATTCCTTTCTCAAGTCATTCAACAGAAGAACAGAACTGAAGACATCAGACATCCACATTAGGTGCTCCTATTTCCTTCCTGCAAGAAGAGCAGCCTGGCTGACGCAGTTCTGTGGCATTGAAGTCACTAAACTTGTCTCCCCACTGATTCCCAAGGATGCAGAATCAATCCTGGAAGGGACTTGAAAGAATTGCTAATGGATAAGGGTTAAACACGAAAACCTATTTTGCAATTGATTTGACCTATACATCATCCATTTTCAGTCTTTCCATTTGCTAATGACATACATGCTTATATACAACAGGACCTTAATTAAACATTCTAATTTGAATGGCTCATTCCCTATCCGATGAGCATAAATGCTAGTTCGGTGCACTATTCCAGCCACACAATGAATTCTCGCTGATGTTAATGAGAATTCTTTGCTGGGTGATGCTGATGCTACAATGAACATAAATTAGTCCATAAAAGAAATCAAAGATCCAGTTTTCCAATGTACCCTTTAGCAATAAGGGAAAGAAGAATCTTTTTCACTTTCTTTCCTTATTTCCTAAGGGAAGAAAAAGCACAATATACAAGCAAAATTTTTTTTCAGTGGTATGCTTTCAATAGAAAGTTTTCCCAGCACGTTGTCTGCAGCTTCTCAAGAAACAGCATTAAGTCTAGTTCATGCAACTGCATTTGCTAGGTTTTCCTTAATCCTGTTTTGTTCCGTATGTTTGTCTTTAAGGCCTTCAAAGAGGAAAGGATTTTTTCCTATGAGCTATAAAAATAACAGGTGAACATATGTAGTAGTGAAGTTGATGTAGAAAAACTCTAGCTAATTTGTCATCACCACAGTAATGGAGGGACTTTGACGAAGCTGCTAAGCTTTTGTTATTTTATCCTTCTTTTCCAGATAAAACTGTGGCTAGGCAATTCTTTGGACTATAGAATAGCCTATGGGCACTCATCTCTTGCAGGTACCACACTTTGCAAGGAAAAGGCTGGCTCCATCCTGAAATATACAAAAAAGTTGGAGATATCACTACAAGAAAAGCTAAAAGCCCAGCAGTATTCTGTGTTATTTCTTTAAAAACACGCGTGTGTGTGATCAGAGTCATTTCTGAAAGCTGGGGCTCTTCACTGGTAACAGTTTGGAGGTGATACCAAAGGGGTCCATGCTGTCTGTTTCCAGAGGTGAAGAATACACTTCTGGTTCAAAGGCCTGGCTGTAATCACCATATTCACCAAAGTCTGTTGATTCCACAGGCACAGTGTTGATCATAGGTAAAAAGTGAGACAGTGGAAGGAAATCTTTCCCTTTGAACTGTTGTCTTTGCTTGGCACTACTCAAAGACACTGATATTCCATATTTTTTTGATCTATATACATTGTAGCCGTCTGGACGAATCTCCTCTTCAAAGGAACAATCCTCTGTGGAATACCTGAGCTGAACAGCAAGAAGTAATGAGAGTTACAAATGCACCCACCAGACTCATTGCATTCAACCACAACGTAAACGTTTGATGCAACCAGCCCTTCTCCCTCTGCTTTCAGTGAGGGTGTCCTTCTAGCCTGTCATGGGTACCCCAATTTAGGGCACCTTGCAGACCCCACTGCCAGATCTGTGCTGCTCACTAAGCTGTCTACTGCGTCTCTGCCTGGCTGCTGCAGGGATGCAGGTGGGACCCATTGTGCTGGTGACAGTGATGGGCCACAGCCGTCAAGATGAAGTGCCCTGAGGTGGTCAGGCAGTTGGACTAGATGACAGCTGTAGGTCCCTTCCAACTGAAATGATTCCACTCTACTCTACTCTGCTCTGTTCCACTCTATTCAAGCTCCCTGCGTTGCACACAACATGCATTTTGAGTTACGAGGCCATTAAAAGACCTAGTCCCACACTCCTGAAGTTAATACATGTCCATCACAATAAATAAGCTTTGAATCCTGGGTGTGGACTTCTTCACAGCTATGACACTTATCCTGCCCTGAGCACAGGGAAAAAGAATCTCAGATGACAGTGCTCATTTAGATAAAGTGTCCTTAGTGGCTGACAGTACTTAACTGCGGTCATGAGACCTAACCCGACAATCCTGAGGTATAAACCTCCAGACTCTGTTAGGGCCTGTGTAAGGGCTTCAGGATCAGGTCTGTAGAAAGGCAGTGCTGTCAAAGACAGCACTTATACATAAAACATGTCCAATCAGTACAGATTTGAAGGGTACGATTCAGATTCAGTCTGTGTGTAACTAAAAACGTAATTGCCTTTCTCTCTTTCTATTCAACATTTATTGAAATTACAAAAGACCAGTTAATGCAGTGTTATATTCTCATTATACCTTAGAACTATCAAATAAATCCAAGAAGTTGTTAAGATTTTGTATAGAAGAAGACATATTCTTCGGTATGGATTTGTAGAATTACACTTGTGACGTTCTGTACAGATAGTACCTTAAGTTTTTGTGTCAGACCTTTCCAGATCATTACATAAGCATTGTGTTTCTTACAACTCTGGTGCTATTCCAGGCTCAGCCACCACAGGTGATTGACCTTGTGGTCAGTCAATAAAAGTCAATTGCTGATTATGTCTCAGTCTGAAGTGATAAAAGTGTCCTTACATGAATGCTCTGTCTGCATAGAGAACATATTTGTTGCTCTTCAGTCCTTCTCAAATACCCTCAATAATATGGAGTGCAATTAAGTGCATGCATTTGGTTATCTTTTAAAAATAGTTTTCAAATGCATCAAATAATTTTAAAAAGGCATTTTCTCTAAATGAAATGATGAATATTTATCCTTCTACACACACAGTGTCTCAGAAAAACATGTGTATATTATACAAATCTATGAATTGTTGGTTGAATAATTAGCTGCCTTTATGAGAGCTCAGTCTCCCTAGCGAGGATGATGAAATAAAGAAGCTTCTTGAGCAAGTGCACTTTTCAAATAGCAGTTATTGATTGTGCTCCCCATGCCTCAACTGTATAATTCAATTTTCATACCACCGGAATTGACTCTAGCATTATTTTTTTAAAACAACTACCAAATGCACTGTAAGTATTTCCACATTATGGTGTTGTTTTTTTTTATTCACAGGAGGAGTTTACAGTATGTCAGTATCTTCAGATTTCCCTCTGAACTAGTAGCTACAGCACATCACACATTGAAAAAACAACTCTAGTCATCATTTTTCAAGCGTTATAAAAGGGGTATGTTGCAGGAGTGAAAGAGGTTGCCCAGTTTGGTCCCCAGACACCGTATTTGCCCTGGAAGCAGAGAGGTGACAGCATGTGTCCACAACATATAAATGTGATGGCATGGTTACATGCCATTGTATTTTGAGGGAAGAAAAACAAAACAAAACAAAACAAACAAACCAAAACCCCTGCGATTAATACTCTACACCAACAAACACAGTCTCAGTCAAGGCATATATGTCTTCAAAACAGTGTTAGACAAAAGCTGGTTTTAAATTCTGGAACTCCTTAAGACCAGCTGGCAGCTCCAATGGGAGCAGGTTCCAAGCTCTGCCTTGTTTTCATTGATCATTTTGCTTTGGATATACATTAAAACATTAAGCTAATAATTGACCTGCCATATCATCTGAACCTCTGTACCTTATCACTGTATCGATTGATTCTAGCCCAGAAAAGCAAGAAAATTCAGGAAGAAAGGCTTAGTTCTATGTTATATACACATTCTAAACCATCACTATATCAGTACCACTTATTAAAGATGCTGGGAGTTTTGAGAATGAGCCAGAGAAATCAAAGCAGAATCAAACTGTATCTTTACTATGGCACAACAAGAAGCCATTGCTCTGTGAAAATCAGGCTTCGATAAAGCATTTAAACACAGACTGAACCTGAATCTTAGCCTTCAAATCCTAGAGCTGGCAACTTCTCCTTCTGGCTTGAAAACCAGAAAACAGAAAAGTTTATATCGCTGATGAGGACGATCTGATGTGTTGGCATACCGAGGGGAAAAGCGTGACCTAACGTCAATGGATCCCTCAGCTCTTCAACCTCTCGGACTCCCTCAGGTGTGCTGTTACCACAGCGGAGGAGAGACCTTTCTCTCCAAATCCTGTTTCTGCTTGGTATTACCTAACAGATGGCAACTCCATCTTCTGGGATGTGTGAGCCTGGCAGCCAGCTGGCTGCATCTCATTTCCACGAGTAATCTTGGGGTTTTGCTTTTGGTTTTCGTTTTGCAGAGTGCCTGACCTGAACTATGAAAAGTTATTCAGATTCTATGGCGTAACTTAATCTACTCCTGCAACAGGAACGCGGCCACTTTTTGGAATATAAATGCAGAGTTTTGCCCTGGTCTGTATTTTCAGCCTATTTTGGCAGGACGCATGCAGTACAGACTTTGCTTTCTAGCTGGTATTTCCTTGCTGCCTTCTAACAACCCTCACGGCACTATCAGTGAAAAGAACCACCGGTCCTATAGAAAAGAGGGAAGCGGGGGGCGACGACCTGTAAACTTTGTTAACCAGTTTTACTAATCTCACAGTAAGAAAAACACGCCAGCCCTTTGGTCTCGCCTGCCGTTTCAGCGCGGCGACAGGGATAGAAATCTCCCTCGGGGAAGGTGAACCCGGGACAGAGCCGTCGGGACCCGGGTGTCTGGTCCGGGATGGGAATCTCAGCTCACCTGCCCGTGCAGCCGCCCCGCCTCGTCCATGCAGAGGTAACGGGAGCTTCGCACGCCCTTGATGGCCACGGTACGCACGGCCACTGCGCGGATCTCCAGCAGACCTGCGGGGCAGAGGGAAGAGCGGCATCAGCTCCGCGTCCCCGTCCCGTCCCGCTCCGGTGCCACAGCTACCGGTACTCACTCTGCGGGCTCTGGCTATCGGCGGCATCTACCCTGCCGTCGCCTCCGATCCGCAGGAAGCAGCTGAAGAGCCCGTGCTTGCTGGCGGTGTAGAGATGCCGCAGCCGGATCGATTCCCCCCACCCGTAGTTAACGTGCGGGCCGGCGTCGGGCAGAGGCAGCGGCACCGCGGCGGCGGCGGCGGCGAGACCCAGCAGCGCCAGGGCGGCGGGGCGCGGCCCCATGCCGCGGCCGGGGAGCGCGAAGAAGCGTGAAGCGGCACGGAGCGGCGGGAAGCGGCGCGGTGGGAAGCGGCGCTACCTTGCCCTGGCTGCGCCTCGGGGATGAAGCGTGGGTGAAGCCAGCCCCCTGGCCTTTTATAGCTCTCCTTTATCAGCCCGATCGATTCGGCTGCATCCAGCTCCGATACAGAACCTATTTCACAGAGGGAATTGATCGGATAGGTCACTCCCCCCGAAAACATTGATCGGATGACATCATTTCGCAGGGGACATCCTGAAGTCGCTCCTTCCTCATCTGCACCTCCAAGTTTTCCACCCACTTCGAGCCTCCGGCAACGCCTCTCTGTGCGGTCTCGGCAGCCACGAGGGGACGGGATGGGGTAGGACGGGACGGGATGTAATGGGACGGGGGACACTGTCTGTCCGGAAGCCCCAGGGACGCGGACCGGGGATGTGCATGTGTAAATCCAAACCCGTGTGTAAATCCAGACCCATGTGTAAATCCTACCCCGGAAGGGGGGAAGGCTGCTCTCGCCCTTCTCCTGCCTTAGCTCCTTGCCCTCCTTTATCTCCCATTTTAGAAATTCGCTTTCAGGAAATGCTTTTTAAACCTCGCGTCACCTCTCAGGGCAGGGGCTGTGGATGCGCGGCACCACCAGTCCTTGTTACCGGCAGTCGGTGGGGCACCCGGTTCTAACTGATATGGTACGGCCCTTGCAACGGCACGTCTGGGCTGGCCGGCCTTGCTTCCTGGGCTTTATTGACGCCCGGTCATCCCCGGCTGTGTCACTAGATGGAGCCTGGCACCTAGGCTGCGGGGCCGGCCTGGACCAGGAGGAGATGCTGCGCGGGGGCTCTGCACCTCCTCTTGGAAAGGGCTGCCCAAGGCAGTGGTGGAGTCACCGTTCCTGGAAGTGTTCACAAACCATATAGACATGGCCCTTAGTGCCATGGGTTAGTGGTGGCCTTGGCAGTGCTGGGGAACGGTTAGACTCGGTGAGCTTAAAAGTCTTTTCCAACCTGGTTGATTCTGTGGTTCCATGATTCTATGATTCCTGCTCCTGTACAGAAAGATTAGGGAGGGGGGAAGTATGTAGGAAAGCTGCATTGCTGGCAGGCCGCACCAATTAATCTATCTGATTTTTTTTACTGGTCTGTGAGTAGACTTTTTCCATACAGGTTTCTCTCTAGGATATTGCTCAGGGATGGAAAAGAGCAGTTATGCACATTTTGGCTTGTTCCATGCTTTTTGCATCTCAGGGGGATTGCTACTGACTTTTCTGCTGCCATCCAAACTGAGCATTAAAGAGATTTTCTCATATCTCAATAAATAATAATTTAATAAAGAAAAAGGTAATCCTTCCTCCACAGTACATATTAAATACCCCATTGCCCCCAGCAACATTTCTGAATCAGCAGTTTCAGTCAGTTTCCAAAGACTGTTCTTATATTTTGCTACATTTTACTTCCATCCTTTTGTGGGTACGCAAATGTCTCCTTCCTGTAAAAACGCACAGAAATAATTTTTCTTTCTGAGCAATCTTAGCTCAGTGAGGCTGTGACAAGGTCACCCCAAAATAAAGAGTCCTGGAGGCTGATGGCCTGCACTTGTATAAATGCTTACACTTACCATGTGGAGCTTATGGTGCTGAAGTTAATGACATCAGCCAACCAGAGTTTGAATGATCAGGGTCTTGCATCACAAGATGCATCCTGGAGCGAGGCATTGTATGTCACCAACAGTTTCAAAAGCAAATACTGATTTTTATTTCCTTTCTGGGGTTTTGATGGTCAGCTTGAGGCACCCAAAAAGGAGCCTTCTCTGCATGGTTGTAATTAACAAAGATCAGGAGCACTTCACTTTCAGGTGTCTCATGCTGCATCCTCCAAACCAGGCACTGATTTGAGAAACTCTGGCCTTTTAAACACTGCAGAAGCTCACAGTATCATAAACTCAGCAAATAATACGAAGGCATCCAAGACCCTAATTTTTTTCTCCTGTGCAGAATTCTGCAGTGCTATTACATGGCTGCTACAAAGGCAGTTCACTGCCCTGCAACCCTGGGCCCCACAGCAGTTGTGCATGTAACTCATCCTGGCTACATATGCATTCTTCGAGATATTGAACACCCACCACAGACAGAGGTTATGCTCTGAAATGAATCTGAAAGGCCTTTTTAGCTCATTTTGTGGTGCATCTCAGTGAATAGATGCTATTTTATGATTGATCATTCTGCTATACTATACTGTGAATAATATTCACCATCATACATATTTATTTTTTCTACAATCGTATGATTTTCTTCCACAAGAAGACAAATATCTTTCCATCAGTAAGGAATTGATGCTTGCAACTTGTTTATTTGTTTGGGCAGCATCATTATTCTTTTGTGAAGGTCAAAAACAGAGGCAGAAAAGGCAAATCATATGCACAAAGTGATATTTAAAATGAATGAAAAAGCTGGCTATATGTATTTCCTGACGACTGATGGAGAGATATTAAAAGTTACATTCATTGTTTCTGTTGCTGGTATTACATGGACTGATGTTTAAAGGTTCACATCAAATCAAACCAAAATGAAAATTAAGCACCTACTTAACTAATTTTTTGGAATGGCCCCTCTTGTTATGGGAGGCTTTCAATCTAAATCACTTGTCCAATTTCCTTTGCAGTTAGTGACAGAGGTAAGTGCCTTTGAGTACTTATCTGGACTGGATAGTACCAATTCTATCTCAAAAGAGCTATTTAAGAGATATAGGTTAAATAATCTCTGGAAGTATGTATTTCTTTAATTGGCTATGGGAAAAAAGCCTGAATGATTAATTCAGATTTAGTACCTTTTCCTTGTCTAGAGATAAGTGAGCTAATGAATCTCAGTGTTTGAAGGATGTAAGAATTGCAACATATGATTTTTATTTTAGTTCCTTTCTGTGTCAGTGAACTTTATCATTTATTTAATCTTTTTATCAAATTTCGATAGAAAGACACATGTCTTGGCACGTTCCTACAAATGTATTTGCAGAACAAATGCATATAGGGTAAATCACACCATCATTTCCAGAGCTGGACCTGCTCCCTCAATAAACAGAGCCTGCAACAAGGAAACCTGGTAGTGCAGAACTTCCTGCTTTTGTAAGGGTGGGAAGTGGGGAGATGGTTTATAGAACAAAAGTACCTCCTGACTAAGCAGTACACAACCGCGAAAGCACTTTCACCTGTTGTAATGAATCATTTATTTTCACTGCACTTTTCAATGTCCCAGAGTAATTTCTGCAGAACAGAAACATCAGCTTTCTGTTACACTGAACTGGATGTGTTTTGGATAAACATAACTACCTATATTTAAAAGTCAAACATCCAGCGATCCTGGAATATGCCAAAAAGATAACAGAGGGCTTTTACCTCACTGGGCAGTAACATCCTGGGAACTAGCAGAAATGAAACTAAGGAAGTTGCCACAAAAATTATCAGAAATAAGGCATGAAGCCACCCATGAATAGAAGATGGTCATATGTTACCTTGTGGTGGAGATTAAAGACAAAATTACATAGGTAAGTCACTAAAGGCTGAATGAGGATCAAAATGTAATGAACTGGATGTGCTCAGGATGAAGCAACATCTGCTCAATAGTAGAATAACTTCAGAATATCATGGTGAAAACTTTCTAATATATGTCACTGCAGAAAGAGGAAAATAGTACAAAAACTTTAAAGATATTCTGCATCTTTGGGATGCCCTGCAGATTCAGGAGTAGGTATAACATGCATGTGATCCAATAGTGCTTTTGAGGAGAGATTTGTGTTTCCTCCTCTTCTCTGAAGTCAGAAGTGGCAGAATTACAGAAGCTGTAAATACCCTGAGGGAAGCAAGGTCCCAAGCAGAGCTGGAGATGGAGTACTTTGGTTTCTGATTTCTGCTGTAGTTCCTGCATCTCATCCCAGAAGCGACAGCAAAAAGAAAGCCTTTATTTTCCCTGTGGCAGAGGGCCAGCAGAACTGTCCAATCCTTTCTTTTGCTTCTGGTAAGGAAGAGTATGTCAGGCAAATGAGGGAAGGCAGGAGTGAAGACATAGTACACTGTGATATGCAGTTATTTGAGCACAAGGTTGTTCTATAAAGAGCCTTATCAGCACAGCACTAGTTAAAAAACCTGCCGAAGAAGGAGAGGTTACTCCACCATATGTCAAGGACTGCTCAGTTTCCCAGCTGCTTCTGCAATCCAAGAGGCATAAAGGTGACAATATTTCTCCCTGGGCTGTGAATGAGTGCAGAATTGAGATTCCACAGCTCCCGCTGTGTGCACCCACTGACAGGATGTCAGGCAACAGGATGAGCATTCACAGAGGCTCTCCACAGCTATCACAAGTGTAATAGTCCTCAGTGAATTTGTAGGATCCAAATGCATTGGATACTTGAAGATTTTTCAAATGATCAACTTCCGGAGCGGTTGATCCTCTTCTCAGACTGCTCGGCTAAAGAAGGTCAATGAGCTGGAGAGATCGTTGCTGCTGTAATTTGTAGCTGCATGTGTAATTGCTGGTTCTTTCCAGTGAACACAGCCAGACAACTAATTTCAAATATCTCTCACCATTCTGTTATCTAATGCTTTCTTAACTATTGCTATCAGTTAGTGCCTTCCCAAGAGAAATACTTAGCCTGGAATTGACTTGCAGCTTTCACGGTCAAATGATACCTTCTGATTAAGTCTACTCTAAAGCTCACAAAAGTCTTGTCAGTTTCAAAATGCCTAAATGCATTTTTTCCTCACTGGAAGTTATTTCAGTCTTCAGACATACTTGATCCACACCATCTTTTCTGTGTGCTAGGAAACCCTTTGTCATCCTGGTATAGAAGAAGCTTATAGATTTTCTGGGAAGGTTTGACACAGGAGCTCTGCCTCACCTTGTTTTTACTAAACCAACAGAAGCTGGGTTTTTTGCATTATTTTCTGAGCAAAACTACATGTTGTAGCAAAAATTAATAATTGCAAGTTTCTTTGCCAGTAGCTTTCATTTTCATTTCGAGTTTGACCTAGGGAGTAATGCCCCTGGACTTTGTTTCTGCAATGTGCTGGTGAAAGCCGTGAGGAAAGCTTTTTCAGGCAAGAGTTAATTCTAGATCACTAGCTTCCCAGTCAAAAGTGGTATTCATGGAGCATTTACCACTACTCTTTTCTTGTCAGTCATTAAATAATATTGCCTTTATGACAAGTTCCAACTCCACTACAAATATTTTGCCTTTATTAGACAGAGAATGGGCCAGTAGAAGATGATATACCACAAGAAGAGGGAAATAGATACGCTACCAGTTTTGCTTCAGATGCACAATAGTGCATACTCAGAGCTGTGGTCCTGTTCAAATACATCCAAAGCACTGGAAAGTCAGAATTAATCAGGTGATTCAGTTTGATATAGCGGTAATTCCCAAAAATCAGTCCTAAAGCGCGCAGTAGGAAGCTGGGATGCACAAGAACTTCAGCAATGAGACCAATACAGGCGCATTAAACCAAACCTGACCTTGGAGCAATTTCGCTGAGTTATATCTGAGATGAATTTGTTCCATAAAGGTCTAACTTCATGTCATTGGAGGTGTGAAACTGCTTTGTTTTTTTAGCAAGAACACTGAGCTAAGGGCTCACAAGTGGTGATTTTTTTGGAAGTCAGAAGGAGGGGGATGAAAAGGGTTTAGTTATGCCTGTCTGTTTGGTGAGGCACTGAATCCCTCAGTCTCTTGAAGTTAGGCTTCCTATGTATCTGGAGACATGGTTATAAGTCTGCTTAAATGCAGATGTTTTCTCAAGAGTACCTATGATAATAAACCTCTTTTGTTTCATAATTTTTACCACAGAGTCTTTTAGTCATGAAGATGTTAATAAATTCTATCACTCATAGTATTTGGTAGGCTTATGGCCATCTAAAAGGTATTTTAGCCAGAATCAGTCAGGCTTGACTAAGAACTTACGGGAGAACTGCTGTGACTTACGTGATGTTGAGGATCAGACTACAATATAGTTGTCCCTAATGGCCCATAAAAGTAAGATGCCTTTGGGATGTTCATCTGATGCTTTACAGCACATAAAATTTACACACTGCTGCGCTGTCAGGAGGATGATCCTGTGCAACTGAGTGATAGTGGAGCAAACATATATATATAAGTAGCTGTGCTAAAAAAGAGCTTAATTTTCTCATAGCTGCTGTCAGCTCAAACTACTTATTGTGCTTACCTTTGTGCTTTCTTGAGGAAGGTTCTGAACTGTCTCAGAGCAAGAGACCTTCATTCTTTGTTTGCTGTGAAACAAAGCGTTCTAAAAGGTGTGGGAGGTTTCTAGTCCAGATATGATTTGATGAACCTGGCACTGCTTTTTATCTATGAAAATCCTATGTTTGCCAATATATACGTAAGATGTGCAGATACTTGGCACAGTAAGTCCCTTGGAGGACAGAGGTGGAGAGGTGCCTGGCTTCAAATTCTCCCTATATAGGTTAGTTCCAGATTACTCAGTCCTGCTAAGACTGAAGGATGTGAGAGGTAAGAATTATACATGTTTGGGGAACTTCTGCTTATATTCCACTGTAGTTGTGTTGTTTGGGTTTAGTGGTTGTTTTGGGTTTTGTTTTTTGTTTTTTTGTTTTGTTTTGTTTTAGTCTGGGCTTCAAACACTTTACCAAGTTCAGAAAAAATGAGTCTGAGGTCTGTGCTGAGCAATTACAACAGTTTGCCATGCTGCGGAGTAAAATGGATAGAAAGGTAGTTGAGGAAGCCAGCTAAGACTCACTGTTTTCTTTCTCCCTATTATTTCATACTACAGTCTGCTGCTTATCATTACTAGGAAATGCAAGTCACCAGCAGAGCTGTATAAATTGTTGGAGAGAGGTAAATGGCTTGTAAATGCAGGTGAACGTTGTGTCAAAGTGTCAGTTCAGTCCACAAGTGCTTATTCACCTACTGTAATCACTTTTGATTATTATGATATTGCAGGAAGGACTCTTACTGAAATGATGAAGCCCTTTATGAAACACTTCAGGACAAATGTGAACATGAAAAAGTACAGAGTTTCATCATGGCATCATTTAAGGCTGTTAAGAATATTTTGCTGACAGCCTCATGTATCCTAAGCTTCTGGAAAGCAAAATGATTCCGCTGCATCAGCAAAAGTCTACCTTCCACTCCAGCCCATATTCAGGGTCTAAAACCGTGGAGAAATATCTTAGAATAAATAAAATTGTTGCACAACAATTCCAGAATCTGTTTAGTAGATGGCTTTACTTCACCTGGATTTTGGAAGGTGTGGTGATATCTTGCCTCCCTCCTCAAGACGCTCAGACTCAATGCTTAATATGGGTGACAGTCACGTAGAAAGGTTTTTCAGTGGCTTTGCTCAAGAGGCAAGAAATTAAGGTTATTAGTAACCGTTCTTCCTCTTGGAGGTCATAGGAAATAATTTTTTGCTGAAAGAATCCACAGCTGTGGAGTAGCTGCAGTTGGGAAACTCAGTAACTTTGGTGGTCCATGCTGATGCTTCTTAGCTAGTCACATCTGCTACCATGAAACATGGCTGTGGGACATTTGGGGTCAAGAATTGAAGGATAAAGGTTACTTAAGCATCCTGCCAATGCAGCTAAAAGTGACCTTTACTTTACAAAGGAGAAGTAACATGGGATCTGAAAGAATGGTATTCAGAGAGCTAGTCCATCCAAAACATTTCATTTGGATTGATCCTAATCAGCCATAATTTCCTAGTTTAATGGCCAATTAAAAGGCCATTGGAAAGTAAAAGAAGCAGAACAAATCAGCCTGGAAAGAGCCTGGATGGTCTTTAGAATGTAATTCAAGTTTACTTAGGTTTTGCGCATCTGACTAGTGAGAAAATGAGTGGGTAATGGATGTCTTACTCCAAAAGTAATTCAGATTCATTAAATAACTGGTTTCAGCGTAAGATAAAAACTGAAGCATCGCTGAAAAGTGAAATTAAACACCTGCAATTAAAACAAGGGATTTATCTATCTAAAGATGACAGCAAATATGAAATGGAATGTAAAATCCCCCTCTATCTGGCTGTTGACTATGTACATAGCTTGAAGTAAGAAACAGAATTAAAATCAGTATTTCCTTTATGTGTATTTACAACTGTAATCAGACATATAACAGTCAGAATTATTCTAATTTACCATCTTTAAACCACAATTTTTTATGTTAAATGCTTTTATGATTTTATGTTAAATGAAGATTTGATGTTAAATCTTCAAATTCTTTTATTTTCCTGACATTAAATATTACATTAAATATTACAGACCAGAAATGAGAGCCACATTCCTGTCTCTATTGCTGTAGCCTCACTCTGCAGAAGAGCTGCCATTGCTGGGCAAGAGACACCCCTTTTTCCTTTCTCTTAACTAATAGGTCACATATTGCCATCAGTATGATTTGGATTCAGTTAGGCAGATGTGTCTCTGATTGTGTAACGCTGTAGAAGGAACTAGCCAATACAAATGAAATAAAAAGCTACAGAACTGTAAATGGACCCTATACAAATCCTTCCGATTTATTGCTCCAGAGACAATAGCAGTATCCCATTCTCAAGAGACAGTCATCACCAGGTTTACTTTATCCTCAAGCACACACATAGCAATGGCAACGTTTTTCTCCACCATTACTGGCAAAGAGCAGTGGTATAAAACCCCTCACACTAGCTGCCTGACTTACATTTTCATTTAGTGTTGCATTTTAGCTCTTATTTTCCTGAGAAAGGTAGTGACAGACATATCAACTACAGCTTTTGCTGTTAATTTGTAACCCTCACTCCCTAAGTTCCTTCTGAACTGTCATTAGGAGATGGTCATATTTTCCAGTTATGATGCCTAGTCACGACTGTGCACTGAAATAGATTTTATGTGGTTGGTGTGGTGGTTCATCATGGGTGGTTTGTATTTCAGGATGACCATGCAGTACGGATTATTAATAAGAAGTTATTGTTCGGAAAAATATTTTTAATAATTGGTTAAGGAAAGGAACTAGGGCCCGATTCTGCCTTCCATAGCAAAATTCATTTATTTCAGTGGCAACAGTCAGACATTTGGCAACAATTCTTGGTAGTAAATTATTAGAGTATCAGTTAATATTTATCATTTAGGCCTGTTAAGTCCTCATAAGAATGAAGGCTCCATTTTGCTTCATATTATATGTGCGTGCACACGCAAGCAACGATGACATTCTCCCTCGTGTAATGCTGCATGATGGGTGGATTTTGTAGTTTCCCATCCTGTACATGCATTCCTTGAGAGTTTCTCTCATGTTGCAGATGAGAACATGCATGGCTACAGTTTTTCCAGTTTTAGATCAATGAGCCAAATAGCAAAGAGCACCGAGTTGGCAGGTCCCCCGCATTCATGTGAATGAAATGAAAGGAAGCTCAGTTCTTGGCTCCAGTTTTCTGTCACTCCATTGTCATTCAACAAAACGGACCAAAGAGAAAAGCAATCAATCCAACTCCTGAAGCCTCAGTCTCCAGCTGCCATCAGCTTTGAGCTCCCTCCACTGATCTTATCTGCTGCAGAGTGATTGAAAATAATTTGTTTTGGTTGAAAGTAATTTGTTTTGGAGAGTAATTAGATTATCTCTTGGGGGGCTTCCTACCTGGTGACTCAGTGTTTCTCCTTGCCTTGCTGCTCATTAACATCAATTACTATAGAGACACTCTTCAAAGGCAGGCTTGCACTGCCCAGGCTGGGCAACCTATTAAGAAATATGCTTTTCATGCCTACTAGGAGATCATAAACCTTCTAATGTCAAACAATTATTTGTGGGTCAGACACTTATGATCCTCATGGGGCTTAAGCCTTCCAGTTGCCGTCCAGTGTGAAATGCTTAGTAATTAGGAAATGAGCTAGATCTTTCTGTAACAGTGTATATTGATGTGAATATAACAGTCTCAAGCAAACAGCTACATAATATTTGCGAGCAATTGTCAACACTGGATACAAATTCCACACTTGCAGAGGTACTGTGACAGCAAAAAAATATATCTCTGCCAGGGGAAAGTGCAGAGAGGTTCAGAAGTTCGTGCTTTGACTCTTGTACCCAGAATCAACTCTTTTTAATTGAGACAATGAATATGGTTATGTATATGACACAGCACTGATAGGCATCATGATAACACCAGTATCTATTTTTTTCTGTAATCATGGGAGCTCTAAATGAGTCACTACCAGACTGTGATATTTAGTGTTGGTGATTACATCATTACTACTATGCCATCCTACAGAACATCAAGGAATAAACAAGAACCACAATGATCCACCTGTAGAACCACAACTCTTTTTTTCAGACATACCAAATCTGAACAATAAATTGCCCCAGTTATCCATTAATTTTCCCTTGTTACAGCTCTTTGTCCTGCTCAGGCAGTAGAAAGGGGTTATAGAGGTAGCACAAACTACCTGTAAAGGCAAGGTTTGGTTGGTGGGTCTTCCTTGGTTGTGTAGAGGTGCTAGCGTCATTGAAAGTTGCAGGCTGGCCCTGAGCATGCAGGATGAGTTGGGATTGACCAGGGGAAGCTGGGGGAGAAATATAGAATAATAGAATAGGTTGGGCTGGAAAGGACCTGAAGAACATCTAGTTCCAATCCCCTGCTATGGGCAGGGACACCTCACACTAAACCATGTCACCCAAAGCTCTCTCCAACCTGGCCTTGAACACTGTCAGGGATGGAGCATTCACCACTTCTCTGGGCTGCCTGTTCCATTGCCTCACCGCCCTCACAAGGAAAAACATCTTTATATCTCACCTGAACTTCCTCTGTTTAAGTTTAAACCCATTACCCCTTGTCCTGTTGCTGCAGTCCCTGATGAAGAGTCCCTCTCCAGCATCCTTGTAGGTCCCCTTCAGATACTAGAACATGGTAAAAATGTCCTTGTTCTACAGCTGTTCATGGCTACCTGATCCGTAAGGAGAGGAATATAAGTCAACACAGCCCAAGGAAGTCCTGGTGGAAGGGAATCATCACCAATATTTGCAGTCATCAGACCCCACCCTGTGAGGTGATACTGGCTCTCAGGATTTGAACATGTTCTACAAGTCCTTTAAACCTCTGTCCTGAAGAGTTGCTAAATGCTAACATCTGAAGTAAATAACTGCCTTTTTTTTTTCTTTTTTTCTTTTTTTTTTTTGTTTCATTTGTCTTGTGTGAGTAATTAGGTCATTGCATCTGAAAGTGATTGCTTCATGCATGCCAAGAGTGAATAATGAAGACCTTTGATGAATCTAGCAACCAGCATGTAAATGTGGGGAAGGAATGCAGAGGCAAATGAATGGCCTTTCTGAAACAGAATTTCTCCCTGTGCCACCATTTTCATCCGCATTAAAGTCAGTTAAGGCATTTATTTTTTCCTGTTGTGTATATTATAGTGGATTCTTCAATGCTTCCTTTTCCTAATAAAATCCACATTGTCTGAAGTGTTTGCAGTATTCTTTAAATAGGCTACTGTGGGCCTGTTTATGAGCCAGCCAGCAGCTGCTTGTATGGAGCTAAACATTTCTTCCCATAGTTTTCAAGGAGTGCTTAGAATACAAATATTTTACCAGGTTGTGTTTATATAGTTTTGATATTAATGCAGAGTAATGGATGGCCTTTAGCCACCTCACCAGCCTCTAAAAGTGAAGTTAAATGAAAGTGAAAAAATGAACTGTATCACTCACGATGGTGTTAGCTAAAAAAAATAAGACAAGGGCCTGTAGGGACAGGGCAAGGGGGAATGGCTTTAACTTGACAGAGGGGAGATTGAGATGAGATTTTAGGAAGAAGTACTTCCCTGTGAGGGTAGTGAGGCACAGGTTGCCAGAGAAGTTGTGTCTGCCCCGTCCCTGGCAGTGTTCAAGGCCAGGTTGGACAGGACTTGGAGCAACCTGGTCTAGTTGAAGGTGCCTATGGCAAGAGAATGGAACTGGATGAGCTTTAAGGTCCCTTCCAACCCGAACCAGTCTGGGATTCTGTGACTGAGCAAGCAATGGAAAATAAATAACCTTTTGTTTCTCAGGACTGATCCTCACAGGAAAGGGTGAATCAACTGCTTCCACTTAGCTGGTCACGTGAGTAAGTACGGAATGTTACTCCACAGCCTGATGAGAGCAGATCGACTGTGTCACTCACATTATAAATCAAACTGAGTGGAGCAAAGAAAGTGGAAACATCATGAAAAGGCTGACAACGATTTTGCTTTGCAGGTCTTTTCTTTGAGCCCAGGGTGGGAGGAGAGGTGTTTATGCCTATCAGCATCTTTGCCATCATTCATTGATGCCATTGCAAGGCTACTTCACGGAGGGAAGATGGCCTGACCCTTGCATTGTCAGCAGGGAACCTGTAATCCTGTCTCAGGTCTGCTGGCTTCCAGTGGGAAATAAAATTCAGTCGTTCAGCAACACAGCTGCCTTTGTGTTAAGGAAGAGGAGAACTCTTATCTGACCTGTGTACTGCAGGTGTACTGCAAGTATCTGTGTACACTATCTTCTGTTAACTGGCTATGGTGATTAAAGAAAATGGGTTCAAATCACTGGTTTACTTGTTGTTTTAATATGCAGTGTGTCTGTGGAAGAAGGGTCTGTTTAAGGCAGCTTTTTAGCAAAGTCAGAATCAATAGTCTTAAGGAAAACTGATTTCCCTCCTTGCTGAGCTTCAGTTTGCTTTTTGGAGAAAGTTGTATCAGAGAATGTGAATTGAATTCTCTCTGGATTAAACTAAACCTGTATATGTGCTCAGGGAAGCCTCCTGACATGCTGTTAACTGCTAATGGCTTTTCAGTCTGTGGGACCAGATTAGATCTTGCCTGAAAAAACCCTCTTGAACTGTGCCCAGTGTGAATGCTGGGTCCACAGCACCTAGGGATAATTATGGGACAATTCATGATACTGTCCTGGGTTCAGCAGTAGCAGTCATTTTTCTCCTTCTTAGTACCTGGTACAGTGCTGTTTTTTTGACTTTCAGCCTGGGAACAGCACTGATAACACTGTCATTTTCAGTTGCTGCTCAGTAATGTTTAGTCTGACCAAGGACTTTCTGAGTCTCATGATCTGCCAGGGAGGAGGGGAAGCCGGGAAGAAGCAGAGACAGGACACCTGATCCAAACAAACCAAAGGGGTATTCCATACCACAGCACATCATGCCCAGTATAGAAACTGGGGGCAGTTACCCGGAAGGGCTAGATCACTGCTCAGTCGGGCTGGGTATCGGTCGGCTGGTGGTGAGCGGTTGTATTCTCTTCCCTTGTTATTTCCCTTATCATTATTATTATTGGTGGTAGCAGCAGTGGTTTGTGTTATACCTTAGTTACTGGACTGTTCTTATCTCAGCCCGTGGGAGTTACATTCTTTTGATTCTCCTCCCCATCCCCCCAGGAGCAGGGAGGGAGGAAGGGGTGGTGAGTGAGCTAACAGCTGCGTGGCTGATTTGCCGACTGGGCTTAAACCATGACAGATACTCATACTATCTTCTGTTTCCTTGAAAAAGCACTTTTTTTTTTTTTTCTATGCATGACAGACAGCAGGTCCAGCAATTCCAAATCTTAACATTTTATAATCTCTACAGTCACAGGATCATAGAATGGTTTGAGTTGGAAGGGACCTTAAAGATCATCTGGTCCCAAGCCACTGCCATGTAATTCCAAATCGTGACATGGCATCTGATAAATTCTATTACTGATTTCAGTGTTTTATTTTACACTTAAATGCTGTGACTCTGACCTTCATATCCCAACCCATTGCTCTGCCAGCTTAGGCTAATGAGGTTATAAGTGTGAACCAAACTGTGGTGAATTCTTGCACCTGAGCTTCTGTATCAGTCAGTCAGCCTTCTGTTGGTGTGGGCTGATCTCTGTTTACAAGGTGATATCTAGCTCTTTTTCTGAGGTTTCTGAAATGCAGGTCTAAGGAAATATGGAGAGTATTATCATCAACTTCTTATTTACTTGTGGGAAAGCTACCAAGGTAGCTATGCAAAGCAGGCTGTTAGATTAAAAAAAAAAAAAAAAAAACAAAACAAAAAACAACCAAACAAACCCAAACGAACCATCAAAATGTGTTGGATCCAAAGGGATGAAGTCTGTGGTAAAATACTGTTGGGGAAATTGCAGTTTTCCCAGCCAGCAACCTGCAAATTGCACAAAGTCATAATTGGGAAATGAAGCAGGTCACCTATCTCAGGAATATTGTGGCCAGATGTTAATGTTTGAGCTGGCTTACAGTTTTGAGATTTCCTCTGGGACTATAAAAGACAGAATCAGAGTTTGAAGAATGAACCTTCCATCTGGAATGCAATACAGCAAGTAGGATCTAATTCTGAACTTCATTTCTCATCCATGGGATCACAGGACAAGATACTTCCTTAATGGTTTTGTGAAACCTCATGCAGGATTTGTTAAGACTCATTTGGGTCTTAAATCTCCTGTCTACAGAAAATGTCTGCCCCTTCTTGATTCTCTGCTACAGTAATATAAGAAAGGAAAAAATCGATAAAGTGACAAAAAAGTAGCCATTCATATGATTTTATCCACGGAATTATAAACCATTACAGATGTAATTGCCAAATAATTTTCTGTAAACACAATGGAGAATATTGTTCATTTGAATGTTTGATGAGGAATACTTTAGAAACAGAACTCTGAGTCTTTTTTAAATGCACAGGTTACGCACCCAAGGCACAGAAATTCCAGAGTATGAAGTAGGGAGCCACTTGCTCAGAAGGGTAGGAAATACCATGCATGTGCACACCTCTGATGAAGAAAGCTCAACAATTTTTCTCTTTGAAACAGGTACCAGCCATGATCCTAGACTCATAGAATCATATAATAGTTTGGGTTGGAAGGGACCATCCAGTTCAACTTCCCCTGCAATGAGCAGGGACATCTTCAACTAGATCAGGTTGCCCAGAACCACATCCAGCCTAGCCTAGAATGTCTCCAGGGATGTCCATCACCTCTCTGGGCAACCTGCGCTATTGTTTTACCACCCTTACTGTAAAGAATTTCTTCTTCACATCCAGCCTGAATATTAGAAAGTGTCTACTGGGAACTGTTTGTGTAAGTAATCACAGGTTATGTAAGGAATAAAAGTAATCAACCCTTTGTAGGCAATTTAGCAAAGTCCCATTTATCGCTGTCATGGCACATTCAACCATCCTGAGCAAAGAGGTGAGAATTCTTAAGCTCTAGAAAGCAAAGTAACCAAATTACAAAATACCAAATGCAATTGTGAAGGTTTTATCAGCTCATATTTCCCCTTATCTTGAGATCTTAACACTGACCTTTTTCCAACATTTCCAGTTTATGACTACAGATTTTGTCTACTGTATCTCTTGATGGCTTCACTGGGTCTGCCTTTTCCCACTTGCTGCTGCTGTATAACCCTACTCAATCCCCCGTATGAACAACAGGGCTGTGAGGGATTCTAGGGACATGAGCAACTCTTGGTAGAAGAAAATTAACTGCCAGCACCCTCTTTATTGGACTGACACAACAATCCTGTACTAGCTGGTTCATTAAAGGGATGTTGCAAGATAGTGATTATAGGGAGAGTTCAGCTGGTTTCCCTTTGAAATACATAAAGGTGGTGTGCAGGTAATGGTTTTGAATGTTATTCCTTTTGATGTCTGCAGACTTTACGCTTGCACACCTAGAAGCCTGCACACCTACCTAAACAGGCTTCACAGCTATGTTTCACAGCTGGCTTTACAAAAGATCAGCAGGATGCACATCACTTACAAATGCCACTCTTTACTTTTCCTTCAGTTCGCTTGAAATTGTATGTTGTTAACTAGTTACTTGCTTTGGTGATTGTTTTATTCATTCTCTTCTTACTCACCTTCAAAGAATAAGCAATCTGGCCCCACAGGCTTTACTATGTTGCCATAGGAATAGCTGGGGCCAGGGCCCGGCATTTGTTCTTGGAAACTGATTCAAGACCCGTTGCAGAGTGTGTGAAAGCTTTGCTAGGGTGCCAAGTGCCCCCAGCCCACCACGAAAGAGCTGAGGGTATCATGCCAAAGAAGATGTGGTGGGGTCAGTCTGGACATAAGTCTCATTAATGTCAGTCTCTCTAGCTTCATATTTATCTTTTACTTCCAGATCCAGTGTCAGTCTGTTTAAGGAATGACAACATTCCATTATCATTCAAAAACTGCTTCATGGAAGCAATGTCTATGGAAAGCTTCTCAGTGTCACAGCTCAAAAGCATGTTCTTATCTAGACGTAGGAGTAACCATCATTACTTTTTGAAAGACTCTGCCAAAAAATGCCGCTGCATTTGAGATACTGTTTGTTTTAGACAGTTGGCCATGTCTTCCCAGGTAAGTGTGGTATGGGACATGCTGCCTGGTGCCAGCTACCTAATTAATGATTAAGCAGCTCCGGAGCTTTAAGATTTCTCTGTTAATAGTAAGAGGTTGCTAATTAGGGCATAAGACCAAGACTTTCCAAATTCACAGTTTCTCTGCTTTCTGACTGGGTCTCAAGTTTAGCTATTTGAGTTAGGAGTTGGATAAATCCAGAACCATGGTGGTTTACATCCTCCAATTATTTTGTTAACTGGAAGAGTTTTGCAAGTGGACAGATTTGCAAGGACATAAGCAAACGTTCTCGTGACTGGAATGAGTCAGATTGAAGATGAATTTAGTCTAAGACCCTGCCAATTTGTAGTAGTTGGCTACAGATATCTACAGAACAGCAAGATAAAAAGGACCATACAGAGTCATTCTTCCACCTCTGGCAATAATTCATTAGAGTGACTTTATGAAATGAAGGTTAAATCTGGGTCATTGTGCTTAACACCTTGTAATGGCAGTAATATCTGATTTGATGACTCTATTTTTAGGGAATAGGAGCTCCGAGATTCTTACCACATGGCAACCAGGGCAAGGAGACTTGCCCGAACCCACACAGCTGAGGTGTGACTTTCTTTGGTAGAATCTTTATGGTATCCTATCCACTCTTTTGTCTTTGTCCTTGTGACTGCTAATAATTTTTCATTATGATTTTAAACAAGGTGCCCAGCGCTAATTATTTCATGCTTTCTAGTTTTGTTGGTCTTCCCTTGAGGCCTTTTGAAAGCAGGCACCATGTTTGTTATCTTTCCTTCCTCTGAGACTAAGGCTGGTACAAACTGTAAGTTTCATATCCCAGTTAGCGGTTCAATGAGTCCGTATCCGAGCTCATTGAAACTCTTAATACCCTTTGATCAAGAACACTGTGGCTCATTACCCTGTTGTATTTGCCCCAGGAGAGAAATAGAAAGGAAATACAAGGGATGGACATTTACACAATTAAAACAGCATTTATAAAGAACTTTTGGACCAAGCTGGGAAAATGTGTGGCAGAAATTCATCAGTTTATTTCTCTGTGGTACTCACTTTGGTCTAAAACCTCCACCTAAATAATGATTTTATAACATCAATGCCCACCCACTGCATTTTTTAATTTAAAGAAACACAGAAAGGAAGGAATTTAAGGTGGGAGTTTTCCATGTTATTCTCTAATTTCTAAAAAGTGAAGAATAAGAAAGTGCTGTCTCTTCGACAAGATGTATTTTCAACCAGACAGTTCCTATCCAAGTCCATCGGTTCTCCCTACCCTTCTCCTCATCAGGAACACATTCCTGCAAAGCTTTAGTTGAAACAGCTTTGTTATTTTCAGTGTGCTCTGCCAGATTGCAGCCCATGCCATGACACAGCATTCCTCCTGCTTTGTTTGGGCTGCTACAGTTTGGAGCTGACATTTAGCAAAATTGTATGAATGCCTTCCTAAGACGAGAGTCCTTGTTGAATGCAGTTCGCTGAAGTTGCAAGTCTGAGGCACAGGCACGAGTAGGGCATGCAGCCACGAATCTCCAAAAGGAGTTCCCCCTTCCTTAGAATCATAGAACCAGCTGTGTTGGAAAAGACCTTTAAGATCACCAAGTTCAACTGTTCCCCAGCACTGCCAAGGCCACCACTAAACCATGTCACTGAGGTCCTCATCTATACAGTTTGTGAACACTTCCAGGGGTGGTGACTCCACCACTGCCCTGACCAGCCTGTTGCAATGCCTGAACACCCCTCGGGGAAGAATTTGTTCCTAATAGCCAGTTTAAACCTACCCTAACACAGTTTGAGGCTGTTTCTTCTTGTCCTGTCACTTGCTACTTGGAAGCAGAGAGCAGCCACCTCCTGACTCCATCCTCCTTTCAGGCGATTGTAGGGAGCAGTAAGGTCCCCCCTGAGCCTTCTCTTCTCCAGACTGAACCTCTCCAGGTCCCTCAGCCATTCCTCATCCCACCTGTGCTCCAGGCCCTTCACCACCTCTGTTGCCCTTCTCTGGACCTGCTCCAGCACCTCCATGTCTCTCTTGTAGTGTGGGGCCCAGAACTGAACACAGCTGTGGAGCTTGCCTTGGGCTTGGGTTGCGCCTCTGAGACAGCCAAATAGAGGAAGATCGTTCCTCCTTGGAGAACAGGAACCACAATTTACTTTGGCATTTCGAGGGCAGGCATGTGAGGAAGACTTTTCCAATACGTATAAAGACACTCCTTATGTATCCATGAGAGGCTGAGCACAGATTTTTTGGACTGAAAAGGATATATGTATCTGGGGGGTTGTGCTGAGTATATTTCCACTCCAGCATCTGATTTAGGACTTGACTTTACTGAAGTCAATATAAGTTTTCCTACTCAATTCAGTAGACCTGAACTAGGGATGCAATACAAAGTACATTTCAACTTAATGAAATATAAAACTGTAAGTGTATGTTTGCTTCTTAGTCAGGGCTGATGCACCTTTACATCAGCAGCAAAATGCTTTTTTTGGAGCAATCACAGTAAAAGTTTCCCACAACAAACCTTCCATTCTGCCAAAGGAGGCAGCTTTTGCTAATGGAGGTTTATAGGTGTTAGCTGGATAAGTGAACTAAATAGTAACCCTTTGTTTTCTACTTAACCAATGTCTGTCGTAGCCCTGCTAAGTAGCCAGAAACAAATTATGTGTGAAGCTCAGCATCCCTCTCCCTCTCTCTTTTTCTCTTCTGCGATTGGTATTTGCTTATGCAGCCCAAGTCCTTAATTTAATTACATTAATATGCTTATTTTACAAATTACAACCTTGTAATCTCATTGACAGAGTAAAAAAAAGGAACATTTATACCACAAGCTATTATTTATTGCACATCATTTTCTTACCAACATTGTTGTGGCTATTTTTTAAAAACTATATTAGACCTTCTGCTTATTTCCATGAATCTAGAAGTAGATTTTATTTACAGAAAGTAGATGGGTAAGACACAGAAATATCCTGAAGCTGTGTGTCCTTAAGCAGACTTCTAAAGTAGCTCAATTTTTTAAACGCTCATGTCAAATATACAAAGAATTAGCATCGACTTTAGGGGAATAATTGAGTGGATTTTCCCCTAGTGTCACTATTTTGAAATATACACTGCAGTGAAATTTCAGAATTACCCACAGAAGGTGAAAAATTATTAGATGTTGATAGCTAGCAGAGGTTACATTTTTAAGTATGCATATACACGTTTATGCATGTAGACACATTCATACAGCTGTGGCTGTTGTATTTTTTGTGACCTTTCAGGGCAGTGCATAAAGAACCTGCTCTGGTTCTGCCTTAATAGGGATTGATGATTGTCAATTCATGCCCTCATTCCTTTTACCAGGAATATAGCCTTCAGTGCATTCCAGCAACCAACATAAAGAAATATTTGTATTAATGGTTGCACATAAAAGCAATTCTGTTGATGCGGCAGCTCGTCCAGGTGAGGGCCCAACTGTGTCCCAGGAAATCAGCAGACATCTATAAAGCTAGCAGAGCTTTCTGCTGAATCAAGATGACAATGTTTGGTGCTGCTATCAATAGAATCAGAACAAATTGGCAAAGAGATCCTTATTTGCTTTCCTGCTTTTCTAAATTAACTTCTGGAAAATATGAAAAATGAACACATGCAAATTTACACTGCATCATGTCAAGCCATGAAATAAAATGGTGTTTTATGGCTGGAATACCTATTCTAAAATTTGCATTTGCATCTATGTCTCTCTATACATTTAAATGAGAAATATAAATAACAAGAATTAATTGATTAATTGAGAACAAGTGACTGTCTTGGATGTGACTAGTGTCACTAGAATAAGGATTTGTGGAAGACCCTACATTTCTGAACTCCGATGTCAAAGGCCTTCAGCTTATCTTACCATGTAATTTTTTAGGTTTCCGTTTTCAGATCTGATTTCAGGCATGTTTTTGCAGTCAAATAATTTAAGATACAGTCATTCTTCAACACAAAGCTATGTGTAGATATGGCCATCTACAGAGATATCTTTCTGCCCAAAATACACTTTGATTATTCCATCAAGGCATACCTTCTTTGCGTGGCATAAGACTATTATATTTATAACTTACATAGTTCTATAAATAAGTGTTTCTTCTTGACCATCTTAATCAGGCTAAAAAACTGCCTGCTGAAATGCCTAAATTATGATTGCCAAAACAGATACTATCCAGTGAATCATACCTGATAAGATACCAGGGAGCATAAAGGACATGGGTTTTATGTTTTTGTGGCTGGCAAACAGACACCTGATAGTGTAATTCTGCTTCCATTATGGTTGGTGGTTAATACACCTTGCTTTTCAAACAAGTTCCCGTATTGAACTCTTCACCTCTGTAGCTAGGCCATTGCTCGTGGAAGCTGGTTTGATACCTCGGCAACCCTCAGATGCTGGGGGAGAAACTACAAAGAACTGAAGGAAAGGAAATATGTGAGTCAAAGTAAAACACAGGCAAGTGAGAAGCTCTGTGCTAACCTGAAGAAGAGCTTGAAATTAAGACAGAAGATGAAAAGAAAGGGTGGATGCTGACCGGAGCAATAAGAAAGAATTTTAAACTAAAAGAGGGCAGATGCAGACTAGATATAAGGAAGCATGGTTTTTATGATAAGGGTGGTGAAACTCTGGAGCAGGCTGCCCACGGATATGTGATAGATGCCCCATCCCTAGAAACATTAAAGGTGAGGTTGGATGGAGGTCTGAGCAACCTACTCTGGTTGAAGATGTGCCTGCTCATTGCACAGGGTTTGAACAAGATGACCTCTAAAGGTCCCTTCTAACCCAAACCATTCTATGATTCTATGAAAATAAACTCACCCTGACAAGAGTGTAGCAGATAGTCCATGCATGTTAACATCTTTGAGTCATGAGGGTGGATATGGGTACGAGTTGCTCCCATGTTGGTAGAGTTTGCATCACCACTGTCCTGACCAAACCAGCCACAGAGAGCAGGTCCAGGCATGTGCTTAGTTAAAGACTGAGTGTCTTTGGCTTTGACATGATTTATAAGGTCTCCAGAATAAAATCCAACAAAAGATCTCAAGGGAAGTGTTCAAGGCCCTGGAAGTGATCCAGACCAGGTCGGACGGGGCTTTGAGCAACCTGCTCTAGTGGAAGCTGTCCCTGCCTGTGGCAGGGGGTTGGAACTGGGTGAGATTTGAGATCTCTTGCAACCCAAACCATTCTATGATTCTATGAAAGAGGAAGTGTAGAAAAGGTAGGAGAGAAGGGGAGGGGGGGCAATTGGAGGTAATGCAACTAAGCAACGTAAGAAAAACTGAGTAGAAAATCATAGCAGGAGTATAAGGGAAAAAGACACATGTTGAAACAAGAAGAAAAGGTGTCAAAATGGGGCAGCATGGAAGCAGGAAGGGTGCTGGGTTGAATGGAGGATGTTTCTGGGCAGAAGCAGCCTGCTGCATGTGAGAAGGGAGCTGGGCATGCGCAGGGCTGCTAGGGAAAGGCAGTGCCAGACACCCAGCCCCAGCAAAGGAAGGTCAAAACCGAGGGAGAAAGCAGCCAAGGTAATTTTCCTTAGGAGCTGTGGGGAAGCTGTACTAAATTGCAGGCAGAGTTATGACTGTTGGCAGGTTGGACCTGTCTAGCCGCACAGGCACGGCCACTCCCGGTGCAAGCATCACAGGAGACCCGAGGTCATCGCACTGCAGTAACACCCTGGCCGCAAAGCTCGTGCCTGGGGAAATCATTCTGCTTATCTCCAACCTCATTTGAAGGAAAGACACAGACAAAAAGACACTCTGGCTCCAGAACGAGACCACACAGGTGAGATAGCAACCTAACTGCCTGGGTTAATATGTAACTCCTCATGGATGAGCTTCTGCTCGCAGTAGCATCAGGGTTTCTGGAAATGGGATTCAGCATGAAAGGTGAACAATGGGAAGCTGTTACCCAGCCTTTTCTCACCAGGTAATACGGGGCCTCTCTGCTGGTTAGTGTTACCTGGAAGGGAGAGGAGAGGGATTCCAAGGCCTGGCATAGTGGTGGTCCTCACCCTGGATGGTGCCAAGTGAAGTAGCCAAGACTCTCCCTAGAGGTTCCTGGCTGGCGACAGGGCTGGGAAGGGGCTTGCAAATGGGAAATGGCTGCACTGGGTTTCAGTGTTAATGGTGGGCATGGGGAGGCACTGGTGCAGCCTGGGCTTGGTGATGAAGGAGCGCTTTGAAGGTGATCCATCTCACCACACAGTTCAGCCATAAGCTGCTGTGAGCCAGCCTAGGGCAACGTCTACCACAGATAGGGATCAGAGCAGGGACCCAGTTACCATCTGTTCAAGTGAAAGACCTTATAAAGAGGTTTGTACAACAAAAGATCCAAGATTTTCCTCATGGCTGAGCTCCCAAGCTTGCTGAGCAGTCAGAGGTGCAAGGCTGGATGTTTCTTCTAAACCTCCCTAATAAGATCCCCATAAGGTTGGGTCTCTCTCATCTCTAATGGATGCACATCCTGCAGGTGGTACTCCCTTTCTTCTCACAAGCACCCTTAAGGTCAATGACATTAAACAGCTGGATTGGCCCCAGCTAGAGTTACAAACACGTCTCTCGCAGGCACTTGGAAGCAAACAGATGTAGCTGTGGAGATAATGAAAAAGTATGTAAATGGTCATTCCCCAGAAACCCCAGAGTTTTACCAAGTGGCTTTGACACTTGCCAAATACCTTTAAGCTGATAAAGACCTGATTTGTACTTCAGAGGTAACCTGATTAGCAACCAATTTGAACCTGAAATATGGTAATTGGTACAAACATCACTAAATCACTTTCTTTAACCTATATGAAGTAGTGTGAATGAACGATAGTGAAGGTCAACACAGCCTGGGGAGTCATAGAAAAAGAGTACTTCTGTATCTACCTACAATAAAATAATATGATTAGTAATAAAATGTAATTGCATGTACACACACAGAATGACACCAGAAGGTACCCAAGGTCAATCCAGCACTCAGAATTTAAGAAAAACTGAATTAATCCTTCCCATGCAACTAAAATCTGGTCATGCAGCACCTTTTTTCTCAGGAGTCCTGACCCATTCAGAGCCCAGGATGGATGGTGTTCACTGAATGGTCACCCATTCCTTGTTTTATTTCGCTCACCCACAAGCTGTATGGCCTACTGATCCTCCTATTAACATATTAATATATTAATGGATACATTCTGAATACTGTTTAATGCAGCTTGGAAACAGGGAGGTAGAGCGCAGAGTTATTAATGTCACAGAGGTGCAGTAATGTGAACTGCACAGGTTGAAAGCTTCCCAGCTTGGTGTTTCATAGTGCTTGTCATTACCCATCATTTACAGCCACAACATAGCTGCAGCTGAGCTGAGTTTCAGGTGCTCATCAGCTTCTCCACACTTCATGGTGTCATGTCGGGCATTCAGACGAGGAGGACTGAACCACTTGTTGCATGACATCACAGGTTTCCTGGTGACAGAGGTGACACTAACATCTGATTCTCCAGCATGGCACTGAACTGTTCTCTCCTCAAAAGCCTTCCATTCACTATGCAGTTCCTGCCTCTGTAACAAAGCATGCAGGGACTCTATTAGTGACTGTCATCTTCATTTCACTCACTTGCATCACTTCCAGCACAGAACAAATCAGGTTGCAGGCCCATTGGCAGCAGAAGACTTCACTAAGGCATGGCTCTCAAAATTCACTTTGTCTTGGGCAAGATACATCTTCTAATATCATGCTCAAAAGAGGTTGCATCGTATCTCGACATGATACAACAAAGAAAAAAATAATCATCCTTGGTTTTCAGGAATATTTGTTTGGATTTTAGAAATTCTTAAGTATAAATAGTCTTAAAAATAAAAAATGCCCCAATCAATCAGTTCTATAGACAGCACTGACCATCTTCTTTCTAATGTATCATGACACTTACAATACAAGAAATTGTCATTGTTTTATATTAGATAATTGCCTTCCTTAAGTAACTGGGCGTAGATATTTTTTGGCATGATATTAAGCAATTTTTTTAAGTAATCAATTTTTAAAGCAAACAGTTCAGGTTAATATTTCTTATTTGAAGACTGTACATCAGAGCTGGTGT